>CM050512.1:60006041-60615833 GCA_027563665.1 Antrozous pallidus
ACACTTGCACAGCATCTGAGTGGTCAGAAATCATTTTCTGAGAGCAAATCTTTATTTTGAGTACATTGTTTTTAAAGACTGTGACCTAACTACTCTCCTTTTTCGTTTTTACTAGCACAGTTTAATATAGCTTTGAGATGTTTTCCTATCTTGGTAAATAATACGGCAAACATCTTTTTGGTATTGTTGACCCTGTGAGCATTGGGAGTTAAGTTGGGAAGAGAAGGAAAGTTATGTATAACCTGCTGCTGCAGACTGTAATCTCAGGCCTAGATATGGCCTGATTCCTGCTGGCTGGAGTGCTGACACAGGAAACTTCAATAAAGCAGCTTCACACCATAATTCTTAGGTTCGGTGTTCATCCCTTGGACAAGAGAAATAAACTCTTATGGAACCTACTGCTGTCTTTCTCCCCTAATATCTACTGGGTCAAGAGAATTACAGACTTGTCCATTAGATTTTTTAAACCCCATTTCCAAACATGTTCAGGACTGTGGGGCCAGCAAGACAGATGTCCAAGAATTACCCGAGGCATGGGGACTGTGAGAATGGCAGGTGAAGTGCAGGGCAGAGAGCCTAAGGTAATCCAGAAAGACAGCCTTGGAGGCTGAACTCAGGTTGTAAGCCTAGTGGATTGTGCAACTGAAGTATCTCTGTGAACATCACAGACACTCAAATATATCCAAGGATAAGGGAATGAAATTTGCAGACATAGTAAATGAGCAACTTGATCTAGAATGGGATATAAGAGGCAGAGACTGGCTAGATCATTGCGGTCAGCAAACCGCAGCTCTAGAGCCACATGTGACTCTTTGGCCCCTTGAGTGTGGCTCTGCCACAAAATACCATGGCCTGGGTGAGTCTATTTTGAAGAAGAGGCATTAGAAAAAGTTAAGTTAAAAAAATTTGGCTCTCAAAAGAAATTTCAGTCGTTGTACTGTTGATATTTGGCTCTGTTGACTAATGAGTTTGCCAAACACTGCCCCAAAGCATTGGAGCTGAGGCATAGGTGATTTTTTCAGGAGCTGTGTATTTGCCTTTGGTTAGTAATGGAGCTGATGAGGACTGTTTTCCACGATCTTCTGTAAGTTTTCACCTCCTAAAGTGCATCCTCATTTTAACTCTCAGAGCATTGTTAGGTAGGATGAACTACCCTTGACCTCTCCTGTTTGGACAATGGTTTCTTTGAAATAATAATGTTATGAGCTCCTGCCAGCAAAGTTGCTAGGTTCTTATTGTTCATAAAATTTGGCCCTTGGTTGACGATGGCAAGTCCATCTCAGCAGATAAATTACTTCTTGGGTTTCATATCAAATAAATGTTTCTTCTCAGGGCCCACACTGTATAGCATTTTGTTTAGTGAGTATAAGATAAAATATTTAATTATTCATCTACTCTTATATCCACCCCTGCATTTTATCATATACCTAATGTTCTAGTATATTGAAATTCTTTCCATGTCTTTAATAGACAAATAAAAAAAAATTCTAGGCCATTATACATACTGTTTTAAATTTCTTAAATGCTTTTCCTTTTCCATGTACCACCCTTCTCTATTGAGTTAACTCTTACTGATTAAAATCCTGCCCAATATCTAATATCTGTGAGATCAAGAGTATTGGTACTATTGGAGGCCATATATATGTCAAGTTATTTAAAAGATATAAATCAAGATAACATGTTATATAAAACCTGTTCTGTTTACTTACTCCAGTTATCAAGAAATACATATTTAGTTATTCAGATGACCAAAATATATATCTCAAATATATTTGGACTTCTCTCCTAGTTTCTGGCTCACAGCTCCAGGAACTCTTAGAATTTCCTGTGTTGAGAGTTAAAAAAAAACCACAAAGTGCCTTTTGTTATGTTGATGCAATGATTCTTCAGAAAGCTCCCAAGAATAGGGTCTGGTTGCAAAGAGACCCAACCCTGTGATTAGAGGGTTAGAGCTTTCAGTCTAGTGCAGTGTCTTAATTATTCCTCTCCCCCAACCCCACCTCAGAGAGGGGAGAGGAGCTAGAGGTCTGGTCAGTCCCCAACAGTAAGTGTGATTGACTCAATCACAACTATGTGATGAAGCCTCTGTAAAGCCCAAGAGAGCTGCTGGGTTGGGGATTCAGAGTGGCTTGCTGGGAGAAGGCACAGAAGCCCACGCCCTTCCCACATACTGAGCCCTTTGTGTTTCTTTCATCTGGCTGTTCTGAGTCATACATATTCTTTTATAATAAATCAGTGGTCTAGTAACACGTTCTCTGATTTCTGTGAGCCATTTTAGCAAATTAAATGCAAGGAGGGTGTTGGGGAAAAGAAGTACAGGTAACGGCCTGGACTTGCAGTTAGCATTCTGAGTTAAAGGGATCATTGGAACCTCCCGTCTGTTGGACAGTCTATCAGAAGTACAGATAACCTGAGCTTGTGTTTTGTTTGATAGCGAAAGGAGGGAGCAGTTTTGTGAAATTGAATCTGACGCCATCTCTGGGTAGAGAGTGTCAGAAATGAGTGCAAACATGGAACACCCTGCTAGTGTTCGAGATGGAATTGGGTCTGAAAAACACAAAGACTTACACACGCAAATATACCTTCATAAATATAAACTTTTCAAAGTATGGTTTTTATGTTATTGAATGACGGCAAAATCTCAAGATGAAAGATGACTCAATTTAATGGATAATGCCTATGTCTGGCATCCTCTGATGTGCTGAAGATATTTGAATGACACATATTTATAAATTATCCTATATAATAAAAGCATAGCATGCAAATTGTCCCCTTGATGGGGAGGTTGTCCAGGACTTTGACCAGGTGCGGGGCCATCGTGGAAAAGGGAGGGAGGCCCCAGCTGGCAGCTGGCAGCTGACAGCTTCTAGGAGCCCTACCAGTACACGAATTTTGTACACTCGGCCTTTAGTTGATTTATAAAACTTTTATTTTCAAAATTTCAACAATCACTAGTTATGTTATTATGATGGATATTTTCACATAACTTCTATGAGCAATTTTTCTTGAATCTTTGTAGTTCATATGTAGTATTTTATGAAATTAAAGATATTTATCTTTGCAAATGGTATTAGCAAATGGATTGTCAATAAATTTCTTAAAGCAATATCTAAGTTGGAAAAAATTCCATACATTTTTGTGTATGATGTTCAAATATCATAATGGGGTGAATATGATAAATTTTCATAATAAATAGTCCAATATATTTTAAGATCATAAATCATTATTATTTATAATTACAAGATTCATATCTTACAGTAATATATGGGTTTTTACAGGGTTTCTCTTTTCAAATATTTTAATGTTGGAATGTTTATAAACACAGTATGTTTCTCAATTTGTTTATCTCTTTATTTAATCAAGATTATATCTTGATCTATAGTGACTAGAAAATAGACTCTAGAATCTTTTCCTTCAGGCAAACACTTTTTAAAAATATTTTTATTGATTTCAAAGAGGAAAGGAGAGCAAGAAAGAGAGAGAGAGAAACATTAATGATGAGAATCATCGATTAACTGCCTCCCGCACTCTCCCTACTGGGGATTAGCCTGCAACCTGGGCATGTGCCCTTGACTGGAATCAAACCCGGGATCCTTCAGTCCACAGGTCACAAAGCTCTGTACACTGAGCCAAACCAGCTGGGGCATGCAAACATTTTTATTTCTGTGCCTTCCTTTTTTCAAATTTCACATGCAGTGTTTTTTTTTTTAATAGGAAAAATATAGAATCTTTTCAATCCTTCAAAAATGTAGGACAGCCAAACTTAATTTGTTTAGTTTTTAAAGAATTAGTCATTATTAATAGCAGACAAAAGTTCTTATTAAATAGTTATAGATGTACTCAAATTAAAAATATCTATTTTTGCTAGATCTCACCTTGCTCTTTATCTGAAGATATTTTGTTGTTTCTCTTAAACCTTCCGGTACATTGTATCTTAGTTGAATGAAATCTGATTGCTTTAACAGCATGTTAAATTGCCATCATGTGTTTGAGAGAGGTGGTTGGGTCAAACATGTTAGCATTTCATATAATACTGGTTTGGTGGTGATGAACTCCTTCAGCTTTTTCTTATCTGCGAAGCACTTCATCTGACCTTCAATTCTGAATGATAGCTTTGCTGGATAGAGTAATCTTGGTTGTAGATTCTTGCTCTTCATTATTTTGAATATTTCTTGCCACTCGCGTCTGGCCTGCATCGTTTCTGTTGAGAAATCCGCTGACAATCGGATGGGTGCTCCCCTGTAGGTAACCAACTGTTTTTCTCTTGCTGCTTTTAATATTCTCTCTTTATCTTTTGCTCTTGGCATTTTAATTATGATATGTCTTGGTGTGGTCCTCTTTAGATTCCTATATTTTGGGGTTCTGTGTACTTCTTGGGCTTTTAAGTCAGTTTCTTTCACCAGGTGGGGAAAGTTTTCAGTCACTATTTCTTCAAGTAGGTTTTCATTGACTTGCTCTCTCTCTTTTTCTGGCACCCCAATAATTCGGATGTTGGCATGCTTGAGGTTGTCCCAGAGGCCCCTTACGCTATCTTCAATTATCTGAATTCTTTTTGTTTCTTGCTTTTCCAGCTGAGTGGATTTTGGTTCTTTGTATTTCAAATCTTTGACTTGGTTCTTGTGGCCCTCTGGACTGCTTTTAGGACTTTGTGTAATATTTTTTATTTCAGTCTGTGTATGCTTGATTTCTAGTTGGTCCTTTTTTTTATCTGTGAGGGTCTGGTTCGTATCCTCAGAGGTCTTGTACATTTCCCTGAGGGTCTCATTCATTTGCTTGTAAGTATCATTCATCTCCTTGTAATTCTCATTCATTTGCTGGTTGGTCTTGTTTATTTCCTGGTAATTCTCATTAATTTGATCGGCCTTTTGTAGGAGCCTCTTGAAAAGCCTTATAACCGTGGTTTTGAACTCAATGTCTTGTCGTCTTTTCTCCTCCATTTCTTTCACACCTGATTTCTTTCCATGTCTCTGCATGGTGGCTGCTTTATGTGGTAGATATCCTCAAAGGGACAGTGGCTCAGTCTCCCCAGTTACCTGAGGTGGGTACTCTTACTGCAATCCTTTATGGGTTGTATTCAGTGTTTTTGAATTTAAACCCAGGTTTTTGTTGTTAGCCCTAGGAGGGTTTGACTTCCAGGCCAATTGGCTGTGAAGGGAGACTGAGTTCAGATTGGATGGGCGGAGTCTCTGGGCTGCTCGCAGCGGCAGCGGTGGCGGCGGCAGCTGGGTCCTATGCGCTCGCGCGCCGCAGGTCTCTGTTGGATGGGGATGGCTGCAGACTCCTCCAAGAAAAAGCCGCTAGTCTCTTCCCCTTGCCAGACAACTCTGCCTTTCCCCAAATGTGCCTGCACACCAAAAGTCCAGCCCAGGGCTGTAAAATAAATGGTTTCCAGAACCAAGTTTCCAGGGGGCAAGTCGCGGGTTTGCGCACCGCGCCCCGCTTCCAGGATGCGTCCCCCGGACCTCGGACCGCGCCCAGTTTTTAATATGTTTTTGATCAAAATATGCTCTCTTGGATAGATCTAGAAAATGGCATATATAATATCTAATTCTTCTAAATAACATAATTTATCCTAATGCATTTAAGATCACTTTGCCCAGTAACATATACCACCACTGGTAAGGAAATTCTTATAAATCATTCAGCCAAAATTCTGATTCATATACTTTCTCTTCATTGTCTATGTTAGCAATATTATCATAGACTTGTTTACGTTATTTAAATTGGAGCCTACTATTAATAAAGTATTTTTCATTAGTTTTTCACTTACATCAAAACTATACTTTTTACGATATATTTAAAACTGATAAAATATTTTACTTTGTGGGTTTTCACCTTATAATTAAACAACATTAATATAAATGTTAGTTGTTCAGCATGACTTTTGTCCATTGTTATTATTTTTTACTTAAACATAACATGGGTGTTTTCTTTGTTTCTTTTTATTCTACTAACCTCATTTTGAAGTTATCATCTTAGTTGTCAATTTATTTATTTTTAAAATTTATTTCCATGTTCAGTTACTCTACCATCAGATTTCAAAATCACTTTTCCTAAATATAGAAAATGGCCATTGTCTTCTGTAATATTTAGATGGTGTCACACAAAACATCATGCTCATCTAAATGCTGGGCACACAATGATAACCCTTTGAAAATATTATAAAATATTTAATATTAGTGATGCCTTATTTTTGTTAAAAGTTACTGATTAGTTTTTTTATTAGCCTCTTTTATCAATTCTAATAAACACATATGGGTGATTTTTTTTGAGGTGGACAATTAGATCTTCATTTAAAAAGTAATATGAAATTATAGGAACATTATGTTACCTGTTTAAGTTGCAGAATTGTAATGTTCTGTTCATGAATTTTGCATTGGTCATACTTGACAGAAAACTGCTCACTTGCTTTCAGATTTAAAAATTTAAGTAGATTTTCTCTGGAATTTTTCTTTATGACAATATATTTTTTGGCTCCCCTTTCTTATTGTTTATTTCCATTTTAGTTATCACTTCGGCAGCACATATATAATATTTCCATTTAAATCTCTTCTCTTTTAAAAAAGACTAAAAGTAACTACATTCAGAGTATACAATATAACAATGAAAATTAATGTAAATTTAAACCATGAATAATTATAGTTATATTTTGTTTTGAAAAAAATTTTTTTTCTTATAAAATATTCCAAATCATGTGCTAAATTAAATAAGGAGATAAAATATTAATTAATATATGAATTAATCATGAGTAAATATATGAACAAATCAAAGTTATTTTTAAAATATGGCAAACTTTGTATTTAATTTTGATCATTTAATAAAATCTTATTAAAATTTTTAAAATATATTTTATTGATTGGTTTTAAAAAGAGTATTTAAAATATTCTTGTAAGCACTGTATTTTTTCTACCCTTGGGATCATGAATTGGAACCCAAAAAGAAGCAGAAAAAATAGATGCTTGGCAGGACTAGGTAATGCTACTTTGTTATGCAAAAATTGACTGCATTCAAGTAATCTATGGGAAATTTCAAGTAAGGGATTTCCAGGTAAATTCATCATTTCTTATACTTAAGCTCTTATGTCAGTCAGTTCTTCTCATGCTGTGCAGGTGACCTTCTCTGACATTGACAAGGGTACAAGCCACAAACATTCAAGGCATTTGGAGGCAGGTACCTTTTGCTGCAAAGACTTAGAACAGTAAATATGTCCCTGGGGACTGAATGATGTTTGTCATGAGAGCAGATGTTTAGGGCTGCAGATTTCTCTGTGCCAGACCCTGAGTGACAGGAGTCCTCGACCTCTTTCACAAAACACACTCAACGTCATCGGAACAGAGCCCAGGCAGGGACCTTTCACTGTCCCAGCCAAAGGGCAGTCCTATTCTGTCAATCGGCAGGTTTCATTTTAAACATATTTTCTCAGTGGGTTTCATGAGCCCTTAAATAGCTCAAATCTCATGCACACTTTCATAGCATACTAATTTTTCTGTTTATAGTAGAATGTGCTAATTTACCTGTTTAAAATTTATACTGACTGTTAATACACCAACTTCATATCCTGTTCACTGTTGCACCTTTAATTCTGCATTGCTAAGAACATGGTAGGTTCTTGTTGAATTATACGAGGTGTGAATAATGTATATTAGTTGTACACAACTACTAATGTGCATTTATGATTACTGTTTTAGTTTTGAATGAATGCTTCCAATTTGGATTACTGAATCAGAAAGCACAAGCATTTAAATTTTTTTGCTCTATTGTTAGATTCAGCTCAAAAAAGTTTAAGTAATTTTACTTGTTTAAGTAATAATGGTATTTATTTAGTTGTACTTCTTACTCTACCTATTTTTAGTTTTTATCAATGTGATAGAAATAGTTTTTTAATCATGTTTTTTATTTGCATCCATTTGACTTAAGAAGTTGAATATTTTTATTTTTTACATTGTCTATATCCCCTCTCTCTCTTTTAAAACCTGCTACTTTTCTTTGCAGTAGATAGCTTTATATACTACAGATAATGTACTACAGATAATAAGTAACTTTTTCCTGTCAAAGTTTATTATTTGCTTTTCAAATTCTGTTTCTGAGAGTCTGATGATGAGAAAATTTATAAATACAAAAGAAAATATATTTTCATGGTTTTAAATAGAGTTTTATATATATATTTATTCAACTAAGTAATAGGAAAATAATATTCTATATTTAATCAGGTACTTTTTTAGTGTCTTTACTATATTTAACTTTTTATTCCATCTTGAATTTATTTCCTAGTATGCTGAGAAAATGATGTAGTATTTTCTTTTGTCTCCAAAAGGTGGTGCAATATTCTCAGTACTGATGGACTGATTCTTCCTTAGAATCTTATAATTTGGAAGGAAGTTGGCCTACAGAAAATTTAGAATCAAACTCAGCATTTCAAATTATGTATCTTCTAGGATTGTTGTAACCTTTAATAAAAAATAACTGGTATTTTTATCTCATGCTAGGTCATTTTACTTTTTAAAAATTGAAGCATAGGTTCCAAAAGCACACCTTAATTATACAATGAATGCTTATGAATGCATAAACCCAACACTCAAATCAATGTAGACTATTTCCAGCACTGTAGAATGACCCTGGTATTCCCCAGTCAATACTACCCACTCAAAGGATAACATTTGTCTCACCACTATCACTGCAGTTCAGTTTTCCCTGATTTTTAACTTTATGGATACATGCAGCTACTGTTTTGTGTTAGGGTTTTGTAGCTTCATTTTATGTCTGTGAGATACATAGTCATTCATTTTTCATTGTTAGATACCTCATTGTATGAATATAACCATTATATATTTAATCCATTTTATTCTTTATGGACTTTTATGCTGCTTTCAGTTCTAGGTTATTGTAAAGAAAGCTTATGTGAACATTGCTATTCATGTCTTATAGTAGATGTATGCACTTATTTCTTTCGAGTACATACCCATACGCAGAAGAATTGCTAGTCACAGGGTACAGATATGTGGAGCTTCAGTAAAACTGCCAAGTGGTTTCCCACAGTGTTCATGCCAATATACACCCGCACCAGAAATACAGGAGAACAACTGATTTTTTTTCCCTCTGGGTATTCTTCTTTTAAATATTAAAAAAACACAATTTCTTTAATGCTTTTAGTTGGAGTCAACCATTGAATTTGTTTTCATTTTACTAGATAATTAGGGTAATCAAAGTTGGTCTTCTTGAGTAGAAATTTAGCAAAATGGCTAGCAAGATCAACTTTAAAGTCATAAAAGATCCAGTTTCTAATTTGAGCTCTTTCACTTCACGCATGATCTTGAATAAGATGCTTAAATTATCTAAGTGTTGGTTTTCTCATTTGTAAAGCAATCGGCAAATACTATATAACATATTTAGTAATAATACAATTTTTAAGCTTTAATGAGAAGTCAGGTACCACAAAGAATTTTATAGCACTTAAAAGATGATGCTAATATCCTATATAATAAAAGAGAAACATGCAAATTTGACCATACCTTCGCTCCTGATTGGCTATGCTACCAGGCAATCAGGAGCAGGGGCAGGCCAAGTGGCATGAGTGCCAGGCCCCAGGGATGGAGATGAAATGGTGGTGGTGGTGGCAGCAAGTACCCAGTCGCTGGGCGCTGTGAGGGGAAGTGGCAGTGAGCGCCCAGCCTCCGGGGCTGGGTGGTTGCAGGCAGCCAGGGCTGAGCTGAGCAGGGCGATGGCTGGCAGGTTGGGGGTGAGCCATCAGTTGGACATCTCCTGAGGGCTCCCAGTATGTGAGAGGGGGCAGGTTGGGTTGAAGGACCACCCCCCCCAATGCACAAATTTCATGCACCAGGCCCCTAGTCTACATAATAAAAGAGCAACATGCTAATTGACCATACCTTTGTGACACCCACTAGCCAATCAGGAGTGAGTATACAAATTAACACAACAAAGATGGTGGGTTAATTTGCATACACGACACCAAGTAGCTGGATGCAGGGTGGAACACCGGCAATGATACAGATGTTCCACACCATACCTGGCCACTCCAGGCCTCAGAGTAGCATGGGGAGGTAGAAAGGCAGCTCCAGCCAGAGTGAAGGCAGTGTCAGCAGCCAGGGAAAGGAAGGCCCCTTCTGGCACAAATCTTCACTCATTGGGCTTCTAGGCTATATATTAAGCTAATATGCAAAGTGTCCCCTCAGGAGTTCGGTTGGGAGACCAGAAGTTTAATCACTTGCTTTGACATGTGCTGACCACCAGGGCTCGGCATGGAATGAAGGGAGGCCCCAGCTGGAAGCCAGCAGCCACTAGTGACCCTACACGTGTGTGAATTTCGTGCACTGGGCCTCTAGTATTATTATGTTTTTATTATTGTCTTTTCTTTTTAACTCTACGGTTGGAATATTCAAAGGTAGTATGGTCTCCAAAACATTGAAATTTAAAAGGAATTTCATTAGCAATGAAACACTATTACTGCTTAGTTTGGGTTGACTCATGAAGAATTCATTACATTTAAAATATTAACTCAAGTGATCTTGAAAAGACTATTTGGGAAGTTAGAATTTGAGTATCTTATCTAAAACACACCATAGCCAAATGTTTAAAATTTATTTAATTATTATGTTACATTCTATAATAGAAGTGTCAGGAGAACCTCTCCACACAGAGGGGCTGTGAGTGGAGATGGAGCTCAGAAACAGAAGCAGAGTGCGAAACCAGGGTAAATGAAGCAAATCAAATGTTGGGTCAGAATCAGGTAAGGAAACCATGCCAATCCGAGTGTTGCCAGAGGATAGCACAGGTGAAATTCCTCTGGCACTAGTGGGAGTAGGGTTCTTGCGATATCCTCAGAAAAGGATTTTTTTAAGTCTCACACAAGACTGATTTTTAATTGTGTGGAATTATATATCTTGGTTTACAAAATCCAATTTGTCTTCAAACCAGTCCTGGAAAATAATGCATTTGGGAGTTTACTACAGCTAAAAGCAAGGTCAGTGTCTAGAGTTTCTGTTCCATAGTTAAGTTGAATCCGATGTAGCCTCAATCTCAATTCAGTCCATTGTGTGGGTCCCACATAGTGCTGAGCCATGTGGGTGAATGCAGAAGAGTGTGTGCCTGCAACAGGAGCCTGAGAAAGTAAGAGGGCAGGAGAGCAAGAGCAGGAACTTTCTTTGTTCAGGAGCTAAGTATTTCAGATTTTTCGCCCTTGCAGTGGCCATACCTGTTCTGGTCACTGACTCACTCCAGGTGTGCCTGACAGTAGGCATCTTCCCACATCACCCAATCACCCAGATGCTACTGGGCATGTGTTGATTACCCTGCCCCTTCCCCCCACTGATCTGCGGGGAACAGACTTGGAGAATGTTAACTACAGCTTCCTGGCAAAGCTGTATAAATGGCATGCCTGCTTTATCTAGTCTCTCCTTTGCTCCTTTCCTGTTAAATAATAACCAAGTTATTACAAAAGTATAACAAGGAGAATATATATCAGAAATAATGTCAAATTAAGATGCAGTAGTTAGAAATCACAAATATACAGAAGTCGGTAGTCATGCTATCAATTCAAAAGTCAAGCAAAAAGTTAGAATCAAGGGCTATACCAAAGCTGCTCACGGGCAATGACATGGATGAGACAGATACTTTATTTAATTATTGCCAGAGTCTCTTGCCCAGGATCAGAGATGAGACAAAGAGTGTGAGAGAGAGACAGAGAGAGTGAGTTTATGGTGCCTAGCAATAACAGTACACATATTTCACAAGAAAATCTGTGAATTTAATTTTCTTTTTCTCCCCCAATCATTGTTTAAAAATATAACAAAACCAAGCTTTTCTTTAAATTGGTCTCTATGAAAGATTTTGATTTCATTAATTATTTTTATTAAACTAGTAGAAGTCAAATTCCCTTTATTGGTAAATGTTTCTAGCTGAAGTGAGAAGAGTCATAGCTAGAGAAGTTTTCTTAGTTTTAGGTGCTCAGTGCTAAATGCAAAGACAGTTTCCTAAGTGATTGTGGAATGCGTTCCCTTCATTTCACTAGTATTTAATTGACCTCTTCATAGTCTATTTGACTTATGGGGAAAGAAATTAGTCTACCCTCACAAATTGCTAGAAGGTAATTATAGAACTTTTAGAACGAATTTCTCCTGTAACCCCTCCTCCCATGCTTTGCATTGTTTTCTTTCTGTTAATGGATAGATTTAATAGGTTAATAATGAAAGCAGGTCTCTCTCAAAAGCAGGCTATACCAATATGTGTATTTACTTTGTTGTAGGACAGCCAGTTAAGCCCTCTGCTTCTGGAAAGCACTCCACGAATTTACTGTCACCATTGGGCATAAAATGTAACACAATTGATTCCTTTATTTTTAACACCAAGGTTATCCACTTGAAGGGTACATAAAGATTAAATGACAGCAAAGGTAAGGCCCTTTTCTTTTGCATCTTGGTCTATTGCTCTGCTGGCTTTTTTTTTATAACAGAATCTCATTACTTTGCAACATTAATTGATTCTCTTGAAATTGATCCCTTATAAACAACGGTTCTGGTGAATTTTATTTCTAATATTATTGCAGTTAGAACAATGACATGTAGCCACTTTTTTATTATGTGAAAAAAGAATAACATGGCAAAGTAAAATTATGAGCAGGGTGCATTGGGAAGAGCAGGAAACCAGAAATCAATCAAATTCCATACCTAGTTAGAGAACCTTGGGTAAATCATTTAACCTCACTGGACCTCAGTTTTCTTATTTGCAAGAGAAGGAAATTTGTGATAGATGACTTCTGGACCCTTCCAAGTGGAAATTAGTTCTTTCATTCATCATTATTCATTTCCAGGTCTCTGCAATCAATACTTCCCTTGAGAATGGAAACAATAAAAAAGTGACATTTAGTTTTAGGTGTTTGTTTTGTTTTCCTCACTTACTCTTTTATAGTGGTATAAATACACAACTTAATCCCCAACAGGTAAAAGGCTGGAGGAACATAGAAGTGTGAAGTTGAGTAATTCTTAAATTGGAAAATATGATTTATTATAAAAGTTCTATTTCTGGCCTCAGAGGGTTATTTCATTCTAAAATAAACTGTGAAATTTATTAAACCTGTATTTAAATGTTTTATTTTAATAACTTGAAGATCATCTCTTAGAAAACATATTCACACAGAAAAATACATTTGTTTTGTCTCTGTGTTGTGCAGTCTATTATCTTCCTCTTCTAAACTGGATCACATGTTTGCTCTTTGAATTATATTCAGTGAAACTGCGTTTGGTGTGTATGCTAGTTTTTTTTTTAACCTTGTGACATTATTTTAAGAGAAGAAGAGATTCTTTTTGCATTTATCTGCAAATAACTTATTAAACTGGGAAAGAATTAGAATATAGCAGAAAGGTTCATTTATTTACATTTATTTACAATATTCACATTTAACGTGTCTTACTTTCAAAGGAGTTCAAATCTTTTCACATAAGATTTGAAAAGACAGATATAATGCGATTGATAATGTCAACTAGCTTGCTTCAGCAGCACATATACTAAAATTGGAACAACACAGATAATGTCAAATAACTAAGACAAATAATAGAGAAATAAATCATAACTATATGTATTTTATTCATATGTAATTATAGCAGTAATTTTTGACATGTAATTATATTGGATGAACATTGGATGAAAGGATATGCCCTTACAGTTCTTCCTCATCTCGTACCTGTCTATTCCCAGGATTATCCACTTGCCTCCTCTCCCTGCCGTCAAGCACTCTGGTGGCATGAAACATTTTAATTCTCCTGAATACATGTGATCCTTCCTACTTCACTCTAATCTTTTATTGCTTCAATAACATATGGCCTGTTGACCCAAGGCAAAAAATTGTTTTAGTAGTAGGATTTGGCTGTAAGGACTCGGATAACAATAGTCCTCCAAATCAATGTAGGGCACAGGTGCACTTAAGGTAAAATTAAGGATAAAGTAAAAGAATGGTAAGAATTGTGTGCATTGAAGTTTTCAAATTAACAAGGCAGAAAGGTAAAATGACACTGGATTAGCATTGAAGACATCAATATGAACTAATATTTAACTTAATATTGATACTGATTGATACATATATGTAATTATACACAGGCCTATTTCACAGGTTAACATACATACATATATTTCCTAGGTCTGTCTGTGCAAGGGGCCTAGAAGCAAAGACACTCCAGTATCAGTGAGTACACTCAGTGATTATATCCCAGTTTCTGATACCATTCTCTAATAAAAGGAACCAATTGTTCCTTTGACAAATTATGGGTTGGGAACTGGGAAGGAAATACACAAAATGAGCCTGGAGCATCTTTTAGAACTAGAGAGTTAGAAAGCTCTCAGAAACCCAAGCAAAGGGTATATTAAAAATGCAAAGAGCCTGCAATAGCCAAAGTTGGGACAATTTGAGCAACAAAATAAATAATTGTAGTGATGGACTATAACTCAAATCATATCTAATAAAAGAGTAATATGCAAATTGACCCTCACTCCAAACACAAGATGGCTGCCACCATTTGGTCAAAGATCCTGCCCCTATGTGGACACAAGATGGCCACCACAAGATGGCTAGCAAGGAGGGCAGTTGGGAGGGACCAGGCCTGAAAGGGAGAGCAGTTGGGGGTGATCAAGCCTGCAGGGGATGGCAGTTAGGGGTGACTAGACTGACAGAGGAGCAGTTAGGCATAAATCAGGCATCAGGGGAGTGGTTAGGGGTGAACAGGCTGGCAGGCAGAAGTGGTTAGGGGCAATTAGGAAGGCAGGCAGGTGAGCAATTGGGAGCCAGCAGTCCTGGATTGTGAGAGGGATGTCACAGTAGGATTGGACCTAAATGGGCAGTCTGACATCTCTCGAGGGGTCCCAGATTTGTGAGGACATGCCCCCCCCCGACAAATTTTATGCACTGGGCCTCTCGTTATATAATAAATATGCATGAGTCCATAGTGATTCGAATTGTTTTCCTGAGCAGGATGCAAGGGTGATTTCTTTCCCAGGTTCTTGACCATATGGATTTGAAGAATGAAGCCATGGACAAAAGGTAGTAGATGAAAAGGGTGTAAAATTTATTGAAAGCAATTACAGACTCTCAAGTAGAATGGGGATTCCAAGGGGGTAACCCCCCAAAGCTATGTTTTTGCTAAGGTTTATAAAGGCTGCAGTTCTTTGTTTCTTCATACGGCCTTCCAACTGATAGAATATCAGCTTCAAAGCCCAAACCCCACATAGTGGCCCTCTATTTCTCTCCTCCTTCAGCGGTAGAATTCTCTATCTCCTGGAAAAATCTCTTTTCCTCTTTCTCCCATTTGTAGGCATTTCTTTATCCTCTGTTAAAGTTTGTTTCTTTTTCTCACCAGACCCTGTGGCTTTTCCCTATCTTCTGTGAATGGATGTCTTCCTCTCCCCTTATCTTGTGGCACCTTCCTCCCCCACACCCCCATCTGTAAATGTATGCCTTTTGGCAGCTCTAAGCTCTCACCTCTGTCTTCCTCCTCCATGGACCCTCTTTATTCCTAAAATTCCCTAAATCTTTCTATTTCATGCCTAAAACTCCTTTCAATAGTAATATAAATAACGCTCTTAAATAAATAAATGAGAAAGAAGAGGCAAATAATTCTAAATTATTTACATGGATATACTCTCCTTCCAAAGGTAGTAGAACATAACTCGCAACTCCTTAAGTGAGGGTGTACTTAGTGACAATTTTAAAGAGTACAGTATGAAAAGAGGTGGAAAGTAATCTTATAGTGGAGAAATAGAGAAAACACCATTCCAGTCAGTTAATCAAGTTTAAGACACCCACTATTTTTCCACGGAAGAGTTTTACACTAAGTTATAGCCATAATATTCTTTTTTCTCTTATCTTGTCTCTTTTATATGACTTTTTCATCAAACGTACTGTGCAGCCTCATCTATTTCTGTAGACACATTTCACTTGTCTTTTTAAGTGCAATTACTCATGATTCCCAGTCAGAACTTCATTTTGGAGACTTTCCTAACTGTTTTTTCATTCTCCCAGTTCCAAATGCTGACTTTGCCCACATTAGCCACTTTGCTGTCATTTACTATGAGAAGTTGTTTCTCACTCAAGTTCCCTATAATTATTTCTTTCCCATCTGGAACTTGCTTTTACATTTGTGTTATGCCCAGAGAGGCAGCTTTCTTTATTTTTTTTTCAAACTGTGATAAAATTGATCTACAAGATTGTGTAAGTATAAGGTGTATAGTGTGATGATTTGATACTTTTATATATTGCAATATGATTGCCACCTTCGCTTTAGCTATTACTTCTATCCCATCACATAATTATCATTTCTTTTTTTGTGTGGTGAGAACATTTAAGATCTTCTTTGTTATTTTATCTTATTTTCTGTCAGGTATAATTTTCATCTTGTCAACTTTTCAGATGTTTGTTATTTACCTAAATGAGATGTTCTTCTATGTATTCTTTCATCAAAAATTTCAAAAGATTTATTGTATATGGTAAGAACAAATTAAGATACAGTCCCTGCCACCACAAGGCTTAATGTGTGAGAAAAGCCATACCATATACAGATACCAATTATACTGTATGACAAACTTTAGGATAAAAGTGTGCATAGGCGTTTATGAAAACCCCTTGAAGGAGTTTCTAAACCAGCTGTGTCAAAAGTGATTGCCTAGAGAAGGCATCCTGGAGGAGGTGTCACTTTGAATGAGTCCTAAAAAACAGAAGGTGACACTTAGGAATATAGAAAAGAGAAAAGGGTATGTTAGAGATGCAGGAGCCCATTGAGAGAGCCTGCAGTGGCCAAAGTTGGGACAATTTGAGCAACAGAATAAATAATTGTAGTGATGGACAATAACTCAAATTATATAATAAAGATGCATGAGTCCATAGTTATTCAGGTTGTTTTCTTGAGCAGGATGCAAGGATGATTTCTTTCCTGGGTTCTTATCCAGATGGATTTGAAGAGTGAGCTAAAGGTTCATGTTGAGAAAGATAAATCCATGTTCTTTTGGTGAAATTACTTCAGGAGATGAAGGTTAAATGTAACTGAGGAGAAGGAAGAGAGAGACCGCAAGGGTGAGCAGAGGACCTCTCATGATGGGTTTGAGTTATGTCAGTATCTTGCCATAATCAGGCTTGTGTATTAAAAAATCATCCTAGGAATAATAAAGAGACAAGATGGAAAAGGACATGGGTAGAATCAGGCAGGACAGCTGTTACTTATTGAAAAAAAATTATGAGGCACTGAGTTATAACAGTGGAAATAAGAATGGAGAGAAGTTGAATCTCCAGTGGCAATCACAGCCAGCACTTCATAAACATTTTGATCAATAAAATTAAAAAAATTGGCTAGAGATTTGGTGAGTGCTCAGCTTGCACAGTGAATGGTTGGCCATAATAGTGAGAGGTGCAATAAAGGAATTTGAACTCAAGCACAGGTAAAGGGAGTAAAGCCAGGTGGCAGCATCCTAGAGGAGCAGGTTTCATGTGACTGAAAAAACTCTTTATCATTATTATAACTCTAATGTTCTCAGAAGTAATTTTAAGACATTAATCTTATATTTCTGATATCTGATTGAGCAAGTCATAATATAATGCCAGAGAAAGAAATGCTATGTTCTCTCTGTTATCTCTGTCAGAATGCTTCTATCTTCTGGCTTATGAAATTCCATATAAATACTGTGCAATACAGCTCAGCATAGCAAACACCTCTGCTTTCTGTCTTTTTCCTTCTCCCTTAAACCCAGGTCCATTGCCATGACTTTTACCAGTCTATTTTGAATATAACTTGTAGGACTTTCATCTGTGCCTATAATTTCTAACATATTTGGAATGTTGGATAAGAAGAATCAGAGCATGTGTTCAAGTATGTTCTGATTTGTCAAGCTGCCACACCAGTTATAGCATTTTGCAATATCTGAAGTTATGGGCCAACAGATCCTGGAAACAACCATGACCATTAAGTACTATTCCACTCCTATGTTCCCAAGAATGTCTCAGAGAAAGGGAAAATCTTAAAGAACTGTAGTCCTACCTTGGATGACAGCAGGATCTAGTGTGTGATTGTCAGCAATTCATCACTAAGCTTCTGTAAATTCAGCAGACACATTCAAAAGAACACTATGTAGACAAGTTCTTAGGTTTACCCTAGCTTTCCCCTTTTTCTCATTTGTATAAAATGTCCTTCAGGCATTCTGGCTTTATTTGTTCTATTGTTATTTTTGTGCCTTATTAATTTGGTTTTCTCCAAGGTTTGGTTTTCTGGCTTACAGCTGACCTTCTCCATCCTCCTTAGTTATTATCTGAACATTCAGTTCTTCTAATTTCTCTGGCTTGATTTGATACCCTTCATGGATAACTCTAACTCCCCTAGTTCAGCCTGCATTTCTGCACTTATGGAGGACAACGTAGGGCAAGAGAATTATGGTAGCGATGGAAAGGAGAGGTCCTTTACTTCCAAAACTGTCTTTCAGTGTGTTCCTGCCAGATAGATGCCAGTCATTGTCTGAAATAAAATAAGAGCTGATGAATAAAAGTAGCTTTATAGTCATCTGGTCAAACATATTTAATTTGAATGAGACAAAATTGAATAATCTATTTGGTAATGACATTACCTGATCCATGGATTAATTTGAAAATGAATTTCAACCCTGTGCTTATTGTTTCATTGACATAATCTTACCTTTATAGCTTGTATTTTTAAAATTTCTATTCTTATATAAGGAAATGAGTCATATGGTAATACACAGCTTGACTAAGGTTACTCAATATTTAGATAGCTCCATCTTCCCCCTTAACTGGGACTCTATTGACATGATTTTTAATTTCCAGTTTACTGTCAAATGTATATTTAAATGTCATAAACTTTTTATTTTAAAATTGATTATACATTTTGTACAAGTGAGATACCTTTAGAAATAAGATTAAATTTAGTTCAAAACTCTACAATCATGAATGGATTTTAAATTTATTCTGAGCATGGCAAGGCAACAAAACCTAATGATAAAGAACTTAGTCTGGAACTTGATTACTTAGGCTGATTTTAAAGGATCCCACTTACTAGTTGTGTTACTGCGAGCAAGTTATGAAAACTCTCTGTGTCTGTCTTTCTTCATCTATAAATTATCTTTCTTATAGGGTTGCTGTAAATATAAAATGAGTTGCAAGCATCGGATATCAAAGCACCGGCACATAGAAAATGATATCTAGGTATGTTTGGTAAATAATTTTTAAAATGCTCTGCCAGTAAAGTGCTATACACAGTTACTGATTAAAGATGTTCCATTAAAGAACAGTGGTACATTCCTTCAATTTGGAATTACACTCAGGTTTCTAATATTGAGAGGCAAGAAAACAAGACAGTCAAATAAAACTAGAATTTCAATGTTAATCTTTTAAAATATATCCATTTTATATCTTACATTACTATGTCTTTTCAATATTTTTATTATTTGTTTAAAAATATAATATATGGTGAACTGTTCAAAAAACAAATAAAATGTTAATGATACGGTCAGCCAAACCAGTAGGACTGAACACATTGCATATTCATAAAGTTTGTTTTATAGTGATTATTACCAGTTTTGTTCAGTTTTCTTTTATGTAGGGTTTTATCAACAAATAGTCTGACTCTCAAAGGTCAAAAATGGAATAAGCACTATTTTATGCATCTGCTAGTTCATTCTACTTTAAATGGCAAAGTGGTTGGCAATTGCTTCATTGAAAATTTAATTTCGCTTTCATATCTTTCATCCTCTATGGTTATATAAGTGACTGTGTATTTGCACTCATGCTTTTCTACAGATAAAAGCACTTTGAGTTCAGTCATTGGTTTAACTTTTAAAATAAATACTGATCAAAGAATTCTCTGTGCTATATTTTCCCCATTTACTTATTTTATAATGGCCAAATTCTTCATACTATTTTAAACTCAACTTTCTCTATCAAATCCTTTCACATACTGCTATTTGAAAAGTTTCCAACTTCATTGCACTACTGATATTTCTTATCATGGTTGAAGACCTATATAGGAAATAAATGTAAAATAATAAAAAATGTAATTATTTTTAATGCTAAAGCATTTTTTACGATTTTTCAATGACTATTAATTAAACTTTCTTGTATGCTATACAGAAATTCAAACATATTCCTGCTATTCAGTGAATTATTCTCACAGAAATAAGATAAAATATACTCAAACACATATCAATCAAGATATTTGCTTTGTGTTAAAATGACATTTTTTCACCACTTTTAAGTTGAATTAGCCACATAATATTTACATATTCTATTTGACAATATTCTTCCTATTGTAAAAATGGAAACATTTTGTCAAACTTTTTTCTGTTATGAGTACCCATAATTAATTTGAATGTTTTGTTTTATTTGTTTATTTTAATTTAAATGCCAGCATAACATCAAATTTATCGGAACAGAAAAGTGTTGGTCTAGATATCCTCCCATAATTGGTACCCTTATCTGGTTTGTCCATTGTCAGACATAGAATTTCAAGGCCATTTAATTTTAGTTAATAAACTCAGTTGTGGCCCTGTCAGAAAAAAACAGAGGGGCTGACTGAATTTTTAAAAAATTGTATGAATATACAGCATAGACCCATCCTCTTTCTATTTACTAAACAGAAGAATAATTATATATGTATTTGGACACAGAGATTAGTCTATACTTTATGTATGGATCTTTGGTGTGTTTCTGGTCTTACTTTGAATTCCTCTTTACTTGAGAACTTTCTAAAATAAGTGTCTGTCCTCATTCTGTGTGGACAGTGTGGAGAAACCTTTTATCAACTGCTTCTGCAGCACTTCTTTTTCATGTTTTCACTTAATCTTGACATGGCTCATTTTCAAGTAAGAAATTTCTTTTATCAAGGTGCACACGCTAATTGCATAGATTTCTGAAGCTCTGCCATTTCCCAAACTTTCTACTTCAAAGTAGAGAGCAACATTTCACAAACTTTGTTCAGTAGAACATCCCTCAGTTCAGTTTGGAAGCGTTAAGGTATTTTCTCTTATTTCAGCATATTTATAATTCACATTACCAAGTCACAGATTATAAAACGTGATCAAAGAAACCAGCTTTATTTTGTTTATACTATTGTTTTCCTCTTTTAGGCCAGGATATCTTTATTTCCTCAACCATTCGGTATTACTGAAAATAAGTGCTCTGTAAAATATAATTGAAAAATATTGTAGTTTCTTTAGATTTACTAAAGCCATTCTTCTCAATGTGCCCGAGATCCTTGCAGTGCCATGGAGGTTGAGGTTCTCCTTCACCATTTGCACTGCACCATCTGCCTGCTGCAGCTGTCGGAGGAGATTGTTCCCTCCCTTCCTTTCTCTCTCTTCCCCAGTGGTGGGGAATCCTACAACCCATTCTGACTAGACAACAGAATTAAAATTTCAGTCTAAGAAATATTTCAGTCACTCTTTGCTCAATCTGAAGAATGATTTTGCCTAATTTAGTCCATACTTAATGTTACAAATACTACAACTACCTTGTTTCCCTGAAAGTAGGACATCCCCCGAAAATAAGACCTACTTGCTGTAATATAAGACATCCCCCCGAAAATAAGATCTAGTGCATCTTTGGGGGCAAAAATTAATATAAGATGCTGTCTTATTTGGGGGGAAACAGGGTAGGGTTTTGTTTTTTAACAATGTCATGTTAAACTTTTCTATTTGAAATGACTGAATTGGCTGATTGTATTTATATCAGTATACACACTATGTCTATATACACATACACATGTGAGTAATATTCTATGTGAAATATCTACCCAGTGCGAGGCAGGTCAGGCAAAGTAGACTCTTACCACCAGGAACTTCAGAGCCTCGTGTGGGCACAGTAACGTCTCTAATTGCCTCTGTTTCGTGTTTTAGTCACAAATCTCCACACTGCATTTGTAACTAGGAAAGAAGTGGATGCTCACTTAGATATTGAAGGGAGGGTCTAGGAACACATTTTAGCACAGAGCTTAGCCCAGGATAAATTCAGTCATGGGAGCAAATAGCCACCAGCAGCTAGGGTGAGGCAGCTGTATTTCCTGTGGCCTTGTATATGCTCTGGTTAAGGATTGGGATCCTGTTGCAGAGGCAGAGTTCTACAGAGCTGAAGAATGCCTGAACTGGTGGGGCCTGGGGCAGGAGCTGAGTCTGATGTTCAGTAAGAATCAGGGTGTGTTTTCCATTGCCTAGTTACCTTTTTGTTCCCACCTGTTTCCTGAGCCTGTGTGCTGCTGCTATTTATTCAGGTCTGTGACTTGCCTGCTATTTGTAACATGATGCATTTGCTTCTTACATTTAAATTGTTGTGTACCTGACTGGTGTACCTATCATGAAAAGCCTGGGTTAGAAGGGAAGGGAAAAAATTAATGTATACAGAAAAGAATATCTCATTAGCTGGGAGGATTAAAAGCTCAGTAGCATATTCCCAGCTACCAAGGAAACAACAAACCTGCAGTGCAATATTTAAAATGAAATAAGTTATTTCATTTCAATAGGGTCTTTTCTATGAGGGATTAAAATCCATGTCTGCATAAGTAATACACATGCTTATATTATTACTACACTGATTTTCTTGGAATTCTCTGACATTAATAAGAACAAGGATAATGATGAAATCTCATTTATAATAGTTAAGGTTAGTTTCATTTTCACAGCTGTCTATAGTCAAATTAAGTTAAATTATTTTAAATAATTTTCCCTTTTCTATACATTACATTTCTTAAAAGGGTGATTTTACTTTTATATATTACTAGAGGCCTGGTGAACAAAATTTGTGCACTGGGGGTCGGGGGGGGGGGGTCTCTCAGCCCAGCCTGTGCCCTCTTGTAGTCTGGGATCCCTCTCTCCTTACCACCTGCCTGCTCACTGCTCCTTACATTGCTCCTCCTTAGCATTGCCATGGAGGCAGGAAAAGCTCCCACCACTGCCACTGTGCTCGTCAGCTGTGAGCCCAGCTTCTGGCTAAGGCACATTCCCCCTGTGGAAACACACTGACCACCAGGGGGCAGCTTCTGTGTTGAGTGTCTGCCCCCTGGTGATCTGTGTACATCACAGTGACTGGTGATTCTGATGATTCCACTGTAATGGTCGCTTAGGCCCGTGGTTGGCAAACTGTGGCTTATCAGCCACATGAGGCTCTTTGGCCCCTTGAGTGTGGCTCTTCCACAAAATACCATGGCCTGGGCGAGTCTATTTTGAAGAAGTGGTGTTAGAAGAAGTTTAAGTTTAAAAAATTTGGCTCTCAAAAGAAATTTCAATTGTACTGTTGATATTTGGCTCTGTTGACTAATGAGTTTGCTGACCACTGGCTTAGGGTTTTATTATATAGACTAGAAGCTCAGTACACAAAATTTGTGCACGGGGGGGGGTGGTGGTATCCCTCATCCCAGCCTGCACCCTCTCCAATCTGGGACTCCTCTAAGGATGTCCAACTGCCCATTTTGGCCCGATCCAGGACTGTTGGCTCCCAACTGCTCACCTGGTTGCCTTCCTGACTGCCACTAACTGCTTCTGCTTGCCAGCCTGATCACCCCCTAACCACTCCCTTGCCAGCCTGATTTATGCCTAACTGCTCCCCTGCCAGTCTTTTGCCCTCAACTTGCCTCTTTTGCTGGCCTGGTCACCCCTAATTGCCCTCCCCTGCAGGCTTGATCACCCCCAACTGCCCTCCCTTGCAGGCCTGGTCCCTCCCAATTGTCCTCCCTGTAGACCTGGTCCCCCCAACAGCCCTCTCATGAAGGCCTGATCACCCCTAATTGCTCTTCCCTGCAGGCCTGGGTCTCCCACAACTGCCCTTCCCTACAGGCCCTGTCACCTCCAACTTCCCCCCTCTGCTGGTCTGGTCACCCCTAACTGCCCTTCCCTGCAGGCTTGATCACTCCCAACTGCCCTCCCTTGCAGGCCTGGTCCCTCCCAACTGCCCTCCCTTGCTGGCCATCTTGTGGTGGTCATCTTATGTCATCATGGGGGCAGGATCTTTGACCATATGTGGGCAGCCATCTTGTGTGTTGGAGTGATGATCAATCTGCATATTACTCTTTTATTAGATAGGATTTTTCTCTGTGCTTAGCAATGTTTTGTGTAGTCACTGGGGATGGACAACTTCATTAGATTACATCAAATTTTCTCTCCTTGAATATTTTGCTTTAGTAAATAGGCCTGAAGTGTATTGTAGGAAAGGAATTCTGGCTTTGGAACTCATTGTACCTCCTTCCCCTTTTCCCATTTCCCCTTTTCTTATGGATTTTTTATTGCTTTTGTGTTACTGCTTAAGGTGTCTTCATCTGAGCCACCCCAGCTGAGATTTCTGTCCTCATTGAATCCTACATCGTCTGGGTCCCTTTTTGTAATCAGTTGGGAAGCAATACAGATGAGCCTCCACTCTAGTGTGACTGGTCTTTTGTTGTTTGAACTGGGCCTTCATAACTTTAAACTGTGCTTCTATAAAAATCACAAGCTCCTTTGTGATTTTCCTTTCATATGTTCAAACAAGCCCATGTGTTTAAGCACAATTTGAGTTTCCACTTCTGTGATATTTTTGTTCCTGCTACTACCTCTGCCAGAATTCAAAACTAACATGTAAAAATTACTTACTAATCAGGCTCTTCTAAAATTTTTTGCATATCTTCTCACAAAATCATCTAACAACTCTGTTAGGAAGAAACAAAGTGCTCACTTTACAATTAAAGGGACCAAGCACAGAACATATTAGTAATGTGCCCAGAGCTACACAGCTAATAGGTGGAAGAACCAGAATCTGACTCGAGGCTCTTAACCAGTAACACCACCTAATTAAAGAACATAAGCTAAGTAGATAAAGGGCATGCTCTTTACATCATCATGGTTATCAATCAAGACAAACAGTAAAATACCATCTTCTTATTGATGCTAATGAAGATAATGGGGAGAATTAGCCCTCTTTTCTATATCAAAATTCTATTCATTCTTCAAATTCCATGTCTAATGATACCCCTTCCAGGAAGATTTTCTTGTCCTCCTTCTCCCCCGAATCCCTTTCAAACAGTTATAATTTCTTTCTCATATAGTCTTCATCCATTCTACTTTATTCCGGCATGAATTAAGCCTCTTCTAGTGGATTGTATTTTTCTATTACATTTTCACTAGGCTGTCAGCTTCTCAGGGTCATGTTTTCCTCAGCCTTTTTTCCTGTGAAAAAAGTAGGTGCTCAAAAATACTTGTTAGTTTCAAATTTTTGTGGACAGTTACAAACAATAATGGCTGAACTTAAATTGCTTTTGACAGCTTTCATGGCACATTGTAAAAGTATATTTGGATGTTTAGTGACATTTTGAAAATAAATATTTTGCATTCTTTTCTGTGACTTTCATGATTAAAATATGGGGTCTCTACATCAATTTTCAAGTAGGGTGCCTGTTATTAGGTATTCCCTACAACTGTAGTCTCTGGCTGCAGCTATGCAGAAAAATGTTAAAGCCAGTTTCCATATGGTCAGGCAATCAGGAAAAGGTCATAATTATCCATATGCAGGGGGCTGAGAAAACCCATGTAACGCTGGGAGGGTGTGCAGGATGGAAATGGGAAAGTCTTCCAAATATGACCTGATATGATGGTTTCACATGGCACTTTTTTTTTCAAGCAGCATTACACAATGAAAAATAGTAATGCGGCCGAATAGTCACTAATGCATCAGGGTATAGAGGCAGGAAAGCTGCCAGAGCAGCTGTAACTCTATTTAGACAATTAGTATGCCAAAATGTAGACAGGTACCTGGGTGAATGTTTTTATTTTTTTATTTTTTTCTGTGTATGATTAATTGCTACAGAATAAGGTCACCATGGAGTATAGCTTTGAAGTTAATTTCACCTGTTCTTCTGATAATGTGTGGCTCATCAAATTAACTAGACAAGTAGAAATGCACAAAAGAGGCAGAAGAAAGTGTATTTTCTTTACAGGGCTATAGTGTAAAAAAATGTTGACAGAAGGGTAAAGGAGAGATATATATTGTTTTCTTATTTATTCTGACTGTGGTCCCAGCACCCACCAGAGTGTAAGAACACGCTGGACCATTTCATTTTTTGATGTTCTAGTATGTTAAAAACAAGAAAGAAAAAGAAATTGCTAACCTAGACTGCAAAAATAGTTTTTTTTTTAAATGCTTATTTTTTTTGTTTTTTTTATCTTTATTGTTCAGTTTATTAATTACATTGTTTCCCCTTTTTATCCCCCTATAGCTTCCCTCCACCCTGTACCTATCCCACCCTCCACCCTCACCTCCCCCTCCCCACTGTCCTCTCCCATTGTTGCAAGATTTTTGTCCAGTCTCTTGCTGCACTTCCCACAACCCTTTTCTCCCCAAGAATTGTCAGTCCATTCCCTCTCTATGTCCATGTCTCTGTTATATTCACCAGTCTATCCTGTTCAACAGCCTATCAATTCACTTGATTTTTATGTTCATTTGTTGATGGATGTGTATTTGTTGTTCATAATTTTCATCTTTACCTTTTTCTTCATCCTCTTCTTAAAGAATATCTTTCAGCATTTCATATAATGTTGGTTTGGTGGTGATGAACTCCTTCAGCTTTTTCTTATCTGCGAAGCACTTCATCTGACCTTCAATTCTGAATGATAGCTTTGCTGGATAGAGTAATCTTGGTTGTAGATTCTTGCTGTTCATCACTTTGAATATTTCTTGCCACTTCCGTCTGGCCTGCATCATTTCTGTTGAGAAATCCGCTGACAGTCGTATGGGTGCTCCCTTATAGGTAACCAACTGTTTCTCTCTTGCTGCTTTTAATATTCTCTGTTTGTCTTTTGCTCTTGGCATTTTAATTATGATGTGCCTCGGTGTGGTCCTCTTAGGGTTCCTATATATTGGGGTTCGGTGCACTTCTTGGACTCCTAAGTCAATTTCTTTCACCAGGTGTGGGAAATTTTCAGTCACTATTTCTTCAAATAGGTTTTCATTGTCTTGGCCTCTCGCTTTTTCTGGCACCCCTATAATTCGGATGTTGGTATGCTTGAGATGTCCCAGAGGCCCCTTACACTATCTTCAATTTTTTGGATTCTTTTGGTTTCTTGCTTTTTCAGCTGAGTGGATTTTATCTCTTTGTATTTCAAATCTTGAACTTGGTTCTTGGGGTGCTCCAGGGCACTTTCAGGTCTTTGTATAATATTTTTTGTTTCAGTCAGTGTATGCTTAATTTCTGGTTGGTCCTTTTTCATGTCCTTGAGAGTCTGCTTTATATCCTTGAGGGTTTCTTTCATTTCCTTGTAGGACTCATTCATTTCCATGTTGGTCTTGATAATTTCTTTGCAGCTCTCGTTTATATCCTGGAGGGTGTTGTTCATTTTCTTGTAGGACTCATTCATTTTCTTTGTGGTCTTGCTTATTTCCTTATAGGCCTCGACCTTTTGTTGGAGCCTCTTAAAAAACCCTAGAACCGTGGTTCTGAATTCCATGTCCAGTCATTTTTTTTCCTCCATTTCTTTCACATCTGATTTCTTTCCATGTTGCTGCATGGTGGCTGTTTCCCTGAGTTGGTCAATTAGCTTTGTGTGGTAGACTTCCTACTAGGGATAGTGGCTCAGCCTCTCCGTTTACCTGAGGTGGATATGGGCTGCACAGTCTTGCTGAAGTTAAGCTCAGTTAATCGTTGCTAGCACTTGGAGGGTTGACCTCCAGGCCAATTGTCTGTGAAGCTCAGCTGTGCTCAGGTTGGGTGGGCGGAGTCTCCGGGCTAAGCAGACAGCGTTAGCTCCGCCCTATGCGGCCCCAGGGACTCTGTGCTGGGGGCAATGGCCGCCAGCACCTCTGAGAGGGAGCCGCTGCGGAGCTCCACAGGCTGCCGGTTGCCGGGGAATTCAGACTTTCCCAAAATGAGTCTGCATGCGCAATGGCTCACCCAGGGTCGTAAAACAAAGCAGTCTGACAGTTTTCCGAATGAGAGGTAACTCGCGGTGTGCTCTCTGCGCCGTCACGCAGCCGAGCTGTTCGCGGAAGCTGCCTTTCCACAAGCCGGGAGACCCGGCAGCACCCGAGCTTCGGCGTGCCCTCCCACTGTCCAGTTTTCATCCCGTGTGATAGTGGGTTCTCTGGACTTCACCCAGAGCTGGAGAATCAGTCCAGTGGGACGCCTTTGTCTCCCCGTTCGAGAAAACTGGCCGGTTTCCAGCCGCCCGCCCTCTCCGCGGCGTGCACTCCAAACTTCTCTCCGTGCGAATCTTTCAACGCTGTTCGCCGCCGCTCCTCGGAGTCCCAGTGTCTTATCTTCACTTTTTTTGTGGAATTTTCACTCAGCGAGCTTTCTGGTGATTCTGGAAGGTGTTTGTTCTTTTGTTAAGTTGTAGTATTAAAATTGCTGATTATGACGGCAAGATAGGTGTTCTGCCTTTGCCGCCATCTTAGTTCTTCCCAAAAATAGTTTTAAGTTGTATAATGTTTGCTTTGGGGAAGCTCATAATTTATCCTCCCAAACATTCTCCCTAATGCCAGGATTATAACCTTTGTAATGGCAAGAAATTTTGATGTTTTCAAGTAAGATTTTAAATAAAACATTTAATTTCCTTCTTACATGCAATCGATTTTTCTTCAAGTTAAAGTTTTCTAGAAAGAATTAAGGGAAGAGAAGGGAAGAAAGGAAGTGTTAGGAGAGGTCCATAATAGAACAGAAAAAGTACATTGGCAGTTCCAAAAAGTGTTGAGACTGATGCTCAACATATGGGATGCTTCCTGGGTTATGCTCTACCCAAGCACGTCCTCCAGAGAACAGTGGAGCTCCTTTGTGACCAGGGAATCTGTGCTGACCTTCCCGAGTGACAATCCTTTGGAAATTCTCCTGCGTTGTCAAACCTTGAGGAGCAGAGATTCCACCACAAAGCAAAACAGCACTAAAGCAGGGAACTGTGCAAAGGCTGATACAAGCTTCTTGGTTCTAGACAGACCAGAGTGGCTGGGAGGTGGATGTATCAGTAGCTGACATCGACGATGGGATTTGGAATGAATGTCTCTGCAGTTCTCTTGTTCACCTGTGTGTTTCCAAGTTATGATGGCTTTTGAGAAAATCTAAGCTCACTTTTAAGCATTGAATTATTTGTTTGTACACTTCCCCCAAATATGTCATCATCCTGGTTGATTACACAATTCAGAGTTTGAGTTAGACTATTAGGAAGTGAGTGCTATAAGAAATGAAAACCATCGAAAAGAAAACTCCTACAACTAGGGTGACCAATTGTGCCAGTTTCCCTGGAATTGTTCTGGTTTTTGCACTGCAAATCCAGCATCCCAAGAAACACGCCAGTTTCAGGCAAACCAAAGAGGTTGGGCACGCTAAGGAGATGTCTAAAAATATAACCTCTCTAGTTTCAGAGGTAATTTCCCCCCTCCACGAAGCTCCTTTTTTTTTCTAAGCCTCTTCTAACATGAGTAGTGTTTTCTTAATTTCAAGACACAATTCCAGGTACATCGTTTAGACAGGCTTTCCTTCGTTGATGGGGGAGATAAACTACTGCTATTCCTCCTTTGCATTTATGAGGCTTTTTTCTCCCTATGCATAAAACGCTTTCTAAATATCTCATTAATCCTCACACCATCCCTGTTGGTAGGGGAGACAGCATTATAACTTCAGGTAGTAAGATTCTTGTCACTCTAATAATGGCATTTTATTACTTAGCTTAATGTGATGTTATTGCAGGTTCCTGGAAGTTTTAAACAGAGTAGCTTTTGCAAATGGAGATAGTAAATAAAGAGGAAACATCATGTTGACTATAAATGCTTAAGAAGGAATATGAAAATTGACAGTGAGTTTTGAGATAGAAGAGTGCATAGCACTTTCTCTTTCATTTTTTAGTTGACATTGAGCTTCTCTACTCTGTTAGTTTAGCCAGTTTAACACAGTGTTCTGTGTAAATGTTTAAGATTTCTCAAGCCTTTACTTTGGTTTAATGGTGAAATATGAAATGTTAGCATTGCAGGAGATGCCAGAGATTATCTAGCATTCCATAATAATTCAATTTACTAATTTCTTTTTGTAGATGAGGTATAGATGTATACTGGCAAGAATTCTGGGCTGAATTCCCATCTGTTTATGGCCTTGTCAGGCTGTGGGAATTTTGGCAAATTCTTTACTCTCTCTGAGATTCTTCATCCTGAAAATGAAGGTGTTGAACTAAGTCATTGGTGGAGTTCTCTGCAGTTCTGAATTATTGAGAACTCCTGCTTAGGGAGTTTGGGACTAAGCTGGGGTCATAGAGCCAGGACCCACATCCAAGTCTCTGTATTACTGTTCCATTGAGCCTTCACAAGACTGAGTTATGTTTTCTTATAGCTTTTAAGTTCCTTATTTTTTTAAAAAATATGTTTTTATTGATTTTAAGAGAGAAGAAGGAAAAGGGGTAGTTAAAAGATGAACGAGAGACATCAGTTGACTGCCTCCTACACACTTGTTACTGGAGATTGAGTCCACAACATGGGAATGTGGCCTGACCGGGAATTGAACTGGGGACTTCTGGGTTCAGAGGTCAATGCTCAACCACTGAGCTACATTGACCAAGCTTAAGTTCTTTATTTAAGGATCTTTATCGTCCATAAAATACAGCCATATTGATTATTTTCTCTGTGTTTTTCTGCCACTATCTTCTAAGATTGGAAATACAAAGAAACTTACTTAGGAGACCACCTGGATTCATAGACCACCTGCCTAAACAAATTTGCCAAGTACTGATTTTATTTCCTAGAGGTGTGCTGCATCTGGTGGCCACCTGCTTTATGGGTCTGCGAGCAGCTCACCAGGTGCCTTAGATAATGAATCAGGATTTTTTAGTAGGAAAACAAGAAAAACACAATCCCCCAAGTGTGTAGGCTATCAAACCTTTAAAATTAAAAATAATTTTTAACAAAAATTCATCTAGCATAGCTTGTAACTTGAGAAATTCATAAATCAAACTTCTATTCACCCTAACAAATAGTAATTCTGACCTTTTGATCATTCTGTTATATAGAAATAATATTTTCCTTTTAAGAAGCAAAAATGCCAGAAATTTGATTTTGATTTACTTATCATGTCCCAGAGACTGAAAACATAATCATTTCCACTTTATAACCAAAGTAATATTGGCCTGGTAAGGAAATGATGGAGATAGATGAAACAGAAATAGTTTCTGGATTTCTAAGATGGTGTTTTATCCATGGGGGCTGTTCTCATTTGCCCTGTGGCAGGTTTTACCCAAACATTCTGTCGTGGGCAGTGGTACCATTTTCATTCTGCTATACAATTAAGATAGAATAGTAACACAGGTGAGTTGTTGCCTAGAGTGTTTCTAGAAATGGTAATTAAGTTTGCTACCTTCACACTGTCAGGCATTTATATTCTCCCTAACCCCAAACATTAAATAAAACAGTTGAATTGCCTGAATTACTTGTCACTTGGAAATTAAAGTTTTCCTCCAAGTGACTATGAAAATGGTTCTGAAAGTTAGCCATTTTAAAAAAGTTACTGGTCAAGCACAAAGCTTACTGAATAAAGATATATGGGCTAACACATCCTAAATAATAACTTAGAGGCCTTGTAAGAATGTCTGCCTTTTTAAGACCCTATGTTAAAATTCTTCAAGGGGCCACAAATTTCAAGATTATGTTGGCAATTTGTGGCTGAATCTTATAATTAATCTTACCATATTTCATCAAATATAAGGCACATTAACTGTATTTTGTGAGTGACCACAGAAGTAAAAATCCTTCCAACCATGATTACAGATATTGCAAATCATGGAAAGGTGCATTTTAGAATTGATGCAAAGTGGTTGTTTAAAAAATGTTATCTATTGCCTTGACTGATGTCAGGATTGTTTGGATTTGTAAATTGTACATAAAACTTAACTTTTCACTTTGAAAAGGTCCAATGAAGTACCATTATAATTGACTGTTATTTCAGCTGGGAAAGTAAAATAAACAATGTTAGAATGATCTTTTCCCTAATATTATGGACTAGGAATAGTGATTATTTTACATAGATAATTTAAATAGCTTCCCAGGGATTTTTTTTAATAACTCATTTTAGATCTGAAAATACTTTATAACATTCCAAGGGGAAAACATATTTATTGAAAAAACAGGCCTTGAACAGTGCTTGAAACTCAACGCAATAAATCTTTCATTTTTTTTCTTTGTTCATAAAGCTGTGGGTAGGGAAATACAAATCTAGGAGCAAAGCATTGCTGTATCACTCGGTGCTGACATTTGTATGTGAATAACAGGATCATTTAATATTTTCTTCAACTATCGACAAAATGTTTCTGACATTCCACTCTAATTTTGCAAGATGCAGAATTAGGTGTCATAGGTGACAGAGAAGGTGAGCTGCAAGAATCAGTTTAATGTCTCATTTTCCAGGGGTTGAGATAGGTACAAATATTCTAAAAAATTCACCTCATTGTGTATAAATCTTCATAAATGCAAATTCTATTGACTTTAAAGTTCAATTTGTTAGCCACCTTGAAAGGTTTGAAATTGCACTTGAAAATGACTTCTTATTGGCAGTCAACAATAAACATTTTCTACACAATCAGCGACATTAAGATTAAGTCACAGTAAAACCACAATTCAATGAATGAAAATTAAACAAAGATTTCTATTCACATTTTCCAATGTCATCATCTTGAGGCAAATAAGGACTTTGACATCATTTTTAAAATATAATTTTAAAAATGTATTTTTAATGATTTCAGAGAGGAAGGGAGAGGGAGAGAGAAATAGAAACATCAATGATGAGAGAATACCTGATAAGCTGCCTCCTGCATGCTCAAACATACTGGGGATTGATCTCACAACCCAGGCATGTACCCTAGCAACAAATTCAGCTGATATGTAGTATGCACTAAATTCATGTCTGTTGAACTAAATACACTGTCACTCATTACATCATTAGTTCATTAGAAATATCTTTGAATCATCTTGCTTTTTTGCCAAAGAAACATAACTGCTTTCTAGTTTCTAGTCCTATCCCTGTACTTTCCTCTTAATATTTTTTCCTCACTATAAAATGACTCGATTATCTTCAGCTCAGATGCTCGTACCTCATTTTCAGTTGATTTCCCATTTCCAGGATTAAGTACCTTTTCATCTGCCTAGCTATTATTTTCAAAGATGCCTTCTTCATCTGTCACACTGACCCATCTTTCCCTACCCAAAACCCTTCATCAATTTTCCATTGCATTGAGCATCAAGTCTGTAACATTCTCATTATTCCTAAAGCCATTCAGCAGGAAGATAAAAATACTTTCCTTTTTTTCAGTCTTCTCCTCTCAGGCCTTTTGTCTACTTCAAATTTTTCTTCTTGTGTATGTTTCATTTAAATTGTCAACTTTTTTCATCCTTTTGCAAAACAGAGCTTATCTTTGCATACCCTCCTATTCTAGCAACAAAACATTATTTAGGTAATTTAATCAGCTTCTGAATGCAATTGTTTCCACTAAAACTTCATAAACTATTCAAATTAGTATTATTTTATAATCATCCTGACCAATCAAAATAATGAGATTTCCTTTATTATGGCATGATCCTCCTGTAGTAATGGAGAACAGTCATCCCAAATTGTGTTACATAGAGTATCTTATATTTAATTCAGTTCTTGGTATAGGAATTTATTCCATTGTTTATATATCTGAGAAATAGTTTTCCATGTCTGTGCTACCTCCTTGAAGTCAGAAACTAGACACATTTCCCTGAAAATGAAACACGGAGAATATATCCAATTAAGTACTTTATTTTGACTGCTTCTGTTAGTTATTTATTAGTTTTTCTTTATTTTCACCACCACATTTACAATTTCTGATTGCTCTTCTATTGCTTAAAAAATTCCAAATAACTGATTTTAAAATATTATCAATAATAGTTATTTTTTAAAAAAACTATGTTAATTGGGGTGGAGATGGGCTAAAAAGGGTTAATGGGGAGAAAAGTGAACATATGTAATACTTTCAATAATAAAGATTTTAAAAAAGAGTATGTTAACTGGATACTCAAGCTGTATATGGAAAAGAACTCAGAAACTGTTGTGGTCACACTATTTTTTTTTAAGTTTACTTTTTCTGGTGGGGGTGGGGTGGGAGGGAGACAATAGTTTAGAGATAACCAGTAAATCTCTGTCCATTGCAATGGGTAGTTTTTATTTTTCTTCTCTAAAGTGTGCTTCTCATACTTTAATATGCATAATAAAATTCAATAGCAGTTTTTATTTACTTATCTTGTCTGGATCCTAAGAATTAAAAATTTTTGAATAAAAATTTTGCTTTTGGATTGGATGTTTGTGTCTCTCCAAAATTCAGGTGTTAAAGCCTTCACACCTAATGTGATAGTGTTTATAAGTGAGACCTTTGGCAGGTAGATAGGTTAGATAAGGCCATGAGGGTGAGGCCTCCATTGATTGGATTAGTGCCCTTCTAAAAAGAGGAGGAGAAACTTAATCTTGTTCTATCCAGGTGCATGCACCCAGGAAAGGCCATGTGAGGACACAGAAAGAAGTGGGTGCTTTATAATCCAGGAACATAGTTTTCACTGGAAACCAAACCCTATGGTTACCTCAATCTTGGGAATTTTCAGATTCCAAAATTGGAAAAAAAAATAAATGTGTGTTGTGTAAACTATCCAGTCTATAATTTTGTTATGGCAGCTTGAGCAGACTAAGACAACTTTTTATTATGCTTTCTTATAATTTGTTTTCTTAAATTATATTATTCCATGTCAGAAGGCTGATTTATCACAGTTGCTTACCAAAAACACTCACGTACACTAGAGTTGTTGTATATATATTAGAGGCCCAATAAACAAAATTTGTGCATGGGTAGGGTCCCTAGGCCTGGCTGATCTGTGTGGCACCTGGCAGGGTACCCCACTGGCACCTGCCTTGGCTGGCCTGGGGCCTTGGGAGCAGCTCCTGCGGTGTCTGCCTGGTGGTCAGTGCACATCATAGCAACCAGTCGGTCCACCAGTCATTTGATCAATTTGCATATTAGCCTTTTATTATATAGGATTTCTTACTGCATTACTCTACATTGTCCCTTAGATAGTGAATTGATATTTTATCTTTTTTATGAGAATTTTTAAAATTTTCTGCTTCAGACATTCTGTGGAAGACATTAATCTCCTATAACACAGTGCCTTATTTTGGCCTTTTTACAGTTTTGAAAAGAAAAATGGCTGTTAGTCCTATTGTACCATTTTATAGATTCAAAAAGCCTTTTTAAAAGAGTCACTGGGTCCACTTGTGGAGTTGCTAGGAATGTGATGATCAGAAATAAGTAGCTCACAATAGTGGACAGGGATGCTAGCTCTGTGGAAATTAAGCACTATTTCAGTGGAAGATAGCACTAGAGGATCATTAAAAAAAATTGAACATTGTTTATAGAAAATTTTTATTCTCTTCCTCATTTGCCACCTTCTTTTTTTTGTTTTATTTTATTTTATTTTTTAAATTTCTTTGTTGACTAAGGTGTTACATATGTGTACTTATTCCCCCATCACCCCTCTATCCTCCCCACTCATATCCTCACACTCCTGCCACCTTTTTCTTTTGTATGTAAGAGCTTTTTTCATCTGCTCTTTATTAGATACTATCTCTTCCTTAGCAACAAAACTGTACTATTCATTCCCATCTCTTTCTATTTCAACTTTTTAAACTTTTCCCATCTCCTGTGACCAGAGACTTTAGCTTAAACAAATATTTATCAGAATTTAAGAGTATGGGAGAACTAAGATGGCGGCAAAGGTAAAACACCTATCTTGCCGCATAATCAGCAATTTTAATACTACAACTTAACGAAGAACAAACACCTTCCAGAATCACCAGAAAGCTCGCCGAGTGAAAATTCCACAAATAAAAGTGAAAATAAGACACTGTGACTCGGAGGAACGACGGCAAACAGCGTTGAAAGATCCGCCTGGAGAGAGGTTTGGAGCGCCCGCGGAGAGGGCGGGCGGCTGAAAACCGGCCAATTTTCTCGAACGGGGAGACAAAGGCGTCCCACTGGACTGATTCTCCAGCTCTGGGCGAAGTCCAGAGAACCCACTATCATACGGGGTGAAAATTGGACAGTGGGAGGGCACGCCGAAGCTCGGGTGCTGCCGGGTCTGCTGGCTAGTGGAGAAGGCAGCTTGCGCGCGAACAGCTCGGCTGCATGACGGCGCAGAGAGCGCTCTGTGACTTGTCTCTCATTCGGAACACTGTCAGACGGCTTTGTTTTAAGACCCTGGGTGAGGCATTGCGCATGCAAAGTCATTTGGGGAGAGTCTGAATTCCCTGGCAGCCTGTGGAGCTCGGCAGCGGCTCTCTCTCAGAGGTGCTGGCAGCCATTGCCCCCAGCACAGAGTCCCTGGGGCCGCATAGGGCGGAGCTAATGCTGTCTGCTTGGCCCGGAGACTCTGCCCATCCAACCTGAGCACAACTGAACTTCACAGACAATTGGCCTGGAGCTTAACCCTCCAAGTGCTAACAAGAATTAACTGAGCTTAACTTCAGCAAGACTGTGCAGCCCATATCCACCTCAGGTAACCGGGGAGGCTGAGCCACTGTCCCTAGTAGGATGTCTACCACACAAAGCTAATTGACCAACTCAGGGAAGCAGCCAGCATGCAGCGACATGGAAAGAAATCAGATGTGAAAGAAATGGAGCAAAAAAAACGACTAGACATGGAATTCAGAACCACGGTTATAGGGTTTTTTTAAGAGGCTCCAACAAAAGGTCGAGGCCTATAAGGAAATAAGCAAGACCACAAAGGAAATGAATGAGTCCTACAAGGAAATGAACAAGATCCTCAAGGATATAAATGAGACCTGCAAGGAAATGATCAAGACCAACATGGAAATGAATGATTCCTACAAGGAAATGAAGGAGACCCTCAAGGATATAAAGGAGACTCTCAAGGATATGAAAAAGGACCAACCAGAAATTAAGCATACACTGACTGAAACAAAAAATATTATACAAAGACCTTACAGTGCTCTGGAGCACCCCAAGAACCAAGTTCAAGATTTGAAATACAAAGAGGTAAAATCCACTCAGCTGAAAAAGCAAGAAACCAAAAGAATCCAAAAAATTGAAGATAGTGTAAGGGGCCTCTGGGACATTCTCAAGCATACCAACATCCGAATTATAGGGGTGCCAGAAAAAGCGAGAGGCCAAGACAATGAAAACCTATTTGAAGAAATAGTGACTGAAAACTTCCCACACCTGGTGAAAGAAATTGACTTAGGAGTCCAAGAAGTGCACCGAACCCCAATATATAGGAACCCTAAGAGGACCACACCGAGGCACATCATAATTAAAATGCCAAGAGCAAAAGACAAACAGAGAATATTAAAAGCAGCAAGAGAGAAACAGTTGGTTACCTATAAGGGAGCACCCATACAATTGTCAGCGGATTTCTCAACAGAAACGATGCAGGCCAGACGGGATTGGCAAGAAATATTCAAAGTGATGAACAGCAAGAATCTACAACCAAGATTACTCTATCCAGCAAAGCTATCATTCAGAATTGAAGGTCAGATGAAGTGCTTCGCAGATAAGAAAAAGCTAAAGGGGTTCATCACCACCAAACCAATATTATATGAAATGCTGAAAGATATTCTTTAAGAAGAGGATGAAGAAAAAGGTAAAGATGAAAATTATGAACAACAAATACACATCCATCAACAAATGAACATAAAAATCAAGTGAATTGATAGGCTGTTGAACAGGATAGACTGGTGAATATAACAGAGACATGGACATAGAGAGGGAATGGACTGACAATTCTTGGGGAGAAAAGGGTTGTGGGAAGTGCAGCAAGAGACTGGACAAAAATCTTGCAACAATGGGAGAGGACAGTGGGGAGGGGGAGGTGAGGGTGGAGGGTAGGATAGGTACAGGATGGAGGGGAGCTATAGGGGGATAAAAAGGGGAAACAATGTAATTAATAAACTGAACAATAAAGATAAAAAACAACAAAAAAAACAAAAAAAATCAATAAAATATATTTTAAAAAAAGAATTTAAGAGAATGTAAGACATGTTTTATACTTAAGAATTTTTCTTTATATTGGATATATGAGTGTACACAATTCTATTTCTAGAAAGGAAATTTAATGTCTATGTAATTGTAAATTTTTTCATAAAAAATTTTAGTGAGTATAGGGGTGACTATATGGCATATATAGTGTTACCTTTGCTTAAACACCATCTTACCTGCTTTACTATTATGTAGGATTTAAAGAGGATAATGCCTTTTCAAGTCACATCTGGAGGGAGAGCTGGTTTGTGGAGAAATGAGGTTTAGAAATTTTATTGCCAATAGTCATGTGAAGACATTGACCATATATCTCTTTTAGATATTTAAAAGTATTTAGAGTGTTGTTCCACATGGCTTAAGAAAGAAAAGACATGAATACAGGGGAAAAAAAGATGGGTAGAAATTTATACAGAGAATTTCTTAAAGTTAGTATATGCTAATTATACTTAACACTATAAATATTTCAGTGGAATTCCTATATAAATTGTTAGTTCCTCATAAATACACACTGGTGAAAATTCACAGCTAACGAATTCTTAGGAATTTATCTTGGTCTGGTTTGATCCCAGTATCATCTTTTGTACATTTGTCTCAGTCCTGCTGATTTTATTTCATAGGTACATGCTATACCAGATGAAAAGATCAAGTCTGGAAGCAAGGCTGCATAGTTTTGGAGAGACTTGCTAACTATGTATTCTACTTTAACCTCTTCTCCCATTCCGAGCTGTAGTTTCTTTGTATGTTTAATGGAACTAAGATTTCATGGTCTACTCAGAATGATTTCTCAGCACATGACTGGCTTTTAGTGAATGGTATCTTCTGTTATCATGTTGATGATGATCTGTAACTTTTCAATTTTTATGTTTGGTTCTCTAAATTAAGTCCTGACCTCAGAAAATACTGTTTTCTATAAATTTCAGGGATAAAAATATTTCTCAATTGCTTTAAAGTATCTTTCTTTTGTATAATGTTCTTTGCTAAACGCCTATCACATATTACCCAGGGTGTTATTTCTTTTCCTTTGCTGCCTTTGTGGTCATCAATCTTTTGGCTCAGTAGATGGGGAAGGTGTATTACATTGAATGAAAAGAGTGTCTTTTCTTGGTTGAAACTGAGATTAAAGGCATTCATATATATGCAAACATGACTTCATGACATTTCCCTTGTAGCTGAATTGAACCCCTCATGGGGTAATGCCTAGGTGCCAGTATTGATGGCAGACAAAGGTAAGGCTAGCAAAGGTTCAACTTGCTCTGTACAATAAATCACTAAACCTTTAACTCTTGAGTAATGGTTTAAAAAATCATATATTTGAAGGGACTGGTTGGTGAAGAAGTTTCACGGACAGGACTTTGGCCTATGAGTGACTTACATTTAAAAGAGTAATATATAGTTTTCCTTTATACAGAGTAAGAGGCAACAAAATATTATTCAACTGAAGTGAGCTAATGTTTTGTCAGTTGGAATATTGGTTTTAAAATAATAATCTCTAGTTAAAAGGTTCAGCCGAGACCGGTTTGGCTCAATGGATAGAGCGTCGGACTATGGACTGAAGGGTCCCAGGTTAGATTCTGGCAAGGGCATGTACCTTGGCTGCAGGCACATCCCCAGTAGGGGCCATTCAAGAGGCAGCTGATCGATGTCTCTCTCTCATCTGTGTTTCTGGCTTTCTATCCCGCTCTCTTCCGCTCTGTAAAAAAATCAATAAAATATATTTTAAAAAAGAAAGAATATGGAACATATGTTTTTTTTAAAAAGAGGTTCAATTCTCCCTAACAATATCTAATGTTTATTTCCAAAAGTCCAATGCCTTTTAAAATTCCCATTGCAGTTCACACGAGGTTTCCAAGTCATGAAGGCATTTTCTATGTTTATCTCTCTTTGGAAGTTACAGCAGCTGAAGACTTAGTATCAGCTATGAATTTCATTACTGTAATTTTACTCCCATTCCAAATCATTAATATTGATGCTAAATAAATGACAATGTTATCCAAGCTAAATAATATTATTCTAAACTGCTTAGAAAAGAAAATACTCTCATGATTGTTCTCATTGCTTTTGCTGAATGAGGAGGAACTGAAATATGACAGAAGAGCATTAGCCATTGTAATGCTGCCATTCTGTTTTTTTCTCTTCTAATATTTGTGACATTTATAAAAACACTAAAAGACTATTACTGAAAGACTTTTATTCATAAAGCTTCAAAGCATATTATTAACATCTATTGTGTTAGAATAATTAAAAAGAAAGTGTAGTAGACACATCGATTCCAAGCTAAATGATTTTTCAATGTATCCTTCTTCAAATTAAAGAGTGCATTTAAAATATCTAACCTGCTTCTTTCCCTAACATAATTTACCTTCAACTCATAGGTCAATTAATGTTCACCAACATTTCAAAACAACTAATTGCTCTACTATTTACTTTAAGAAACAGAGAAAATGTCTAAAGATATCCAATTTGATAGGAGAATGACTTGGTGTGACACATGTATGTGCACAAACACATACATACACATTTAATTTATCTGCTTTCTATGGTGTTTTATGAATTTGTGTTTCTTGGCACATATTCTGTAGTGACTGAATTCAAGAAATATCAATTCAGAAAATACCACAGAAAGCAAATAAATTAAATGTGTATATATGTTGTATATGCACACACGTGTCACAGCAAGTCAAGTCATTCTCCTTTCAGACCAGTTTCTTTTTTTAAATGCACTTTACTGAGGTCCTAGAGATATATACAAAGCTGTAAATAGTTAATATATGCAACTTAATCTGTTTGGAGATGAGTCTCTGCCTGTGAAACCATCTTCATTGTTAATGTTATAAACTTATTAATAACCTCCAAAACTAACATCTTTGTCAGTTTTTCTTAAAATATTGTCATAGAACACTTATAGATCTACCTGCTCAGCAAAGATTTAGGAATACCGTTACAGTGCAGTATTATTCACCATGTTGTATAGCAGATCTCTAGGATTATCTTGTGTGGAATCCTTTTCACGTCCTACATGTCCAGGGTTCCCATGTCAGGGTTCAGCGTCTGGAGAATGCCGCACACAAATGAAGAGAGACTAGAAAAGCATTAATTTGGGGGAATCATGGGGGCCAGGCGGGAGCCCATCTCTAGTGGAGGGACTGCCCCCAGCTCTGGCTTTCCTATCCCCTTTTATTAGGGCCAAGTGATACATCCATCAACCAGCACGAATTAACATAAGACAAAAGGTGTGGAAGGTTTTACAATTACCAATGTGTCGCCTAAACAATATGTGAATAGTTCATACTTAACGTAAGACTAAAGGAGGGGGAACTAAAGTCTCACCTAAACAATGGGTAAACAGTTTCATTAAGCTTTGACCAGGTTTCCTGTTTGTTCTATTTACATCTCTATTGGTGAGGCAATGTCTGGCTTCCCACAATCTTGTATAGTTAAACTTTGTTCCCTTTGACCACCACCCCCTCATTTCCCCTTATCCCCAGACACTGGTAACCATCATTCCATACTCTGCTTCTGTGAATTTCTATTTGAAATCATACAGTGTCTGACCTTGTTGTTTGCCTTTTTCGCTTAGCATAATGTCCTTCTGGTTCATCTGTGTTGTCATAAATGGCTGGATTTCCTCGTTGTTGTTTTTTTAAAAATATTTCATTAAGTATTCCATTGTATGTACATACCACATTTTCTTTATCCATTCATCTGTTGATGAGCATCTAGGATGATTCCAGTCTTAGCTTTTGTGTATAACACTGCAGTTAACACAGGAGTGCAGATAATTTTTGAGATCTGGATTTCAATTTCTTTAGATGCATACCCAGAAGTGGGATTGCTAGAATATAGTATGGTAATACTATTTTTAATTTTTTGAGGAAACTCCATACTCTTTTCCAAGATGATAGTACTAATCCACATACCCATCAAGAGTGTACAAGGGTTCCCCTTTTCCCCACATCCTTACCAACATTTGCTATCATTTGTTTTTTAATAATAGCCATTTTTAACAATATGAGGTGACATCTCATATGGTTTTGATTTGTATTTCCCTAAGCATCTTTTCATGTGCTATCTGTATGTCTTTGGAAAAATGTCTGTTCGGATCCTTTGCCAATTTTTTAATCAGGTTGCTTATTTATTTATTTTTGCTTGAGTTGTAAAATTTTCTTATATTTTTTAGCTATCAACTGTATATCAGATATATGCTCTACAAATATTTTCTCCAATTCTTTGTATTATCTTTTCATTTTGCTTCCTTTGTTGGCAGGTGCAGCTTTTGCTGGTCTCTGGATAGAAGGGACAGCCTCAGGAATGTGAGTAGGGCTGGGGCTAGGTCATAGTGCTGCTTCCAGGTCGTATTTGCAGTCAGATCCCCAGTCAGTTGACTGCTACCAGGAAGCAGGTCAACCTTTTGAGCAGCATTGTCCTTCGTCTTAGGCTCCAGCAGGGTGTTGCAACCTCCTACTTAGATCCTGAAGCTTCCACAAAGGCACTTTGTCTCTGGATGGTTGCAAAATCAGTGGTTTTATAAGGAATGAAGGAAGGATACCTCCTATTTTATCATCTTGCTGACATCACTCTCTGACTGGCTTCTTGTTTTAGTGTTAGGATTAATTTCTTTTGAGAAAGGTATTTACAGAAAGAATTTGGAACTTACAACAATTGAACTTAGATTTTCATTTTGATTTCTGCAATGTACAAAAAATGAGAAACTGAAAGTTATTTGGTTTCTTTGGATTATATTTGTTTCATATGATAGGAGAGAATAATAATTCTCATGCCATGCAGAATTTCTGACAAATAATAGGTTTGTTACAATGTTAGTTCATCCCCTTGCTTTGCTTACTTTTTCTCACTAGAATGTAAGTCCTTTGTCTTAGTTGTGTATATTCATGATATATCCCAATGTCTGAGACACTGTAGTTCATTACTAAATGTTTACTGAGTAAATAAATGGCACACTACTGAAAATTTTTATGCCCCTAGGTTCCAGGAATTTTCTTTGACAATTTCCTGTTATCTACTCTAGGTCTCCAATAAACAGACATAGGCCTATCTAGACAAATGCTCTTAGGCATGCTAGAGATGTGTAATTCATACTTTAAAAGTCTTGCAGAGGCCAAAACTGATTTGGCTCAGTGGATAGAGCATCAGCCTGTGGACTGAAAGGTCCCAGGTTTGATTCCAGTCAAGGGCATGTACCTTGATTAAGGGCAAATTCCTTCCTCTGTAAAAAAATCAATAAAAAGTATATATATTTTTTAAAAGCCTTGCAGAATTTAATGTTAAAATGATGAGGTTTGTAAGGGAAGTTCAAATTATGTATATAAATTTATAGACAGAGGGAGAAGGTGTTAGAATGAAAATCATGATTGTTCAGTGTCTAAATATAAAGAAATGAAAGAAAGAGAGTGGCCAATAATGTCCAATATTGCAGGGATGCTAATGTGGACTAAAAATTTTTAAATTTACTAATGTGGAGATGATTAATTAATGAGCAGAGTGTTGAATATTGTATCTGTAGTAGTAATTATAGTATAAATAAAAATATGCTGCTTTATGGTGGTAAGAAATTATGGAAGTCTTTACGAGAGTCACAGAACAATAATATAAATTAAAAATTTAAGTAAGTTTTACATGACAGAATTATCCTATCTAATAAAAGAGTAATATGCAAATTTTACTGTACCTTCTCTACACCCACAAGCCATGCCCACCAGCTACGCCCACCAGCCAATCAGTAGTGGGGGGCAGGGCCGAGGCAGCCCAGACCACGGGGGCGGGGCCTAGGTGGCTGGTGAGCGTGCAAGGAAGTGGGCAGGGCCAAGGCGTGCTTGAGGCCAGTGAGCACAAAGGGCGGGGGGGGGGGGGGGGGGGTGGAGGGGTGGGCAGTGGCCTGAAGTTCACCAGCTGCCAGAGCAAAGGCGGCCAGAAAATGCGTGAGGTGGGGAGGCAGGGGGGCAGGGCTGCTGAGGCAAGGGTGAGGCCACTTAAGCAAGAGGGGGGGGGTGGTTGCTTTGAGTGCAGGGTGCCCCCGGGCCTGGGCAGTCGCTGCCAGGGCTAAGGCCTGGGCTGGGGGAGCAGGGCCGAGGTGTCTGGCAAGAGTGGGGGCCCCCGGAGCTGGGCGGTCACCAGGTAGTTGCCAGTGGCTGGGGCTAAGGCCAGGGCTTGGGGATGGGGCTGAGCCAGCCATTGGCCCCATTGAAGGGGCAGGTTGGTCTGAGGGATCACCCACACCCAGTGCATGAATTTCGTGTATTGGGCCCCTTGTATAGAATATTTAACATGAGGAACATACTGTGAAATATTTACAAAATAATCCAGTCATTGGATGCTCAATTATTTTTTAATGTTAAAGAGAAAAAAGGGAAAGGCTTTTTCTAAAACAACTTGAAAATACAAATGTCTAAGTCTAAATTTAAACTTCAAAATTACTAAAAATTACATTATTTCAAATAACCCTTTAAGCAAGAGAGACTATGTACTGATCTTTTCTAGTAATAGATTCCTCTAACTTAGCATGTTTATTTCTCGATTTTCTCCAGCGTGAACTCTGTATTCTAGTTACAATTAATCTGGTTGCCCTTTTCTGACACATCATTCTTTCTCTCTCCAATCCTTTGGTCCTTACTCTTTAATACTGTTCGAACATTAGTTTTGTTCTAGACTCTTCATCTTCAGAATACATTCTGTAGTAACTCAAGGTAGCTGGGTAATATCTAACTCTACTTACAAACCATGCAGGCACAAAAAGATGCATGGAATAGAAATCTAAGGTTGTCAACTATATCTTATATTTAAGTAGAGAGCCAGATACAATTTGCAACTTGTGAGGCTAGTCCCCAACTGCTCATTTTCATATAGTTTATCACAACTGACAACTTTTCAATCTTTCAAAAATATGAACTTCATATTGTCTAATTTCTATTGAATCAATATGCTATCACATAAAAATTATACTGGACAGCCCTAGCTGGTTTGGCTCAGTGGATAGAGTGCTGGCCTTCAGACTGAAAGGTCCCAGGTTCCATTCCAGTCAAGGGCACATGCCCACGTTTCCGCTCGATCCCCAGTAGGGGGCGTGCAGGAGGCAGCCAATCAATGGTTCCCTCTCATCATTGATGTTTCCAACTCTCCCTCTCCTTTCCTCTCTGAAATCAATAAAAATAGATTTAAAAATTATACTGGGCAGAGTTAAATAAGCAAGGAAGAATTTATTCTATTGGCACAGGGGAGATTGAACTCAATTCCAATGATTCAAAAGTTTCATTTAGTTGGGTTGAGATGGTGATAAAGTTCTAGAGCAAGCATGTCGAACTTGCAGCTGCAGGCCAATGGTATGCAGAAAATGTTTCACTAAAAATTTTGTAACTTAATTTTTACAATATCCTGTATACATAATTATTAATAATGAACTACAATGTTCGCTAATGACTGATTACTATAATTGTGTTGCATTCATTTCCCTTATGTGCCTTAGGTACAGGCTCACCATTTCTCTCCACTAATACTAGCAGCGAGTATTTTAGCAGCCGATGGCCATGTCATTAGTCTTGGACTGACTTGTTTGATGTGCGCAACAGGAAACATTTTGCTTTCGGAGAAGAAGAAAAATAGATTGATTTGCATTATATTTATTAATTTGTGTAGTTATCACTGGTAAGTTAATGTTCAAGAAAAAATATTAATTTTTATTTAAATGTTCTGTTATTTTGTGTTAACAATTACTCATTTATTTCAGCCCCTTGTATTCAGCATGTCTCTATTGAAATAAACCTACATTTCTATGAAAATTGAAGCTTTTGTTTTTTTGAAACCCACATAAACTTAAACCTTGTTTATTTGGCCCATCTTAGCCTTTGAGTTTGACATGTTTACTAGAGAGTCAGAAGAGGGTCATTGGTTAATGTGATTAGGTTGTATTTGCTAATTGTGTTTACTTAAGTTATGCTCCTTTCCTCTCAGATTTGGAAAGAAGAAAAATAGATTGGAGATAGGGCTTTATGTAAATAGATGAGTATATTTCAAAAGATGTTTCTCTGGTCTTTGAAAAAAATATTCCTGGGCTGTGAAACTGGCAAGAGGCTGGGAGATGATTTAACTACATTTCAAAGGGGGCAGGGAAAGAATTTTAATTACAAGCTACCCAAAGTAAAATCTGTAAGAAACCTGTCTATAGTTTAGTGAAGCTGAGGGGAACATTAAGGTGATTACTTCCATGTTGGTCGGGGCCATTTTAGTTTCCAGTAATAAAACTCTACTAGCATAGTGACAATAATGTATTCCTGGTAAACCCTTGAACAGTATCTTATAAAAGGCAAAGCTGAATACATGTCCATCACATAGAAACTGTTCATGTTTGCATTTTCTGCTTTATGTACAGATTTATTAGGAGCTCTTCCTTGTTTCCCCAAGAATCATGTATTTTGGGCCAAGTTTTTGAAAGTTGGTATTATCCATTGGATAACATAATTTGGAGTATTATTATTTTTCTGAAAATTTTAAAGCTGTTACCCATTAGGCTTATTTTCCCCATGAATACAGTTTGAAGCACAGTGTGCACAGGTCAGAGTTTAACCTCTAATGTCCTGAGTGTTCAGTTACATTTTGTTGTTGTTTATTGTTATCTGGGACAATATGCTTAACTGCTCAGAATCTCACTTCCATAGCTCTCGACAGAGTCTTGCCTCAGGCTTTCAGTTAAAGATGCTGCATCAATGCCATATTACCAAAGGAAGTCTGTAGAATTCTTTGTTTTCAAGTTAGATGGACACTTTTTAGACAAGGAAAAAGAATTTTCCCTTTTCCATTCTAAGTTCTTGGCTGAGACACCCTCTCCTCCTTGTAATAAAAGACAGGTTAACAGGAGAAAAACAAGCAAAAGTTTAATAACATAATACCTGGGATATACCCAGGAAAACTGAGTTACTCTCCAAAATGGCCCAAGCTATCTCCTTAAATACCACCTCAGCTAAAATCAATGAAAGACGCTGGGGGAAGAAATGGAGATAGGCCAGTTATGGGAAGTTACCAGGCAAAGCATAGTAAACAAGGGTAATGCTGTTAGGTAGATTTATGTCCTTGTCTTCTCCATTGGTAAGAGTTTATAGAGACAGAGTTATCCTGCTCTTCCTGGCACAGAGAGGACACGCTTGCAAATTCCCTTGTAATTTTAAGTGTCTCTACAAAAAGGTAACTTCTACTCAGTTTCCAGGGCTTTTCCTGTGTCTGCTATTTCTCAAAAACAATTAGCCTAAAACAATTTTTATGCCAAAGAGTGACAAATTCTGCTCCCCTTCAACACAACTCTTTTATATTGAGTGCTAAAAGCCAGCATGATTGTGTTTACAATCTCTTGATATCCCGATCTTAAAGTTATTTGGAAAGATCAACATTTACAAGACTCTTGCTCAGAAATACCTTTTGATATCCTTCCTAAGTGACATGAAGGATGGGAGAAAAAAGATTAAACTTTGTAGCAGTGTTGAGGGTAAAATCTCAGTAAATTTCAAAGCCTTTTTATCTTTAAATGTCATTTAGTAGTTGAAGACTAACCATAGAATCACTCTACAATTGTAGTGGTAATTGAAAAATGTATTTCAGTACTTGATTTTTTTTTTTATGGTAAAAAGAAAAAAGAAAGAAAAAAAAATAGCTGCAGGCACAACAAAGCAGTCCCAAGAATGCAATTAAACTTAATTGCTTTCTAATGTGTTCGTCACTCCTCATAACTATTACATTTCTAGGGTAACACATTACTTAAAAAAAACAATTATCCCATGATTTGAATTGTTTCCCACAAAATGTTATGATGCCTGGAATAGAACTTATGTAGAAACTGAAAGTGATGGCTAGTCAGGTGAAAAGTTCATAAAAGTGAATTTAACTTTGGTTTACTTTAGCTACCATTTTAGAAAATCAACACACCTTTCAGTTTTAGATTGAGAGAAAATGCCAGTTCTTTTCAAGGATATCATAATAAGTGAAATAGGAAACACAAGCTGGGATGCTGTAGTTTGTGTGGAGGGGCTTTTATAGAGTACAACTATTACCTCTCTAGCAAGAAACTCCCTGTCGTTTTTTTCTCCCCCCCCCCCAATTTCTTTATTGATTAAGGTATTACATATGTGTCCTTATCCCTCTATTAACCTCCCAGCCCTCTCCCCACTGATGCCCTCACCCCCCTGGTGTTCATGTCCATTGGTTAGGCTTATATTTGTTTTGTTGTTGTTATTATAGTTTACAAATGAGTAAAAGGCCAGGGAAAAGAAATTGGAGCAAAAATTACTTCTAGGTTTCTTTCACTTTTAGAGCAATAATACCTGCCATGCAGGTCTTGATATATACTGAGAATTTTACAATGTTTAGTGCTCAGCACAACCTTATGAGAAGAATCCATATCCATATCCTGCTTACCTTTGTGGAAACGTGGGCTCTAAGAGGTGAGCAACTGCCCCCTGATCAAGCAGTTAATTTTGAGTCAGAAGCAAAATCCAGACCTGTGGGGCTCCAAAACCCATGTTGTTAATGTCTGACCCCCACTGTTTGGCTTTAAAGTCCAGAATACAATTTCATAGAAATGCAGTCAGTGAGATTAATTTTTTTGGTTTGTTTAGAAGAAATTTATTCTTTCCAAGTTAAATGCATACTTTAAAAGTTATATATATATGTAACTTTAATAGTAACAATTAAATATGGGGGAAACAGCAATATTATATGTTATTCATCAGAATAATCTGTGGTATTTTTAAAAATACACACACACATAAATACTCCTCCCTAAACAAACACATTTAAAAATGTATGTGAATGATTCTGATGACCAAAGTTTGAGAAAACTGAGTTAAATCTACTTGATGAAAACATGTGCTTATGTAGCACATAAAACATGATATCTTATATAAAATCACCCTACTGAGAAAGGAGTACTTTATCCTAACATTTACCATAATGCCATTGACACTAAAATTTTTGGTGCCTTAAAGTGGGGTAAGATGCTAAATCACCCTTAAGGCTTTTCTCAATGCCTGCTCTCCTTCCAAAAAAAATACACTGTATTCTTTTTTTTCTTTAAATGCTAATTTATCGTGATTTGTACCTCTCCTATGAAACACTTCACAGCTGATTTTGTGCTGTTTACTTACATGCACTGTTGTTGATAGTATATGTTTGATTATCCACAGTGCCTAGAAAATATTTTGAATGTCATATAATCAGCATTCAGTTTGTTGATAAAAATGATAAATGAGGAAATAGATGACTACAGAAAAGATAATAATGATGAAAAACCAGTGTAATGGAGTTAAATACTACTGAACCAGCTATCAGGAGATTTAGGTCTAACCCTGGCCTGCAGTTGGCCTTGATTTTACAGAACCTCTACTTTTTACCAAGTTATTTAATACAAATACTGGATAATTTTTACAGACTCTTTCACTGCATGTAGAATTCAAAACAAAATAGTCAACTATTTTCTTTGACTAAATTTAAACAGTACCTTTCTTCCTATGTCTTAAGCCATAATTCTACCAAAGTAATCAAGTCCTGACATTGTAGACAGTTTTCACTAGTAATTATTGTAAATATAGACCAAAGACATTATAGGACAATTAAATGGCCATAATCCCAAGATGTGGCTGAATTTTATTACATGACTGTACCAGTTGTCTGTGCTGTGTAACAACACAGACTTAGGGACTCGAAACAACATACACCTGTTATGTCACAGTTTCCATAGGAGAGGCGTCTTGGTAGGGTTAGCTAGTTTTGCTTTAGGGTTGGTTTGGGCTACAGTCTCTCCAGAGGCTTGAAGGAGGCAAGGGCTGCTTCCAAGTTCTCTGATATGTCCACACAGTTGAAGGAGCAAAGTTAAGTTTTCTGTTACTTTATAACTAGGATTCCCTTTCTCATTTTTCTGATAACATGTTTCTCCCTTCCTTCTGAAGCCTGACTGGCAGTTTCGTCAACATCCATATTTTTCCTAACTGTGCTTAAGCTGATTCAGGATCTCTTGTGCTCATCAAGATCCTTCCAGCTTCTTCCCACTCCCTCATTCCAAAGGCACGTCCACATTTTAGTCATTTATTACATGCATCACTTATGCTACCAAAATCTGTACTACTTTTCTATGGCTATGTAACAATTTAGTCCAAGCTTAGCAGCTTAAAACCATGCATATTTAGTTTCTCAGAGTTTCTGTGGATCAGGATACCAGATCTTAACCATCCATATAACTCCTGTTCTGCATACAATCTAAGGGATTTCACCTTTTGATGAGAATGTTATATGTTATTCTGGCCAACACCTGGATTTCAGTCTGGCTTAACTGCTAGAATGATAATATTTCATTTGAATTTCAAATGTACATTATCTCTAATTTACTACATAAGCACATATTTAGTTCTTCATATCTAGTTCCCCCATACCTAAAACAATGTAGCATGATAATTAAGAACATGTAATGATGAAAAACCAGTGTAATGGAGTTAAATACTACTCAGAATTCTTGAGGTCACTTTCTAGCTTTGCTGTGCATCAGGCATTAAATTCTATAAGCCTTGGTAACACAACTATATAGGGGAGTGAAGGTGAAAAAAGATGCTTATGTAAATTCTTCACCTGGGCATCTGGTGCATGTAAAGTATGTAATATGCTATATCTTTTTTAAATGGGGGAGAAAAGCTGAGACCGGTTTGGTTCAGTGGCTAGAGCATCGGACTGCGGACTGAAGGGTTCTGGGTTCGATTCCAGCAAGGGCATATACCTTGGCTGCGGGCACATCCCCAGTAGGGGGCGTGTAAGAGGCAGCTGATCGATGTCTCTCTCTCATCGATGTTTCTGACTTTCTATCCCTCTCCCTTCCTTTCTGCAAAAAAAATCAATAAAATATATATTTTTTAAAATGGGGGAGAAAAATTACTACTTAGGTAAGATTAATTAACTGTGTAAATAGTAATTTCTAGGAACCAACATTGTCAAAACAGTATTTGACATGACTAAATTTCATAAAAATCTTCCTAACTTGAGGATACAAATATGTTTATGAATATCAAGGAAACAGTGATTTTTCAATGTTTTGGTCAAAAGGGTTATATTAATTTTAGAGACTATATTAAATTAACAAACTATCAGTTCCCTAGATCTCAGGTGTATAACCCTATCAGAATGGCAGCTTCTTTCATGGGTTTTAATTTACAGTCTGTTTATTCTTTTCACAGTTAGAAATACTTAAAAATTGAAGTCCTCTTGAAATGTAGGAAAGGACAGCGGGCAGGGTTCTGCACATCTAGTCATCCATTAAAAGCATTATTGTTGGTAGCATCTTGCTAGTTCTATCTTGTTATCTACTTCCTTGTCAATGTGCTTTTTAGTGTAAGTGCAACATTATCTATAATTCAAATTATTTCTTTCTCAAAACTTTGTTGTGCCACTGTCTTTTCAAAGCACCTGTCTTAGTCTGTTCAGGCTGCTATAACAAAATAACTTAGACTGAGTGGCTTGTAAACAACAGATAATTATTTCTCACAGCAAGATCATGGTGTCAGCATGGCTGGCTTCTGGCAAAGGTCCTCTTCAGGGCTGTAGACTTCTGACCTCTCAGTGTGTCCTCACAGGGTGTGGAAAGGGCTAGGGAGCTCTGCAGATCCTTTTTCCACAAGGGAACTGATCCCAATCATGAGGGTTCCTTCCTCATGTTCTAATCAGCTCCTTCAGGCCCTGACTCCTAAACCACCTTGGGGAATAAAGATTTCAAAATGTGTGTGTGTGTGTGTGTGTGTGTGTGTGTGTACACATGTGTATGCACACATACCCAGACAGACATTCACAACACAGCAACATCCAACATTTGTTTCAGGACCACCCATTTGGAATGTCAAAAAACAAGGTGAAAATGAGTAAAATCCCTAATAAGGGCAGGTTTATAAGAGCCAGATTAGTTGGATGTGATAGAATAGGCATTAATCAGGAAGTTGGCGATATGGATTCCTGCTTTATGTCAGGCACTAAATTGCAAGTTTAGGAATGTTTAAGACCCTTGGTTCTTGCATCATGTATGGGAGTTAGGGTAGATACAAAGTCCCTTTTAACTGAAAAACATGTTTCTGTATTTTTGTGAGTATATTTAATACTTGGAAAGAATTATCTGAGCCAGAAATAAAGATGGGGAGAGAAAGCCCCACTGAGTAATAGATACTACATAGCTCATGAACTAGAAGTACTTGAGTCTTTGGGGGCAGCTTGGAATAGATTTTTTCCAGGTGACACAGAATATTCTCCTCCTCTCTCACCCTCCAGCTTTGCTCTGGAGTTAACATCACATCATTGATCTAGGAGAGTGAAATAATGGACAAAAAGTCTTTTCTTAACATAGTTAAAAAGAGGTTTCCAAATTGAACTCAAAGAAATCGGGGCATATCTCAAGTGAGTTTTTGACTGAGCAATTAAGATTTAAAAATAAGATTTTCCACAAGTTTATTAATGTCAGTCGTATTATGCTAGGATATTACCTTGGAAATATCCTGAGTTTATCAGCCAGGCTTAACAATGGAGGTGGTGTAATGGTATGGGTTCCCCCAAAGTGAGAACCTGATACAGCAATGTGGATGTAAACCATCCACTGGGAGGAGCTCTCGGGGAGCATCATGAAGTAGTGACAGCAGAGGTAATGCAGTGTTAGTGAGTGGGCAGCTGAGGTCAGTTTTCTCTGAAATCTCTGACAAAATACATGAAAAACACATCCGAATTGTTCTAATGAGGGATGACTAACTCCCAGTCAAGACTTATCTCTCTCACCATGTGAGGGCTATTTGAGGGCATAACTTTACTGGTATATCTGGCCTAATTCATGGGCAGAAATGCTACTGAATCAGAGAACAAGAGGTTGTTTCTGTGTGACATTTTGGAAGGGAAGGGATAGATGGGTGAGGAGCTCTGAGCAGGGTACCAATAGAATTTGCTTCACAGGGTATATATAAAAACATGTTTATTATGCATGTAAGCCCTCCATTTTCTCTCATGGAAATAAAAATCTTGGAATCTTTTAAAATTGGTAGACAAGCATAAACCGGTTTGGCTCAGTAGATAGAGCATCAGCCTGCGGACTGAAAGGTCCTGGGTTTGATTTCGGTCAAGGGCATGTACCTTGGCTGCAGGCACATCCCCAGTAGGGGATGTGCAAGAGGCAGCTGATCGGTGTTTCTCTCTCATCGATGTTTCTGACTTTCTATCCCTCTCCCTTCCTCTCTGTAAAAAATCAATAAAAATATATTTTAACAAATAAAATAAAATCGGTAGACAAACCAATTTTTTTCAATAAATATCTATCCTAAAATCAAGCTAACTGGCTTACTAAGGTACTTTCTGTCTATTGTATTATGCACATTCTGTTGCGATCACAATTTGGGTTGTGATTGTACTGCATCGTGATGTTTCAGTATCCTTTTCCTAGGGAAAAGGCACTATAAAGGTTGCTCTTTTTGTGTGATGCCTTGAGATATCTTTTCCACAATGTGCATGTGATGATCAACCCTGATTGGCTAGACATAAAAGGTTTAATTGAAATGCTGTCAAGAAAAGGGGGCCTATATGTCCCACCGTTACTATTTCTAACTCTAGAGTCAATGTTTATACAATATTTGGGAGTACTTTAAACAAATTGCCATTCTGCTTTTCAGATGTGTGTAGTGCTATTGTTACTGCTAGTAGATTAGAAGATTTTGTCCTAACTGGGGGAGAAACAATTTCTTAGAAACAGTATACTTGCTCCATGGCTTTCTTGCTGAAACTCTCCTTACGTTTTTAGCTTTTGTTGTTAGGCTGAAATGGGAAGCCTGGCCTCTCCAACAATTTCCTCTTTGTTATGGACAGTAGCCATTTTTGGTAAGAAAAACATTGGGAATTTGTGAGTCATTGGTCAAATTTTAAATAGCACAGGGTTATCTGATTTGGCTCATCACTTCAATATTTACGAAAAATGGGCTGGGTCATGCTTAAGTAGAACAAAACCACCGTTGCTTCTTTTTTGCCTTTGCTTTCAGAGTCATTTCTGGGAAAAGATCCAAACTTCTACTATCCGTGGTTTCTTAGCAATATGGAAAAGAAAAGGGTCTGATTAATAATTGAGCTAAAGCGAGGCATCTGCCAGAGATTTGTATTCAGATAACCTTCCCCAAGACCAATTGCCTTCCTTTCATCTCTGGTGAAGAAGGAGCCTAAATTGTTCAACTATTTCAGAATGTGCAGTTGCTCCTCCTCCAATAATCACAGTGGCTATAAAACTTATAGTGTAGCATAGAATCTTACTACCATGGAATTTGACATAAATATAAGTTGTTTATTTGGCAAGGCATGTGATGAGATCAAATTAATTTAGAGTTGAGCAATTTAGACAAGAAAACAAGAATATACATTACTCTCTACACTCAGATGATTGCATGAATTTGATTTCTAGCCATTAAGAAGGAAAAATTTGTACATGAAACAGTCTCAGGAAGCTGCATATGACCTAACCTAGCTAGCTATTTTACCTACTGTCTTCAGTGCTATAAATAATTTTTTGTCAGTAGCCAGTTTGGCTCAGTGGATTGAGCGTTGGCCTGCAGACTGAAGGGTCCTGGGTTCAATTCTGGTCAAGGGCACATGCCTGGGTTGTGTGCTAGATCCCCAGTGTGGGGCATGCAGGAGGCACCCAATCAATGATTCTCTTTCAGCATTGATGTTTCTATCTCTCTCCCCCTCTCTCTTCCTTTCTGATATCAATAAAAATAAAATAAATTATTTTTTAATCCTTTTTTTGAATAATTTATTTAAAATTTGAGATCTTCAAATAATTCTTTAGTCTTTTTTATGCTATTTCCTATTTTACATTAGTTCATAAAGTGGTTTGTATTGTGACTTTTGTCTCACAAATTTGTATTTCTTTATTTTTCAAATTCTTCATAACATTTTTATCTAATATACTTTATTTCTATAGAGGTTAAAATAAGGCAGATAAAGCTAGTTATTAAAGACAGCTTTGTTATTGTAAACATTTTAAAATAGGAGATATTATAAAATCTACATATTTCTATCAGGTAATATGCAGTGTATAGTATGCCATTCTATTAATTTTACTTATCTTCTTGACCTACAAAAGTGGTTTTTATGCTTCCTGTGTGTAATATAATCTCATAAATAGATTATAAATACATTTTTGGGAGAGGTTCTCTTATCTTTGAATACTGCAAAGCTCTTCTTATCTCTTCCCTTCTCTCCCTGTGTTTCTATTGGCCTCAAAGACCTCTATGTTCTTGTCTCAGCATCATCTCCAGACTCATCCTTTCCTTCTCTACCCCACTGCCAGCACTTCTTGCAGTTTAAATTAAATTATTTTAATATGAAATGTACTTTAAATGTTTTATGTAGATTTTCATGTTTAGAGATGCCTGTGTTTTACATTCTTAAAAACATATTTCTAGCATTTTCTAATTACCTCTAAATTTTGAAGGTCCCATTTTGCATTCAACATTTGTTTCAGACATTACAAAATTTTTTGAAGGTCTGAGAGGTTAATGAAATAAGTGAGCTTTTCTTTTATTTCTCTTTTTAAATATGGTTGATATCATCTTAGTTTCTCAGTGTAATTATTTGTTGTCTAAAAGAAGTATTTCTGTCTTTTAGATTACATAGAATATCCTGGAGCAGTTACTCATCTGTACGCCTCCAGTATTAAAAAGTGACATTTAATCATTTCCTCAAAATGTGTTTCAAAATCAGTCTAGTTACAACATATTAACTTAATTGTAAATTTTACTTAGACATTTAGTAATAAACAAAGCTTCTTAAAGATTTTAAAAATGATATCATACCAAATATTTTTTACTGCTTTATAGAGTCAATTGGTTCCTATATCCAAACCCATATTATATCAACTCACTTTCATTCTCTTGCCATTACACATATTTAAAGGATAAGTGATAGAGTAGGTCAGTGCACTAGCTCATAGAATTATTTCCCACCTGTGGGAGACCAAGCCTGCTATGCACAAGTTTTTAAATCAATCTCTGTCCTGGGGTCTTAAGAGTGTTTATGTCATAGGCAGAATGTTAATTTAATAATGCTATTTGACTAATTTAAAATAAAAATAGGCCTGGCCAAGTTTAGTGAGTTACAAAGCACTGTAGACATATTGCAGGAATTGGGAATGGCACTCAATCTCTTGGATTTAGTCCATTTCACTTCCTTTGCACTATGCTGGACTATCCATTTGTTCTCTTCACAAGTATTTGTTGAGTATATACAATGTGAAGGTGCTAGAATACAGTGGTAAACAGGCCATAAATAGTTTGTGCCTCATGAAGATTAAATTCTAATTGGAAATATATTTGACCTATTTGCGATTTTCTTTATTCTTTCTATTCATATTACATATTTATTATTATAACATACTAGAGGCCTGATGCATGAAGATTTGTGCAAGAATAGGCCTTCCTTTCCCTGGCTGCCGGCACCACCATTGCTGTGTCTGGAGCCGCCTTTCTGCCTTCCCACTCTGCTCAGAGGCCCAGAGCAGCCAGGGGGTTGTGGAAAGTAAGAGTCCCACCCCACCCCCAGCCACTCGGTGCCTGCATATGCAAGTTAACCTGCCATCTTTATTGAGTTAATACTCACTCCTGATTGGCTGGTGAGGGTCACAAAGGTATGGTCAATTTGCATCTTTCTCTTTTATTAGTGTAGACTAGAGGCCTGATGCACAAAAATTTGTGCAAGAGTAGGCCTTCCTTCCCTGGCTTCCTGTACCGGCTTTCCTCTGGCACCTGGGACCTGGGCTGCTCTCCTCCAGCTGTCCCCCAGCCACGTGGGTCCCTGGCTGGCTTCCCTCCAGCCCTGGCTTTGTCAGGAAGGACGTCCAGAATGACACCCAGAAGATGTCTGGTCTAATTAGCATATTACCCTTTTATTATTATAGATTGGTTATATAAAAGTAGTGCTTGCTCTTTGGAAGTAATTAAAACTTTTTAGAAAAGTTTAAGCCACTATTTCTGACTTAGTTATTGTGAAGAACATCCTTCCAGATACTTTGTGTGCCTGTGGGTACACTTTTTCATAAATATAATAGTACTATTTTGTCAATGTTTTTCTCCTCATGGAATAACTTCTTAAATATATTGCCTAAGATTTTATACCAAAATTTCAAATACTATTATTTTCTAATCCATATCTAGATCCTCCAAAATTTCATTAAATTCTGATGAACTTCAGTTTAAAATGAGAATATTAAAATTAGAATAACTCAGGGCTTCTTGTCTGTAACAGAGTGAAGAACATCATAAACAAACTCAGGCTAAGGGGCCAGGCAGTTAACACATTGCAGACCAGTTTTATTTCTAGCTTTACCCAGCGGCCAGATAATATCCTATTGAAGGAGTACAAAAAAAATTTTACATAAATGTTAAAGGGATGCTTTACAATTGAATACTCATTGAATTTTGAAGTTATTACATGTTTTTATAAGCTAATATATTTTTAAAGTATGATACTTGTAAAACACAATCTAATATGAAGCGAGAATTCTCATGATCCTTCCACAATGTTTTAACAACAATGAACTCAAGGACTAGAGCTGACATGAGAAGATTAGGTGGCTCAGGCTGCCAGAACAGCACACCACAGACTGGGTGGCTTAAGCAACAAAGATTTATTTTCTTACACTGTGGAGGCTCAAAGATCAAGGTCGAGGTGCTAGTGGAGTTTGGTTCCTGGTGAGGCTTTCCTTTCTAGCTTGCAAATGGCTTTCTTCTGGCTGGTCCTTACTTGGCCTCTCCTCTGTGTAGTGTGTTAGTCATGATCTTATTTCATCTTAATTGCCTCCTTAAAGGTCGAATCTCCAAATACAGTCAAGCACTGCATAATGACATTTTGGCCAACTATGGACTGCATCTATGACAATAGTCCCATAAGAGTATAATAAAGCTGAAAAATTCCTGTCACCTAATGACATTGTAGCTATGGTAACTTTCTAGGTGTGTGAAGTAATTCTAGCATAAATAAAACTGTGCAGCCAGTAGGTGCTTAAAAGTATAGCATGTGTAATTATGTACAGTCCATAATACTTGACAATGATGACAAATGGCTATGTTATTAGAGTGTTCACTATATCACACTTTTATTGATATTTTAGTGTCTACGCTTTCCACTTATAAGAAAAGTCTGCTGTATAATAGTATGCCATGCTACATCAGCAGCAGCATTATGCATATCTTGTTGACCATGTCTCTTGATTGCCTCATTTTCTCTGGAACTTGATTTAATCACAGTGGCCCTAAGTGTTTGCACAGTGATAAAATCACCTAACAACACATTTATCAGATTGTATCCCCATCATTTTGAGACTCATGACTGTGCAGCCACATTGGAGGTTAGAGATTCAACATATGAATTAGGGAGGGGACACAACTCAGCCAATAACAATAAGTTAAAAAGCACTGCAAGCACATCTTCATCAGGGAGAGGGCTGTAAAAGGAGCTGGGAGTCTGTGGTGCAGCCATGCCCCAACTATGGAGTTAGTTACTCAGGCAGTTGTTGACAAGGAGAAATACCAGCTCTTTATTTTTATGTAAAAATTCCGCTTTTTTAAAGTTTGGCAATTAATTCTAAATTGATCCAAATCATTATGCAGCCCAAATAAAACAGTCTGTGGATAACATTTGGCCCTTAGCCTATCAAATTATGATCAATGGTAGGGTGAACAGAGCATATTTTTAGCTCTGTGTGGAGCTGGATTTAAATGCTGGTTCAGGCACTTATTGATGATATGACATAGTGAATGTTCCTCCTATCCCAAACACCTATTTTTAATGGCTATTAATATACTAAAATTACATAAAAATATAAAAATTCTTGTGACATGATGTTGCATTTCCCTCACCCCTAACATGCCTTAGCTTCTCTGAATAGAATTTTCTAATTGAACAATTTAGGTGTCAATAAATAGAAAGCAGAGTTGCCTAGGCCGTCCTCTTCTGAAATACTTTAAATTATCTGTGTGAATATATGAAGAACAGTCATCTTCTCCTGTTAAGTCAGTTGTTACCAGGTGTTGCTCTATGGAAGCTAAGTAGGAAATAGCATTTCTTTTCCCTAATTCTGTAACAGCTTTATTGCTTTGTTATTCAAAGGTTCTAACAAGTCAGTATTGGCAGATGCAAAAGTTTTTATTTTCAAGGCAGTAATAATCCCTTTTTTCAAACTAGGCCAAGTTGAAAAGAATAAGCTTGTAAAAAACGTTGTCTCTTAGAACTTAAACTGCTTCCAGTCTTCAAAGCTCAAAGAGGGGAACCAAGCCTGGCAGAAATCCATGGACCTTTGACATTTACTTTTCCATCCTTTTCTAGATCATTTTGGTTTTGGTGGAAACTATGAATTGTGCCCTGACCAAGAACAGAACCATGATATTCTGCTTCATAAGTTGAAGCTCAACCACCGAGCCACACTTGTCTGGCCAAAGATTGTTTTAAAATGTTATTTTATTATGGTGCTATATTGGTAGTATTCTGGCATTCCTAGAAGTTCATAAAGATAAATCCAACAGGAATGGTTGGGGTCTGGGGAAGGGAGAAATGGGGAGTTGTTGTTTAATGGGTATATAGTTTTATTTAAGTGCGATATCTGTTGCATGACAATGTGATTGTCACACTACTGAACTATACTCTTAAAAATAGCTAAGATGGTAAATTTTATGCTATGTGGGTTTATTTTATCTTATTTTGTTTACTACATTTGGAAAAAAATAAAGCTCTTGACCCAGTGCACAGGGCAAGAATAGACACTATACTTAAATTTCAGAATTTTAAGTTTAAATATTTTTTTTCTGAGATTCTTGCAAACTTACTCTGAAAGAAAGGAAATGAGATAGAGATAATGGGGTGGGGTGGGGGTGGGAGATTTAAACTAAGGACCTTTCCTTTCTCCCTTCCTCCCTTCCTCCCTCCCTCCCCCTTCCCTCCTTCCTTCCTTCCTTCCCCCCTACCTTCCTTCCCCTCTTCCTTCCTTCCTTCCTTCCTTCCTTCCCCTTCCTTCCTTCCTCCTTCCTTCCCCTTCCTTCCTTCTTCCTTCCTTCCCCCTACCTTCCTTCCCTCCTTCCTTCCTTCCTTCCTTCCCCCCTACCTTCCTTCCCCTCTTCCTTCCTTCCTTCCTTCCTTCCTTCCTTCCTTCCTTCCTTCCTTCCTTCCTTCCTTCCTTCCTTCCTTCCTTCCTTCCTTCCAAATATCTTTCAAACCAGGTCATGAGTCAAGGAAAAGATTTGTATTAAATTTTTGAAAATTCTTCGTTGTGTAAATTGGATTATATCATACAATTTAGTAAAACCAGCTTACAAAAACAGAAAATAAGAACCTTAAGTAGCAGATTTGACAAGGAAAAAAACACACATGATAAAATGGTTGATACAAAGCAAGTATATTTTGACCTTAAAGAATGAGTAATTTAGGGCTTTTGTTCAGATGTCCTTTTTTGTTTTGGGCCCAGAAAAAGATTTCCATGAATAGTTCAAAGGCATCTCCAGCAGGTTTTAATTAAACCTATCTAATAAAGAGGGAATATGCTAATTGACCATCACATCCTCACAGAATGGTGGCCACAGCCAATAAGGAGGGAATATGATAATTGACTATCACACCCTCAAAGATGGCAGTGCCCACAGATACAAGATGGCAGTGCCCAGTCTCCTCAGCCTCACTGGGGCAGTAGGCATGTGGCACAGCCAGGACCACCTTGCATGCCTGCCTCTAGAGTCCCCCAGTTCCCTCAGCTCCGCAGCTGCCCAGCTGACACGTGAGGCACAGGCAAGCCTCGAATGGTGACTGCCCAGCAGCCTAGGGCTCCCCAAGGCTCAGGTAACCAGGGCCAGCTGAGGCTTGTGCTGATGGCAGTGGCAGCAGCAGAGGTGTGATGGTCATCGCCTTTCCTGATCGTCAGGTCACCTCCTGTCCCTGAGGGCTCCCAGACTGTGAGAAAAGGCAGGCTGGGCTGAGGGTCCCCCCTCCAGTGCATGAATTTTCATGCAACAGGCCTCTCTCTAGTCAACTATAAAAAGAAATAGCCAGCATAAAAATAGGATTGCTTGGAGTTGGACTTTTTACAGTAGAGACTTAAAATGTTCAGTTAACTAAAGTGGTTGTACACTAATTTACATAAAGTATTTGTAAACACTACATGAGGCTGAATTTTTTTCTTGGCATCCAGTAGGAAATGGCTGCTCTGTAGATGCATGCACTTTCTGAAAGTGAGCACTGCTCAGTATAGGGGCAGAAGCCAAAGTGATTATCTAATAATTAATAGTTTATTTTGCTATTATAAATATTGTTAGATTTTTTTTGGTGAGAAGCATCTTGTAAAAACAGTTCTAAACATGTAGAAAATATTATGTTACCTTTTTCCATAATTTTAACAACAAAGTATTGATCCCTGGAATGGTCAGGGTATTATTCTAACCTGTCTGGATTAGAGATTCCATGAGTATCCATGTAATAGAGTTGGTATATTTTGGGGCTAGTTCTGTGATTCCCTATTTTGAAGATAATAGATATAGGACAGATACGTCCTAGGATGTTAAAACAGCATGATATATAAAGTAATATTGGTCCCGTAAATTAAATGTTTCTTTTGTATAGTAGAGTTCAGGCCACTGAGGTGAAGTGACTGATTCTTTGAGTTCATGGTTCTTTGCAGAGCCATCTCTAATAGGAACATGGAAAGCCTAAGGCAGGTGTGGGGTCATTGTGGGAAGTGGGTGAGAAAATCATCAGGAGAAAGCCTCTACATTCCCCTCTTCAAAGTTTGTCTAGATCCCAACTGAGGTTGCTCACTACTTTTTTTTATTTATAAAAGTAGGTAATAAAAATTGTGTGGGAAAGGCTTTAGGTGTTTGGCAAGTTTGAAAGTAGAAATTAATACAAAATGAAGAATATTAACTTGTCGTCTTCCTTACCAGTTCTGTACTTTGTGCCCTAGTGTAAAAGGTCATGATAGTCCAGGACATGGTTATAAGGGATGTTTCCTACAGGAAACAGAATTATGGCCTGGTTGTATGTATCCCCCTCATTCCCATCATGGAAAAGACCTAGAGGTACAAAGTAGTAAAAAGAATGATCTCCTAATAAAACGTTGGTATACTGAAGAGGATAATCAGCTATTTTGGAAGGAGAGTTCACATTTCAAAACTATTCTCTGACTGGGTAATGCTGACTGCTAGATTCAAGCAAAAATTAGTGAGTACTAAATGCTGAATATTAATATTTGCCTTTACTTCATTTTCCACAGGAAATAAAAGATAGGATGTGTGTGTGTATATATATATATATTGAATTCTGGAGGCTTGCTCCAGGATACGTCAAATCTCTACTTTCATGTAATTATTTCTGCTTGTTTTTGTTAAGTCATAACTGGTTCCTCATCCTTTTCTTATACATTTGAATAACTGATGATATGTGGAACAATCGGCTACATTTATTATTTTACTTTATCACTAGATCCTTTCTTTACTCAAACTACATTAAAAACACTCATAGATGCTCCAGCTGTGTCAAATCACAGAGTACTATTCCAGCCTGGGCCACTCATCCCAGTCTTTCTTTTTTCTATAGGGTGACATTTATCAGGAAGGAAGAATGCAACATAGATGAGATCAGTCACTGTGGCAGAAGAAATTACTTTAAATGTGAGGTTAACCCCCCACCCCGAAAATGCTCTATGTAATTAAGGAGATTAAAATCTAAGTAGTTGTTTTTGATTAAGAAAAGTAAACTATATTATAGTCTAGCAGAGTAGAGAGTTTAAGAGAAGAGGGATATGTCTGCAGAATCTTAAACTAAAAAGGGCTTAGAATAAGAAAGTTGATGAAATTTTGGCGGAAAAACCCCACTGGCTTTAAGAGACATATATATGTTAATAAAGATTTGTATACCATTTTGCTTTCAACAGAAAATTTCATAAAACTTTTACACAATTTTCACACTTCTTACCGTTTTACCTAGACTCTGTCTCATATTAACTACTCCCAGACAAGGAAGCAGATCCATAGTTATTGGCAGGAGAAGGGGACAGATGTGGGCCAGAGAAGCAGCGAGGGTGAATTTCCAGCCAACTGCTGCTTGTGGAACTCTTTGGCCGCTGAAGGCCACTGCATGCTCATGTTGGAGAAGCACTGTGACAATAGATAGAGCACTGCTGAGAGGGTGGGTCCCAGGATGGAAGTGAAGGATGATGGGGGAAAACAACAGAGGAAGTTGAAGTAGAAGGTAGGGGACAGAATGTACCATTCTCATTTAGAGCTAGAACATGGCCTGAGAGTTTTGTTTTGTTTTGGTATCTTTTCTATAATACAAGGGAAGAAGTGGGGAAGGATTTTTACCAAGGAAATTTAAGGTATTTAACTGAACATTCCAGGTGCCCGGCTCAGAAAGGCCATGTCCTGAGAAGAAGAAAAAAAAAGTATTCAAACCACGAGGGAGATAAATAGTCAGCAATAAATTTATATTCTTGTTTATGTGCTGTTCTTTGGTCATTTTGATTAGCCTTATTTAACACATGAGAGCTCAGTGGAAATGAACATAGATATCAAATTGAAATGTTGGACCATTAAAGCTGAGGGTCAGGCAATGACTATAGCAATCATTCCAAACACAGACCATCCTGTGGGTCTTCCTTTGGGTGTGCACTGGTGCTGAGGTGGGTGTCATTTAGTCTCCATTTGTTGTATATTTTCTGCTCTCTTTAATGGCATGAACCAATGGGCTGCAAAAATGCAAGGGCAATATTGTTGCCAGACTGCTTTAATCACATCCTATATCTAGAAAAGCAAAGATTAATTACGTATCAATATACAAATTGTGTGTGAATATCTTTAATGTGCACACATATGCTTAATTTAATGCTGTGTTGTAAATTAATACTGGCTGATTCTCGTAGTATAGATGTTTTGAACATTTTTCCAATGTGAGCTAATATAACACTTTGTAGCTACTTACGAGCAGCTGCTTCACTACAAAAATGCTGACATACCCTTAATGTATTGATGCTGATTAGTGGGTAGGAACTAGCTCACTACATTCCACAGTATAGGAAGTTAGCTATTCTTAAGGGTATTTTTCCACTCCATTGAAACATGATATTCTTTTAAAATGATGGGTTCAGCTACTAATATTGCCTCTCCATAAGACTTTGTAATATTTCTTCTCAAGGCTTCAACATTTAATGAAATAAACCACGAACCTGTTCTCAAGGATGCTTTTTACATTGCAAAATTCCTGACAATTTCAAATCCATTTTTGGAAATGCATACATTAGTTCCTCTAATCCATCTATAAATAAATTGCTGGGCATTGCTGTGCTCTAAGCACTCGAATCTAGGTTGCAGACATAAAGATGAAATATGTAATATTTTTCCTTAAGGATCCACAACAGGAAAACACGTTTGTCAGCAGATAGCTGTAACTATGTGTTAAATATACAGTAATGGAGAGCTAGATACAAGTTGTAGAACTGGGAAAGTACTGAGAGTAATTGTTACGCTGTGCATTTGGAGAAGAATGGAAGACTTTCTAGAGGAGTTGCCATGTGAACAAAGCTTCAGAGAATGACCAGGAGTTTGCCAAATAGGGAAGGAAAAACATGTCCACCCGGGCAGATTGCCCCTGCATTCCTACAGAGGCATCATGACTATGGGCAACTCAGAGTAACTCAATTAAGGTTGGATCAGGAATGTTGGGAGCTAAGGCTGGAGAGGTCAGAAGTTACCAGCTTGTAAAGGGTGTTTGTTTCCTGCCTTGCTAAGGAAGTTGAACTTCATCCTGTAATTAATGGGAAACCACTAATTGTTATGAAACAGGGTGATGGTATCTTTATATTTATGTTGCGGCAAAATCATTTTAATGGACAGATGCGGGGGTAGATGAGGGAGAGAAAGCTTGGAGTCAGGAAGCAATAGCCATGCATGTGATGCTGAGGGTATATATTTAGATAGTAGCAGTGGGGAAGAAAGTAATTTAGAGCCAAAAGTTATATCTGAGGTAAAACTATACAGGAAACTATGAGCACGGATAAAATGGACAAGGTCAAATTTGTAGTGTATTGTGAAATAAGCAGAATTGCAAAGAAGATTCATTTTTAGAGCATGGATATAAAAAAAAGAACTGGCTTAAGAGATAGTAAGAGATGCACAATAGTAAAAGAAGTAGGGAAAGATGCTGAGGACAAGTAGGTGGGTCCATGCTCCTTTCTACATTTTTTTTTGTAGTTTTCCTTTTCCACAGTTCTCACCCTTTTGATATGGAGTCGCTAATTAATCTTGTTTCAGTGCAGTCCTATGTCATGTAATATTTGGGCAATCTATTTTCTGTCACTTTTACAATAGCCTGAACATATTCTTACTGTGTGTTTCCTTTATATTCTTTTTAAATTTCTTTTGACACATTATGCCATAATATTTAGTAAAGGATATGGGAGACTCTGGCAAGATATAATACCTCATAATAAAATATCTCATCTTTTATTTATTTTATTATTATTATTTTTTAATATATTTTATTGATTTTTTACAGAGAGGAAGAGGGAGGAAAAGAGAGTCAGAAACATCAATGAGAGAGAAACATTGATCAGCTGCCTCCTGCACTCCCCTCCACTGGGGATGTGCCCACAACTCAAGTACATACCCTTGACCGGTACAGAACCTGGGATCTTTTAGTCTGCAGGCTGATGCTCTATCCACTGAGCCAAACTGGTTTCGGCCATATCTCATCTTTTTAAAAAAATATATATTTTTATTGATTTTTTACAGAGCAGAAGGGAGAGGGATAGAAAGTCAGAAACATCGATGAGAGAGAGACATCGATCAGCTGCCTCCTGCACGCCCCCCACTGGGGATGTGCCTGCAGCCAAGGTACATGCCATATCTCATCTTTTAATGATTACTAACATTGAACTGAATTATCACTAATGTGGATCATAGTTTCTTATGTAATAATGGTTTTGACTTGAACTCATAATGAAATATTAAATATATTTTTTGTCTATAAATTGGCAAAAATTAAAAAGTCTGACAAAACCAAGGATTGACTCTAGTCAACCCCATGGTGAAGATGCAGATCAAGAGAGAACTCTTAAACAGTGTTGATAGATGGTGATTTGCATTGAAGTTTAAACATTTTGTTTAACATTTCAAAGATATGTAAAAATAAAATTAAATAAAACAGTTGATAAGACTTAAAGACAGAACTTTTAATACATGAACTAAATTCTCTGTTTGGTCATATTTCTGTGTTTCATATTCATTAGAAAAACAATGGTTGCATGGAGAGCCTATTCACTCCGGTAAAATCATAATTAGTTGATATTCAGAGACAAATTTCCTAATTTTTATGTTTCTTGTCTTTTGTTCTCAAACGGGGTGATTTTAATCTTCAAAAATCTAGTTTCTAAGAGTGAAAACTTTTGCTTTTATTCAGCTGAGAGAATTCTCAGAAAATGATTAATTTTCCTTAGTATATAGGAAATTATCTCACTATAGAGTTCCTGAACTCTGTTGTTCCTTTGTCAATATGCTTTAGATGTGAACAGGAATACCATCCAGAGGACACCAGGGAATTAACCACTTGTAAACTATAGTCACTTCCAGCATTGACATATTTTATTTATAGATAGTTTTATTCCTGATTTGTCAGGAAATATTTCATAAATATTGGAGATTGCTGTTCCCACTCAATATTCTTTTTCTTGCTTATTTTTTCCTTTGTTTTAGTTTATGAAAAAATTTTATTGCTTCATCACTTTATCCCCATATCTAGAAATGATTAATCACAATGTGTAATGTAGTAAATCTACTTTTACCACACCCTGTATATTGTATTGTGTGTTCAAACACCAAGTCAAGTCTCCTTTCATCATCATTTATGCCCACATTGCCATCTTGTGCTTCTCCCTACTCCCCTTTTCCTCTAGTAACCACCATATTGTCTGTGTCTATGAGATTATTTTTTTGCTTAATCCATTCACCTTTTTCACCCAGCCCCCAAATCCCCTCCCACCTGAGAGCTTTCAGTATATTCTCTGTATCTATAAGTCTGTTGTTTTTTGTTTTTAGTCATTATGATTTCATCTATATGTGGAATGTATGGTATTTGTCTTCCTCTAATTAGCATATTTTACTTATAATACTCCCCAGATCCATTAATGCAGTTGCAAAATGTAATATTTCCTTCTATTTTACAACTGAGTAGAATCCCATTGTATAAATGTATCACAACTTTAAAAAAACATTTTAAACTATTTAATGTGTATGTAAAAATATTATTTCCAAAGCAATTGTTTTGTCCAACTACAAGGCAATTACTTTGTGGTGAATTAAGACAAAAACTCAGATTATCAAAATTAAAAGCACTAAACACTAACATAACAATATATACAATGGGGAAGTAATTTTTCTACTGAATGGCTTATCCATTTAAATATATTAGAAAATGTTAATATATTCAATTGAAAATTCAAATTTCTCATTGCATATGTTGTTATATGAGTGGTTAGCCTGGATTGGTTAGACTTTTGAGTTTCCTCTCTCTATATCTAAAATGTGATACACCTAAAGTAAATGAGAGGTGTTTGTAAAGCTTACCATGTCAGATTCCTTGCATAGGTCACAGCCCCATGCTTTTCACAGGCTGTCCAGACCTCTCCAAGGTGCTGAAACATTTATTAATCTTGCCCATTTGAAAGGAAACAGTTTATTCCAACCAGATTTGAAATAAATCCAGAAAGGGCCTTCTGTGTTAGCAAATAAAGTTATTTGAAGAATTTCTGTACTATATAATACAAAGGGGATACTTTGTCCTTCAGCTATCAGGCACCTCAAAGATTTTGGAGCAGAGATTTTAAAGTATTAACCAAAGACAGAGAGCTCTTTGAGAAATGAAGTTTGCTGATTGTTGTCACTGTTCTTCATATTGAAAAACAAAACAAACACACACACACACACACACACACACACACACACACACACACACACACACATACACACACACACACAAACCCAGAATACAAAGCTTCTCAGAGAACAGAGGATTCCAGAAAAGTTTTTGATCTTAATGCAGAAACCAAGCTCCCATTTGTTCAAAACAGCCAACTCCATGCTATCATTATATCTACTTTTTGATTAAAAAAATAATACAATGAAATAAAATGGTGATGCAGTAACACTTGATTTGGGGTGGTAAACACACAGTACAATATATAGACGATGTATTGTAGAATTGTATACTGGAAACTCTATAATTTTATTAACCTATGTCACCTGGATAAATTCAATAATAAAAAATAAAGCTTAGAATTCCAAAGCCAATGCACACACTATATAAACAGATATGCCACACTCTAGCCCTGGCTTCTGTCTGCTGAAGACTAACACAGCGGAAATCAGGCTCTGATGGCTTTCACAGGTTGTCTCTTTCTGAGGCTGAACAATATAAAAAGCCTGACACCCAATGATGTCATCTCTCGTGCAAGTGACAGTTGCTGCTGTATGTAGATGAAGTCCATCTAGAGAGTGTTTTGGCGTAGTGATTTTCTTGAAAAACTACTTGTATTAAATAGCGTGGTCTTCTATCAATATACTTAGCCCTGTCAAAATGCTATGAAGAGAAAATTAATTTATTGCTCATATTTGCTGCAGAGTCTCCTTTTAGCTTAAAATAAGTTTCTAGTAGATGTGATCATTTTCTGGTGCTGCCTTTATGTAGTGAATAACTGTAACTAACTCATGGTAAATATAGTAAAGAAGGGTTTTTTTTCTCCTCTCATGAAGCTGTTATAGGAACTAGAGGAACTGTAGAGACATAGAATCTACTTCTAAAATATTTGTCAGAAATTTTAGCAAGTTAAAAAATACTCTTTTAAAAATCAATCCATAAAGATTGAAAAATAAAAAATGGAGGCAACTATCTTCAACTCCTAAAAATAATGTACTTAATGGAATTAAAATGTTTTATAGATGTAAAAAAAATCTTACTAATACTTTATGTGAAAATTTTTAGTATATTTTCAAATGTTTGTAGGAAATTTTCTTTAACTCATTATTTTTACTTGTTTTCTAGCTCCGAATAAAAGAACAATTAAAATTTTAACTATGTTATAACCAATCTGTACATGTAATGTAATAGCATACATAGATATTATAAAGGGTGGTGATAATGAGAAATGCTCAATTTCATTCTGTGTAATGTATCTTATCTTTCTCAACTATGTATCACACATCGTAATTTAGGATTTTTAGTCACAGCTGATGTCCTGCCAACTAATAGTTAAATCATGTAATTTCCTGTCATGCTAATTCAATAATATTGATAGCCAAAGTGAAGAATAACTTTTAATCTAATCAGTGTTTACTGAATGTATATTCTCCTTAAAAAAGTTGTTTATTTATTTATTGAGGTAACATTGGTTAATAAAACTATATAAGTTTCAGGTGTACAATTCTATAATATGTCACCTATATATTGTATTGTGTTCACCACCCCAAATCAAGTCTCCTTCCATCATTATTTATCCCCACTATATCTACTTCTACCTACTCCACTCCCATTTCTCTCTGGTAATAACCATACTGCTGTCTATATCTATAAGGTTTTTTTTTTTTTTACTTAATCCCTTTGCCTTTTAAAAAATACTAGTGGCCCGGTGCACAAAATTTGTGCACTGGGGATGGGTGATCTCTCAGCCCAACCTGCCCCCTAACACATAATGGAAGCCCTCAGCAGATGTCCTACTGACCGCTCACCCCCGGCCTGCCCACGGCCTAAAGCCTGGGCCAGAGGCTTTAGGCCTTGGGTACCCAGCCATCGACCTGCTCTGCTCAGCTCCAGCCTTAGCCCCGACTACCCAGGGGCCATGCAGTTGCCGCTGGGCACCTCAGCTCCAGTCCAGGCCTTAGTCCTGGCTGCCTGCAACTGCCCTGCCTCAGGAGCCGCGCGGTCACCACAATCACCTTGGCTCTACCTCCAAGGGTCGCGCACTCACCGCCACCACACAACTAGGGAATCACAAAGCCAGAATTGGATTCCAGGTATTCTGTTCAGAGCCCATGATCCTAAGCATGAGCCTCTATTTTAATTCTATGATAATTAACCAAGATAAAATATATGTTCTATGTAATTGGATAAATAACTTTCCATTTATTGGTGAATTTTTTAAAACTAAACCTCAATTTTATTTTAAGAACACTTTCATATTACATATTTTCCACAGTTGGTCATTACTTGCATTTACTAAAACACTAAAAAATTGTAAATATAATGAAATGACAAACTTCACACATTAAAATATCATCAAAGACCGATTTTGGTATGTTGCACACATGGGGCATATATATTCAGTGCACTTCAACAACTTTTATTTTTCAAACACAAAATAACTCTGAATTCACTTTGCCTCATATACTTCTGTGAGAGTTGAGTTCAGTCAGCTAATAGCTTGGGCAATGAAACTGATAAATCAGAATTGCAATTACTGGAGACAGAGAAAAACCAAGCAGGCAATATAAAACATTGCCATCTCCTTAGAAATCAGTGGCAATTTTCCTTGGAAAAGTCAAGCTCCGTTAGTTTGAGGAAAAGGATTAGAAAAAGTTCTGTAATTAGAAACTTCACATGCCCGAAGCAAGGAAAATCATTTTCCCTTTGCCTGATCATGTTCATAAGGGTAAAGGATCAGGTTGTTAATCCAGGTCCTGTTAAATGTTGATCTAGAGTCAAGGCTGTCACCGTTTGATGGGTAGCACCTACAAGCTCCTCAGTTTGTGTGCCGGTCCCATGTGCAGTGAGGAGACTTATGCATAAATCCTAATAGAGAGGGTGGATGGTAGATTGGTTCTTAAGACAGTCGGTAGCTAACAAATTACCATCCTTGGGTGAAAAACGAGGTCATGGAGATTTAAATGTGGCAAGAACGAAGAAGGTGCTGTCTGCGCAGGAAAGACACTTAGGGTGAACCCATCTGTGGTAATAGATTAATTGCCTTCATTAGCAAAGATGTATATCTTACACCAGCCATCAATAAATGTTTCACATCTACTCAGGAGTGATTGCTCTGTTGATGCAAAAGATAAAACTTATTCCCCAAATAAAAGTAAAAGTAAATATAGTACTAAAATTTTCCATAATCTAGAACATTGTTTTATAATAAAGATATTATATATCAAGTAAAAAATAAGGATGAGAAAAAGATTGCTTTAATAAACTTTATTGCCTTTTAATGAATAGTTTTTATGAAGCTCAGTGATAGCCTGAGAGGTATTTCTGACAGGAAGAAACTATCTTTACTGGTTTTGCTTTGCTTAAGCCTCCCAGTGGAAATTTTTTTTAAAAAAAAAGATAGATTTTTTTTTTGAGCTCTCCTTTTATGTAACCTTAGACATGTTCCTTAACCTTAATCTTGTCAGTTTTCTCACCTGTAAAATGTAGATAATGTCACATACCTCATCCTGATAATGATTAAGATGATGATATTGCAATTTATAATAAGAAATACATATTTTATGTGTGTCCCTTTTCTGGCACACCACTTCTAAAATCCTTGTAATTTCCTAAGTGATGGGAGCATCTTTTATTATAATATTTGGTCTTTTGTCCTCAATTTCTCAGTGATAAAGGTGAAAAATTATCTCATTATTATTCATAATAAGCTCTTTCAACCATAACAACATTTATGCTAATGAGGTAACTTTTTTGGAAAGCTTCTAGAGAACCACAGGATGAGGACTGGTTGCTGGGAAAGCCAATATGTGGTTAGAGGGTTGAAACTTTCACCCCTACTCCCTGACCTCCTGGGAGGGACAGGGGCTGGAGGCTGAATGAATCACCAATGACCAATGATCTAATGAATCCTTCTTGTGTAGTGAAGCTTTCATAAAAACGCAGGTTTGGAAAGCTTCTGGGTTGATCAACACCTAGAAATGCTGGGGAGTTGGCATACTTGAAGACGTCACAGAAGCTCCATGGCCCTTCCCACATATCCTGCCTTATGCATTTATTCTATCTAGCTGTTCCTACTTGTATCCTTTTATAATAAACCAATCAGACAGTTAGTCAACTGTTTTCCTGATTTCTGTGAGCTACTCTAGCCACCTATCAAACCCGAGGAGGGGTCCTAGGAGTCTCTGACATATTTGATCAGTTCGAAGTGTAGGTGACAATCTGGACTGTGGTTGGCATTGGAAGTGGGGGAGGGGAGCAGTCTTACGGAACAGAGCTCTGAATTAGAGTTGCGTGGAATAGTTGGACGTCCAGCTGGTGTTGGAGGATTGGTTGGTGTGGGACAAACCCTACACATATGGCGATCTTAAGTACTGAGCACAGAATTAAAAAGAGACATAGGAGAGTTTTTCCTTTTCATGATTAAATGAGGTTGCATATTTAAATTGCCTAATACAATTTTTGGCTAATGGTAGGAGTTCAGTGAAACATAGAGGGAGTCTTTTTATTTCTGTTTCCTGTTAATAGTTAATTCTAGCACCTTTTCTTCAAACACAAAATGTAGCTGATTAAATTGTTAGGATCAGGCCCACAGTAATAACAATATGTTGCATTTTGAAGGCCAATATTTCAGAATAGGATGAAATAATTTAATATTCATGCTGTAACTCACCTAACTGATTGAAAGTACTATCAATTAGTAGTGATTTTTATTGACTTTCTTCCAACTTTTATTTTTCATTTCAGTTAAGAAGATACAATTTGGTATATAATTACTTAGAGAATACATATGGGACTTTTCCTTATGAGAATTATAACTTCTACAAAATTGTCCTTAAGCTTAAAATATTACAAAAACGTTTTGCACTTGAATTTCTGACAAAATTAAACAAATTCAAGCTCTTTCCGAAGTTTAAATATTATTTTTTTCCAAAGAAAATGACAATTCTTCCTTATCGTTTGCAATGCTAAAGGGCATTTTTAAAAACTGTTTTAAATAAGAGGTAATTTGAAAACAACATTAATTCTTTCAGGTAAATAAGTGGCTTCATCAGTTAGTGACCATACTTTATTTGCTAAACAATATTCCAATGATGTACAAAAGTTTATAATCTTTTAAAAGCCTTTCATAAACACCTGAGATAAACTCCTAAGAGATTAATAGAGTTGAGTCTTATTCTTCCACATTAAAAATAAAATCACATTGATGCTGTTGCTGAACATTGATAATCCACAACTTGTGATTGCAGAGTAGATTATTTATAGCCTTTTTGCCATGAAATCAAGAATTTTACTGAGTTGTGATTGTTTATAGCTATGAAATAATGAAGCCAGCTTGTTAAAGTATTGTATAGAAGGTCAAAGAAAAATCTGCAGTTTATCCATAGGAATTTCAGAGAATAAATCAAGATAAAATATCTCATTTTTCAGTAGACAATAATTTTTACAAACCCTAAGGATGTATGTGCACTAAACCATGCAGGTCTCTGGGAGTGGAACATTCTCAGCAGAGGGAAAAGCAAACATAAATTCCTTGAAGTAGGAGCTTGCTTGCATTGTTTGTGATTAAGAAGCAGCAAGGAGCCAGTGAGGCTGGCACAAAGTGATTAAGGGGAGTGGGGCATGGGAGGAATAGAGAAGGACACCTGTGTTTGCACCTTCCTGTCTCACAAGTAGGTTTTGCCTTCTCTGACCACAAATATTCAAAGTAAGTCTTGCCTGTCAATCTTTATCGCAGTATCCTGATTGTTGCTTCTTTATTATCATCTGTAGTAATTTGTTCATGTTTTGGTCTGTCTTTTTAACGTGAATACAAATGCCACAAAATCAGGGACCACGATGTCTTTTTTACCATACGCATGTTCTCAGTACTTAACACAGTGTCAAGGCACCTACTAGGCACTCAAATACCTGTTGAGTGAATGAATGAATGAATACCTGTGAGATGGTAACTGGGACATGGATTTGATAAAATTTATCAGGTTACGATTTAGGATTTGTGAACTTTTCTATATGTATTTCAATAAAGATTAATCCGTCCACTAGCTGCATGATGAAAAAACAACAACAAATTGCAACCTGATTTTAACAAGCTCTGGGAAGTGATGATAAAAAACAAAATGAAACTAAACCCAAACAAATGAACAGCTGTTCCTGACCAGCAAGCAGTGCTCCATAACTGGGTACCACCCACCAACTTTCCACACTCCATGCACCCTCTCTGATGCCTATGACTAGTGATGAAAGTTTTACTTCTGCTCCTGTGTCCCAGGGAAGCAGTGGACAAGGAATTCTACTTCCTATCAATATACAACTTAGAATGCTTTTCTTTAAAGTAGCAGATTTAATTTTGATTTGGATATTAAGCCCTTCTATAGTTCATTTATGTTTTTAATTAAATCATCTTTTGTAAGTACTTTGGGTACTAAGGTTGAGGCACATTAGTAGGAAAGTCAGAAAATTCCCTGGCGAGTGGCATGAGGAAACTGAGACTAATGGCTGAGCAAACAGCTAAGCAATTAACAACCAGCTTAAAAGACAAAACAAAACAAAACAAAAATTATCCTCCCTAACCAAAGATATCTAATCACCTTAGTCAGGAAGATAGACAACCAAAAACAAACAAATAAACAAAAAGCTCCCCCCCCCCAAATAAAAAACAATTATAGCCAAACTAATCCAAAATGGAAGTGAAACTAACCAGATAATGATTCCCAAAACCCATTATATGCTCATTTTAATACATCAGTATATTAAATGACATTGTTGAAATATTTGGGACTCTCCATAGGAAGTACAAAAAATCCAGTGGCTGGTGATTCCTAGGAGATATGTGAAAATTTCCCCTCCACTCCACTCTCCAGTAGCTTATCACCAAGTATCATTAGAATTAGATAACCTTAGTGTGATAACCAGAGGTAGATAAATACATTACCATCTTTCTCTTTACAATTCCATTAGTTTAAAAAAAGAAAGAAAATCTCACTATCTGGGAGAGAATGTGTACATTTTTCATATACATCAGTCCTTCTTGTTGACTGATTGCTTGAGCTCAGTTACTGCTATATATACTTCATATAGTAGAGGAGATACAAAACTTGAATTAACATGTTAACTTCCTTGTTTACTGTGAGAGACAATAGCTTGTTTTCCACAGGCTGAACTTTCATCTTGAAGAGCTTAAGTACTTATTACCAGTCCTTGATTAATTTGTAAGACTGACTTATCTTTTGTACAGATCTTCTCAATCTTTAAAGGCTTAATTGACTTGTTGCTTATAATGGACCAGACTTCTAAGTCACAATCTGAACCTAGAATGATAGAGTGTTCTTTCTAGCCAACTGCCAAAAATAACTTTTTGAGGTTTCACAAATTAATGTTCCTGAGAAAGTCATTTTAGCTGTATTTAATTATATAGCGGGATCATTTTTATGGATCGTCATACCTGCTTTAGTACTGTGGAATAACAATTATTCAATTACTTCTCTAAAATATACCAATTCTAAGGTGGGCTATTAAAGTAGATAGTATAAAGGTGTGTGCCTACTAACTGCGTATATTCATTTATTCACTTATTCTTTCAGTTAGTATAAACTTGTTTAAGGTTGGGGGACAGGCATTTCCAATAAACTCCTAGACATTCACGAGTTTAATATTTAGCTGGTAAAAAACATTCATGCAAAATGCAGTTCATCGGGCTATAAAAGCTAAAATCATTTTTTCTTTAATTCATAAAAAAATATGAATGTGAGAGATTATAATGTTAGTAAAAAATGCAACCTAATATAACACTATGCTACTTTATTATAAAAATATTACCTTCTGAATTCCTTTTATTGTAGGGCTGGTAGTCATCCTATAAAATAAACCATGTTTTAATTTGAAAAATTTTAAGGAGAGTGAAGTGTCAATAACCTTTATATTATTAGAGCCTTGTACTCTTTTGATTGCAATATTTGGAAAATTATTTGGATTTTCTGAGGTCTGGCAGAATGACTTGTTTCTGAAAAGGTATAACATGGAGTGAAAGGATAGAAGGCCATTTTTTTTTTTTTAGCTTTATATCAGCTGGTAGTATGGTTGTTAGGTCTCTGCAATTTTTGAAGAGAAAAATGCTGTAAGCAAACATCCATATTAAAGAGGTGGGTGGAATTAGAGTTTTATTAATCTTCTATCTTCATATTTTTATGTAGGAAAGAGGTGTTTATAATTTTATATTTTATTGTCTTTTATATAAAATGAATCTTTTAATGTTTAATTCAAGTTTTTAAAATTAAAATATTCATATAGTATGAATAAAAAGAGAATTGAATTTTCAGTGTCATAAAGAATCATGGATTTGGTGACTTAAGTTTCATTGAGAAAATGTTTCAGATGGTTTTAATCTATAAAATCTCCCCTTCAGGAGAAATTTCATGTGAAGTCTATATGTAAAATTGAAAATTCAGGAGATTCCCAATTTTTTAAACAGGATACTGTAACCAAGAAACGTTGATAAGATGGACTTCACAGCATGCTTAGCCAATTAAGCAATAAAAACCAATGAGTGCATCCATGGCAGAATGCAGAAGACACATGGCTACTATCCATTTAAAAGGACTTGTCCCCCATGCTCCATTCAAAGCATATTGCTCTGAGAGGAACTAAGATGGCGGCAGAGGCAAAACACCTATCTTGCCGTCATAATCAGCAATTTTAATACTACAACTTAACGAAAGAACAAACACCTTCCAGAATCACCAGAAAGCTCGCTGAGTGAAAATTCCACAAATAAAAGTGAAGATAAGACACTGTGACCCGGAGGAGCGGCAGCGGACGGCGTTGAAAGATTCGCCCGGAGAGAGGTTTGGAGCGCACGCCGCGGAGAGGGCGGGCGGCTGGAAACCGGCCAGTTTTCTCGAACAGGGAGACAAAGGCGTCCTACTGGGCTGATTCTCCAGCTCTGGGCGAAGTCCAGAGAACCCACTATCACACGGGGTGAAAACTGGACAGTGGGAGGGCACGCCGAAGCTCAGGCGCTGCCGGGTCTCCCGGCTTGTGGAGAAGGCAGCTCGCGCGAACAGCTCGGCTGCGTGACGGTGCAGAGAACACACCGCGACTTGTCTCTCATTCGGAAAACCGTCAGACTACTTTGTTTTACGATCCTGGGTGAGACATTGCGCATGCAGATTCATTTTGGGAAAGTCTGAATTCCCTGGCAACCGGCAGCCTGTGGAGCTCCGCAGCGGCTCTCTCTCAGAGGTGCTGGCGGCCATTGCCCCCGGCACAGAGTCCCTGGGGCCGCATAGGGCGGAGCTGACGCTGTCTGCTTGGCCCGGAGACTCCGCCCACCCAACCTGAGCACAGCTGAGCTTCACAGACAATTGGCCTGGAGGTCAACCCTCCAAGTGCTAAAAACGATTAACTGAACTTAACTTCAGCAAGACTGTGCAGCCCATATCCACCTCAGGTAACTGGGGAGGCTGAGCCACTGTCCCTTGTAGCACGTCTACCACACAAAGCTAATTGACCAACTCAGGGAAGCAGCCACCATGCAGCAACATGGAAAGAAATCAGATGTGAAAGAAATGGAGGAAAAAAAACGACTGGACATGGAATTCAGAACCACGGTTATAGGGTTTTTTAAGAGGTTCCAACAAAAGATCGAGGCCTATAAGGAAATAAGCAAGACCACAAAGGAAATGAGTGAGTCCTACAAGAAAATGAACAACACCCTCCAGGATATAAACGAGAGCTTCAAAGAAATTATTAAGACCAACGTGGAAATGAATGAAACCCTCAAGGATATAAAGCAGACTCTCAAGGATATGAAAAAGGACCAACCAGAAATTAAGCATACACTGACTGAAACAAAAAATATTATACAAAGACCTGAAAGTGCCCTGGAGCACCCCAAGAACCAAGTTAAAGATTTGAAATACAAAGAGGTAAAATCCACTCAGCTGAAAAAGCAAGAAATCAAAAGAATCCAAAAAATTGAAGATAGTGTAAGGGGCCTCTGGGACAACCTCAAGCATACCAACATCCGAATTATAGGGGTGCCAGAAAAAGCGAGAGGCCAAGACAATGAAAACCTATTTGAAGAAATAGTGACTGAAAACTTCCCACACCTGGTGAAAGAAATTGACTTAGGATTCCAAGAAGTGCACCGAACCCCAATATATAGGAACCCTAAGAGGACCACGCCGAGGCACATCATAATTAAAATGCCAAGAGCAAAAGACAAAGAGAGAATATTAAAAGCAGCAAGAGAGAAACAGTTGGTTACCTATAAGGGAGCACCCATACGACTGTCAGCGGATTTCTCAACAGAAACGATGCAGGCCAGACGGGAGTGGCAAGAAATATTCAAAGTGATGAACAGCAAGAATCTACAACCAAGATTACTCTATCCAGCAAAGCTATCATTCAGAATTGAAGGTCAGATGAAGTGCTTCGCAAATAAGAAAAAGCTAAAGGAGTTCATCACCACCAAACCAACATTATATGAAATGCTGAAAGATATTCTTTAAGAAGAGGAAGAAGAAAAAGGTAAAAGTGCAAACTAGCAACAACAAATACACATCTATCAACAAATGAACATAAAAATCAAGTGAATTGATAGGCTGTTGAACAGGATAGACTGGTGAATATAACAGAGACATGGACATAGAGAGGGGATGGACTGACAATTCTTGGGGAGAAAAGAGTTGTGGGAAGTGCAGCAAGAGACTGGACAAAAATCTAGCAACAATGGGAGAGGACAGTGGGGAGGGGGAGGTGAGGGTGGAGGGTGGGATAGGTACAGGGTGGAGGGAAGCTATAGGGGGATAAAAAGGGGAAACAATGTAATTAATAAACTGAACAATAAAGATTAAAAAAAAAAAGAAAAAAAATCAATGGAAAAATATCCTTGAGTGAGGACTAAACAAATAAATAAATAAATTTAAAAAAAAAAAAAAAAAACAAAAAAAAACAAAAAAAAACAAACAAAAAAAAAAAACAAAGCATATTGCTCTATCAGTAGTTTTATTGCTTAGATGCCACAGGAATTTAGTGCCATATTTTCCAAAGGAACCCCATCCAAAGTCCTGCCAACTCAGGGGAACTGTGCGGGGAGGTATCCCAGCTTTATGCCACTCCTGGAACACTATAAACTTCCCCACTCCTCTTATGAATCCAGCTACCTCATCACATAGAAATGTAGGTCTCCATCATCTCTCTCTTTTTTCGAAGTCCCAGTCCTCCCAAAGCAAAGGCTTATTAACAGTATGATTTTCAGGGGACCTTCATCACTAATTAGAATATCTCTTATCCAGACAGAAAAAATGCCACTTTTTTTTTTTCTTCCAAATGGATACTAGAAACTATAAATAAGAAAGGTCTGGACAAATATATCCTGTCTAATAAAATAGTAATATGCAAATTTGACTGTACCTTCACCATGCCCACCAGCCATGGCCACCAGCCACGCCCACCAGCCAATCCAGGAGGGTGGGGCGTGGCCAAGGAGGCCCAGGCCTGGAGGGGCCTGGGTAACATGTCCATGGCAGCCCTGGCTGCAGGGGGCATGTTCAAGGTGTCTGGGCCACAGAGAGTGTGTCAGAGGCAGGCTGGGCCATGGGAGGCATGTCCAAGGTGGCCCGGGCCTTGGGCAGCATGGCTGAGTGGCTTGGGCCGCAGGGGGCATGCCTGAGGTGGCCAAGGCCTGGGGCCTGGGGGAGCATGGCCAAGGCGGCCCTGGCTTAGAGTGTCTGGGCGGTGTGGCCAAGGTGGGCAGGACCGTGGGGGGCATGTCAGAGGTGGCCTGAGCCTGGGGGGTGTGTCTGAGGCAGCCAGGGCCTGGGCGGGCGGGGAAAAGGCCTGTGCTAGCCAGGGGTGCCAGCTTGCTAGGGCTAAGGCCCTGGCCTGAGGGGGGGGGGGGGTAGGCCTGGGATGGAGCCAGCCATCTGCCCCACTGCAGGGCGATGGCTGGGTGGCCAAGGCCTAAAGCCTTGGCCAGAGGGCTCCCAGTCTATGTGAGGGGGCAGGTTGGACTGAGGGATCACCCATCCCCAGTGCAGGAATTTCGTGCACTGTGCCCCTAGTATCTCAATAATCTTCCCATAAAAAAAATGTGATTGTTAAATGTGTATGTGTATATTTATTTTTCTTTCTTCATATTAAACCCAAGAACCTGAACAGGTTGAGATACTATATTTTTAGTTGAAGTATTGACTGACCATCCTCCCCGGATCTCTTGGGCATTGACACAGATTCTTGGCTTACAGACTTTCCAGCCCCAAAACGATGCTGCTAAGGACACTGCAATCAGAGCAAATGCCTGAGTCAGGTGTTTCCTCTAGGCTGGGCTGCAGAAGGGCTCTGGAAAGTCACTTGGTAACAACAGTAATTTATCCTCTCATACCCAAGAAATGCTATCATTCTTGAAAATGGACATGCATTTTCTGGGTTTGTTGCTAGTTTGTTCCCCAGTTCTCACAAGAATGAGAATTATAGGCAATTCACTAAGGAATTTTGATGAACCTTAGAATTAATGAACTCCATTTTCCAGTCTATATGAAACTTGAACAGCTCTCTATTAAGCAAAGCTAAAGATGTATATCCCTGGGTGACATGGAAAATCCCTTTTAAGAGCCTTTTTTCAAATAATTATTAAATGTTCAGGAGCTAGGGATTTTATCTTATTTTTGGCTGTGGCAAACCTTTGACTTCTAACTCAGTTATAGAAACTAGAACCCCTATGTTAATATGTCATATATTGGTCCTTATCTTGTTTTCTGGGTCTCCAAAATAGGGGTTTCTTCTGTTTATGAAATTTGCTAATGTAATTCTCCATGGAAACTAGAGTACAATTTTTGAACTTCATTTCTTGTGACCAGAATAATGCTAGACCTTTCAGATATATATATTAAAACAATGCTAGATTATATCTGAAAGTCTAGCTTTATTTCCTGAACTGGCTGACAGATTTTTTATTTGATAAAGATCTATAACATATTGGATTTGCTACCCTACATGGAAAGTTTAACTCAGTCCTTTGTCTTCCCTGGTCTAGCCTGCACTAATACCAGCCAACTGCCATTTTTGATGATCTGGATAAAACATAAGGCTGATACTTTTCTGTTGTCAGGAACCTCAAGATTTAGATTCTTTGGAATAAAGGATAGGAAAAGAGAAGAGAGCTGGTACAGGGAGCTCTTTTTATGTACTAAGTTTGTGATAGATAATTGTGTGTATGTTCTAGCCTTTGGACACTCAATTCTTTGGGAGCTGGAAACATTTTTTAAACAGAGTCTAGCAGAGTATTTGGGACATCATAAATAAATACTTTATAGTAAATTATCACATTTTCTTCTCACATGCAACTTATAAGGGAAATATTATGACCATGTTACAGTTAATAATATTGACATTCAGAAAAATTGGGCAATTTTCCCAGTGACATTTTCTATGATAGCCCAGCATTCAAGTCCTGGATCTAATTCTAAAATCTATGCTGTTTACTCTATTTGCTTATTACCATACTAGAGGCTCAAAGCATGAAATTCATGCAACGGGCTTGGAGCAGCCCCTTGCAGCCTTGGCTGGCCCTTGCAATCCCGGCTTTGTCTGGAAAGTTGTCTGGACAGTCATCTGGAAGGTCGCCCAGATGGCTGTTCTGCTGTTGAGACTAATTAGTATATTAACTCTTTATTATATAAGATATTTTCACTATATATATTACAAAAACTAACTTTCAAAAAAAGTGAAGGCAGCCTAAATATTAACAAGTATATGACAAGTATATTTTTAAATTTCAGAAACATTCTAAGATAAAGGTGATACATAATTTTATATTAAAGAAAAACTTGAAGTAAGCTGTTTGTTTCCACTGTGAACTCTATAGCAGACCAGGAAAAAGAACACACAATGGATTATAGTGCACAGTTTTATTTTCTAACAAATGAAAAGTTCAGGTTCTTTTGCTAGCACAAATTTTCCTCACAATGATGATAAAAAGAAAACAAATGAGACTAAATTGTCCCTAAAACTAATAGGAACACTAGAACTAATGAAAATGATTAATGGAAAGAAAAGGTTGGGTTAGTTTAGCTTATGATTCCATTGATAAGCCAGTGGAATTATATAAGTGACAATAACAATGCTGAGGCCTCATTTGATCACGAATCCACATTCAGCAATACCTTTGTATGGGGATGGGAGTTCCTGACTTAGTAATCTGTGAATATACATTAGTGATGGTAAGGGGGAAAAGGGTGTTTTTCTGCAACATTGAATTTATGTGCTTGATTGTCCCAACATATTATTTGCTGGTATTATTGTAAATAAGTTTATCAAATTCCCACATAACATTGAAATAACAAAATGTTATGAACAACTGTTTAAAATAATATCAGTTTTGAAAAAAACCCAATAAAGTAATAGTTATTGCAAACACATAAATTGCCTATTTACTGCTAGGTAAATGCTAAATATTTCATGGGCAATACAATCTGTGATCTTATGAAATAAGTATTATTATTATCTCCACTTTCCAGATGAGCAAATTTAGATAAAAAAGACCAAGTAATTTTTTTAGAGCCACAGCTATTAGAGAATAAAACTAGGGTTTGAACACAGGGAGTAAAGCAAAGGATATTTAATGATTGTACCATCTTGAAAAAAATCTAAATTTTTGTTTTATTCTCTGGTTTATTCTGAAAGCTAGAATAGTACCAGATTCATTGTATATGTTCAACAAATATTAGTAAAATTAATGCCTCTTTCTATGATTTTTATATTATACCTGTGATTTTTTCAAATTTCAATTTCTTAAGTATATTCTATTGAATATTATAATTCTCATTGGCCACTTTTTTTCTGAATGATCTGACATGACTATAAAAATATACAGTATTTCTTTTCTCTAAATGTTTAGACTTATGTCACTAAAAACTTTCACCTTAAAAAAATTTCACTTAAAAATTTTTCACTTTATGAGAAAAATTAAAGATTAAAAGGCTTAAGGTCAAAAGTGAATTTTAAGGCACTGTATTAAAACAAAAATCAATCTAATTTCCATTTATAATCTCTGGAGATATTTGTTTTCCACTATATTAGTAAGATGCTTTTGAGACTATGTTTTGCCTTATTTAAGCAATGTTCGTAGCAAGAGCCTTTTATCCCATATGCGTAATCCTCATGAATTTAGTTTCGAATTTATGGCTTGAAACTTTTGACTTTGATCTCAGTAAACCCAGCTGAGAATCTTGAGTTTCAGAATATCTTCATAGCTAAAAAAAAAACATTCAGAAACTTTTAACAGTTGCTCAAATCAACATAACCAAGAAATCATGCCAAAACTCTCTTCCCATACAATTACAGAGCCTTAGTTCTATCCATGATAACTCAACTCCAACATGCAAGAGCCTGAGGATACATTAAAACATTCCAACTTAACTTTTATAAAAATGATTTCATTTATTTATTTGTTTATATAAATTTCACATACTGAATACCCTCATTTGGAGAGAACCAGTATCAAGAAACAGAATAATCCCAGCACCCTTGAATGCCTCCGCCCCTTGCTACTGTCTAGTCACTACCACCTTCACCCCTTGCAAGAGTAACCAGTATCCAGATTTCTTACAATGTCGATTAGTTTTACCTCAGTGTTTCAGATACATGGAATCAATCATATGGTACTCAGCTTTTTTTTTCTGACTTCTTTCTCTTGACAATGCATGCATATATTTAGCTTCAATAGATATGGCCACACACTCTTAAGTGACTATAAAAATTTTCAATCTCCAGGGTACATTTTGAGATTTTTATTGTTTTAAATTTTTACTAAAGCTTTGCATGTTTTGTTTTTTATTTTATTTTAATAAGTCTGAAGATTATTTAGTGATATCATATTGTGGTTTTAACATGTACTTCTCTGATGACTAAGTTGCTCATTTTGTACATGTTTATCAACAATTTGCATATCTTTTTTTTTTGGCTAAGTACTCCACTCTTGCCAATTCCTTTATTTAAAAAATATATTCTGAACATGAGTTCTTTTCTCATACATATGTGTTGCAAATACCTTCTTTCTGTGGTTATCTTTTCATTATTTAATGTACCTTTTGATAAGCAAAAGTCCACAGTTTTAATATATTCAATTTATTTTTATGGTTAGTATTTTATGTGAGTATTGATTAAAAAGCTGTCTAGCTCAAGGCCATTCTTTACTTTCTCCCAAAACTTCATGTTATATGCGACTCTGGTTTTCCATCACATGCAATATTAATTATCTAAAATAAACTATAAACATTAAACTCAATATTTATTTTTATTTTTTAATCACCTGAGGTTGCTTTTATTTATTTTAGAAAGAGAGGAAAGGAGAGAGAGGGAGGGGGAGAAAGAGAGAGAGAAAGAGAGAGAGAGAGAGATGAGAACCATCCATCAGTTACCTCCCATACATACCTTGATTAGGGATCAAAACTGCAACCTGGATATGTGTCCTAACTGGAAGTGGCATCTGTGGCCTTTCCTTGTATGGGATGATGGTGAGACGATCATCTAACGAACTGAGCCACACTGGCCAGAGCTAAACTCCTTATTTAAAAAAATATTATTAAAATATGTCCAGAAACGTAATAAAATGTGATTTATTGCATTTTTCATAAGGTATCTTATCATTTCACTGACATACAATGATTTATGTAATAATAAATATCTGTTTTGGAAATATAAAAGTAGAGATAAAGTGAAAAGTAAGTATAAACAAAGTCTTTATTTGCTTTTTGATTTTCTTAGCTATTCCTTCAAGAACTCCTTACTGAGAAACTGTTTTGTCTGGGGAACTATTGGGATTTCTGGCAATATAAAGGCATTATAATTGCATTATTCAGTTTTTATTCAGATGCTCTGATTACTTTTTTAACATGGGTAAGCAGAATAAATTAAACAGTTCTGACACTTCTACTTTTCTATTCTGAGCCATCACTTGTTTTCTCAAGCTTCCAGCAGCCATTGAGCAGTGTTTATACTGTGTATCCTGGGTTTCTTACCCAGCTGTTAAAGCTTTATTACAGAAGACTGCTTCCAAACTGATAAATTCTAATTTCTCAATGTTATGTTTTCCACTCTCAGACTCAGTCTTAGACACATTCTCTCAATTTTTGCCAGCATATTTTGTCTAGGTCTTCTAGGTCTTGCAGCTTCTTTGATATATACTAATACTTTCTCTCTCTCTCTCTCTCTCTCTCTCTCTCTCTCTCTCTCTCTCTCTCTCTCTCTCTCATTTCTGTGTGTGTGTGTGTGTGTGTGTGTGTGTGTGTGTGTGTTTGTGTATGTGTTTGTGTGTTTACTGTGAAACTGAGCAGAATTTAACCCTCATTATTTGGTGGATTGTCAGGAGGGAATTATTTAATTAAATCTCTATCTGATGGGAGGCCTTGGCATTGTCTCCTTCAGGTAAAAGGAGTTAATCATCTTTGAATACCAAAGAGTAATGGGCCATATCAGTACATTCAGTGGGTTCAGGAGAATTTAGAATTTCAAGTTTCAGAAATGTACTTAACCAGATTTCCTCATCTTAACATGAGGGTTTCAGTTTTTCCTTATTATGGCCTTGACTTTGGTTTATATGAGCTTCTGGAACTGAGACTTTAAACACTTTCTGAAGTTGGTCTATTACAGTTAAATTCTAAACCTGGTCCTCCTCTGCTCTGTCTGCCTTTTAGATAAAAATGATTAGCATTTCCATACATGTTGCCAAGGAGACACTGGGCTTTTACATCGTGCCATGAATGGGTGATTAATCATCCTAACCCTGTCATTACTTAGCTTCTACAAATCAATGGAAGTCAGTGGCACTTAATTCTGTGGCATTTGTGATTAACCACCCTGTCATACTTCTCCAGTAGCAAAGATATTGTACCAGCCAAACACCCTTGCAGTGATATCCCGTTCCAATTAACCTTTTGTGGAATATTAACACCTGCATTATTATAATCTGCTGGAAGTGATTCCTGCTCCACTTACTACCAATTGTGCTTTCTCAGTCCAAGTTAGCCAGCAAGTAATCTATTTCAAAATCCCATATTAGAGTGTGCTTCCTAGAACTACCCTTGGTAGAGTCAGAGTCATACCAGAAGATTTATTGAAGAGGGTTCTTGGAGAATACACCTGTAAGAAACTGAGGAAGACACTGAGAAACAACCTATCCCACAATGTGGTTTTATGGGGAGCTCTGGAACTGGATGGTCTCTCAGAATTGTCCTGAATTGAGACAAAGGAGCTGGAACTTGTACTCATGCATCAGCCCATCACTGGCTTTAGACTAAACTGGCACAAGGCATTACCTTTATGTAAGGATGTTCCCTGTGGCCAGTGCTAATTTTGAGTGAAGGGTACACAATGAGCCATTGCCAACATTACTAGCAGCTACAGGATAGGTGAATTTACCCTAGAAAAGGGAAATGTGGAATCTAGGCAGGACATTATAATATTCATTGCAATCTGAAAAAATATTACGCAATTTACTCTCCCCAGGAGATTATAATCTATTGAAAAAAAAAGTAATATTTTTGAAACAATTAAAATGACATTTATCTGTTTATGTTGTGAGGTAATTGCTGTAAGTTCTATCAATCTATACATGCAGAACCAATTAATTGTGGGAGATTCTAACAAGTAAATGCAAGTTAATGTTCACTGGATCTTATGTGTTTTTCTTTGTTGTTTTTTTGTTTGTTTGTTTGTTTTTGATGCTTGTACCCATAAATTAGGAACTCCTACTCTATTAGAAGTCAGGGTGACAAACTTTCTGCCATTGTCTTAACATCTTTTATTTGCTCTCATGGATAAGCAATGACTTTCCTCATTGAGAGCTCAGCATCAGTTGGGTTCCAGCAGCCTATTGGGTGTGATGGGTTTTGCTCCACCAGCCTGGACTCTCGTCACTTGTGTTTTCTTTTGCAGCTTTCTGCCTCAACAGACATATTCTACTCACTGCCTTCTTTATTCACCAGCTCATTGAGAAAGCATGAGCAAATAACATGACTTACAGAAACCATTTTTTGGGGTTTCAAGTTCCATTCTGGCTGCCTGATAGCTCTCCATTTCCTTTCATATAGATAATCACATTTTCTTTTTACTTCTATAGTACTTTATTCATATCTCTTTTATCTCCCTGCATTAAAATAATTAGTTTTCCTATTTGATATCACTTGTTTTCCTCTTATGTTCCACATGCATTCTGAAGAATAATGACCACATAGGACTCATTTTTTCATTCATTCATCAAATGATAATTATGCTGAAAACCACTGGGAGATACTCAGATACTCAAGACAAACTATTGCTCTCAGTGATATCATAATCTACTAAAGAAACCAAACATATAAATTACAATAATATTCTTACACTTTTATGTCTTTATATGTTAAGTACTGGTTCTGGCACATTTTGAACTATTTTGTGATCCCTGAACCTTTGCTTTTGCTCATGTCAACCCTTATGCCTGAATTACTCTTGCATATCATTAAATTCTGTTCTGCCTTCATGACTCAATTGAACTGAGTGATCATACTTTGAGAAGGTCTCAAGAGACTCAACCCAATATATTTAAGTCTGGGCTGGCTGTACTTCCTCTATAATTACATAACAAAAATCAAATTTTATTATAGCCCTTATTAACTAGTGCCATTTTGAGTAACAGTTACAGTAACAGTCATTAATACCTGTTATTTTACTATGTATGGACCATTTACTATGTGCTAGCCACTGTCCTATATACTTTGCATGTGTTGTTATATTAATTTTCCGTAGTATCTGCTGGGGTTCTTTTCTCAGCCTTAAAAGAGTTCAGCATTCTGGAGAAAAGGGCTGTGAGTAGATGATTAAAGAGTCTGGAGATGAAAGATAATTTTGAAAGGCATTGGAGGTCAGAGGATCTTCAGCTAAAAGGAGCTAAAGACTTCCCTTGTCTAAGGACCCTGTGCTTTTATTCAACACAATTTGTTCTAAGGCAAGATGAAAATATACACTTCAAAGGGTGAAGTTTACGGAGATTGGGGTATTATCAGTTTGGGGAATAGCCTATAGCTGTTCAGGTGTTTGGCCAACAGGAGGCAATAAAATGCCCTGAGCTATCTGGCAGTTAACCATTATCCTTTTCAGGTTTGGGGAAGTGCCTTTTAGCTGTTTCCAATGGGTAAACTACAAATGTAGCTCATCCTTGTTTAGCTCCCCAAGCTTCACCAACCTTTTGATGAAACTCATGTAATTATTACATGCTGGAATTGGTTACTAGCAAGTATCTTAGAAAGTAAACAATATTTTGATTTTACTGCATGATAATATAATAATCATTATGACTCAAAGGCAGTTTCTTGGAGCCTCATGTCGAAAACCATGAAATCACTGTTGTTTTTTCTTCCTCTTGAGAAAAACTGAAAATCTCTTACACTTTCCCTCTTGATAGACATTTCTCGTGGAAGTGAGCAAAAATAATAATACCCTATTTCCCCCAAAATAAGACAGTGTCTTATATTAATTTTTGCTTCCAAGGGTACACTAGATCTTATTTTGGGGGATGCCTTATATTACAGCGAGTAGGTCTTATTTTGGGGGGATGTCTTACTTTTGGGGAAACAGGGTACTAGTATATCTAAGACACCCCCATATCCTCAGCAACAGTGCTATTTTTCCAAATAGTAACCTTATGTCCATGGCCACCTAGATTGTCTCACTTTTTAGTGCTGATTTTTTACAGGAACATTATAAATTTTACAAAATTGTTCATTAAGACAGGGAGATGATAGTGTAAAATTTAGAAAAACGTAGCTTTACATAAAGAAAATGTGCAGTAAGCCTGAGGAAATAATTCCCTCTTACTTACAAATCTCTTTCTAGACTAGTTCCATCTTATTTTTCTGAAAGTATCAACTCAACCCTGAGATAATTCTAGTCTCTTACAGATGTTCACTTGACTCATTTAATTTACTGACAAAAGAGAAAACAAAAGTGACCCGAGGGCTAAGTTTCTTTTGACAAGATGAAAATATTTTGTCAGAAATTCTGTGATCTGCTGTTTAGGCTTATTAAACATAATTAAATATGAATCCAAATAGAAGATATAAATTGTGAGTGTACATACATATATGATTATATAATGAAAAATAATATGTGTGTGTGTATATGTATGTGTGCGTTTATCTGTATGTATGTATATATACCTGAAAAAATAACCTGGAAATATATGGCTCTCAAGTGTTATCTCCATTTTAAAGCAATGTTTGTGAAATATAAGCCCTAAAATGTTCTTCCAGTTAAGAAAAAAAATTTAGACTTTGAATCTTTACTGCTTTTCTTTTTGTGATCATTTTTGTAGCTGTTCTCATTTTAAATACTACCTTTGTGTGTGTGTGTGTGTGTGTGTGTGTGTGTGTGTGTGACTATGAAGAACCATAAATATATATTAGAACCATATATATATATATAGTTTTCATCATAGTGACTAATGTAAATAATTTCATGATCACTCTAACAGACCAAATGCATTGCTCTTATTACAGTCTTTTAATAGCACAGTGTGCTTTCCCCTGAATTTTCAATAAATGAGGCTATTAGGTGATGGAAATTATTTCATGCCCAATGAAAAGCAAAATACACTTAATGCTCACAGAAGTCAAAAGAACCACTGAAAATAGATCTCAATTTGCCTTTATAGCATCCATTTCTCTTTGTGAGTCAAAGAAGTCATGCTGGGAGAGAAACAGGTGCTGGAAGGCTGCTCTTAAAAGAGACCATTAGCTTCAAGAAATGATAAGTCTGAGAAATATTTTCTTTTCCAAGATTCATATTCAGGTGCAAGTTTCTCTCCATTTAGTTTGTCACATCCTATCTCTCTTTCAGATTTCTTGTAATTGAAAGATTGATAATGAAATGCTAGTATGCTGCATGCAATAGTTCAATGTTTCTTAAGAAAAAAATTTCTAGGTTGCTGTGCTGCTTTACTCCTGAAGCATTATAATTTTCATTGTGAAAAGCAGATATGTTTATACAGGTCACTAGTTTTAAGTAACATAAGGTTTAACATAATGATCACTTCCTTGTAGAATGAATGAGGACAAAATCTGTGTTAAGTCATTACTTATTTTGAAGAGACATGAATAGAACTTTGTTGACACTTTTCTTTATAAGATCAATAGGCAAAGAATGAAGAAAGTAAATATAATTTTCCTATCAAATTTTTGTTACGCTAATCTTAAATTGGCATTATTACAGGGAAAGTGCAATCTGCCTGTAAATATCAAATATCCTGGTGAAACCATAATTATATATGATTTAGGTATATTTGAAACATAAAGAACTCTAGTGAGTAAACACAAGAAAAAGCTGCCATTAAAAATACATTTTTCTCTTTTATTTACCAGAAATCAAAGAACTGCTTGAAAGAGCAGTATATGTATACACATTCAGCTTTTAAACAGAGTGAACAAAGGGCCTCAGGTAGTTTGTCCAGCAAATATTTTCTTGCTCCTGACTGGGATTGAAGAAGTTAAACTGCACTTGGAACTGGGAAAAACAAACAGAAGGTCCATTAGAGAACTACAACTTTTTCAGGCTAGTTCCTCAAAACCTACTTCATTTTTTAAATATTTCCACTTCAGATTGATGATTTTATAACTTCTGGAAAATAATGTTTGTTGCTTATTTCCTATATATTATACCAATTTACCAAAAGAAATGCATCTAAGCATACCATCTGGCTGATTTACTAAGTTATGACTGCTTGTAAAACCTATAATTGGATCTAAAGAATGAAATAGTCATGTGCATGGAACAACTGGATTTAAAGGCCAAGCTCCTGTCTATATGTGCTGTACATCAGCTTTACTGCTGTATATGAAGAATTCATGCCCAACTATTATTTGTAATTACTTGAAATATTTTATTCTTTAATCTTAATAATTATATTTACTTTAGAAGGAATATTATTATTTTTTTGTTTGTGTTATTAATGTCCTCATCAGAAGATATTTTTCCATTGATTTTAGAGAGAGGAAGGGAGAGAGATAGAAACATCAGTGTTTGAGAGAGAAACATCAATGTGAGAGAGACGCATTGATTGGTTGCCCCTGCACATGCCCTGACTGGGGCTAGAGATTGAGCTGGCAACTGAGGAACCGTAATTGAACCTGTGGTCTGTGGGCTGACGTTCTAACCATGGAGCTATCCAGCTAAGTCTAGAAAGATTAATTTCCCTCCCAATCATCAGAAATATCAGGGCAACAAGGGTGTTGGATTAGTTGTTATGAAACCTGTGCTCAGGATAGTTTGTTAAAATAACCTGTAACTGTTCATCTCAATGGGGTTCAGTTTTCCTACATGTGAAAAAACCACTGTTAATCTCTCTTTCACTCAGGTGCACAGCAAATGCTTGAGGTTTTAATGTTTATATTATATCTTACTAATGTTAAAATAAAACAAAGAGAGTATTTTCTTTTTCTTCTCTTGCCTTCTTCTTCCACAATTTTGTTTCTTTAAAAAGAAGTACATTTAATTTCAATTAGAAGGCTCTAAGTCCACTTGTTTTTTTTTGACACACCCCTCCCCGCTACAAAAAAAAAAATCTGCCTCTAACTGAGGATCATAAAGCTTGGGAACTTAAGGAAGCAAAAATAAAAGTAATGCAATTATTCATCACAGAAAACTTAACCTGTATAGTTAGCTATTTCTTAAGTGAATATGCCTTTCCCTAAAACTACCAGGTTGATTCTTCATATAATTAAAAACAATTTTAATAACCAATAATCTTGTTTTTTTGGGCAATAAAAATGAGCTCTATTACAAAGGATGAGAACTCTTTTTTTTTTAACTTTCAGAGGTTCTGTATTATATTTTTTAACTACACTGAAAAAAACAACAATATCCTTTCTTCACTTCCATGGGGGTGAAATTCAGTTGCCTTTCCCCCCAGACTTAGACATATAGTAGAAAGATGTTACAGAAAATATTAAGCACTAAAAGATTCAGTTGGACTAAAACAGGTGAAATAAATATTATTTCAAGCAAATGAAAAATATTTCAGTTATCTTAGCTGGAGCATACTGAAAAGCTAAATGGAGAACAAAGAATATTTTATGCATAGAGTGGAGTTTAGTTATCAGACAAATAGGACCCAGAAAACCTAAACACTTTCACAGAAGAAAGAATACATGCCAAGAAAGAGACAGAGTATGATATTACAAACAAAAATAATAACCAAATGGCAAAGGAAAACTTCTTGGAATAGTTTGATAATTTGACCTAATATACTAAGTTTCATACTTTCTAAATTTAGCATGAGTGTCTGGTGTGGAAGGGCAGGTCCCAGCTGATCTCTGGGCCCTGGGCAGCACCTGGGCTCTTGGGCCCCTGCATGTCCCTGTCTGCCTGAGTCAAAACACCCAAGTCCCTATGCAGAGATCATGGCCAATCCTGGGGACTAAAACCCATGCACGAATTTCATGCACAGGGCCTCTAGTATAAATTATAATATGATCTGCATATAAAATATATAAAGGAATTCTCAGTGAAGTAGAGATACCTTCCCAATTCTTTTTCTTCCTTCTAAGATTTTTAAGTCACCATACTCTCAATATATGTATCACATCCCTAAAATATCGAAATTTCATTGTTTCATGTGTTCAATTTTTTTACTCATACTCTAATAAATATTGATTTGCTCTGCCCCTAAAGCCTTCCTATCTCTTCAAATCATATTCATAGTCATAAATAATTAACCTTTGAGACTTTATTCTACCTATAAATGCAGAAACTTTTGTTGATTTTTCAGTATCTTATGTTGCCATAAAACTATGTTCATATCCAGAATTGCAATTATTTTATATTGTGGTTTTCTGTTTACATTACTGGGTCTCTCACTTGTGCAGATGAAGGTAGAGATAACGTTCTATTAATCTTGTATCTTCTGTGTCTGGCATAATTCTTGGCTTATAGTATGCATTCTTCCAATGTGTTGAAAGGATGATCAAATAAGTCACACATACATGATACTACAGAAAGCAATCAAGGTTTTATTCACTGAAAACAGAAGTTAAACAGATGGTGTTAATTACAGTTTTGCTTTGCCATTGAATATTTGGACACCTTACAGACACTGCATTTGAGAGTAAGAGAAATTACCAGATCTAATAAATCATTTTTTAAAGATTAGATTTATCTTGCAGTACTATGAACAATAAACAAGAGGAGGAGTATTGGCATAAAATAAGTGAGGAAGTCCTTAACAATAATACAATTACCAAATTATGCTATGAGCTGAACTTGGGAAAAGGTAGGAAAATGCAAAATCTTCTAGAGGTAGAAAAGATTTGGTAATAATTATCTATATTCAAAATAGTATTATAGAGAAGGGCCTCAGTTACAAGATTTATTGTTTGAATGGCATTCATAAAAATATGAAATTAAGAAGAATGAATTTTTTTGTCTGTTCTGTTTATGGGTTGGGAGATGGAAGTAAAAAATATGATTATTTTAGTTTTTAAGTGTATTTTCATTGAAGTCTTGAAGATACAAAAAATGTCAAGGGATTATGAAAGATTCCTGAACAAAATACAGGCAGTCCTTGGGTAATGTCAGACTCAATTTCTGTTGTTTTGTGGTTACATCGCCATCTCCCAGTTATTTATATTAAAAAAGTTCAGTCATTTCAATGTATGTACATATGTGCTTTATGTTTTTTTATTATTGATTAGAGGCTCGGAGCACAAAATTCATGCACAGGGGGAGGGGTATTCCCTCAGCCCTGACTGCACTCTCTGCAATTCGAGACCCCTACACCTTTTTCTTATCTAACTAACATCTTCACATTTAAAAAACAATTAACTGAAATATCACCTACTCTAGGATATCCTCTTTGAACAAATACCTTTACAATCTGTATTAAGTATTGTCATAGTATACCATTCTTTTTCTTTAACAGCTACTTAGAGTGGATGCAATGTGGTTTTCATTCTTGCATCTGAATTTTTTCTTCTTGCTCTTGTAATAGCAAATCTTATCCAAATTTACATTTGTCCTTCAAAGACTTATATTTGGTTCAGTTTCTAGTTGGCTCCCTGCTTTTTTTTTTTTAAGCAATAAATTTGGGTTGTGAGAGTAAGCCTTACTTGTAATAAAGTCTGTAGGTCTCTCTATCAAAATATTTCTATAATACCTATCACTTTAGCATACCAGAGATTGTGTCATTTATAGAAAATAACAATAAATGTCACCTAATCATTTGATCTTCTAGTAATATTTTATAGCAAGATGTATTATTCTAGTAATTTAACTATTATAAAACTGAGGCATACAGAAATAAATTACATTGAACAATAAAGAATGATTCAAATATCAAAGTATAGTATACTTAGGGCCTCCCTTGTCCTGTGCCTCAGATATCATAGCATAGTACACAATTCACGTGGAACTCAGCTTCCTTTCAAATGGGAAGGGATGTCATCCTCTTGAAGCAGCTACTTCCACACATATTTTTAAATTTAATTCATAGCAAATACTCTTTGTACTGATTATTGGAAAATCACCCTAACAATTGCCTCTGTTCCTCTATGTATTGTTGCCTTACATTCTGCTGTTATTACTGCGCTTTTATTGTCCACTCGCTCTAATAAGATTTTAAGGGCAGAGATCATGACTTGAGCTTGTGATTCTCTGTTATAGAGCCTAGATAAATACTTAAAGGCCATCAAGTCCAAATGACTTGTGATGAGAGAGGCCCACCCTTGCTGGAGACCTCTGATTTCTATTTAAGGGCCTCACCTGTTCTGTGCCTTTACAGAGGGGTGAGTAGAGGTTGAAGGAATTTGAGGAAACCCAGACAGAATTGTTCTCCTAAAAGATTTTGCTATGCTGACCACCACGGGGGGGTGGGGGGAGGGGGGGAACCACAGGGCATTTGTCCAATTAAAATCCAGACACATAGGAATAACAAAAGCACTGGTCTACTGCTAATGCATAGGGAATCAAACCCTAGTCTATAGGAACTCACCTCCGCAGTCAGGAGCAGGCCACTGGATAGATAGTGCTCCTAACTCTAGGGAGAGGGAGACTTCCCATGGCTGCAAGCTAGAGGCCCTGGACTTCGTACCACGCACCCAAAGAGGTCCCAGGCGCAGGTTGGTCAGCAAAGCGGTTTCTTTGCCTGAAATTGCGGAGCTACCTCTCCTGTTTCCCGGTGATTGAGGGTTTGGACTCTGCATGTCTAGTTCCCTGTGATCCTGATCCCTATGGCAGGTCTGGGCTCTGCCTCTCTAGTTTCCCTGTGATTGCCTTTGCTGGTCTCGGCTCTGCCTGTCCTGTTCATCCAGACCCATGATTGCCATGGTGGGTCTCTGCTTGGCCTGGCCTCTTCCCAGGGTGATGGGTAGCTTGGACCCTGCCAGAGGCTTAGGGCACTGCCAAGCGCCACCAGCTCATGGTCCCTTGGATCCCCTCAGAGGCATCGGGTGCTGCCCCCCACATATGCAAATATACTGCCATCTTTGCTGGGTTAATTTGCATATCACCCCTGATTGGCTGTGGGCATAGCAAAGGTATGGTCAATTAGCATATTACTCTTTTATTAGATAGGATTTACCACAAGTAAAGGTCAAGAATTGTTATTTTTGTTTCAAATTTTTGTTACTGTTCCACTTCATTACTGCTGTGTATGTGCTCCATGTGAGTGATGTAGGTGCTTATGTAGGTGGGTTCCGACTTACGGCAAAAATCGCGTTATATCACGCCATAGGAATGGATCTCTGATGTAACCCAAAGACTGTAAGGATATAGTCTTGGAGATAATGATCAGAAATATGACTATTTAAAGCAACATTTATCCATGAGATGATTCAGAATTGTATAAGAAATGAGCATAGAACATGAAAGATCTAGAGGTTGGATAAATTTGTGCAAAGGGAACTGAGAAGGAAAAAAATCTAAAGAAGGAGAATCTTTGGTATCAAAAATCAAGGAAGACCATGCTTTCAAGAAAGAGTAATGGTGCCCTGGTCAGTCTGGCTCAGTTGGTTGTGGCATTGTCCTTTACACCAAAAGGTGGCAGATATTATTTCTGATTGGGGCACATACCCAGGTTTTGGATTTGATTTCTGGTTGGGATAGGAGGCAACCAATTGGTATTTCTCTCCTCCCTCTCTCTTTCTTTCCCCTTCTCTCCCTTCATTTCTCCAAAGTCAATTTTTAAAAAAGGAAAAAAGAAGAGTAATGGTGAAGAAAGACACCAAATTCATGCAGATTAGAATAAGCTAAAACCAATTTTAGAAATATTAGTCTTTTGTCTTATTAGAACTTTTTAAATCATGCTTGGGAAAGACAAATTTTGTTCTGATTTTATATGTACTGAAAAGCTAAATATAAATAGCAAAGGATTCATACAAACAAATACGCATGTAAAAAGAACATTATATTTTATGTAAAATATAAATTGTATTACTTCCCACACCAAATAGAACAGTAAGATTCCAGATGAGGCCAAATCTTTAAAATTAGACCAAACATCAATTTGAAATATCTAAGAGTAAATCTAAGGAAGAAGGTGCAGTGTCACTGAGACTGTTAATGGATTGTTTTTCTTGCAGTGGATTTCATTTATTTATCCAATCATTCATCCCATAATCCTTATTGATTTGCCTAATGAGTAGCAGGAAATTGGTTAAGAGATGGGGGTATAATAATAAACAGAACTCTTAATGTCCATAATTCTCTACGAGTACAGAGGAGGAGTATCTACTACAAATTAGAAAGTCTGGGAGATGAAGGATCATAGATTCTAGTCCAGAAAAAGTGATTCATTAGTTAAGGCCTAAAAGTTGATTTATTAGAAAAATAGGATGAGTTGAAGGGAAGAAAACTTTAGAAACATCAAAAACAATATACGAGGACGAAGTAACCACTTGAGCTAAAGCTGACCCTTCCCTCCCCCACTTAAGGACTTGTATGCATGTATATTAGCATAACCAAAGGACACAGACACTAGGGGCTTGCTCATGGTGGGAATGGCTGGGGAGGGGTTGTCAACTGAGGAAAAAGGAGACATATGTAAAACTTTAAACAATAGAAAAAAAAACAACACAATATGTGAGGCACTGGCTGAGTAGCCCAGTAGGTTAGAGCATCGTCCTGATACACCAAGGTTGTGGGTTTGATCCCTTGTCAGGGCACATACAAGAAACAACCAATGAATGCATAAATAGGTAGAACAAATCTCTCCCTCTCCCTCTTCCTCACTCTAAAATTAATAAAAATTTATGTAACATTTTACAGATATAAAAGGTTTATTGGAGAAAATAAAGTTACTTTAGTGTAGCTGAATGAGAAAATATTAAGGATATGTCTGAAGAATTAAGGGCTTTGAACTTGCTAAGAAGCTTGGAGTACATTTTAAGGCAAATGAGAATCACGGATTGACTAAAAGAACAATAGATGGATTAAAGATATATTTTGATGTTGAATGACAGTAATTTACTGGATGTGGAGGATAAAGGAAAGGGAGAACTAAGAGTAACATCTTTGGGATATATAGCATGTTAATTTGATACATTTAGGAATTGTAATATGATTGCCATTGTAGATTAGCATCTCTATCATTAGTATCTATCACATTATATAATTATCATTTCTTTTAAGTGGCTCCAATAATTTCAGTTCTAGTCTCTTAGTAAGTTTGATAATTATAATGCAATCCTGTTGTCTATATTCACTCTACTGTTCATTAGATCCCTAAGACATATTTACTATTTGTTATAAATTTGTACTTTAGACATCATGTGTCCTATACCTTAACCCTTTCACCCTAGTGAGTATTATTTTAGTCTTTTAGTTGTTTTGCTATTTTAGATATCCCATATAAGTAATATCAGATATTACTTGTCTTTCTCTGGTTTATATCACTTAGCATAATGTGCTCAAGGTTCATCCATGTTCAATGGCATAAAGCAAAAAGCAGAATGCTCTTCTTTCTCATTGCTGAATAATATTCTATTGTATATATACATATCACATCTTTATTTATTTATCCCTTGCTGGGCATTTAGGTTGTTTTCATATCTTGGCTATTATATGTAACTAGAGGCCTGGTGCAATCCAGGACCTCACCAGTGCACTATTGGGGCCAGGGAGGAACCGTGGAAAGCTTTAAGGCGTGTCTGGCTCATCTCACCCAGCCCCACTTGGCCGGACCCCAGCAGCAAGCTAACCTACTGGGAGCATCTGACCCCTGGTGGTCAGTGTGTGTCATAGCTACTGGTTGAATGGTCACTTAGGCTTTTATATATACACTGAGTGGTCAGATTATTATGATCTCTGAACACATAAAAATCTGGCCACTCAGTGTATACCCTATATAATAAAAGGCTAATATGCAAATTGTCTCCTCCACCAAAAGTTCGACCAGCAGGCAGACCGGCCAACCACTCATGTAACCTTTCCGTGGCCAAGCTGGCTGGACCCCACCCATGCACAAATTCATGCACCAGCCTCTAATATATATATTGAGTGTCCAGATTATTATGCATTCAGAAATCATAATAATCTGGTCACTCAGTGTATAGATGTTGCAATAAACATGAGATTAGATGTTGATATCTTTTTTTTTTAATTTTCTTTGGGTGTATACCCAGAGAAGTAATTGTTGGATCACATGAGAGATCTATTTTTAATTTTCTAAAGAACCTCCATAGTATTTTCCATACTAGCTGAACCAAGTACATTCCCACCAGCAGTGTATAAGTGTTTTCTTTTCTCCACATTCTCCCTAATGCTTAGCCTGTCTTCTTGATGATAGCCATTCTAATAGGTATGAAGTGATAGCTCATTATGGCTTTGATTTGCATTTCCCTGATGACTAGTGTTGAGCATCTTTTCATGTATATGTTGGTCTTTTGGATGTCCTTTTTGAAAAATACCTATTTAGTTTATCCACCCATTTTTAATTAGATTGTTTTATTTTGCTATTGAGATGTATGAGTTATTTATATATTTTGTAAATTAATTTCTTATGTAAGATATGGTTTATAGTTGTTTTCTCCCATTTGGTAGGTTGCATTTTCATTTTGTTAATTGTTTGTGTTTTTTTTTTTGCTATTCAAGAGACTGTTAAATGTGATGTAGTCCCACTTGTTTAACTGATTCTGTTGTCTGGCCTTTTGATGTGATATTCATAAAATCACTGTTAAGACCAATGTCATGAAGCTTTTTCCCTATTTTTCCCCCTGGAAATTTTACAATGTCAAGTCATATGTTAAAGTTCTAATTCATACAAAGTTGGTTTTTGTTAATGGTGTAAAATAGGTGTCAAGTTTTGTTCTCCTGCATGTAGATAACCAGTTTTCCTAGCTCCGTTTATTAAAGAGACTCTCTATCCCTCATTGTGCACTCTTGGCATCCTATTTAAGATCACCTGACTGTACATATGTGGGGATTGTTTCTGGACTTCCTATTCTGTCCCATTGCTACATGTTTCTAGTTTTTATGGTTGTACCATACATTTTGTATGTATATTTAGAAATTAGGAAGTATGATGTCTCTGGCTGTGCTTTCCTTTCTCAAGATTGATTGAACTATTCATGGTTTTATGTGGTTTCAAAAATTGTAGAATTATTTTTCTATTTCTGTAAAAAAATGCCACTAGGATTTTGACAGAGATTGTATTAAATCTGGAGGTTGCTTTGAATAGTATGAACATTTAACAACATTAACTCCCCCAATCCATAAACACAGTATGTCTTTCCATACTGTGTCTTGCTTAATTTTTCATAAATATTTTGTAATTTTCAGTATACAAGTCTTTCACTTCCTTAAATTTCTTAGCACTTTATCTTTTTTTAAATGGTAATTTCACTATTGAATTCACTTTATACAGCCAAGCTTATATAAATTTAAATTCTATTTTAAGAGTTGTGATTTAGCATAGAAAATACTAGAACATCATGTGAAGTTTACTCAGTTAGGTAAAGAAATAGAATGTAAAAATGATTGACAGAACGGTTATGATCTGTTCACCCAACCTCCAGCAGGGATACAAAGGCTTTCATAGTTGCATAAGTGAGATGGTGTGGGGGGTAGTATGGAACATTTTTGGGGATTATTAGTTGGCAGTGATCCCACAGGAAAAGGAGAGATTATTTTTATAGGTCCAGATGTGAAAGCTAGAATGCAGATAGGGGGTGAAGGGTACATATAACTGAGCTACAGATTAGAAAATATGACTAGATAATATATTCCATATATTCCAGGGTTCTATTGCTCTTATTTGAATGTGAAATTGGAATTGGGATTACGTGTGAAAGGGATGCTACCTAGTTTTAATTGGGCATGCTGAATGGGAACCTTTGTATTGCTCAAACACTTTTTTTTGTTGTTAGGAAAAATGAACAATACAGAGTTCTGAAAATGTGAAACTATTGTTCTCATTAAGGAAATGACTGAAGTGAGAGCATTAAATCCCACTCACTCAATGGAATATGACAATAGTCATCTGAGAATGTAACAAGGCAAGTCTCCTCATTACTTACACCATAAACAATCTAGTAAAGAATGTACAAGACGTGTCAAAGGTGACTGGTATGCCCTAAAAGACTTGGATAACGCCTTCTTTTTCATAACAATTTTAGAAAATATGAGGTTATTTTCATTCGTGTGTGAAAAGATTTTTTAGTATATACTTACAGTTTTTCTATAGGGATATTTAAATACATTGACATACAATATAATGTAATGTAGTGGCATATGAATGTGATAACTTAGGAATAAGTCGGTTCCCTGTATTGATGATATCATGATAATTGCTTCCTTGGAGGAAGGAATGCAGAAGAATTTAAGACTTCCATACTGACAAGTAGTGTCTGGCTGATAAACACAGCTGAACTATCTGGTAGTCCTAGTTTGTTAAATTTTAAGGAATTATATTGCCTGGAGAAACTAGAGAAATACCTCAAACTGTGGGAAATAAGGGACTATTTTTACTGACCCTGCCACTAATCAGGAAGCCCAAAGACAGTTGAATCTTTTGGTTTTCTGGGATATTACATTCTTCACTTAAGATTTTTATTAGTCCCAATTCACAAAGACACCAGAAAGAAACAGAATTTGAATGGAGCCCTGAGCAAAAACAAACACTAAAAGATGCCCTTGAGGCCTCTCACCTGATTGCCAGCTGGTATAATAGTGTCTGCAAGTGGGATGTGCTGACTGGAGCCTTTGACAGAAACTGAACATTGCGCTTGATAAGAAATCACTGGAAATTTGGACTCAAAAGCCGCCTAGCATCCCAAAAGATCAGAGGCACTTTTTAGACCTGAAAGATAATTGCCAGCTTGTTACTGGGGGGGGCTGGAGGGGGCCTGGGTGAAAGTGACCCTAACAATGAAAGACAGCAGATAGTCCTGAGACTAGAAATACATACAATGTCTTAGATCGTGTCAGAGAAGGGTAGAGAAAGAGCGGTTCTGCAAAAGTCGACTCCTAAAATGGAAATATTATTACATTCTACCATAAGTAAAAAGAATAAATTCAGGAGATAAAACCACATTCATGAACAGCTTACTTGTCTCATTCAAAACCACATTCATTAACATCTTACTTGTCTCATTCCAATGACAGATTTCTGTGGATCTTTCTACCTCTCCACCTACCTATTACCTGTAGCTCTGTTCATTGATGCCAAGATGTCATTTGCTTAGACAGAAATTCCCAAGTCTGGAGTTGAGTCACAATTTGGAATTGGCCACAATACAACCTACTTATGGAAAAATTCTGGTGAAAATGAAAGGGTTAAATTTACAAAATAGGTAGAACTGATATATGTTTATTTAGGGCTACAAATGGGTATTGACTGTAAATAATATTATATTATTCGAAGCTTTGCTTATTCTGAGAAAGAAGCAACTACAGAGAATACAAGGAAATCTTAGAAACAAACAATTGATCATTTTGATCTACATGAATATATTTCCTCTAAGAAACGTTTTCACTTCACTGCCACTAATATTCAAAATAGGATATAACACATACCATCTTAAAATTGTCAGAGTATTCTTATTGGGAATTAGAATCAATAAATACAATATCTGCTATTAAAATTTAGGATAGAAATTTTAATTGGTAAATTTCTGGAATGACATAAAATATCTCGAATACCACTGAGGAGGTTTTAAATTTGTAAAACGACCTTAAAAATCTACTTCTGATATTTAAGTCTAATGATCAACATATCCTCTGTATCAGCGATTTTATTCCAATACAAGTACATGTGTATATGCACAACCTGACATTCAAGAAGAAGCATCACAGCATTATTCATAATAGTTCAAACTGAACGCAATGGAGAATAAATAAATTTTGTATAGACATAATTGAATTCAATAAAACATTGAACAATGACAACTATAACTCTGTAGGATAAAAGAGATAAGTCTCATAATGCTGAGTGAGGGAAGCCTGGAACACTAATACATATTGTATGATCACTGTGTAAATAAAATTTAGAAAGAGACAAAGGAAATTTATATTTTTACAATTTGGGATAGTCTTTAACATTGGATGCACTTGGGGATATAACTGGGAGAGTGCATGGATGGACAACTAGATGTTAATATATTCTACTAGGGGCCCAGTGCATGAAATTCATGCACTGGGGGTGGGTGATCCCTCAGCCCAACCTGCCCCCTCAATGGGGCCGATGGCTGACTTTGCCCTGGACGCCTCAGCCCCACTCCCCCAGCTCAGGCCTAAGCCCCAGCAGTGACTGCCCAGCCCTGGGGGCACCCCGCACTCGCAGCAGCCAAGGGACAAGCTGCCCAGAGCCCAGTCACTGTGCAGCATTGGGGATGTGGGCTCTGGACGCAGAGCACTGGGCCAGGTACACCCAACCTTGACCATGGAGATCGGCCGGACTCGGGAGGAAAGTGCGGGGGTCTCTTGCTTTCTGGACCTTTGGGCCATGTGTCTGCCTTTCCCCGCAAAGGCTGCCTTTGGAGGGCCCTGCTATGCCAGCAGCACCTCCCCAGCTCCCCGGCTCCCGTTCTCCCACCTTTCCTGCCACGCCCAGAGATGCTCCACCACAGACCCAGGACCCCTTAGATGCCTCTTCCCGTGCCTCTGCCAAAGTGCAGCGCCTGTACTTTTCCAGCTCTCTCTTTCCCTCTTAAAATTCAAAGTTATTGAGGTTGCACAGGGTTGTTGCTCCAGTAGTTTCCTTCCCTGCCTCCCCCCGCCCCCCAAGCTCCATCCATCCCCTGCAGCCATGCCCCCATCTCTTCCCTTGCCCCGTCTTTCCCTCCCTTCTTCCTCCCTCCTCCCCTCTGGGGTTCTCCCAGCAGCCCAGCCCACACTGGAGCGGCTCCTGCTTGCGAAAGGCATAAACAGCTCGGGTTCTCTTCAGCGCCCCTTGGCCATGGCCACAGTGCAGATGGCGCTCACTCCCTGACACTCCTGGGGCCTCCGCCTCCACATCCACAGCCTCTGAGCACCTGGGACCACCACCGTCTGCTCAGACCCCACCCATGGCCACTGCCGTCTCGCACCATGCAACCTGTAGCTGCCCCAGTGAGGCCACTCATTGCTCCCAGGACCCTCCTTGCTCACAGCACTGAAAGCCACTCTCGCACAGCTGCGGCAGCTGGGGGTTCAAACACTGTACAATAGTTGGTTTCCCTCTCTGCCCAACCCGCTCCACTTGCCAGCCCATTGGATCTGCGCACAGAGGTTGTTTCTGCTGCTCAGAGTGTCCCCCACTCTCTCTGTGCACTTACATACATTTCTAAAACATTCAGCATACTCATCCACCACACTGGCGCTGCTGCTTGCGCGGCCCCACCCCACCACCCTGCCTTGAGTGCACCTTGGCCCTGCCATCCCTTCTTGCATGCACCTCGGCCCCGCCCCCACCTCATACTGCTCAGCTCTTATCCGCCTCGCGCCACTCTCCACCTCCTGCTGCTTGGCCCCGCCCCTCATGCCCCTTGGCCCCACCCCCACTCCTGATTGGTTGGTAGTATAGCGAAGGTATGGTCAAATTTGCATATTACTCTTTTATTAGATAGGATTTCTCACTTAAATTTATATAGCTGGTAAGTGGAAAATCAGTGATTTGGACTTGAGTCAACTAATTATAAAACTTACATTTTATCCACTACATAACAATGTTTCCACATTAAGAATCTTTCCGATGTCATTAAGTTTGTCAATATTATGTTTCAAGATTGCCATACATCCACAACACAATTAATCTGGTCTTAGATTTTTCTACATTCTAAAATGTAATGGGTTCTAACAAATCATTGTAAATGTAATGGTATACAGCAAAAATATACCATCTCACATGATTTTGTGGTTGAGTGGGTTAAGCTGATCTGTGTTTTTTCTGGGAGTTTCACATGTGTGTTTGAGAAAAGTTGGGTGGAATTGAAGTAATCTGAATGTTAATTAGATAATTCAACTTGCAAAATGGTTTCTTTCCTCGTTGGTCTGGTGACTGAGCTGGGATATCTTCAGGGGAACAAATAGCTTCCTTAATTTATAAAAGACTACAAAACACATACAATCCATTTGAAAGATTTTATTCCATACCAACTTGAAGTGTAGCCTTTTTTTTGTTTTGTTTTGTTATGTAACAAAGTATAGTTTGAGAATAACATTTAATCGGCTACCCTTGTGCATTGTAGTTTTAGGTACAAAAAAAACACATTATGTCACCATTTGAAAAAAGGTCACTTGTCTCATAGCTTGATTTTCTGTTGTTTGGACATTGTCAAATTTGACCTTTAATTTAGAGGTAACTTTTTTTGCCCTTTGCTTCTACTGTTTCGCTAAATACCTTTAAAAGTAAAATGGAAGCATATTGCAGAAGTCGGTCATTTAGGAAAGTATAACAATACAAATGCAAAGTAAAAAATTCAAGAGAAAGAAAAAGACTTGCTTATATACCTCTACAATTTCTAAATAATTCCTGATGGCAGAAAGAATAAAAACAGATAGTTTCTTTCTGATCCTTATTTTGTTCATAATCTTGTGGGGTCTTGTTTATTTGTTTGCTTTTTGCATATAAACTACAATGTTTAAAAAACCCCTGTTAGGGAAAGGAAGCTGAGAGCACAACCTGCATGTACATAGATAGGACTGCATGCAGGTAGTAATTCCTGCTTCACAAGTGGTGAATCCCCTCTAAAATCTAGATAGACATACTTCACATATCTTATTTTTTTGTAAAAAAGGGGAAAGCAGTAACTAACATTAAGAGACAGATGTAAGCTCAACTATTAGAAACAAAACTAAATAAAACAGGCTTAATGTGTAGATTTTTGAATAGCTAAAAATCCCCTTTGAAAGCTTGAGCTCTGAATAAGTAAAAAAAAAAAAAAAAAAGAAAGAAAGAAAGAAAAGAAAAAAAAAGCCAATGGGAGAAAGCAAATATATGGGTTATAAAAGTTTTGGTCTGAAAATAAAAGGAAACACAAACAAAAGTTGTGCCTTCATTTGTATCCATTGTCTTCAATTCATTTTATTTTGATATTGTATAACAAATTACCCCAAAACTTAGTATCTTAACACACATCCTTTATCTCATACCTTTTGTGTGTCAGAAATTTGAGAATAGATTAGCTGGTGATTCTAGCTCAGGATCTCTATAAAGTTACTAGTCGCCCAGTGCAGAAAATTTGTGCACTGGGGAGGGGCAGTGTCCCTCAGCCTGGCATGCTCCCTTTCCAATCTGGGACCCCTTGAAGGATGTCCTACTTCCGGTTTACAGGGATGGGGCCTAAACGGGCAGTTTGACATCCTTCTCACAATCTGGGACTGCTGGCTCCTAACTGGTCACCTGCCTGCCTGCCTGCCTGATTGCTCCTAACCACTCTGCCTGACAGCCTGCTTGCTCCCAACTGCTCCCCACCACAGGCCTGCTTGTCCCCAAATTCCCCCCCACCAGGCTGATCACCCTCAACTGCCCCCTGTGCCAGTGTGCTTGCCCCCAACTTCGCCCCCTGCTGGCCTGTTCACTCCAAACTGCCACCCCCCTCCGTTATCCTGATCACCTCCAACTGACCCCCACTGACATCCTGATCACCCTTCCCTGCTGGTCTGCTTACCCTCAATGATCCCACCCCCCACCAGCCTGATCACTCACAACTGCCTTCCCCTCTTGGCCTCTAACCTCTTCTACTTTGGCCCCACCACCATGGCTTTGTCCAGAAGAACATCTGAAAGGTCTTCTGGAAGGTCTCTCAGTCTAATAAGCATATTACCCTTTTATTAGTATAGATAGAGGCCTGGTGCATGGGTAGGGTCCAGTGGTTTGCTCTGAAGGGAGTCCTGGATCAGGGTAGGGCTTCCTTTGGAGTGTGAGGTGGCTTGGGTGAGGGGCTAAAGGCTGTTTTCAAGCTAGCCACACCCCTTTTAGGGTGGATATCCCTGTTGGGGTGCCTGGCCAGCCTGGGTGAGGGGCTGATGGCTGTTTGCAGGCTGGCCAACCCCCCCGGCACGGGGACCCTCATCCCATGGGAATGTGGCAAGCCTGGGTGAGGAGCTGAGGGTTGTTTTGAGTTTGTACAATGACCCCCGTGATCCAGGCTCCCAGCCCCTCTTTTTTTTCTTTTTTCAGCACCTTCTTGAGTGGAATTCAAGGCTGGCTGGGTGCAGGTAACTGGGATTTATGTATCTTCTATAACTGAAACTTTGTAGCCTTGAGCAGAGGACAGGGTGGGTGGGAAACCTGGCTTCCTCTGTCACAGGGGGCAACCCAAGTCTCCTGTTCACTCCAGCTCTGTGGCCACCACCATCTTTGTTGGGTTAATTTGCATACTTGCTCCTGATTGGCTGCTGGGAGTAGGTATGGTCAATTTGCATGTTTCTCTTTTATTAGTTTAGACTAGTGGCCTGGTGCACAAAATTTGAGCATGAAGGAGGGGGTTCCATCAGCCCAGCCTGTACCCTCTCCAATCAGGGACCCCTTTGGGGATGTCTGACTGTTGGGACTCTGACTGTTGGCAGTCGGACATCCCTCTCGCAATCTAGGACGACTGGTCACTAGCCTGCCTGCTTGATCGCCCCTAACCACCTCTGCCTGCCTGATCACCCCTAGAAACCTCTGCCTGCCTGCCTAATCACCCCCTAACTGCTCCTCTACCAACCTGATCGCCCCTAAGTGCTCCCCTGCTGGCCTGATTGCCTCTAACTGCCTCTGCTTTGCCCCATACCTGGGACCCAGGCTTCCCTCCCTCTGGACAGCTATAGGCACCCAGGTCCTGAGCCAGCTTCATTCAGGTCAGCTGCAGCCAGGGGCAACCGCAGGCACCCAGGACCACAGGGCATGTGGCTTGTCCCTCTCCTGGGCCACAGGTGCAGGTGTAGCTGCTGGTTCCCAGGACTGTGAGGCAGGCGGCTTGTCCCTCTCCTGGGCCAGAGAGGCAGGCACAGCTGTTGGTATCCGGGACCGGGGAGTGGGTGGCTTGTTCCTCTCCCAGTCAATAGCCTGTCTGGTCCCCATTCCTCTCTCCTCAGTGTTGAGTGTCTGAGCCGTTATGGCATGATGTCATGAAGGTGTGATGACTATTTGCATATTAGCTCTTCATTATATAGGATTTTAACTTGTCACAGTCTATCTTCAAGTGAATATTTTACCACTTCACATCTTGTATAGAAACTTCACTATAATAAAATTTCATTTTTCCCAGGCAATCTTTGTGCTATTGTTGTCATATATTTTACTTACACAGATGTTATAAAACTGACATAACATTATTATTTGTTTAGTTATGATAATTACCTTGAAATATATTTCAATATTAAGAAACTTCTATTATATTTTTTCCTATGCATATAGATGTTTCCGACACGTAGGTGGGGGCTTTTATTTACCAGCTTCCTTAGTGCCCTGGGCCCAGAGGTTTCCCAGGTACTGGCCTGCGAGTTCTTCCTGAGTCAGACAGCCTGAGTCCTGGGGCTTGCTTTTGCCTCTGAGCTCACCCCTCTGTCTCCTGGATTTCTGGATGTTACAGGGCTGGAGGCCCAGAGTCAGAACCAGCGCTGGGGACAATGAACAGGGCTCCTTCGCCAGTGCTTGGGTCTGGTGCCCAGGCTGAGTGCAGCTCTGGATCCTGGGTCACAGCTTGCCCACGGACCCAGACAATCAACGTCTCATAAGGGCGGGCAGTGAGCCCAGCACCAGGGTCCTATTCTCAGGGGAACTCTGGTCCCTTTACCCCAGGAAAGGGACCACACACTCCTGGCCATGACCAGGCCTGGGTCTGCAGATGGTCTGGGTCCAGTGCCTTTCTGGCTCATGGAGACATCCCTGCCACTTGTGTGTTAGCTCTCCCCTTTCTCACTTCCTTTCCCGCACTCCCTGCCTTGCTCTGCACACAGGCTGGCCTGGGTTGTGTGGCTCAGTCTCCTCTGTCTCAGAGGCTGTGTCTTGGCACCTCTCCTGCCCCCATGTCTGGGCCTTGCACTGGAGTCCAGGAGCTCTGGGAGGCAGGAGCTGGGACACTCCCCTCTGCCACCTTCCCCAGCCTCAGGACCCAGCTTAGACTTGGCAAGCATCACCATCCGCAGGTGGCATCATTTGGCAAGCCCATCCAGGCACAGTGGAGAGGTGAGAGTTGCGGGCAGAGACACATCTGGATTCAACTCGTGAACCCACCACTGTGCAGCCAAGGGACCTCAGGCACATATCTCACCTGCTGCTCCATGGCTCAGGGGGTGTTCATGTTCACAGGGTGCCTGGATCACCCCTTCCGTGTCCTTGCCTCCCTCAGCCAGGCCCGGCCTAACCCCAGGGCCAGGAAGGGCCTCTTGGGGAGAGGCCCTTCCCAGCCCTGGGCACTGCAGGCTCCATGGCAGGGCCCCTCGATCCCTCTGATGGGGCCCGCCATGGCTGGCCAGCCCCGCCCACAGCCCCACCTGGCCTAACTCCAGGGCCAAGAAGGGCTTCTGACACTGGGCACCTTGGACGCCATGGCAGGGCCCCATGATCCATCTGATGTGGTCCCACCATGGCTGGCTGGCCCCGCCAATGGCCCCACCCAGCCTAACCCCTGGGCCAAGAAGGGCCTCTCAGGGAGAGGCTCTTTCTGGCCCTGGGCACCCTGGGTGCTATGACAGGGCCCCATGATCCATCCCTGTGATTGGCTGGTGTGCATGGCTGGTGGGCGTGGCTTATTTGGCCTAGCGAAGGTACAGTCAATTTGCATATTACTCTTTTATTAGATAGGTTAGTGAAGATGTTGGCCAGGGCCACAGTCATCTGAAGATCTAACTGGAGTGATAGGATCCATTCTTCAGCTCATTCAGGTTACTAGCAGACCTGCTGGTTCCTCACCACATATTGTTCCACCCTGCCCCAAAACTCATATATTGAAAGCTTAATCCTCCATATTAGTGCCCATGGTGTAACATGATACCTAAGGAAACATGGAGAGAAGAAAGGTGGGGTTAGGGGGATGCTGTAAAAGGGAAGCTGCAATGTCTCATTATAACCTAATTCAGAAGTTACATACCATCATTTTTGCCACTTTATACTGGTGACACACACAGACTCATCATAATACTACATGGGAGGAGGGCTGCACAAGAGAAGAGTGGGTCATTGGGAGCCACCTTGAGGTTAACTACCACAATCCTTTATTCATTATAACATTTCAGTCTATGAATAAAGAAAATTTCTGAGTTTATTTCTCATTTTCTTATTTGTGAATGTTCTTTCAATTTTTCTCTTCATGAGGTAATATACAAGACTCTTTTCTGTTTGTGCCAGGGATCCAAGGATTTTCTGAATTTGCTGATTTATTTTAAATTTAAGACAGAAACTGCAGTAGTAAATTTGGAGAAACTCACAGGGAGCAAGGTTTGAAGTAGGGCTGTGTATTAGGAGTGAGGAACCACCTATCAGAAATTCAGGAATTCCTGTGCTGACATGGGAAGGTACAGAATTTATATTCATAGATTTGTCCATTTTTAAAAAAATTTCACAATTTATACTTAGCTAGCTTATGAGATGAGAATATTTCAAGAAGTTGAGAAAAAGTATTTTACATTTCAATGGACAATGTTAAAGTCAGTGTAAAAATTAATGAACTATAACAATTGTAACTGAATGTAGGTAATTAGGCAATTAATCTATAATATTATTATTAACATTATTATCCCAATTTCAATTAGGCATGTAAGTATTACAATGTACTATATTCAACAATAAGAGTTGATGTATCAGGAAAAGACATCTGTTTATTTAGTTCTGCCTTGAACAGCAACATTGAATATTTCAGTTCATTCATGCTTTCCTTTATTCAGTCATTTTGTAAAGAAAACAGTTTTCAACTACTACAATTTGGGTCAGTTGTCTTATTAGTATGGCCATATATTTAAATCCAAATAATGAAAAGAAGTTCCCCTTACTCTCCCATGTCAGGCACTCATGGGAGTGCTTTGTTTGTATTACCTCATCTAATACCACAACTCTATAAGATAGTTACTAGTGATAATTCCTAGTAACTGAGATTTAGTGACATTAATAATGAACTAAAAATCAGACATCATGGGGAAGCATGATCTTCTGCCTGGTTTATATGAGGGCAAAGCACACACTCTCAATGACTCTAATACTCTGGATATAATAATTCTCTATAACATTTGTGGTGTTTCATACACTTTATAGTAATGTCAGGATGTTTTCAAGATAATTATGCAGAAATTTTCACTTTATTAGCACAAAGCAGAATTTTTTATTATCTACCTATTGATACATATCTATACATAAACATATAGGAAAACATGCCCTGACAGAATATTTTATTTATTTATTTTTAAACATTCAAGATACTGATTTAGAGAAAGTTGAGCTGTTACTTTATTTTTTATTTTATTTTATTTTTTATTTTTTATTTATCTGGGTGACTTGTTTTTTTTGTTTTTTTATTTTTTTTATTTTATTTACAATATAACTTATATTTAATAGTAGTACATATGTTTTCCTTCCCCCCCAATATCCTCCCCCCAACCTCCCTTACCCCCCAGCACATGTCCCCATCTGCCCCCCCTCCCCGCCCCAGTGTCTTTCATTCATTGGTTATGCTCATATGTATGCATACAAGTCCTTCGGTTGATCTCCCCCAGCATCTGCCTCCCATCCACTCCAGCCTTCCCCCTGTAGCTTGACAGCCTGTTCAAGGCCACCCTGCCTCTATATCAATCACTTCCCCCTGTTTCTTTTCTTCAAAAATATCTTGCCTCTGCATACTGAAAACAAATGTATAAGAGCAAAAAAAGTTTGAGTGTCAGTTTCAATGTCCAACTGTTCTGAGTTGAGTCCCAGTTTCAATGTCAAGTAGTTGTTCATGTGTACATGTCAGCAATGGTATCCAGATGGTGGACATATCGTGGCAATGCAAGATCCATCCTCTCTGGTATGTTCCTGGGCCGCCTGCAGCCACACACAGCTGCCGACTGCTAGCATGGCAAGGTGTCGTCAGCGTCCCCCATCTCTGGACCGTCCTCGTGGCTGGAACAGACCCGTCAGATCCTCACTGTCGCAGGAACCCACATGGTCTTGGAGTTGTTCTCTGCAAACACACAAATACATTCTCGACCAAAGGCTAACAAAGGGATCCTCTCTGCAAAATAGACTTGGGATTCTTTTTATTTTTGCCTAAATGATTTTCCTTTGGCTTATTTTGACACCATGTGTGTTTTTTCATGGGTGTCCTGCAGTTGGTTTTACAAATGGAATTTTCTTTTCTGGAGTAAGAATTTTCTACATGTATTTTACTTACAGGATATTTTTCCTTACATGATATTACCCCACTGCCACCCCCTCCCCCCTTTTGGTTAATAGGCGCTTTTGGAAATTTTATCTTGCAGTCTTGGTAATTTTAAATTTTAATTTTTGCACACAAATATGACTGCTTTAGGTTCTTTGGATGATAGGCAATTTTACAGTGAGATGAACTACTAATAGATATTTTAGTTAATGTTTTAGGAAAAGCTTTTTGCCCAGTACAGTTAGATTTTCTTGAGTATTCACTTATTTCACTTGTCCAATTTAAATTAATCTGAAAACTTGATAACTATTTTACTGTCAATTTTAATACTCAAGCAGAAATCTTAGTTTACCCAGTAAATACTTGTGGAAAGGAATATTTGCATTTTTGAGTAGGTCCTCAGCATTCCTGGTAATATCACATGATCTCACATGATCTCACTCATTTGAGGAATATAATGAATGACATAGACTGATGAACAAGAATGGATCCAGAGACTGAGAAAAGTCCATCAAAATGTCAAACCTCAGGGTAAGTGGCAAGTGATGGGAGTAAGGGGGAAAGTCAATATATTTGAGTGCTTTAACTAAGGTAAGTGATTTGTGTTTTTATATCCCTGACAAAGTTTATATAAAGTTATTAAAAAAATGGCAGCTAGTTTGAGATTGAATTAACATGGCCTAGAACATGTCATCTCTTATGGACACCAGTCCTTAGGCTAGGCCCTCCTTAACCTTCCATGACACCACAATACCCTTACATGATATTATTCTACAATGTCATTATAATATTTGATATTTGACAACAGCATATTATACAATTATCCCAAATAAACTTACAAACTAATTCTTTGAATGTTGGGCAGCAACTTAAAAAAAGGATAGGAAAGGAATTAATCCCTTTCAGAAGTGATTAAGGCACTGGGAAGGCATCTGAGCATTCTATAATGGCCCCTCTGGCCCTTTTGACAAGAGGGACCCTCTTCTTATTATCCAAATACACACAGCTGATGCGTGAACTTTCAGTTCAAGCTGTGGCTGAAGCCTCTGGGCAGCTGGCACCATGGATCTGTCTCACGACCAATGGCGTGAGCTGGGCCCTCTCTGGAGAAGAAATCTGGGTCACCTGAGATATGTGATCAGTACCGGGACCCCGCCAGCAGGCGAGGGGACCCCAAGGCAGGTGCTGGACGTGGAGGCCACAGGGGGGCATAGACTACAAAGGAGACAGAACTGAACCTCACATCACCCTGTTTGGCCCCGGAGGATGGCTGGTTAGCCAGAGACGGGTAAGATTCCTCAGGGAAGGAACAACCTAAGACAGGCACAGTCGCAGAGGGGCCAACAGGAGAGAACTAAAAGATCAACAGAGGTGGGGCACAGACCTTCATCCACAAACCTTGCAGTGGCTTGAATTCTCACCCCTCCTGAGGAAGGTCTCCTACCCCCACGGCTGCTACGCTTCCCATGCACAACTCACATCGGGACCCAGGTGGCAGACAGAGACTCCGCCAGCAATAGCTGCCCTATATCTAAATTTTGTTTATTACCAGGAATGAGCTGTTACTTTAAATAAATTATAATAAATATATTGATTAACCAAATACTCAAATCATCCTGCAATTATGTATACATTGATTCCATTAATATTGACAAGAAGTGCGATTGTGGAGAAATATGTTTGGTGATGATTGTACAAGTGAAAGCTAAGGGTTTCTTTCAATCACTTGAGCTGAAGGAGTTTACTGGAGTTCTGGTACCTGCGATATTTACATCTAGTCAGAACCATTTTTAGTTCTGATGTCTAAAGCAGGGAAGCTAATGTGACATTGTAGGGAATAAATCCACATAATGAGTGATCAAAGATCCTAAAGGGCTCCTATTATATGTCTCAGATTTCATTTTGCCTCTCATTTATGTGTAGCAATGAGGTGTGAAAATTGTTTTTTGGTTGTCTTAAGTATCAGTAAACTGCATTACACCACACTTCTTTACAGTTTAATGGAAATGGGTGAGATTCACTTTAGAATTAATTCCTGCATTTAAATTAAAAAGGTAATATCCAAAGTGTTGTACTTCCTGTTCAAGTGAGGTTTTCCAGTGAGTGATCCATTAGCTCTTTCAAGTCTAGCTAACAACTCCTCTTTTGTAAGACCTTTTTAACATAGATGAGCTTTCCAAGTCATTACTTTTTGCACAAATTATACTCAATGAAGACTAAATTACCTAATGAAATATATTTTCACTGGGGTGATTGGTAGCCAGTCCTATATCCAGTGATGATAACATTTAATGTAGGGGCAATGTTAAACACTCACCCAATAAAAAGGACTAGCTAAATGCAGTTTTGATGTTGTTATTCCTAAATATTTAAAGTTCTTTCCCAGGTCTGAATCCCTAGGATTTACTAGTAGAGGCTATTAAAATTGGGAAATTTTTTGACTATTTCAGTCCAAAAGGAATAAATTAAATATATTTTTGTTAAATTATAGAGTTCTTGGCCCTAAGAAGTAAAGATTTTAACCACTTTACAAGTAGTCAGTGTTATGACTGCCTATTGTTGCCCTCCATCCCCAAAACTCATGTTGAAACCTCAATCCTCTATGTGATGTGTTTGGAGATGGAGCCGATAGTAGTTAGGTTAAATTAGTTCACACAGATAGAATCAATATGATGGGATTATCGCCCTAATAAAACCAGGAAGAGTAGAGGTTGCACTCTGGGCCATGTGAAGATACATCTTGAAGGTGATAGTCTGCAAGCCAGGATCTGTAATGCCTTGATCTTGGACTTTCCAGTCTTTAGAATTTTGATGAAGAAATGTTCATTTTTAAGCCTCCTAGTCTATTATACTTTAGTTAACAGCCCAAAGTGACTAAGAGTGTTCACTTCCTTTTACTTTGAAGTAATATTGCAGTCCCACATTTCAGCTCTTTTGGCAAGTATTAAATTAGATCTTGAAAGTCTGAATAATAGCCAATCTGTATTATCATTTATTTAAAAGAAACTCAAAGATGTCAGTACAGGACTAATACAGAGTAGTATTATCTCTTTCCAAGAGGAACTTGTCTATTTATTCATTCACACAAAAAATTTTTGAATGTGTATTTGAGCTAGGTGCTGCTTGCTCTTTATAACTAAGATGCCCCAAGAGATTAATTTTTAACCATAAAATGACAAAAGGTTTATTCCTAATAGCAGTATTATTAACAATTATATTCCTAGTTTAGCTTCATTCCATTCTATTTTTCAGAGTATGGCTAAATAAAAAAATGTGGATTTTATTGTTTTAATTATGATCCTAATATTTAAAAAAAAACAGTGGTTGGTTGGTTTATTGTTTATTTATTATTTATTTATGATTACTTTTCAAAAGCCTTTTCACATGAGATGTTTAGGAGTTCTTTTGCAAAAGAGTGACCCAATATTGAATCCCGCTGTTTACAACTGATTTTCTAGTTTGACTAGAGTATAAGATTCTTTATTGTCAAATATATTTTGAGAATAATTGTAGTCTCTGCTATGTTCATTACTTCTTATGTCGTTAAATTTTCTCATTTAATTTTTAAATGTAATTGTCTATACTTATGCTTCTTTAAATGACCTATATATAATCCTGGATCCATATCTATATAATTCAAATTTCTGAGTATGCAACCAATAGTGGTACCTAATTGAATTTAGAAAACATTGTCCTTATATGATAATTGTTTAATTCTTATATTTCAAAATTGCACTCTCTGATTATGACACATACATTTACTAGTAAACTGAAAACTTGAATTACACTTAATTTTAGTTTATGTTGAATGCATCTGGAAATATAGGTTTAAACCTTAAAAAGTATTATACAGGAGTTCTATGAATACTAGATTTAGCATTAATTTCTCAGAATGAAATGGCAGGTTATTCTTTCTTAATATGCTATGCATCTGAAGTGGCTAAAGTTTAGATAAGCACTTATTAGCTTAATTTATAATTATTTTAAGGAGTTCATCACCACTTAATTTTCCTTTTACACAGTGACTAGTTTGTAGCACTTACCCTCATGGTTTTGTTCATTTGACATACCTTAGAATATTTATTGAAATTTAATAAGTGTTTGTGAAACTTTATAATGACTTAAAAACTATGTGTCACTATATAATTAACACTAGCTAAATATGTCTTAGTATGAGGAATTTAAATGTAAGAAAATAGCATAATATAAGGAGTGAGGAAAAAGGGGTGTTTTTCTCACCAGAATGTACATTCCTTTATCAAAAGATGTCTCCACGGCGCAATGAAACATCTTACCTAGAAGTTCTGACATGCTTAATGGAAAAAGAAATTGTAAATATCTTAAAATTATTAAGATATCTATAATAATGAAAGAGTAATACGTCAATTAGACCAGAAGTCCTTCTGGAATGAAGCTGGGGGTGTAGCTGCTGGATCGAGGCAGCCTCCCCGCTGTGAGGGAGAGATCCAGGCAGCTGCTGCAGCAAAGGCCTACTCTTGCATGAATTCCGTGCATTGGGCCTCTAGTGAAACATTAATGAATGAACATAAAAGATAGATGCCCATTCAATATTTTATTTTGTAACTATATATAAAATGAAGACTTTTAAATCAGGAAATATAATGTTTAATTTTAAATGTCCAGCCTCTAAAATATACCACAATCTACTTTTTCCTCTATTGTCACTGCCACAATTACCTCTCACCTTTCCTAATGCAATGCCATTTGTGACTTCCCTTTTTCCAAGATTGTCCCCCCATTTCTTTTAGTTCATACTTCTTTTGGCACCTAGACTCGTTTTTGTCCCTCTTTCACTAAAACAACCAACCAACCAACCAACCAACCAATCAACAAACAAACAAAAAACACCCCAAAACACAACAGCAACCAATCCAACACCAAGGTACAGAAGGAACTGGGAAGTGTTAGTTATGTCTATTAGCTTATTGTGGTTATGTGATCATGAGTATGTGCATATGTCCAAATTCACCAAATTGTACACAATGAATACGTGCAGTTCTTTTCTTTTTTGTTATATATATATTTTTTGTATTTTTACAATCTATCCCTGATTCAAACTACCCAAAGAGTAAAATCAGAATCTACCATGGTCATCTCATAAAGTCCTACATTAAGCCCTTAGGCTTAAGGTTGTTTGATTTTATCTAACAACCATTTTCTTTCCACTATGCTCTAGCCACAATGGCTTTATTTTTGTTTCTTGGAAATGCTAACTCCTACGTTATCCTATGAAGTTTGTGTTTTTTAGACCTTAGATCATATGTGACCTTCTCAGAGATGGTTTATCTAAAGTCATTTGCATAGAATGTTTTTTTCTTTAAAACATGTATCTCAAATGGATATCATGTTGTATTTGTTAATTATAACCTGCATCTCCTTGCCATATTTAAGCTCCTCAAGCAAGGATCTTTTGTTCCATATGTACTACTGTTTGGTCAGGATCTATATCAGAACTTAGCACATATTAGACACTCAAACATTTCTCAGTGGGTGTTTGCCATCTTCCAATCCTTAGATTTTATTCATCTGTCCTATGCTTCATGTACATATGGAATAGACAAATGATCTTTGGAGCTTACATTTATAAGGAACATAATGGTAGAGAAAAGTCCAATTTGTCAGTTAAATAGGTTGAAAAGAAAAAAAAAAGCTATTGAAATTTCTCTTCTTATGATTTTGACATTTTTTAATCTCTTAATAGTCATCTATTGTGTATTTTGATTATCAGATATTCTGTGAGTCACTATTCATAAATAGAGAGTTACATGGTCAGGTAATCAGAAATCAGTTCTAATTTCATATATGCTAATTTGTTAGGACAAGGCCCTTTCTCACACTCAAAATCAATTACATAATCAATCTCTACTCTTTTATCTGCTTTCTCCAAGCGCCAAAAGAATATTCTTTATCAGATGCCACAGTTTCATAGTTATATTCAAGCTTTCTAAAAGAAAAATACTCATGAGTTAGTTTAATTAAATGCTATATTAGAAGTAATATTAGTTTGAACACAAATGTATTGACTGAACCCAAATAATGGCACAGTATTTATGAGGTGACATAAACACCATGAGCATGAGAATTTTGCAAATAATTATTTTAATGTTGAAAACAAGTTTGTAAATGTTTATAGCAGAGAGAAATGTATGAATCAAGTAATTATAGATTATACAAATACTTGTCTGTATATTTTATGAGAGGATTTGGAGAGGTTTTTTTTTGTTATATTATTTGATTATCTTAGTCTTGAATTGTTAGATATTTTAATTTTCTAGTTTACATGTCTGGCATAAATCAGTTAATGGCATAAATGTTTTGGGGTGCTTGCTCTATGCAAGGAACTGTGTGAGAAAAATGATTATGGTACAGTCACTTTTTCTTCGTGATAAAGTTATATTAAATACTAGAGGCCTGATGCATGAAGATTCATGCAAGAATGGGCCTTCCTCCGCCAGGCTGCTGGCACTGCCTTTGCTCTGGCTAGGGTCACCTTTCTGCTCCAGCCTGGAGATACCTTTCTGCCTTGCTGCCCAGAGGCCTGGAGTGACTGGGGTGGGGCCTGTGCATGCAAAATAACCCATTATCTTTGTTGGGTTAATTTGCATACTCACTCCTGATTGGCTGGTGGGCATTGCAAAGGTCAATTAGCATGTTACTCTTTTATTGGGTAGTCGAAGTGAGGTGGAAGTGAGCTTAATTGTGGCAAGGAGAGGCAGGTTATAATTAACAAGTAATTTTATAACATAATTTTCATTTGAAGTACATGCTTTAAAGAAAAACAGCATACTATGCAAATGACTATATTTTCAACATTTTAAAATTGAAGTACAAATTCTCAGAAACTGCAGAATATTGTAAAATTGGGTAATAGTGGATTCCAGCAATGGAGACCTCTTACAATGGCCAATGAGTCTTTCTGAGAAGTTGAAATTTAAGGTGAAGCTCACATAAAAAGAAATTAGCCATGCAAAAATATATTTTAGGCAGAGGAACCAACGATTCAAAGACTTTGGGACAGAAAAACATTCTGCAGATTCAAGGAACTAAATGGAAATTAGGGGAGTGTTTCCACAATGAGTGAAAGAGAGTGCCTGTTGGATGAGATTATGAAAATAGTAGAAACCACAGAAACATATTGACACTTGTAATATATTGTATTTTATATGAAGAACAACTAAATTATTTTAAACGGGGGACTCACATAATATTTTTTAATGTGTTTGTGTAACTATAGTCTGGGTAGAGAATGAATTGAGTTAAAGAAAAAGAGCAAGTGAGGAGAGCATCATCGTCTACCAAGAAATCATAGGGGCTTGGTCTAAGGATGTGGAGAAAGTGAACTGGCTCTAAGCATGTATCTGTGGTAAACATGATCTGATGGAAGTTGGGGGTAGAAAAGAAAGATAACTCTTGGAAAAAGCAGTCTTATGCATGTAGTCTTTCTGCTCCCACTTGGCCTCATAAGCATGGACCTTGGACTAGGAACACTACCTTATCAAGAGAGAGAGAACCCACAGGGCTTCTGCCAGGCTTATATGTTATATGGCAGAAAGAAATAAACAGATAGATGCAGATACATGAGACTGTGGGAGAGAGCTAATTAATCAAATTTGTATTTATAATGATACTAGAGGCCTATTGCATGAAATTCATACAATTGGAGGGATCTCTCAGCCCAGCCTGTACCCTCTTGCAGTCTGGAAGCCCTCCACGGGGAGTGGGCCTAGGCCATCAGTCTGACATTCTTAGCGAATCCCCAGAGGCAGAAGAGGCTCCTCCCACTGTGCTTGCCAGCCATGAGCCCGGCTTTTGGTGCCCTGATCACCATGGCACAGCTGATAGTCAGTGCATATCATAGTGACTGGTTGTTCCACTGTTTTGTCAATTTTCATATTAACTTTTATTATATAGGATTAGTAATATAATGTCCAATTTTATAATATTCTCTAACATTTGGATGCACAGGTTGTTAGCAATCTTGACCTAGTTATACCAATCAAAGTGAATAGTAGATGGGGCAAACGGGTATAGGCATGGAGAACATGAATGGCTAAATTCATACAGTTGTACCAACTGTTTCATGGTTAGGCCGTAGTGATCTAGAAGCAACCTAAGTATATGTATCCATGTTACTGCTATGGTATGAATGTTTGTGGTTCCTCAAAGGTAATATGACAAAATCCTAATGCCCAATGTGATGGTATTAGGAGGTGAAGTCTTTGGGAGGTGATTAGGTTGGAAAGGTAGAGTATTTGTTAATGAGATCACTGCCCTTATAATAGTCCCCAGAGAGCTCCCTTACCCTCTTCTGACCTGTCAGCATACATAAAGTCTGCCATCCAGAAGAGTGCCCTCAGCCCGGCTGACGTGGCTCAGTTGGTTGAACAATGTCTCATATACCAGGAGGTCAATGGTTTAATTCCTGGTCAGGGCACATGCCTGGGTTGTGGGCTTGATCCCCAGCAGGATGTGTACAGGAAGCAGCCGATCAGTATTTCTCTCTCATCAATGCTTCTATCTCTCTCTGTTTGAAATAAATAAAAACATATTTAAAAAACACACAAAAGCACTATGTTAATTAAAAAAAGAGGGCCCTCACTCAAACATGCTATCACCTGATCTCAGAATTCCACCTGCCATAATGTGAAATTTGGATTTCTGTGTTTTATAAGCTACCTCATATGTAGTATTTTGTTATAGCCACCCAAACATACTAAAACAACTATTATGTGCTACTGGGGACGTTTAAACTGTGGCCTCCAGATTATTAACCAATATTTGAAAATAATCAATACATTCTAAATATTTCTGCTTCTATAACTTCTTCCTTCTGGCAATCACCACCTCTTTCTCCACAGAATATTTATGAATTCCAGGTTGAAAAATATAGATGACAGATAGATAGATAGATAGATAGATAGATAGATAGATAGATAGATGATAAATAGATAGGTAGATGAAAATAATATAAGATATAACCTTAAGTAATCATTTTAAAATATGTAAATATTAGGATCCACATAAAACCTGGTGTGATTCTAGATAATTAAGAAATTGGAAACAGCTTGAAAAATTAAGACATCACAGATCCAAGAGCAAAGTGCTCACATTTCATTTTAATGTCATACGTTCATATACTTTTACTCAACATCTCTATCTCCCCATCAAAGTTTTTCTCCAACTTCTGGTATATTAGTTTGAGTCAACCATCCAAATAAATGATTATAATTTTGCAGTGTTCAAGCTACAGTTTGCTGCCAACATCTTGCTTTTGTCTTGTCAGTTGTGATTTTCATCTGAATATTTCTTTGCCAAGTGGCTCCTATTACATAGCTGCAATATATCCACATATTTGAGCATATAATTGGTGGATTTTCTTCGTAAGTTTCCTCTTCTTTCATTGGCTGCTATACCTTGACAGAGGAATGTTAACTCAGCCTTTCACAGGGACAATCTTACCAACTCTCAGTAACGGTGATCATTACATTGTCTGTGGTAAATGGCAACTGGGATTCCTTTCTGAAGCTTTAAATGTGGGCAAGTGGAAAAGTTACAAAGTCTTAAATTCACCCAAGTTCTTGAGTTCCCCCTACTTATATTCTCCCTTAGGTCGTGCTTCTTTAGGTTTGGAGCCTGTTTCTTCGCTCAGTCTGTTCCTAACTGAACTTGATCTTTCAGAAAGTCTGTTTATGCAATCTATTCTTAATGCAATCACTATCCCATAAATGGTTAGGTAAAGAGAAATTGAATTAACATAGTTTTGTAATTATTCTATAGGCTTCTTTTTTTTTCTTTCTGATGTTTGAAAATATTGGAGCTGCTTTAAAAAAAAGTTGGCTGCTAAAAGACCAGGAAGTTTTTTAGATTGTGCTAGCACATATAAAGTTTATATTAGCTGAGGTAATGATTAACACATTCTTCTTTACTGGGGTTGATACATTTGCAACATTGAATTTTGTTGAATGTCATATGTAAAAGAACATTGACAAATTAGGCTATGGAATAGTTAAGATCAAGCTATTAATACTTGCGAAGAATTAAAGAAAGCCGGAAGATCTGAGCTAGTTATTTAAGTATGTGATAGGAATAAGAACTAGGACCAGAGGCTGAAAATTACTTGGAAGCTGAATCTGTCTCAATAGATGAAACTAGGTGATAAACATTATAACTCCCCAACTTTAAAAATGGGCTGTCTCAGAATGGTGAGCCATTTGTACTGGAGGGGGCATTTAATCAAGCGCATGTGTGTATTTGTCAAGGATGATAGAGAAGTAATTCTTTCACTAGAAAGGCAGTTGGATTGATGTTTCTTCCAAACCTAATAGGCTATGATTTTGTGAGGGTAATTGAAAATGCTATCTCTTAAAGAATAATCTGATATTTATGAAATATTTTTAATACATGGTATTATAAACAGAAAAATAGTACTAGATTGTGACTAGAAGAACATGGTAGATAGTAAACATGTAAACTGCATATTAGAAGAAATAATATATTCAAGAATAAATAATACACAACTTGCTAATATCAGAAGACTTTTAATTAATTTCTCTCAATGCACAAATTTAAGAAGACAGAAAGATAAAAATATAAAAAGCATGACTAACAAGGTAACACTAATTTTGTATATATTAAATTCTATATTCTGAAGGCAGAGAATATGTGAAACACATAAAATATTTGAAAAATACATAACTGATACAAAATTGGTAACCAGAAAATATTTAAAAAATAACTCTCAAGTCAATAATAAGAAACAAATAGCTTAATTGTAAAAAGGATTAAAAAATTTAACAAACTTCATGTACACAGAACTATCGCTGGTAAACATATGAAAAGATATACAATATCATCTGTCATTGTGTCATTAGTATAATGAAAATTGAAACCACTTGAGATGCCATTAAACACCTATTAGAAAATCTTAAAAAAGTAAAATTGACTATCCCAAGTGCTGGGAACAATTAGAAGCAACTGGAACTCTTAATTGCTAGTGCCATGAAAAATGATAGAGCCACTTAGGAAAACATTTTGGCATTTTAAATTAATCAGGTATTATCATTAAACCAAGCAATCACCCTATTTAGTATTCAGCTAAAGGAAAATAGATGTATCTATCTAAACACCTGTATGTAAACATTAATAGATTTATTCTGAATCACTCAAAAGTAAAAAAAAAAATCTAGATGTCCATTAACTGTTTGTAAAATGGATAAAATTGTGGTATATCATACAATAAAAAGGAAAAATCAACTGATACATACAACAGAACAGACATCTTAAAGAATCATGCTAAATGAGACATTAGGCATAAAAGGTAACATATTGCATGGTTCAATTTCTGACATTCTTGAATAGATAAAATTATAGGGACCAAAATCAGACCAGTGGTTTTCAGGGATTGGTGATGGGGGAGTGACTACAAAGTGGCACAAAGAAGCTTTCTAGAATCATAGAAATGTTTTATATCTTGACTGTAGTGATAATTACAGAAACTTATGCATATGTGAAAACTCATAGAATAGTATATCACAGAATCCAAAGTGTGGATTATAAATTATACCTTAATAATCTGATTTAAAACACTCTTCATCAAATAAAAAAATAGAAATTAAATTATTTTTACCTGTCAAATTGGCAGGTATCCTAGTATTAGATAATACCACCCTTGCTTCCTGCAAGGGCTTAGGAAAAGCAGTGCTCTCAGAGATACTTAGTTGGTTAAGTGTAAATTGAAATAATATCTATGTACAAAAACTTGGCTATTAACTATCATATTTTATATGCTACTTGATCCCTCACATCTTCTTCTAGGAATTTATACTAGAAATGTAATTTTAGATATTCACAAACAGTTTGAACAATTTAATGCTTATTGCAGTATTTCTAAACATTTGAAACAACTTAAATGTCTTTTGGTAAAAGGCTAGTTAAATAAATTATGGAACATTTATCTAACTGGATACATACTGTGTAGCTGTTTAAAAAATGGGTCAGTTTTACAGCTATAAATGGTGACCTGATGCAGTAACTAGAAAAAAGACCAGGGCCAGATTCAAAATATATACAGAACAGAATGTCTCTAGAAATATACTAACAGCATTAGTATATGGTGAGGGTGATTTAGAGGATGAGGGACATGTGCAAAAGCAAAACTTTGTTTTTCAGGATCTTTTGTGATTTGATTGTGTTATTTGCATGTGCCTAAGGTTATAATAAGTATTTTAAAAGATAGATAGATGTTCCTGCAAAAATAAAGTAAAAAACAAAACCCCCCACTTATGTTAGAAAATATTAGAATGCTGCTTAAGTAAGAGGAATGAGGAGCTTTAAGATTCTAGAGTGTCTAAACCCACAGAGATCTGAGATGATAATCCATAGCCACTTTTTTGGGGGGCAGGAGGAGGCACTAGGGCATTCCTCATTCTGGATGCCATCAAGAAGCTGAGTCTTGGCTTTATCCTAGGAGACAGGACTGCAGTTGAGGTAACAGAAGTAAGCATAACTTTGTTGTTTATTTGTTTTTATAGTCTTGCATGTTTGGAGTGAGTCGATTGGACTTGAAAGTCATGAAATATATCACAGGTTTTTTCTGAATACATTTACCAGTGTTTGAAGCTTCCCAGGGAGGGCTATTCAAACCACAACTCTGCAAGACTTTGTAGTGGCAGAAATAGAAAACGAACAAAGGATATTTTATTTATAAATTCTATAAGAACTCTGCATGTTTGTTGCATATCATAGAGCTACTACAATTCATGTACCTCTTATATCATGATACTGATAACCTATCTGAATAAGTGGTTGCTGTGTTGCTATGTAAAAAAGCTAGGAATCAATGTGTTTCCCAGAAACGAGGAGAGTCAAGTTTATGCAGTTTTTATCATAAAAAAAGTATATTTCAACTCATTCTTGGTATGTCAATTGACACTAATCTATGTAGAATATACTCAATTTCCAAAAGCAATGAATGTAAAAGGAGAGGAAAAAGGTTTTGTGAAAAAAACTGTTATTTTTATATCCAGAATTATTGGCAGAAGTCTGTTCAGTGTACGTACAGTGAATACTTTATGCATTATTTTAATGTCAGTTGTAAAGATGCATGAATAGCAAGTGACCCTTAAAGGAGAAAAAAAAAACAGCGAAAGAGGAAATAGGAGAAATTTTTAATTCGGTACTTTTCATCTTGTTATCACTAAAAACTTAAAAAGGAAGTTAACTGTCAATCAACACAAATTTATTGCCTATCATTTTAAGACTGACTAGACAGTTATATTAATGACTGTCATAGCACAATGTCTCTCTGTAACGGGCACACAACTCTTAATATGATGCTTCAAAGAGTGAGAGCCTAAATAGATTTAAATTTCTAGTGAAATCATTTAAATGGTGGTACTTAATAATGTTTCTTTTTGTATTTAACACATACTAAAAAGCACCATTCTTATAAAGGTCCATTATATCCGGCTACTTATATTTTACTTCTCATCAAGCTATAATTCATGCCTCTATCTGGATTCTGCACTTAGTACACTAAATGTCCTAGTGGTCTGAAAGAGTTAATGTAGCTCCCTTAGCATCTAATTTAATACATGAGAGAGACTCGAATACTGATGATGAGCTAGCTCAATATATATTATAGGGAATCAGTCATTTTGTGAAAGTAGCAGTTAAATACACTTTAATTGAGATTTTTGTTACAAGTGGGAAGTTTTAAAAGTGCTGATGAATTAAGAATTCCACTCAGAGTCAGAGTTAATGTTTGGCTATAGGGCTAATGTCTAGGGTATATTTAAGGCACCATGAGTGGGGATGTAGACATAGCAGAAATAATTCAGGCATCTGATGGATGGCTGAGCTAGATGACTTTAAGGTCCTTTTTAACTCTGAGAGTGCATGATTCTATGGGTATTAGAAATACAGCCCTGGAACAAATATGCATGAGCAATCACACTATAAAACAGAGCATAAAGAGGGAACAATAAAACTTACCAGAGTGTGGGGGAAGATGGACAGTTAAAATAAGAGCCCTGCTGTGAATCAGCAATTTAAAATGACTTTAAAATGCTTTAGTTTGAGGGTCCTTTGATTAGTGGTTGCAGGTTTTCTTAAAAAAAAAAAGCCATGTTTTCAAATGATTCTGTATTTATTAATACTCATGTGTTCAAAATTGTTTATATAATCAGCAGGCCAGGCTGGGTATACATATGGGTTCATAGAAATAAACCTGAGTTCCCACAGGGGTCTAGAGCTACAGTTTTTTAAACCACTTCTTTAAAGTAGTATTTCTTAAGAATATGGAGTTCTTAAGACTTGTCATTGGTTCCTCGATTGAAATTTAGCAGGTGAGTCTAAAATCCCTAAAGACCTGACATAATGGATATTATTGGAAAGAACAAAAACAGCCCATCACCAGGAGAAGGAAATCTATGCTATGTTTCTTACAACCTGTTTTCTAGGAACAATATGAACAGCTTTATGTTTTTATGAATAACCTCACAAAAATATTAGGAATTATTATTATTATTATTATTATTATTATGCAGGTACCAAAAACTAAAATTCAGAGATGTCAGATAACTTGTTTAAAAATAGATTTAAACATCAGTCTATTTGATCCCATATACTTTGGTCCTTTCACTAATACTTATATAGTGAAGTAGGACTAATATTAGAAAAATCAATATGAATATATAAGGAAATATCTTATTTGCAAATACATGAAGTTTAAATTGACAACTTTACTGTTTTCTGTACTATGAAGCTTTTGACTTTTTTTTTCACAGACTCTTGACATAGAACACCAGATGGTGAAAATATTCTTTCTCTTTCGAGTAATTTTTATAACACTTTTAATGTGCCACTGGGGATTTTACCGCACATTTTTAACACATTAAATTATCACAGCAACACTTTAAGTTAGGTACTAATTTTATCTTCATTTTACACATGAGGATTTAGAAGCATGAAGAGGTTAAATGACATCCCCTAAATCTTATGGGTAATAAATCATAGAAACCAGAATTTAAGCTTAGCCTAATTCAAGATTCTGTTTTCTTAATTCTTTTTTTAAAACATATTTTATTGATTTTTTTACAGGGAGGAAGGGGGAGGGATAGAGAGGTAGAAACATCAGTGAGAGAGAAACATCAATCAGCTGCCTCCTGCCCACCCCCCTACTGGGGATGTGCCTGCAACCAAGGTACATGCCCTTGACCTGAATCAAACCACAGGCTGATGCTCTAGCCACTGAGCAAAACTGGTTAGGGCTTAATTCTTTACTAATTGCTTTAAATTGTCATGAATGCTTGAGCAATTACCAAAAATATACATAAGAAGACACTTGGAAAAAAGTGGAAGGACCTGGCTTCTAAGAACTTTCACTTAATACCATCTAGTTGAGAGAACAAGGGCAACATAAAGATTATTCATTGGGGTGGAATTTTATAATTCTCAAGTGATTTCATCTGTTTTGTAACATTTAGTTGCAACTTTTTGAGAGTGCTAGAATAGTTATTGTTTTCTCCATTTTATAAATGACAAGCTATATTTAAAGGTGGCAAGACTGACTTTAACAAGTGGTAGGCATTTCCTGTGAACAGATTTAGTTTATTCCTGATCAAGTCTTCTATAAGTTACACGAATACTACCTTAGTTAATTATACATTTTGAGTTGCTGGGCTGGCACTTCTGGATTTGGAGATATTTAAAATAAAATAAAAACTTCTGGCAGAATGGACTTGACTAAACATTTCAGGACACCAAAAGTTCCAAAATAAAAGAAGAGGTAAAATTATGGCTTAAGAGACCTCATCCACAAACCTTCCAGGGGCTTGAATTCTCACCCCTCCTGAGGGAGGTCTCCTACCCCCCCGCCCCAATGGCTGCTTAGCCTCCCACACACAACTCAGACTGGGACCCAGGTGGCAGACAGAGACTCGGCCAGCAATAGCTGCTCTATATCTAAATTCAGTCTATTACCAGGAATGCTTGGGACCTACTCAAAAATGCAAATATTTACAGGGTACACTAAGATTTCTGCTTGAGTATTAAAATTGACAGTAAAATAGTAATCAAGTTTTCAGATTAATTTAAATTGGCCAAGTGAAATAAGTGAATACTCAAGAAAATTTAAGTGTACTGTACAAAAAGCTTTTCCTAAAACATTAACTAAAATATCTATTAGGAGTTCATCTCACTGTAAAATTGCCTAACATCCAAAGAACCTAAAGCAGTCATATTTGTGTGCAAAAATTAAAATTTAAAATTACCAAGACTGCAAGATAAAATTTCCAAAAGCCCCCATTTATCAAAAAAGGGGGGGGGGCAGTGGGGTAATATCATGTAAGGAAAATATCCTGTAAGTAAAATACATCTAGAAAATTCTTACTCCAGAAAAGTAAATTCCATTTGTAAAACCAACTGCAGGACACCCATAAAAAAACACACATGGTATCAAAATAAGCCAAAGGAAAATCATTTAGGCAAAAATAAAAAAATCCCAAGTCTATTTTGCAGAGAGGATCCCTTTGTTAACTTTTGGTCGAGAATGTGTTTGTGTGTTTGCAGAGAACAACTCCAAGACCATGTGGGTTCCTGCGACAGTGAGGAACTGACGGGTCTGTTCCAGCCACGAGGACGGTCCAGAGATGGGGGACGCTGACAACACCTTGCCATGCTAGTAGTTGGCAGCTGTGCGTGGCTGCAGGCAGTCCAGGACCATACCAGAGAGGATGGATCTTGCATTGCCACGATGTGTCCCCATCTGGATACCATTGCTGACATGTACACATAAAGAACTATTTGACACTGAAACTGGGACTCAGAACAGTTGGACATTGAAACTGAGACTGAAACATTTTTTGTTCTTATACGCTTATTTCTAGTATGCAGAGGCAAGATATTTTTGAAGAAAGGAAACAGGGGAGAGTGATTGATATAGAGGCAGGGAGGCATTGAACAGGCTGTCAAGCTACAGGGGGAAGGCTGGGGTGGATGGGAGGTGGATGCTGGGGGAGATCAACCGAAGGACTTGTATGCATGCATATGACCATAACCAATGAACGAAAGACACTGGCGCGGGGAGGGGGGTGGATGGGGACATATGCTGGGGGGTAGGGGAGGCTGGGGGGAGGATATTGGGGACGGGGGAAAGAAAAACATGTACTACTATTAAATATAAGTTATACTGTAAAAAAAATCAATAAAAATTAAATGTTAAAAAAATTATGGCTTAAGAGAAACATGTTGATTCAAGTGTAGTCACCTCATGACAACTTGGTCTTCAGTCATAAATGTGGTGAAATTAAAGAGCTATATGTGCACATATGTACATATGTGAGAACAAAATCTACATATTGAAGTATATATTTTCATATTCTTATTTGCCTGTCTTCTGGCCAATTCCACATATACAGCTAACTTCTAAGAAAAATTACTTATTTCTCTATTTAGACTGTGCTTAGTTAATGGTGCAATGAATGGAGATATGGAATTCGGAAAGCCAAGATGGGTAATGTACTTGGAAAAAAATGGAAATGCCTGAAAAGAAAGGATTTAAATGGGTGGAGGCACCAAGGACAAGCATTGCGATAGGAGCGAATAATAGTCTGATAGAGATTTCTGACACAGGAGAAAGAGGAAAGGAAGAGGATTCGAGTTCACTGAATTTTTCAAACTGTTCAGTGCTGTGCTAGTTAAATGTGTGTGTGTGTGTGTGTGTGTGTGTTTGTGTGTGTGTGTGTGTGTGTGTGTGTGTGAAAGGTTAGAATGTTTCGTATAAGTTTAGGTGCTTTTGTAACACTTTGAAAATTTTGAGCTCCTTTAAACCTAAACCTAGAAGAGTATGTTTTATTTGGGTTAAAAGTAGAATGATATGACCATAGAAGGTGTGAAGCTTGTTCTCATTTGTTCTGTCATCTGTGTCCATGGATCTTTGCTCCTTTGCTTCCCTGTTGAGTGAAAGAATAGTTGTCCTCTATTTCTTTCCCCAATATACCATAGAGATGAATTAATTCCTCTCAAATGATATTCTAGCTTTCCAAGTATATTTCTCTGTGATTATAATATTGCCACATTCTCATTCTGCTGAACAATGCATCTTTATCTGAAAGGATTGTTAACACAAGATGCTATCTTGATTTCATTCTCTCGTGAAAGAAAGGCAGGTAACAGTACTTTGTCTCCTTTGGTTAAAATAGATGTAATAGCTTGTGTAAAGAGAACAAATTGCCCTTGTGAATATGATACTTAATCAAGTGAAGACCATAATTGAATGGCAGTTTGCACTAAAAAATAGTCTGCCACCCAAGATTCATCTAAGCAATTGAGACAATCAGTGTGTAGGTGTTTATGAGCTCAGCGTTCGGTCATTACAAATGTTCTATTAGCAATTACTGCCTTTATTATCCTGCTTATAAAGAATGTTAAGCTTTCTTCTTGCTGGATGTGCATGATAGTTAATATCACAAAAGGTACACTGAGCATTGATTGAAAAGTTCTTTTGGCTTTAAGTGACCTGTGACAACTAAGTGATTGATTTAGAAAGGATTATAGAAAAATCTACACATCCTACCATCTGGGGACTAAATCTTCTGGCATTTGCCATTAGCAATGTTTCCTAATAATGAAAATAGTGGTCATTTATAATATAATTATTCTAAGGAACATATGCCAGAAGTAGCTGCAGTTTTGTTCTGTAAGAGGTTTGTCTATTTGTCTTTGCATTGCATAAGAGTAAATAATTCGCTTTCTTTGTTTAGGAACCTGCTCTATCTTCCTATGGTATATACATCTTTATAGTCCTGTTAGAGAAGAGAACAGATTTCCACTTTATTTAAAAGTCATCAAACATTTCCTTGTTCATGGAGATTTTGTCGCCAACCACACACAATATCTCACCAGCCATATTTTAGTGAATTGTTACAGATTATGGAGTTAGATGATATAAAAATTTGTGGTAAATGTTTAGCTGTGGTGGTTGGTAAGCAAATTCCACACCCAGTTCCCATAATAACACTAAACGTGGGCAATGAAGTGCCACTCTGGATTCCGCATCTACTCAGAAATATTACCTATTGTTATACAGAGAACTGAGGGCAATGCCAATGCATTTAAACATAATTTGTGAATTGTGGGGCGTCTAAAAGATGTTCAAAATCATTTGACCAATTTCTACCACTTAATTTTAAATTTATTTTTTATTACACCTTACATGTTAATTAATCAAAAGATCATATGGCTTGGTGTGTTAGATTAGATTAAGGCATTTTTAGCTTTCAAATTGTGCTGACATTTAATGGACTAAGATAATTTCTCCCGGGGAGCTCCTTTCCAAGTGATCCTACCATGTGGTTTAGTAGTACAAACATGTAGTTTCTGGGTTGCTGTCACAGTTTGAGCAAGCTGGAGAGTAGATCTGGAGCTTTCCTTGTCTTACTCAAGAAGTGACACTGTCACTTATGTTTATATTCCATCAACTGGAACTAGTCACATTACCCTAATTGCAAGCAAGCTGGAAATTCTGGTGTGTAGGAGAGGAGCAATGGATGATGAAGTTGGTTATTGCTACCACTCTCAGAAGAGCATCAATTCTAAGTAAACAGATCTCAGTATAACTGCACATGATCTTGCTTGCCGTTTCCCAAGTCTATTGTTCTGAACCTTTGAACCTGTAAAACTAAGTTTTGGAGAATTGGGACACCTTAGTTTTCTTAAGAACTTAGATCTATTTAGGTTTTGTTAATACCTCCATATTGAAGGGTTAATTTCTACTTATTAATGGGTTAAACCTCTAATACTGCTTTGCTTTCAATATCTCAGGAAATAGATGTGGACTGAATAGTTCAGGCAGAAAATTCACAAATAATTTCAAGTTATTACATATGTAAGAGGAGGGAACAGATTTTTGTTATCATCAACCACTCACATTTAATGAGCAACCTACTGGGTATATCTACCACTGTCTTCAAGGCTTTTTGGGATTAGGAGGTTTAGAAAAGCCTCTAAACTGAAAACACATTATTTTAGGCCAGGAGTTCTTGAGTATATGAAACCTAAGGGTGTCCAGATGGCCTTGGTGGAATATATCTGAATCCCTTAAACTGTATGTAAAATTTTGTAGATATATGTATGTGTGCATTCCCCCACCCCCGCCATGTTCTCAAAAGGATCAGTGGTAAAAAAATGTTTAGAAATGTCTCATTAGGACAATATGTTTATTTTGCATTTAGGGTCCCAGGAGAAACAGTGCAGGATTTGAAGAAGTAAAAATGCTTTTTAAACCCCTTTTGTCACCAGCTTTTATGTTTGGAATTCCATTTTTAAAACAATTTCTTTAAGATTAATATGTACTCAAGATACTATTTTGAAGCTTAAGACTTGGCATTCTTAATTGCAGCCTTATAGTCCGAAAAATATTCCCCTGAGGTTTTTTGTTTTTGTTTTTGTTTTTTAAACCAGTGAAACTTTATCTTTGGATTCAACTATTCTGTGTTTTCTACACTGCATGGCTGAGTTATATGCTTAGTGTTAACTCAGTGATATTGCAGTTGTTCATGAATTTAATGAAATGAAGAGAATACATTCATATATATTTTATTGATTTTTATTTTTCTAAATATATTTTATTGATTTTTTTACAGAGAGGAAGAGAGAGGGATAGAAAGTCAGAAACATCGATGAGAGAGAAACATCGATCAGCTGCCTCTTGCACACCCCCTACTGGAGATGTGCCCACAGGCAAGGAACATGCCCTTGACCGGAATCAAACCCGGGACCTTTCAGTCCAAAGGCCAACGCTCTACCTCTGAGCCAAACCGGTTTCGGCCATTCATAGATGTTTTAAATGCCTTAAAATGAAATCTTTTAATAAAATTGTTTTTGTAATTCTTTTAATAGAGTTTCACATTTCCACTAGCAATTCAGGAATAAAGTGTATGAATGACCAGCATCACTTCCCTAGAGCATGAATAACACATCGGTAATAGTAATAGTAAATTAGCTTTTGGTCTTTGAAAAACCCAGAAATTGAGTTTAAAAAATGCTATGGCTGATAAATACAAGGGAGAATTTGAACAGATTTTGTTTCCCAATGATTTAATTGTTTTAAAATGATAACTTCTGTACTTTAAATAATTCAACTTTATCTTGGTCTAGGATTACTTTTCTGTGACCAATTCCTTGAAAGCATAGAAAAGCTCAATTTTTAAAGTAACATTCTTGTTTTTGTGCTCAGTGTACTACCACTTCTAAATCCTTGTTTTTTGCAATATTAGTGTGGCAGTTGGAGCTGGCTATTCGAATTGACTAGCTTATGTAAATCCACATTACATGCAATAAAAGCAAAGGTAATGCATTAGGGAACTGGTGGAAGCACAGGCATACTAGTTTTCATAAACGATGCATATTGAACAAAAAACATTGACAGGGAAAAAGAGAAGAACTAAGAGTAAAATTATTTATTTTAATTGTGTTTTTAACTTTTATAATTATTTCTGGGGGAAAATAAGACCTTTATCAAATCTAAAGATGATAATATTTAGATGTGTGCCTATAATTTTATCTTACAATAAAAAAGAAACAAAGCCTTAAGCATTATATTTTTCATCAGTTCTTGTTTTCTAATTATAAGACTAGATAGTGTTTTCTCTGGGCACAGGAAAATGGCTTTGGCTCTCAACATAGGTGTTCTGATGACAACAAGCCCATCTTATAGAAGACACACAGCTAAATTAAAAAATTGACATCTGACACTGTATATTGTCAACTAGAATACTCGCATTGATAACAATAACATTTCATATATATACTAGATGTCTGGTGCACGAAATTCATACATGGGAGGTGGGGGGTGTCTCTCAGCCCAACCTGCACCCTCCCCATTATGGGATCCCTTGAGGGATTTCTGACTGCCCATTTAGGCCCAATCCCACCGGGATCACAATCTTTCTCACAATCCAGGACTGCTGGCTCCAAATTGCTCACCTGTCTGCCTTCCTGATTGCCCCTAAACACTTCTGCCTGCCAGCCTGATCACCCCCTGACCACTCCTCTGCCAGCCTGATTGATGTCTGACTGCTCCCTGCCAGCCTGATTGCCCCAAACTTCCATCCTCTGCCAGCCTGATAACCCTTAACTGCTCTCCCCTGCAGGCTTGATTGCCCCCAACTGCCTTCCCTAGCAGGCCTGGTCCCTCCCAACTGCCCTCCCCTGATGGCCTGATTGCCCCCAACTGCCTTCCCTAGCAGGCCTGGTCCCTCTCACCTAACCTCCCCTGCTGGCCATCTTGTGGTGGCCATCTTGTGTGTTGGAGTAATGCTCAATTTGCATATTACTCTTTTATTAGATAGGATAACATGATGCCCTACATATCTGTGATAATAATCCATCTTTCATTAGATTATCTGTAAGGATTTAATGTTATCAGTGCTTGAAATTGCATTATATTTTGGTAACAGCATTTAAGTTTTTTTCAAAAGGGCTATTCAATTTTACCACCTGTATAAATTGTGTATTCAGACTAAAATTAGAATCTCCTAGGAGTTTACCTTTGGTTGTGTCTTGTGACAAATTATACTTAGATGCTGCATCGAACATCTCTGGTTTTATTTCCTTTCAACACACTTGTGCTGCAACATAAGGCAGGAGTGACCACAGCAGTAGAGCTGGGACATTCACATGAAAAAGATAAATCATACCTTGTGCTTTTTTCTGTAGGATCTCAAAGCACAGAACAACACATCTTGGAGTGAAAGTTCTACTTGTTTCTTCTTTGATGTCCTTACTTTATTTTTTCGCCCCTTTTATTTTTAATTTTTTAAAATCTTTATTGTTCAGTTTATTAATTACATTGTTACCCCTTTTTTATCCCCTTATAACTCCCCTACACCTGGTACCCATTCTACCCCCCACCCTCACCTCCCCCCCCCACTGTCCTCTCCCATAGGTGCATGAATTTTGTCCAGTCTCTTTCTGCACTTCCCACACCCCTTTTCTCCCCAAAAATTGTCAGTCTATTCCTTCTCTATGCCCATGATTCTGTTATAATCACCAGTTTATCCTGTTCATCAGATTTTTAATTCACATGATTTTTAGATTCATTTGTTGATAGATGTGTATTTGTTGTTCATAATTTTTATTTTTACCTTTTTCTTCCTCTTCTTAAAGAATATCTTTCAGCGTTTCATATAATATTGGTTTGGCGGTGATGAACTCCTTTAGCTTTTTCTTATCTGCAAAGCACTTTATCTGACTTTCAATTCTGAATGATTGCTGGATAGAGTAATCTTGGTTGTAGATTCTTGCTATTCATCACTTTGAATATTTCTTGCCACTCCCGTCTGGCCTGAATGGTTTCTGTTGAGAAATCTGCTGACAATCCTATGGGTGCTCCCTTATAGGTAACTAACTGTTTTTCTCTTGCTGCTTTTATTATTCTCTCTTTGTCTTTTGCTCTTGGCATTTTAATTATGATGTGTCTTGGTGTGGTCCTCTTTGGATTCCTATAGTTTGGGGTTCTGTGTACTTCTTGGGCTTTTAAATCAATTTCTTTCACCAGGTGTGGGAAGTTTTCAGTCACTATTTCTTCAAATAGGTTTTCATTATCCTGTTCTCTTTCTTTTTCTGGCACCCCTATAATTTGGATGTTGGTATGCTTGAGGTTGTCCCAGAGGCCCCTTACACTATCTTCAATTTTTTGAATTCTTTTGGCTTCTTGCTCTTCCGGCTGAGTGGATTTTGCTTCTTTGTATTTCAAATCTTTGATTAGTTCTTGCAGTCCTCTAGATTGCTTTTAGGTCTTTGTGTAATATTTTTTATTTCCGTCAGTGTGTACTTAATTTCTAGTTGGTCCTTTTTCATCATTGAAGGTCTCATTCATTTCCTTGAAGGTCTCATTATGTTCATCAGCCTTTTCTAGGAGCCTCTTGAAAAACCTTATAACTGTGGTTTTGAACTCTATGTCTAGTTGTTTTTTCCCCCTCCCTTTCTTTCCCATCTGATTTCTTTCCATGTCTCTGCATTGTGGCTGCTTTCCTGAGTTGGCCGATTAGCTTTGTGTGGTAGATGTCCTCTAAGGGGCTCTGGCTCAGCTTCCCCAGGTACCTGAGGTGGATACTCTTGCTGCAGCCCTTTATGGGTTGTATAGTCTTGTTGAAGTTAAGCCTAGATTATTATTGTTAGCACTAGGAGGTTTTGACCTCCAGGCCAATTGGCTGTGAGGGTCAGCTATGCTCAAACTGATGGGCAGAGTCTCTGGGCTGAGCAGGAAGCCTTGATTTCCATCAGCTCCGCCCTATGGGGCACCTGGGTCTCTGTGCCTGGTGGTAATGGCTGCACACACCTCTGAGAGAAAGCTGCTGCCGAGCTCTACCCACTGCCGGACAATTCAGCCTCTCCCCAAATGATGTCTGCACACCCAAAGTCTCACCCAGGGTTGTAAAACAATGCAGTCTGGTGGTTTGCCGAACAAGAGAGCAAGTCACGAGTCCTTTCTGCACACTCATGTGATTCTGCTGTTCCCAAGTTCAAGCGCCCGCTCCACAAGCTGCCCTCTGCCACGCCCAGGTTTCAGCCAGCTTCCTTACTGTCCAGTTTCACCCTGTATGAGTGTGGGTTCCCCAGACCTCGCCCAGAACTAGGGGATCAATTCAAGGAAACAAGCCAGGTTTGTAGTCGCCCACCCTATATGTACACGCACGGCTCCAAACCTCTGACTCCACGCATATCTTTAAGCTGCCTCCTCAGCTCCTAGGAGTCAAAGTGTCCTATTTTCACTTTTATTTGTGTAATTTTCACTCAGCCAGCTTTCCAGTGATTCTGGATGATGTTTGTTCTATCATTAAGTTGTAGTTTTGAAATTGTTGTGTGGGGCAGCAAGATAGGTGTTTACCTATGCTGCCATCTTGGTTCCTCCTAATTTGATGTCCTTACTTTCTTTATGTAGTTCTGAATTTCTGCCCTGTTCTTTTCCTTCTCTCCAAAGAACATCTTTTTACATTTTCTTTTCAATTCATGTCTACAGGCAACACGTTTTTTTTCTAATTTTGCTTGTCTGAGGAAAAAAAATACTTTTAAAGGATAATTTTGAAAGATACAAAATTACAATTTGTTTTTTCCCTCCTCTCAACTCTTTAAATGTATACCTCTGTTCTCTTCTTGCTTGCATGATTTCCGAGAATTCAAATGTAATTCTGATCTCTGTTCTTCTGAAGGTAATGTGTGTTTCCCTCTCCGCCCCTGCCTACCAGTCCCGTGGTTTATTTCTGAAGATATTTTTCTTTATTTTTAACTAAAGGCCTGATGCATAAAATTCGTGCAAGAGCCTTGGCCATGGCTCCTGCCTGCCATAGCCCCCAGCCTCGGTGGCGGCAGGTTAGGACCTCTGCTGCCTGCTGTGGCTTTGTCTGAAACAATGTCCAGAGGATGTCTGGTTTAATTAGCATATTATGCTTTTATTAATATAGATTTCTGTAGTTTGAAAAGATACGCATAGATATGTTTTTGGATATTTTTTTTGCATTTACCTTGCTTGCTGTTGTCTGAGCTAGTCCCAACTCTTTCCCCTCCAACAACTGTCAGTATGAATTGATCACTTAAAATCTACTTAATGTCAACACCATAAAACAACAGATTTTAATAGAAAAAGACACTGGGAGGGGGAGATGAGGACATGCGACCAGGGGCAGGGGAGGCTGGGGGAAGGTCAATGGGGGGAAAAAAAGGATTTATATATATATATAACACTACTATATGTAATACTTTAAACAATAAAAATTTAGATAAAACTTAGTAAATAAGAATGAAATTATAAGTATGGTTTATTGCAGAAAATTATAGCAATATATTTGTTTCTTGTATAGGTAACATTATTATCAAAATTTAGTTGTATAATATTGTCATTATAGTGTCATTTCCTAAATCACTCTAATATGTTCTTAAAAATTATTTTGATTTTTTGTTCTTTTGTGTTATTTGGTGAAGAATAATATTTAGCCTAGTCAGTATTGCTCAGTGGTTGAGCATCCACCCATGAACCAAGAGGTCACTGGTTCGATTCCTACTCAGGGCAAATGCTGGGGTTGCAGGCTTGGTTCTCAGTTAGGGGGTATACAGGAGGCAACCGATCAAGGATGTTTCTTTCTCAATGTTTCTAACTCTCTATCTCTCTTCTTTTCCTTCCCTATAAAAATAAATATAAAACACAAAAAATGTTGCTGAAACCAGTTTGGCTCAATGGATAGAGTGTCGGCCTCCAGATCGAAAGATCCCAGGTTGGATTCCGGTCAAGTGCATGTACCTTGGTTGCAGGCAGACCCCAGTAAGGGCTGTAAAAGAGGCAGCTGATCAATGTTTCTCTCTCATCGATGTTTCTGACTTTCTATCCCTCTCCCTTCCTCTCTGTAATAAATCAATATATATATATATATATAATTGATTTTTATATAATTTTATATAATATAAAGATATATAATTTCTTATTTTCCATTATTTTTTTCTCAATGATTACAACTGTATATTTCCACCAGAAGGATGATTTAATGGCCCAAGAGTACATTCATTTTCATTGTATATATAGATATAATGTCTAAATTGCTGCCATCAGTATATTTGAATGTGTTAATTTTATTATGGTCAGGTAGCACTAGGCATTATGGTTAATTTTATTAATTCAGTGTAATTTCTTAGAAAATTATTGATTTTTATAACATACATTAGGAAACTAGATAATTATCAGACCTTTAGCAAAGGCCAATTAGATCAATGCTCAGATTGGGTATCAACAAAATCCTCAGTATGACTACCTGAAATTAAAAATTGTCAGAATAGATAGGCACTGCTAACTTAATCACCATTATGTTAGCATTCTTTCACTTTGAGTGTACAATATAGTAAGAAATCTTTGAAAACATGTATTCCTAGGTTTATATACTGTGATTCTTGATCACATTAAATAAAAGTTTCTATATGAAGATATTTAGGAAGAATAGTAAGTAATAAAGAAATTCAGAAAATGTAAGAGAAACTTATTAGTTATCACATTAGAAATTTTAAAGCAGTATGAATTGGAGAGGAAAACTGCTAGAACAGTTTTGATGATGACCCAATATGCCATTCATTACATATGGAGCTATGTATTAACAGTTTTAGTAACTTTTTATTTACCTTAAATATTTTATTTTAACAGTCTCTTCAGTTTATTTTACAATTTAAACTTATTTAATTTTGAATAAATATTATATTTACAAGTTTCTAAACATTCAGCATATAAAATTGCATGAAATGAAAGTTTTCACTTTAACACTGTATACTCCCATTGCTAGTTCACATCTCTCATACTATTATTTATTTCTTGTCTGCCATTTCTAGAGATTTTATGACAATTTTTTTTTATTTTACTCTAACATTGAAATATCATTAGTTCAAAGTATTTGTTTTCCTCTCTATTGTGAAAGGAATTTATTGAGTAGACTAAACAATTATAATTATTTTAATTTTTTTTGTTGTTGAAGACAACCCAAGAAAATATAAGCTAAGGGATTTTAATTTCAGACTCTATCTATAAATTAAGATGTAACTATCATACATAATTATCAAAATTTAGCTCAGTGCTTCTTAAACAAAAAGAGATATATTATCCTGCCTAGCAAGAAGTTTGGATGTAAGAAAATTCCAATGCTATTTAATTCAAGGTTCATTAATACCTTTAGACTTCTAGATTATTTTCATCTTTCTGCTATATTATCTCAATATATCAGTTTCCACCAAGTGAGTTCATCACATATTTGCAAGAAGCTAAGGTGATTCCAGACTTTATATCCACAGGCAATAATGTCTAGGCAAGGCCCAGCCTACTCATTCTCATATTTCCTGCTTTAAAAATAAGAAGCCTTTTAATTTTCTCCCTAGCACATTTACCATTGCACCTCATTGAATAGAATATCTAACATGCCTACCAGTACACCACTAAGAGTAAGAGGATCATTTTGAGTGTTTTAAAATAAACATACTTTTAACACAGAATTATGTTGTAGGAGAGCAAGCAATAGAATAAACTTGGTTGTCTTCTAGAAAAAGGAAATGTACAGAATGATAACCAACAGTGTTTTTTATATTGTTCTATAACTCAATTATATGGAAAAAAGAGAACTCAACATACAACAATTATTTGATTTGTCATGGAGAAAAGAATGCTCAGGAGATGTTTAAATAAAAGAGCTTGGGACACTGGTTTCGGGGAAGAAGTAAATGTGTAGTGATTGGAAATATTTTTATTAACCACTCAACATGTGTATATACTGAATATATATATATGTCAGTTCAGGCTGCTATAACAAAATACCACAAACCAGGTGGCTTAAAGAAAAGAAATTTATTTCCTTATAGTTATGGAGGCTGGAAGACCAAGATCAAGGACTAAGAGAGTGAGCTTTCTGATGTCTCTTTTTATAGAGAAACTAATCCTAATGGGTCAGGGCCCTACCCTAATGACCTCATATAATTTGAATTACTTTCTTATAAGTCCTGTCTCCAAATAAAGTAACATAGGCATTTAGGGCTTCAACATATGAATTTAGAGATGACATAATTCAATCTAAGAATCTATATTCTTATTAACAGGAATATATAATTTCAGCATACAATGATTGACATATGGATTATGGTATAGAGAAAAGCAATGACTGCAAAACCTTGGGAGGGAAAACCAAAACAAAACACTCCACTCTTGAATTAATGCCCAAGAAGTGACTTCACAAACCTCTCACTAGCAAGTATTACCATAACATCTTTGGTAATGATGATTTGGTGCTTCCAGCAACAGTAAATGATTTAGATAGTGAGTTACTAATACTTTCAATTTACCCTTTGGCTGTTTTTATCACCCAAACACAAACAGGGCATGCTGCCCTGGAGCAGAGTTACTTGCTTTTGATTCTTTAGAAGTTTAATGCTGTAATTCTTAGACACAAAGTCAGGAAAAGGAGAGGCCCTATGAGGATTTCTAGATCATTGCCTTTTTCTCCAGCAACAGGACTTTAATTTCTGATCAATTCAGTTCAGAAAGAATGGCTCTCTTGAGACATAACTCATGATGCCTTTGCTGTTGTGTTTGGTTGTGTTCTTTAGAATAAAAGCCATTTTGTCAAAGGCTAAACCAATGACATAAGGAAAACCAATCCCCCAAATAGTGTTGCTTTTCCATAGATGTAGGCCCAGCTTCAAAATCTGGAACATTAGAAAGGGCAGTTTGTAGATAGTATTATTTTTTTCTTTTAACTGTAGTTATTTACATTATAGTTCTTAATAGAATTGTGAAATGTCACCTTGGAGTTATGGCCCATGAGTTATAACGGGAAAAGCATGAACATTAAAATGTCATAAATAAAATTAGAAAAAAGGTATTAAAATAGCTTATGAAATTCACACTGTTGAAAATATACTGCTTTTACAACCCTAGCAGAGTCAGAGGCTCATAGCAGGTCCTGTGAATCAGAGCTCATAACACAAAAGCTTTTTCATTGCAGGGTGCAGGCATAAGTGTTAAGAACATGGCCAAGCCAAAGTTTACTAATTTTTACTTTTGGAAATAACAAAGTATTTTATTCCTTGAGCTGAAAATGCCCGGAGTTATTTTATATTTATTTAGTTAGTTATTGCTCAAGAGGTGAATAGCTCAATATGAAGGAGGAAAATGATACATGTATAGCACATGTTAACAGATCACATAATTTATATGAAAATCAGCCCTAGTTAGGAGTGGGAGATGAATGGAACTTTATTAGATAGCAGTCTAAAAGTGGGAATTCTGGAAAAACCATATATATAATTTCAGAGAGGAAGCGAGAGAGACAAAGAGATAGAGAGAGAATAATTTATGTAGATACTCTATTCATAGGAAAAAGAGTATAAATCATTCCTACTTAAGTGTGAACTGTGTTTTGTAAATTCCTCCAAAGAGTACACTATGAAAAGGGGCCAATCACTCCACAGTAGAGAAATGTATAAACACTACCTATTATGAGAGAGAATTATGATTATGAGAGAAATGAGAGAAAATTCGATTATGAGAGAAAATCATTGATTGGCTGCCCCCTGAACACCCTCCTTCTGGGGGGATTGAGACTGCAACCCAGGCATATGCCCTTGTCTGGAATCGGACCTGGGACCCTTTAGTCCGCAGGCCAATACTATATCCCCTTAGTCAAATTGGCTAGGGCAATCTTTGTTTCTTGAGTAATGTTATAGTTTCCATAAATATCACTTCAAATACTGATAAAAATTAAGAAAATTGAATATTGTTTGAAAATTCATGAACTGTATTTGGATTGCTTCTTTGGAAACTACAATGACAGGAAATTAGCCCACCTCTTAAAAATATGTTACCTCATATATATATATTTTTAATTGTAGCCAACAGACATTTCTGGGAAGAATTGAAATGTTAGCATATGATATGCTTTATTGAGAGATTTGGTTGTCATAGTATGATTAGTATAAAAACATGCTCATTTTAAAAATCTCAAACATATTAATATAAAGGAGTTTAAACAATTTATAGCATATAAATGTAATGAACCACTACTTACTTGCTTTAGCCTAAGTAATTTGTATCTAATATCCTTTCTCTGTTCCAGTGGCTTATCAGAGATTCCACATCATATTTCCTTTTCATGACTTGTTAGGATCATATTGCTACTAGCAATTCTCGGACTTTTCTTGGTTTTAGAATGCCTTTCTACTAGAATTTACCTGTTTTTCTCATGACTAGAGTGTAGTTACATGTTATTGGTAGGAATAATGCCACGAGGCCAAAAGGCATTTTCATCACATCATGTCAAGTGTACAGGCTATCAACATGATCTATCACTGTTGATAATGACCTTGGTCACCTGGCTGAGGTAGTGTTTATAGGTTTCTCTACTGTGGAGTGACTGGCCCCTTTTCATAGTGTACTCTTTGGAGGAATTTACAAAACACAGTTCACACTTAAGTAGGGATGATTTATACTCTTTTTCCTATGAATAGAGTATCTACATAAATTATTTGGAATTCTTTGGAAGATATATTTATCTCTTTTCCCCATTTGTTTATTTTTCAACCACTTATTTATATCATTATGAACTTGTAGATATTTGTTTTATACTTTGGGATTATAATTTGATACTTTATTTATTTTGTTATGGAAATATATCAAACTTTGGGCCTTAGGAGCTCTTTCATTTGGCTTCTGTGTTCCTTAGATACAATCTGATCAAGATAGGATTCTTTCTGTTTCTTTTATAATCATGTCTTTGCTGCTGAGGAGGTTCTTTGAGTTTCTAATATTATCAGAAGCCAAGATCTGGGGGCTAGGTGTTCTCTTTACCACTAGGGTGTCATTGTTTCTGGGCCTTCTAATCAGAAGCTTATACTAATGTCTCTAACTTTATTGCATTATCACGAGTCATTCTACTCACGTTTTCTTGTCTGTACATTCCCACTCCAATGATCAGAAACCTGATTTATACCATCTAACATCCATTCAATGATTCAATTATAATATATTTATATAGCAGTACTAGGTTTTTACCCATAACACTTTGGGGCACAACTTTATTAGCTATAGCACAGTGTTTATGTGTAGTTCTTTTTGCTTGTAATCTTGGACTCCATTTCAAAAGTTACTTTTCCCCCAACCCCTTTCTTGAGGTTATTCTATACATTTGTAATATAATTAGATTCCTGTGCCACAATCTAAATTCCCTTCTGGAATCTGTAACCTCCTATATGAGATTTTCCTTAATTTTTTGTACATTAAAGTTCTTTTTTTGGGCTGTAAATTTCTATGGGTTTGAAGAATTCATAAAGTCATTATCCACTGTTACAATATCATACAACATAGTTTCACTGTCCTAAAAATCCTCTGTGCTTCATCTGTTCTATCCTCCCCTTCTACACCTAAATCTCTGGCTACCACTAATCCACCCCCATATCTCTACATTTTTGCCTTTTCTATAATATCATATAATGGAAATAATACAGTATATAGTCTTTTCAGATTGGCTTCCTTCATTTAAGGTCTCCATATGTTTTTTTGTGGCAAAATAGTTTTCTTTCTTTCTGAATTTTATTCCATTGTATGATGTATCACAGTACCACAGTACCAATCTTACTAACATTGATGGATATCTTGATTGATCCCTACTTTGGATCAATCATTAGCATATATTCATATTATAATAATGAATAAAGCTACTACAGAATTTTGTGCACATACTTTTGTGTGGACATGTTTTCAGGTCAGCTGGATAAATACTTAGGTATGGTATTGGTGGAAACTACGGTGAGATTGTGTTTAGCTTTATTAGAAACTGCTAAACTTTCTTTCAAAGTAGTTGTATTGTTTTGCTTTCCAACCAGTAAGAGATAGATAATTGTGAGACTAATTTGCATACCCATTGTGGATTGGTGTGGACAGATTTAGAACATAAGAGATTGTTATGTAGCTATGAAACAAGACTACAGGCAAGGTTCAAATTATAAACCCCCAAGTGTCACACCAACTATGGAAGGGGGGAACATCACTAAAAAGATTTGATTAATTGAGGGACATAGGTATGTCATATATTAAAATTATCACTTTTGTAGCACTATTAAGAATAGAAGTATGAGTTGAAATAAAAACTATTATGGTGTCAAAGATGTGTGTCATAAATGATTGATATAAACAGTGATGAAAGATGAAAAATAGAGATAGAAAGATAAGCACACATTCTTAATTTATTATGGCAATGCAATTGATAGTGACTGGCTGGATGTGGGATGTAAATGAAAAGAATTTGACTAGGGATTCAGTTTTCTCATTTAGGTTTCTGGCACCATTAACTAGCATACTGAACAGTAAGTCTGGCATAAAATGCACAATGAGAGCAGCCTGTAGGATATTCAGGTAGAGATATTATAAAGACAATCCATATAAAATTTAGCAATTGGAAGACAAATCTGGCCAGGAGGGACAGATTAGAGAAGCATTTCTCTAAAAGTGGTGGTTGGAGTCATATAGATAAAGGGTCCCAAAGATGAGGTTAAAGTAGTTTTAGCTTTCTAATCAACATGTAAGAGGGGAGCACATGAAGACAAACCCATGCAGATGGTAACAAACACAAATGAAAATTACCATACTTGAGGACAAGAATTAGAGAGAACCACAGCACAGTACTTGTAGGAAAAAGACACCACTAGTCAATTGGGTTCTACTACAGATTTACCAAATTAAAATAAATCCCTAGGGCTTTGGGAAATTGCATTTAAAAAATTCAGTAAATATAGTCTGTACTGTGATGGGCTATTAAGAGTAGATATTATCTTGCAATGAACTTAGGGTGTATGGAAGTGAGGAAATGGGGCATTAAGTAAAACTTACAAATTCATTTCACAATTTGGTCATGGAAGACAGAGAAATGGCATTAGATGAGTATAGAATAAACACGTGTTAAACAGAAAGAAAGAAAAGCACTAAGGTAATGAAGAAAATGGAGAGGATTGCTAATAGAAAAAGTTGATATATATATACATAGGTATATATTTATATATATATGTATTTGTATATGCAAATGTTCCTTGACTTATGATGGGACTATGCCCCAATAAATTAATCATAAACTGAAAATATCCGGTCAAAATGCATTTAATACACCTGAACATCATAGCTCAGCCTAGCTGGTTGCTTTTAAATGTGAATCGCTCTCTCAGCATCATAAAGTAAAAAAATTGTAGGTCAAACCATCATATGTTGGGCATCGTTTATATTCACATTTTACATATATGTGGGTATATATACATATATACTTATGCTAATGTTTAGGAATGTGGGCAAAAAAAATCTTAATCCTGGGAACCACCAATGATGACTGACATCTTAAACAAGTTGCTTTATCTGTGCTTTATCACTGTGTTTATTTGTATAAGAGATAATAAAAATACCTGCTCTCTGGAGGAGTTAGGTACAAATAAAATAGTCTAGAGAAAACTTGGAACAATGTTTGCCACTTGACTGAGAACCAAGAATATATTAGGTGTTTTGTCAGTGATATGTCTTCAGTTTCCAAAATGGTTCTGGTCTAGGATAGGGTAAGAAATTCAAAAGTCACCACCCATCCTTTGTGTATTTCAAACATACACTAAGCTAGAAAGAAAATACATTTACCAATGAGTAAATATATACTTTTTTTCAATAGAAGTCTATTTTCAGTCATATGCACTATAAAGCTCCTGAGAACAACAAATCCAACATTTCTCAGCTAGGATTCCCAGAACATCCTTAGCAGCAATAGCAATAGCTCTTAAATTTAGAAGACAAGTTTTTCTAATATTTGGGGGGAAAAAAACACGCTCTTTCTGTGTTCTTCAAATATCCTTGTTGGTAGAATCATCCCACATTTCAGTAGTTAATATTTCAGACATTGGTTGATGTCTTTAATTGTAAATGTTTAAACACCTGGATTTGCATTGTTCTACTTTGTTAGATTTGTAAACAAGACCCTGAGGGGAAACTCACTGTGAAAGTTTCTCAGTTATAATGAAGACAAAGCATGTGAGAGTAGTTCCTTCTATGCGTTTATCCAGGTAGACAGGTAACACCTGAGTGAATCAGGGGTAAGATTATGCTTCTAAATAATATTTTTTCCAAGCCCTTTTTATTTTTTTTTCCTGCTACTCTCTTTGGTTTATGCCTTCCTAGCAGGGATATATTTATAAATGCACAGTATGTGCATCCAGGAGTGGAAACAAATCTCTGATCCTTAATACTGAGCACTCCACATAAGCACACACTCTAATTTATTCTTGGGCTTATTTACTCTGTCATAAATAATATTTAATGGCTTTGTATGTAAATAAAACATGTTAGTTCTTACCAAACACCTCAGCTACATAGTATTCACTTAATAATAGACTCTTTGGTGGCTTTAAAGTAATATTTGACTGTATTTGCATGTTTGCAGGTGTTTTAAACTACTACATAAGAGCTAGCTCTGTAATCTATTAATTAGTGCATAATTATAAAATAACTAGAGGCCCGATGCATTGATTCATGCAACGGTGGGGTCCCTCAGCCTGGCCTGCACCCTCTCACATCTGGGACCCCTTGGGGGATGTAGTAGTGCTCGAATAGGGAGGCAGCTGGGGAGGAGCCTGAGCCCTGGCCAGGCTCTGTGTTGCTTCTGCTCATCCCAACCCCACTGTACCTGCTGCTACCACCTCTGGTGGTAAAAACTCTGGGTAGCATTGCCACAGAGGCGGGAGAGGCTTGGCCCGCCACAGCTGCACTCGCCAGCTGTGAGCCTGGCATCTGGCTCACTTAGGTCAGCTCAGCAGCACTCCCACTATGGGAGCGCACTGACCACCAGCAGGCAACTCCTGCATTGAGCGTATGCCTCCTGGTGATCAGTGTGTGTTATAGCAACTGGTCAAATGGTCGACTGGTTGAAGGGTCGACCCTTCACTTAAGGATATATATATATATATATATATATATATATATATATATATATAAAATTTGCTATTGAAATTCAAAAACAGCAACAACAAAGAAGCCTAAACCTTTTAATACAGTGGACTATCATGATTACTTGTTGAGCATGTAAATGATTTTAAATACTTTGTGATTCCTAACATTTAGGAAAATAGACATTTTAAAGAAAGTAGTGTGCCAATGAACTTTTATAAATTGAACAACCACTTTATAATTTAAGACTAAAATGTAGACACCTCTCCACAAAATGTGTTTTTAATGACAAGTCACTGATGAGAGACTGGATTTCATTATGTTCATAGTATTTATGTGGACATTACTTATTTTTTCATGTAGTTAGTGTCATATATACATTGGCATTCAAGACTTGTAATTGTCATTTTAAACAAATAGGAATTCCATCATTCCTTAGACCCAAATAAGCTTGCATTGGATAACTATTATGAGTTTTAAGAGCTCTCTCTCTCTGTGTGTGTGTGTGTGTGTGTGTGTGTGTGTGTGTGTGTATTAAAACATACATAACATTTGGACCATTTTTAAGGGTAAAGTTTAGCAACATTAAGCACATTCACATTATTGTGGTTGGCTGAGTTTTAATATCAAGACTTATGCTATTATTAAAAATTACTTTTTGCCTTTCAGAGCACATATGTTAATAAAAAAGGCTGATCTGACTGGTTTAGAGATATATTTTAATACTTAAAAAGAACTGGAATTGAGATATTGCTTGCTAAGCAGGAGGACTTCTTTCTATTGCTTCAATGAAACTAAGGATCCTGTGCTCAATGCCATACACACCCATTATTAGGAATAATCGTTTTGTTGTCTATTTATCAATAGTTTTGTCTTCTAAATTGTTTCTAAAATTGGGAAAAGCAGGGATCTTATATATCAAAGATATATTGTAGTGGAAATTCTTTTGTCCTGGCAAAATAGCAATCTCATCTTTATTTACCTATGATCCAAGAAATCATGTCAAATACACACACACACACACACACACACACACACACACACACACATACACACACACACGTGTATGTAGCTAAACCAATTTTATGGGTATTTGTTTTACTATTTCATTCACTTAAGAAGTCCTAGAATTTTTTTGTACAACTGCTCATGTCACGCTGAATAAAATGCCTATTTTCTTACTGGTCACTTTGAGATTTGGGGACATACATTTTAAGTCTACTAATAACATTTTTGTATTTCCCACAGTATGAGTAATCTTCATAAAAATGACTATATCTTTTGGTAAAACATATTAAATTGAGCAACCATTTTAAACATACTAACCAAAGAATGAATTTCTACTATTACTGCTGAACACATGTCCACAAGGTATTTTCTTAGAGAGATCTTGTTGAAAGGTTGTCTGAATCTGATTCATATTTAAGCTGACATTCCATTATTCCTATTGGGAAAGTGTCAGCAATTATAGTTCAGTCATTGAGTGGCAGGCACTGTTGATATTTATAGATTTTCTTTCTTAGCGTCTTTTCTTGGCTCATTATTTAAAGTTTTTTGTGTTTTTTTTTTTTTTAACCGAGTCTAAGTCTCAAAAGAAAAAATCCATTGTAATTCCTAAGGACAATAGGAAGTATCATGGTCTAAAGGGATGGCATTTTTATTTTTAATCAAAGAAGAATAGCATTATTATTATTTCTAGTTAGCAGCAACCCTGAGTGACATAAAAAAATAGCTGAAATTTTTCTCCAGTTCATCTATTCTCTTTATCATTGTTGTGTCTGTGTGCATTCTCATACTCTAGCATCTCATTTCCTGAGATGTAGAGACACTGGGTTGCATTGGCCATCTCGCCTTCCTCAGAGACTTATTTTTCATTGCTCCTTTAAAAATAAAAATAATAATATACTTACATTGTGCTCTGGCTATTCAGCTAATGTGAATTATTTAAAGTGAATGTACTAATTTGAAATAATAACTTCTACCACAGTGTGGTGATCTTATCATGTTTCTCCTCCCCCACCCCCTGCAAAGAGGATTTTCTTCCATATCTTATCAGAAATAAGTCTAAGGCATTTATCTTTCATGTCACATTTCAGTCCCTTTCTATTTTTGGTGTTGGTGCCTTAGTTCAGATCTGTAACTCCTGCTTAATTTTAGTAGCATTGTAACTTGTCTTGTTGTTTCTGAAATCTACATTCTTCAGTCTTTCAATCAGTTTAGACATTCTACATGCTGCCTGAAATTTGTTAGTCTACCTTTGCAGCATTTGGTGGCAGTTTTAAAGGCAACATGTCTGACTACATAGTCAACAAAATTACTTCCAGTATAGCTACTAAAAATACTAGGTAATTTTAAATCAACTTAATTTTTTTTATTTAAAATATATTTTATTGATTATTTTTTATAGAGAGGAAGAGAGAGGGACAGAAAGCTAGAAACATCAATAAGAGAGACACCAATCAGCTGCCTCCTGCACACCCCCTACTAGGGATGTGCCCACAACCAAGGTACATGCCCTTGACCAGAATCAAACTGGAGATGCTTCAGTCTGCAGGCCGATGCTCTATCCATTGAGCAAAACTGACTATAGTTAAATCAACTTTATTGAGCTATAACTTACATAATACAAAATGAACTCAATTTAAATGTATAAGTTAATGAGTTGTGAATATATATACTTATTATTATGTTTATATTAATATATAACTCCAAATGACTCCAAATCACAATTAATATTTAGTGTTTTCATCAAAATCATTGGCTCTCAGTAACCACTGGTGAATGAAGTATTTTTTAAATTTATTTTTAATGTATAATTGAACTGGATGAATAAGTAAGGAAAATTTTCACAGTACATTCCATAACAATCAGAAAGTGTAAAACAGAACCATTTACCCTGGTGTGTGCATGATCCTTGGAGGACCACAGCCTGAGTTTATTGGATCATTTGCAAGGTCACAAAGCAAAACTCAACAAATCCCAAATAACAAAACTTACATAGACCATCTCCTTTGCAAACAATGGTAAGTTAGAAAAAAAAACATATCTAAGGAACGCAATGATCAAAGAAGAAATTATCATGAAAATAAAAATATTTGGCATTTAATTATTAATTTTTTAAACTCATGACTAAATGAGTGGGATATAGCTAAAAAAATACTAAGGAGGAAGACTATAGTTCTAAACACTCATGTTTAAAAGGAAAAAAAGTCTGACCATTTAACTTGCGTTTTTGAAATAAAAAAATTAGAAAATATCAATATATTACATTGGGCCTGGTTTGCCCCAGAAGGTGGTGTGACCTTAAGCTCATTATGATTTACATTCCTGAAAGAAGATCTGGGCAGTGTGTCGTGATGTACCCTGTCTGTCTCATCTAAGCTTGAGAAAATCCTCTCAACAGCTCTTAATTCTGATAGACACCATGACTTAAACTATGAAGGATTTCTTCCTCCACTGAAGCTTAACAATAAAGAGGCAGCTCAGCTTTGAGAATTTCTATATGACCTGAGTGGAAGGAAGGAGGTCAGAAAGAAGAGGGAAAGTAGGGAGCAACAAAGGTGTTCAGGAGAACATAGAGAAATGATAGGCTCAAGTTATACTTTAGAGTGAACCAAATTCAATATAAGTGTAAATTTTCCATATTACTTCTCCATGATAATGAATCCTTAAGGACACAGTTTTGGATTCTGAACTCTTTTTTGCAATCTTCTCCATATAAATCAGAAATGCAGACCATTGAATGTTTGGAAATTTGACTTATTTCCTTTTCTAAAAATACTTTTATTTTTTTTCCTAAATTTTGACCATGGGTTGAGATTTCCATGTTATGGGTTGGTATTTTTCCTATCAGGATAGTCCCTAAATGAAATATTTCTCATAGCATTCCAAATTTAATACTATGGCCCAGATAGATGTTCTGGAGAAAATTGATACCCCTTAAATTCATTTCTACTTATCTGCTAAAGTATGTTCTTATGTCTATAACTAATATCATAAGCAGATAATAGTATTATTCCAGTAAAAGGAAACCAGAAATATCAAAGTAATGTGCTGTATAAGCCATTTAGATACATGGACAGTATCTTCAAACAATATATATACTCACTGAGATATAATCACATGCCACACAATTTACCTATTTAAAATGAATGATTCAATACTTTTTATTATACTACTCAGAGTTGTGAAATTATCACCAAAATATAATTTTAGAACTTTTTGTCACTCCAAAAAGAGTCCCTGACCTACTAGCAGATATTCCCCATTCCGCCCTCCCTCCCCAGCTATAGGAAACTGCTAATTTGTTTTCTGACTCTACAGATTTGTCTATTCTGGACATTTAATAGAAATGGGATCATATAACATGTGACCTTTTGTGTCTGTCCACCCATAGTAGGCCTTTGGGTGGGGTAGGAACAAGCCAACTCACAGGGTCACCCTTTTTATTGAGATGTCGTAGATTTTCTTGAGTAAAGTGTTTCCTTTTGCAGTATAACCATAGGACAATTTCCCGAGGCTTAATCCATTTTTATTTTTTAATTTTTTCAGCAGTTAAATGGTTGTGTCGCTGGGGGAGATTCCACCGAGCTCCTCAAATTGCTGTTCCCAATTCCCTTCTTTATAAGAAGCTTTCTAAATGAACTTCTTCATATACTGAAAGTTTCCCAAAGTGACCATTTTCTTGTAAATTATACTTTACTACATTTTGCTATTTAGAAATAAAAGTACAAAATAGGTGCTATAATAAGAGTCATATAAGAGGAAAAAGTCTGGTCCAAAAAAAGTGTGTTCAGAGATTGATATACATTCATAAAATAATTTTGATCAAATATGTTGCTTGACTATCATGTATCTCAGGATCCCAATCTAATAGTTGGTCATTTACAATTGGAAAGCTGACAAAATGCAGCTTCTGGTAATAGAAGATGTGTTGAGAAAATCTTTCCTAGACCTGGGCTCCCAAGGATGAAACAAGATGATACTGAGGAAAGCATTCCAACTGTTTTAGAGATGACTCAAAGGAAAGAATGATCTATAGAACATCAGTATATTGCATCCTGTTACTTGTTATTTCTTGTAACTGTCTTAAAGACAAACCCAGCAGATTTATATAAGTCCTTTGTTCTATGAACTTTCTTTTATAAACTAAGAAAGAAAGAGAGGAAGGCAGATGGACACACAGTGACATTAGTAAGAATACAGATTTTTACAAAGAATGCATTTTCAAAATTGATCAGTTTATCATTTACTCACAACAGGGCTAAACTTCCTAAAATACAAAATTAACTCATTTTCTAGCATTCAATTAAAGAAGTCTGTACTCAAAACAGAATGTAGCTCTCAATTGCATGGGGGCTCAAGAGACCCCTGGGGAGGACTCTGGTTCTGAGATAATAACCTTTGAGGCTTGATTTGTAATATTTTTCTTGCTTTTCTATTTTTGCAGTTATATTTTCAATTTCCAGGGGATCTTATCTAATTTCCAATAGACAACTCCTATTTCATAGTCTCTTGTTCTTAATCATTATAATAGCTTCTATAATTTATCTGAAACTGCTAAATTAAACTTTATCTTTAAATGTGTTTCCCCCACTCCATGAATTATCTATAGTTAGCCTAAAATCAGATCGTGTATTTTATTATCTTAGAGATTTCTCTTTCCTGCTGCAATTTTCTGAAACCTTGGGTGACCCTTAGATTTCCTCTGATATTTAAGAAAGAGACATAAATATTCAGAAACTCTATTTATGGGGGTTAGGCACATCCCATGGATAAACTCTACTTTAAGAATAGTCAAAAATCAGTTAGTACTTTCTCCACTTTGAATTGTTAAAATATTTAGAACTTTAGGAAAAGAGAATCTTAATTAGGCTCCACCCTAGATTATTCTCAACAAATTTTATATTAAGTTGCATATTAACTCTCTTTATTATTTTTTTAAAAATGTATTTACCTGTGATTGGCAAACCTACTCATAGTTTCTGCAGAAAGGACAGGGAAAGTATGTGGGGAAGTTTGACTTTAATATAATGCATGTCTACCTCACTTATTCCTTGAATCCATGTCTCTCAGTTTATTAACTAAGCCAAGTTACTTAGCCCAGTCCTCTGGCCCTTCTTTGGTATGGCATATCAGTCAACACTAGCCCTCAATTGTCCATCTTTCTAGAAATTTGTTGAAAATGAGTCCTTTTCATTCTTCTTGTGCTTTAGGCTTATGTTCTTTGACAATTTTTCTTTCATATCATCCTGTTGAGTTTTACTAGGACAGAAAATAAACTCAGATGCTCACCTTTGCATGCTTAAGCTTATATTTTAATAATACTACACACTATCCCTCTATTTCATCATATTCAAAACCACTTTTCACCTATTATATAAGCAAAGGTTATAATGTGTAAATTGTGTTGCTGCTGTTGTGAGAAAGGTGAGATGGTAGTCCATAGACTGCTTGGACCAATCTACATTGGGATGGCATTCCTGGAAAGAAATTTGCCTATGTGAGTCGAGATTCTTAGAGATGTAATATCTGATAATTGAAACAATCTGTCCTGAGGAAATATCTTGACACCTATTTGAAGAACTCCGAACAGGGCTGTTCATAGCAGTTTAAATTAAAGGGAAGTTTGAAATAACTGAAATGCTAAAAGATTAATAATCAGGGAAATAAAAATAAGATTATGTTTAAATGATGACAGAATATTAAATGAGAAAGCAGAATAGGATACATGTATTCAATATAATACAGATTTGAACACAAATCATATACCATTTTTATTAGTAGAAACATTTGTATTTTAGCAATTTTAACTTAAAATGTATACATATTAAATGACTATAACTGCAAATATTATATAATTATATAAGTTTAAATGAATTAACCAAAGTATAAATAAAAATAACTAAATAAATAACACTGTGAACAAACTTTAAGCTATAAAATATAGTACTCATTCCATTGAATAATAATTTAAGTAGGAAAAAATATCCTAGCTTTATTCATTATAGTGTTCCTTTAATTTGCATGAACTTTATCATTATGCTTTCAGGATATTTACACTATTATATCAGTATACATAAGGACAAGAGTATTTCTTTAAGGCAGAATTTAATATTACAAATTCACAAATAGCTGTTGAGACAATTTGACTTAATTGTTATTTGGATTATTTTCTGCTGCTATAGGCATTTTTTATCTTCTGCATAGAAAGCACTTTTTTCTCTATTAAAGTTCAGCACCATTCACAAAGATAGTGGTTTACAGGGGAGTTTGGGAATGCAAGATAAGAACTTTTTAAATTAATACATTAACAGACAAGTCTGAACTAAACCCTCTTGTAATATGTTTGCTGAGGAAAAATTCCAATTGATTGATTTCTATTATTTCCTTCTGTAAGAAGCTGCTCTCATCTTTAACTAGTCTAAATTGTGATGGTTCTATTTTTGCTTCTGTACTTTGAGAACATTTAAAGTATTTTAGCATTCTCAGAAAACTTACCTTTGTAATGAGCTTCTGTTAAACTTTCAGGCCCCACCAAGAATATCTGTGTTATGACACTGTATATGTGGATTTAAAGCACACAGTAGTCAGTTGCAGAAAGTAATTTTAGGCAGTGATATAATAAGATAGATTATGAAGTTTTTATAAAAATTATAATTTCTTATTAATGAGACTATTATTCTGACCTTTAAAATTAATTGCTATTTAGTACCACTGGGGAAGTTTATTCACATGCGTATATCTGTTAATTCTGAATTTAAATTTCTCAGTATATGCCTGGGTTGTGGGCTCAATCCCCAGTGTGGGACATGTAGGAGGCAGCCGATCAATGATTTTTCTCTCATCATTGATATTTCTCTCTCTCTCTCCCTCTCTTAAATCAATAAAAAATATTTTAAAAAATGTCCAATTAAGGATCATTATAGGTAACTTTAAACTTAAATGTTATTGTGAAATAGTTATAAGACCTGATAAAAATAAACAGTCTAGCTTCTAATGTTTATCAAACATCAGTTGAAAAAATGGTTTAATATACTGTGAATGTGTCTATTATGCAAATTTCTATATTGAAAAAAATTATAGTACCTAGATATATTAACTATGATTACTATTGTGTTCTAGTTAAAAATAGCTTTCCCATGGGGGAACATTTGAATAACTGTGTAGCATGACTAAAAAAGCACCCTTTTTCTGCCAGCTGCAGGAGGTGTTCCTTTTTATTCTTCTTTTCTTAAATTCCTAGTCTAGATATATTTACATTTGAAATTGTCTTATATTTACTATATATGGATCATTACTACTGAAAGGAATTTTAGAGACAAAACAGGTAGATGTAGATAGTCTTAGAAATAAGGAGGGTTCATGGGAGACGATTGCATATATGGGGCTTAGAGATCTCAAAATGCTTATCTTATTTACAGAAGATAGAGAAATGACACAGGATAAGGGGGGGGGAAGGAGACATACATTCACAGAGGATAAAGAAAATTCATGGGATATTGGGAAGAAGGAAACATATTTTCACAGAGAATAGAGGAATGTTGCAAGATAAGGGGAGAGAAAGAGGGAAGCATCAGGTGGGCTTTGGCCTTTGAAACTGATACTATGTAACAAAATAGTATCAGGGGTTCCTAAATCAATGAAAGGCCCAATTAAAAAGGTTCAGATTCAAGCAAAGAATGATAGCCTTATAAACTAGAGACAAAGGGATATGAGACAGATTTTTTTAAGATTACACATTTTCAGATTTTCAGATTTAAGATTTTTGGATTTGGATTTTTTCCCCATTAGAGAGAGAAAGAAAGATCAGGCTTTCCCATTTGGGGATCCCTCCCCAGGAGGTCCCCTTTGGGGACATCCCTACCAAGATGGAGTTTGTATATGCTTCAAATAAGCTTCCAGATTTTTCTTATTAAAGAAGACTTATGTTCCACGAATTAATTCTTCATCTTCGTTGGACAAGGAATCATGAGAAGTCTGCACTCTGAACCCCAGGTTTCACTACCTTAAATGAAAAACACGGGAACAGATGAGTTTCAAAATTTAGATTACTTTTATTTGTATTGTAGGGCCATATTTTAAATATTAACAATCTCTATCTTCTCTCTATATAAAAGCCTAAGCAACTGCTTGACCAGTTGCGATGATGTGTACTGACCACCAGGGGGAAGATGCTCAACACAGGAGCTGCCCATTGGTGGTCAGTGTGCTCCCACAGGGGAGTGCTGCTCAGCTGACTGAGGGGCGCCAGACACAGAACTCACAACCAGCCGCCGCAGCTCAGAGACCACAGGGTAGAGGCAGTGACCCTACCAAGCAGCAGGCACAGTGGGACCGGGATGAGCAGGAGTGGCAGGCAGGAGTATCAGACAGTGTTGGACTGCTGATTTCGGCCCAAACCCCACTGAGGGACCCCACTGGTGCACCAATCTGTGCATCAGGCATATAGTACTTCATAATCAACTACATTAATAGTTCTGCAACAAAATATAAATAATCATGCTAAGTGGAATAAAGAAAGTAGCTTTACATGAATTCTAGTAGGGTGTCAGATCAATTATGGACTAACACTGGATCTTCAGAAGTTTTTGATTTTAAGAATTTTGGATAGAAATTGTGTGTACTTATGGTTGTTTAAATGTCAAAATATTAAACTTTTCAAAGTTATACAAAGGTCACCCATTGGTAATGAAAACTTGCTAAGTGAAAGCAAATTTCTAATTTTCCATTGCTATTCGATCATTGTTATTTTCAAGGTATATTTATTAACAAGGGTTCCAAATTCAATTGCTTACTTTCTAAGGGTACTCTAGTATCATAAACAGTTGAGATGGTCAAATATTATGCAATAGGGAGTGGCAGAAAATGTGACCTAAAGATGGGATACTTTCCTTAAAAGCATCCACAGTCTCTTTGTCTGTCTCTTATTCTCTCTCATGCCAGATGCTAATTCTGAGTCAGAAGTGGCCAGATTATTATGATCTCCGAACGCATAATAATCTGGTTACTCAGTGTATAGACTATATAATAAAAGGCTAATATGCAAATAGTCCGCTTCACCAGGAGTTCGACCATCAGGCAGGCTGGTCAACTGCCCATGTCTCCTCCCCACTGGTCAGGCTGGCCGGACCCCATCCATGCACAAATTCATGCTCTCGGCCTCTAATATATGTACTGAGTGGTCAGATTATTATGCATTCAGAGATTATAATAATCTGGCCACTCAGTATATATAGTATAAAGAAAGATTATGAAAGGATTTCTGACAACCTGAGTAGTCTTTCATAATTAGCTTATTTGTTATTGCCACTTTTTCTTCCCTAAAAAAAAAACTTAGCCTATTATTTAAATATTGATTTATTCAATCTTTCAACAAATAGTTATTAAATTTATACTCTATTAAAAATGAGTAAAAAAATGAAGGAAATAGAAATGAATAAGGCAGTTCAAGCCTTAACGATGAGCTAAACAATATACACCATGCAGAGGTAAGAGCATGGTGCTGCAGCATTCTAAAAGATGTGCACCCATCTCAGTCTACTATGGAAGCATTTCCAGGAGTGGAAAAACGGGGGCTTGAAGGAAGAGTAAAAGTTAGTTAAGCAATGAATGGGACAAGACCTTTCCAAGTAGAGGGAAGAATGAAGGGATAGGATTAATTGAGAAAGTAAGGATAATTCATTATAACAAAAGGCTAAGATAAAAATTTATTTGTTTTAAATAAGCAGGGCAAAATATAGCTACTTCCATTATTAAAGATGTTCATATTTTTGTCAATTTTACATTTGATTTTCATCCCTTTTATCAGTTGTAATAAGTATAATTTGATTGTAAATACTACTGTTTAGGTGTTTGGACTAGCTATTTTCCTTTTTTTTTTTAAAAAAAAAGTATTCTCCATATTTCCTACACTCTGAAAAGATTAGAATAACAAAAAAAAGAAGCAATTTAAAAAAACAAGACTCATTATATTTGATACATATATGTCAAAGAGAAGGGAAATAAAATAATATGAAGAAAGAGAAAATGAAAGTAACAAAGCATGAGACTATTTCTTCCCTAGACATAATTTCCTGTACTAATTCTGCCTCCTGTTTCAAAGAGAAAATGCTATTTGTATTACCGCCGGGACTCAGTATTATTTTATCATGCCAATATATTTAAATTTTTAATACAAACTTCATTACATAGCTTGAGCACCTTAAGAAAAGTATACAATTAACTCCAAAGCAAAGCATTCTATTTGTCTTTTAAACTCTCGGGCAAGAGCTAAATGGAAGAAATTGAATTAAACAAAATTACCTATTGCCCTTTTTTATTAAACACTCCTACTAATGGGCCAAATATATCTGCATTCTAAATGCATCCAATGTTATAATATGAAAACTAACAGAGCAACAATAGCTTGCAAAATCCATCAGGGGAAAACTTCACACTGACCTGGGTAAGACTACTAATTTAATTTTATCGTATCAAGTGAAAGTGACTTGAAACCAAGGGAGACTAATCTGAACAGTAAGCCTAATTGCAAACGCCTCAGTACATTATGCAGATAATAACTGCTCCCATGTGGATAATAGAAGTTAGGAGAGTACTGAAAATTACACTTTCTTTTGCCATAGTGAAAATGAACTAATATTGCATCTTACTTTCTGATCCACATACTAAAATGGAAATTGCTTTCCAGGTTTTACTAATTTTACTGACAGGATATTATGTCAAACTCTTTTTTTATCTTATGCATTTATTCTGATTAAATATAAAACTACAATATTTGGAAATGACAAAAAAATCAGAAAAGAAATTCTAGACATGCACATGTCTATGATTTCATATGACTTTACCATCAGCATTCATTTCAATATCTAAAATAAGTTGAGAAGATTTCTGTTTCAAATGAGTCTATATTAAGCAAAACCTATTCTGCTGCCTATGTGTCTATGAAACTGAATGTATCTGAAATTAGCATGCGTTGCTGAACCGTACATAACAAACCTTACACTATTTAATTAAACACCAGAAATACCATGATGAATAAGCATTGAGATGTTCATCATTTGCATATCAATTTAAGTCATTTCAGAACATTATAGCACAAATAAAAATAACTCTCAGACCTCCATTGGAGAGATTAGAAACTGAGTCAGGCACTGAGAGGATTACACATGTTGTGCATCCCGGGAGCAATTCTGTAGCACAGGTCTCCTAATGACAATGTGGGGAGAGTCTCCGGATCACTCTGGGACCCCCGTGACTCACACAGCCAACATTAAACAAGTGTCTCACTAATTCTACATTTGCCTTCGTTGAGATGTGCCATGTTCTCAATGGCATAAACTCTTTGGCACACATATGCACATAGAGATGCTGATATTTAAAACAATACTTTTAAACAGCATATTTATTGTTACCAAGTTACAGTTATAATTCAAGTCATGTGTATTATGGTTAAGCATTTTGTTCTACTGTGCAATGTTATTGAGTTGGGTGGTTTTTCCTGAGCAGGATGCAAGGGTGATTTCTTTCCTGGGTTTTGTCCAGATGGATTTAAAGAATAAAGCCATGGACACAAGGTGATAGATAACAAGGATGGAAATTTATTAGAAGCAAATACAGACTCCCACGTGGGGAGGAGATCCCAAGCAGGTGACCCACTAAGCCCATTTTCTTCCTAAGGTTTATAAAGGCTGCAGTTCTTTGTCTCTTGATTATCCATTCTGATTTGTCACTATATCAGCTTTAAAGTTCAAACCCCACATTTAAGTCCCCTTTTTTTCTCCCCCTTTAGTGGTAGAATTCTCTATCTCCTATGAAAATCTGTTTTCCTTTCTCCCATTTGTCAGCATTTCTCTATCCCTTGTGAAAGTTTGTATCCTCTTTCTTCCTATACCATGTGTTTTTTCCCTTATCCTCTGCCCTTATCATGTGGCACCTTTTTTAATTTTACTTTTTTAGTAGAGGCCCAATGCATGAAGATTCATGCAAGAACGGGTCTTCTTTCCCCTGGCTGCTGGCACCACCTTCACTGCTGCCGGAGCTGCCTTTTCACTCTGGCCCAGAGATGCCTTTCTGCCTTCCCATGCTGCCTAGGGGCCAAGAGTGGCTGAGGTGGTAGGGAATGCCTGCGTCATGGAGACAACACATGCATCCCACCCTGCCTCAGGACCCTCGGCACCTGTGTATGCAAATTAACCTGCCATCTTTATAGGGTTAATTTTCATACTCATTCCTGACTGGCTGGTGGGCATTGCAAAGGGACAGTCAATTTGGATTTTACTCTTTTATTAGATTTTTGTCTCTGTGAATATATGATTTTTGGCAGCTGCAAGCCCTCACCTTTGCAGTCCTCCCCCATGGACCCTCTAATTCCTAAAATTCCCTAAACTGGCCTATTTTTGCCCTAAAACTCCTTACATTATGTGATTTTTTCATTTGATTTTTTTCTTTGCACCAGGCTTTAAAAACTTTTTTACTTTAGGTAAGTTAATTCAACATAAACTATTTTAAGTTGGGTAATACAACACAATACTCTTGTCTGTTTTAAAATGTAGTTGATCCCCAAAATGGTGTTTCTTGAATTAATAAAGTTTCTAGAGTCCGAGAAATTCTGATCAATTCTAAAGAGTCTATTAAATTAATTAATCTATTGAACTTTATTCTGGGAATCCATTCATTGCCCTGCATCTAATAATAGGCACTAAAGATTAAAAAGGCACTTAATAAAGTAGTAAAACAAAAGGCTTAGCAGGGACCTGAGAATAAAACCTTTTTCACCCAACGTATTTGGGTATTATATAAGGTATCCACTACATTAATTTAATTTATAATATTTTATTTCAGTAGAGGTATGGTGAACTCAGATTAAGTTAAATTATGAACTAACATTCTAGATAGATTATTTAGTTAATTATCTAAAAGTCATGTTAAAGCCACAAAATACTTAAAGCATTATTATACTTATTACCCACCCATTTATATTATACTAGAGGCCCGGTACATGAAATTCGTGCAGGGGGAGGGGGTCCCTCAGCGCAGTCTGTGCCCTTTCTCAGTCTGGGAGCCCTCAGGAGGTATCTATCTGGCGGATTAGTCTTTTGAACTTCTAAGCCATCAATTGAACATCCTTAGTACTGCTGTGGAGGTGGGAGAGGGTCCCCCCACTGCTTCTGTGCTCGGCAGACATGAACCTGGCTTCAGGCTTAGCTGTGTTCCCCCTGTGGGAGTGCATTGACCACCAGGAGGCAGTTCCTGCATTGATTGTCTGCCCCCTGGTGGTCAGTGCATGTCATAGCGACCAGTCATTCCACTATTCAGGCGATTTGCATATTAGTCTTTTATTATATAGGATGAGTAAATGGGGTGAGATGCTTTACCATAACTACAATATATCCTTATATGTAACATAAGAAATATCTTTGACTGAAGCACAATGAGATATTCCACCCAAAATGCTTTACTTTATTAATACTTTCATACATATTATATGAAAAATATGGTTCTAAGTACTGGGAATGGTTATCCCCACCATTACGCAGTCCAGCAAAGAGATAGGTAATTATATAGTTCTGAAAAGAAATGTAAATGTATAGCTTGCTAACTACTGTCAGAATGACATGGTGCAACAAGACCATATTGGCTTTGACACAGACTGTGAGATGAAAGGTGACTCCTCGGGTGAATTGCTAATTAAGTATAATCATGAAAATGGTTACATAAATTTGTGTCTATAGTTGTAACAGAATTGTTCTTTCTGTAACTTTTTTATTAAACACTAAATTATTGTATAATTTTTAATCGCCATTTTTCACAGCATAGTGACCAGCAAAAACTTTAACTATGGGGTACTTTTGCCTCAATCACTTTTTGACTGCACTAACTAATTTAATATTTAATAGAACATTATGTTCATAATGAAAACTGATATTACATTGCTAATATAAGCAAACACTAAGATCCTGCCTTCCTATGAGATTCAACATATCCGTTCCTTGCAAATAAATATTCAGAGAGTTTCTTTAGTATCATACCTAATAAAAGAGTAATATGCAAAGTAATTATCAATCTGCTACACACACAAGCCATGCTACAAGCCACAATCACTAGCCAATCAGGAGCAAGTATGCAAATTAACCCCAACCAAGATGGATGCAGCCATGGAGAGAGCAAGAGGGATGCGTGGGTTTCCCTGGCAATGGAGGAAGCCAAGTTTTCCACACACCCTGGCCGGCCTAGGCCTCCACTTAAAGCTACAAAGTTTCAATGATAGAAGATAAATAAATCCCAGATCCCAGGGCCTCAGCTTAGGTCGCTGGGAGGAGTGGCTGACCTGCAAACGCCTCTCACCAGGCCACCCTACACCCCAAGGGAATACCCACCCTGATCTATGATACCTTTCAGGGCAAACCAGCTGGCCCCCACCAATGCACCAGGCCTCTAGCCTACCTAATAAAAAGGTTATATGAAGATTGACCATCAATCCAATACCCAAGATGGCTGCTCCCATGTGGACACAAGATGGCCATCACAAGATGGCCAGCAGGGGAGGGCAGTTGGGAGGGACCAGACCTGCAAGGGAGAGCAGTTGGGGGTGACCAGGCCAGCAGAGAAGGGACGTTGGGGCAAAAGGCTGGCAGGGGAGCAGTTAGACATCAAACAGGCTGGCAGAGGAGTGGTTAGTGGTTGATCAGGCTGGCAGGAAGAAGCAGTTAGGGGCAATCAGGAAGGCAGGCAGGCAGGCGAGCAGTTGAGTGCCAGCTGTCCTGGATTGTGAGATGGACGTCTGACCGCCCGTTCAGGTCTGATCCCAATAGGGACCCCCCCACACCCCATGCACAAATTCCATGCACCGGGCCTGTAGTAATTATTATACATGTCCTCGTGTCGGAAAAATCTTAAGATAACTTTCAAATGAATTTTATTTTTCGTTGATTTAACGAAGAAGATATATTTTCATATGCTTTATCTTTATAAAGAAGTATAATTTGAAAAAAAGAACCTCAAACTATTTTGAATAAAAATTGCAACTTTGTAGTAGAAAACTAGAAATTCAAACACAACTCTCATTTTTATGGTCAGATTTAACTTTTGATATGACTTTAGGGTAATCTAAATGCCTTGCTTTGTTCATCAATAAAAAAGGAATGAAGCTGTAGGAGTCTTGAAAGAATTACAGAATTAATGTATTTACATTTTTCAAGTCTGAGATGAACTTTCTAGATGACTGTAAAATACTATTCAGGACAAAAACTATAGTTAATTTCACATTCAGGTCCATACTAGTAAATGCCACTTTGGATCAAAGGTTTATTATGTGCATTTCTATAGCAATATAAAAGAAATTATTTATCTTCAGTATTCTGCTGACAAGAATTTTTTTAAATGTCATGAACTGTTACTGGGGACTGAAAGAAACAGTCTTTGATATTTTCTGACATTATATTTGTGGCACTATCTACAATAGCTATATGGTATGAATGACTATCATAATTAAAAGCAGTACTTCTGGATCAGAACTAAAAATAGCTATTAAGACAAATAGTTTAAGCAATGAGAACTTAAAATTCGGTAATATAGATTAAAAAGAGCAGAAAAAATGCTGTCATTGAAAATATTATAATTACAAGCTTTTCAATTGCTAAATATCTATTAAAGTTTATTTTAAATACCATAACCATAAAAAACTAATTAAGATGAATAAAAATGCTAGTGAGGATCACTCATTTTAAACAAAGATTGATTTCTCATAAAATGTTGTATCTAACATTAGTTCATACTATATGGCTCATAATTTCGCAGCTAAAAAGTCAGATTGTATAATCAAATGTTTGATTATAGGAAACCTGATCTTACCATATTTTCTCTATATGATGTAAACATGTGACATTATACAAACAGATATAGTTGAGCTTTAAATACAGTATAAGACTAAGATTAACGTAGTCCAAGATCTTCTCAGAATGAGAAATTCTAGGCTTAAAGATTTTAAAACAGTGTATATATTTCATTACTATTTATTTTTTTGTTGGCTTTTCGAAGTAATGGAACTCAGTGGTCAGATATAAAAATAAGAAAATCCCATCATTCTGGTGTGTTCCCACATCACCCTGATAGATGTAGTTAAGCAATGTGCTTCCCATGTGTCTGAGTAATTTTTCCACTGGTCAAAAATAAGTTCTTAGCTTATCCCACAGCTACATTAGAACCATGAGACTATTATAAAATTTATTAGAGAATAAAATTACATTATAAATGAGATTTTTCTATTAGTAATATTTTTTCTTTCTTTTAGGCATCAAAGGAATCATAAGCAAAAAACTAATAATGTTTTTTGAGTCTTCAAAAATGGTTCTAGGAATATTACTTTGAATTAATTTGCAAAACAGTGATCTGGAGAAATTCTGAAATAAGCATAATATGCATCATTTAAGTACTGGAATTTTTTAAAATTTAGTGACAAAAATAAATATTTTCCAAGGCTGACTTTTGTGTGTGTGTGTGTGACAGGGTACAGTGCTTGTTGAGGGAAAGTCTAGGAATGATAGTCAGTTAATTGCTCAATTTCTGACATGTTAAGCAGTGTATGGAGAACTTCATTACCTATACAACCAAAGAAATGGAGAGGATTTTAATGATAATCTAGTTGTTTAAAAATGTTTCTAAGAAGAGCCCCAACTGCTCAAGGACACATGAGAGGCTGAGCATGGCTCCTCTTACTAGCACTCAGACAAGTCAGTTCTGGGTTTACTTTTTATATGTATCAATTCCATAAAATATTTCACAGGAAGAAACATCTCAGCTGCTTAAAACAGTCTGAAGCACACTGCTTTATACTACTCTTTCAATTTACAGGTGAGGAATTGAGAACCAGCGAGTCAAAGTGATATTTATGCTATGAAGTTAATGCTTTAAACTTTGAAATCACTCAATCACTTTTCCTCCAGACTTTAAGACTTCAATGACATATGTCCTAGAAACCTCTGCCTTGCTCACTCTGCTACAACTGCAGTCACCTCCTGCTTTCCTTTTAATGATCCAAGCATGTTACTACTGACTTTGAGACTTTGCCCTGATGTTCTCCATAACTGGAATGATCTTTCCCAAGATAACTTCATAGCTATTTCCTACTGTATATATTTTTCTTAAATGTCAGCTTTTTTAATGAGGCCTTCTGGTTTTATTCTAGCATAGTAGATGGATTGCAAAAGTGGTCATGCTTTTTTCCCCTCCCTCTGACACTATTCCTTAGAAACTTGCAAAAATGATTTTGTAGCTGACTCCATGGTAACAAAGATTATAAATTTTTCTCCCTGTGGTTCTGTGGTGACCTTTGACTTTGAGAGATAGCCTGCTGTGGAAGGGAGCGGAACCAATCCTAATCAAAGATCTTAAGAAAGCCTGCACATTTATGCTTACAGTATGAGATCTCATCACCATGAAGAGCACAAGCCTAGGCAAGGAGGATAAAAGACCATGTGCAGTGGAGCAAAATCTTTCCAGCTAAAGTTATCCTCCAGCCCTCCAACCGCAGATATGAATGAGCCTAGCTGAGATCAGCCAAGATTATCACAGCTTAATAGAACTACCCTAGCATCTCATAGACTAATAAAATAACAAATGATTATTGTTTTAATCCACTAATTTTTTTTATCTCTGAGTTTCCTAGCAAACAGAACTTGAGACAAAGCTTAGGTAATCAGATTATGTACAAGCAGGGAACAAGTTACAACTATTAACTGATAAGCTGATCCTCTGGAGCTGATGATGGCCTCACAAGAAATATAAGTGTTTCTTGGGTCACTTAACCCATTTCCACTGCTTCTTGGAACCAACCATCAGGGAAAGGGAGAGAAGCAATTTATCTATTCTGTTAGCAATCTTGTATTTCTCACTCATTGAGGTTTACCTCATGGGATATAAATTCATACACAATTATAGTCTATGATACACAGTTTTTCCAGGCAGTCAGTGGTGAGTATAGAACCTTCGTTGGTCAAGTAAGCTGGCCCAGACCTCAAGGGCTGTTGAGGTTCTGTCTATGTTGGACATGTTGAAGACCTTCCCTCATTCCTGAGAAAGTCTAAGGACAATCAGTGGTAGTAAGTAAGAGATGAGGCAACAGTAGGAATGTCTGCATATGTATTTTGCAGGATTCTCATGATGTGGGCAAACTATCCTTGTGTCTACTGAACTAGGAAGTGAGGCAAAGAGCCAAGAATCAGGATTATCTGGGTACTATAGGACTGTAGGGTCAGGGATGTGTATACACTAGGTCCAGTATATATCCCAGGATGCCTAGCCAAATTCCAGACCCCTTTCACACTGAGCTAATATATTTCTTTCATACTCTATTTTCCTCCTTAGTAAACTAGCATTTCTCATATTTGCATATTATTTGTTTTCCTCAATTATAATTTAAACTCCAAAGAGGAAAGAAAATCTTAAAATATTTTTTCACTAATGTTTCTCCAGAACTCAGGACAGTGCTTGGAACAGTAGATTCTCAATAAAACTTAGATTACTGAAGGAAAAGAAGAAATTTAAAAAAAATACTTGAATAGATAAATGTTCAAATGTTATTGACTTACTTGCATGACTTAATAATTAAACAATTCTTTAAAAATTAACAGGTCAATTATGCAGCAATAGCCATATTTGCATTACTACATTCTACTGAAAAGAATTATCTTTACAGAAACATCAGTAACATTTTTCATTAATATATGTGGATCTAATTGGAGAGAAAACTTGAGTGATTATTTTTAGACACAAAAATTTGGGCATCACCATCAAACAAAATTACTTTTTTGATTATTCTGTAATCAGTTATTCACTTAACTCACAAATTTAGGCAAAAAAATCTTGATTAAAATTACCACTGTTATTTTAAAATAATGTAATTCTGCTTCCTAACCTGAACCAGAAGCTCATTCTGCTGTACACAGCTAGAAGAATTTCTTGATTAAAACACTGAGTTATCTAATCACTTCTGTGCCCTATAAATGTTATAGCATATGATGAAAATATAGAAGTATGTGGCTCTTTAAAATAGATTTTCTATCTATTCTTTTTCCTCAAAATGTTACTTATCTTTATTCAAGCTTTAAAGATGCCCAATGAAATGCTTATTTGTGTTCCCTGTATAATGCTCATTTTCTTTTTTTGCCTTGTTCTCTTATTTTAAAAAAATATTTTTCAATTATATGGAACTTTTATAAAGAGATATTATAATTTATCAAAGTACATAAAATATTACTCATCAAATAATGTTATATACCTATATGAAACCTCATTGTTTAGCTTATTTGTACTCCTCCACAGAATTTCTCAAAATTGCATTTTTCTCTTTTCTGAAATATAAAATTTATATTCCCTAAAACATCCCTTTTAATTTTTAACTGAGTGTATATATATGAGCCTGTGTATGTCAGGTGGCGGGGAGGGAGAAAAAGAAAGAGAAAAGGAGAGAGAGGTACACATACAGCAAGAGAAAAAGAGAAATTTCAGCTTAAGAGTAAATTGTGTTAAACTTTGTGATTTAGAAATGATGTTCAGAGGTGTGTATACTTAAAGGAGTGATGACTCAAGAGTTTTATTTCATTGTGTAACAATAAACTTTTGAGAAGCACTAATTTTAAGGGAAGAGGATATCAGAACCAATTGACTATTGTATATTAATTTCACATTCAGCCAGATTATTTTTTAATTTTTTAATTTTTTATTGATTTATTTAGAGAGAGAGAGAGAGGTGTGTGTGCGTGTGTGTGAGGGGGGAGAAGCATTGATTTATTGTTCCACTTATTCATGCATTCATTGGTTGCTTCTTGTATGTGCCCTGATCAGATGTGAAAACCACAACATTGCTGTATCAGGACAACACACTAACCAATTAAGCTATCTGACAAGGGCCAACATTCAGCCAAATTATGAAAGTCAATTATTACTTTTAAAAATTTGTAGATTGTTTTGGATTTTCTATGTGAATGGTCATAAAATCTGTGAAACAAAAATGAAGTTGTATTTCCTCATTTCTAATATTTATGCTTCTAAATTCATTTCTTGGTCTTATACGAGGAACAAAATAACAATGGTATATGTTGTGACTTTTAAAAAATAACATTTTGTTAGGTAGAGCCCTGGAATATCAAATGGTGAGCCTCAGTTTAATGAAAAGACAAACAGTGAAATTAAAATAGAAAAGTTTATTACACATCCTGGAGGAAGTAGAGGGCATGAGTAGAAGGTTCACAGGAGGAAGTCAACATAGTGTGTAGGCAAAGAGAGCACTGGCAGGACCTGGGCCACATGTCTTCATTAGGGCCTCAGTTGGAGTGCTTCAGGGTTAAGGCCAGATTGTTCTATTCAAACCAAAAGAGCAGGTTTTTGGTAAGTTTCATGGGGGTCATATCTAAGGGGTACACAAGGAGAAGGCCCAGGGAGACAGGGGGAAGACTGCTTACCAGGGCCTTTTAGGGAGTCATAACCAGTATTTTACATTTACTTGTGACTCTGTGTGAGATGTTATCTAGGACGTGATAGGGAAGGGCTAGTGTTAATGAGAGGACCCTCCAGATCACTTGGCCACAGGATATGGATGCCAAGGCAGTGAGATAAAGCAATTTAGTTAAACTATCAACAGTATAGTTGGCATTTCTTATTTCTGACTGTAAAGAGAAAGTTTATAAAGGTTCTTATATTTAGGGTACAGTTAGCTCAGGTTTTGCTAGTTTAATTATATAGGTATTTGTTTACAAGGCTAAGAAATGTCCCTTCTTAACTTACTAAGCTCCTTTATATGGGATGATGACTTGGTAGTGAGCTTTGCCAAATACTTTGAGATTATTATATAGTTTCCATGTTAATTTTTAAAGGTGGCGAATCATATTTATGTGGTTTATTTTTGTCCTAACTATCTTGAATATCTTTGATAAATTCAAATTGGTTGGGTGCTGTCATTTCTATATAATATTCTCTTAGTATTTACTAAGTTAACATGCAAAACATTAAATTTGGTATCTACTCATACTATACACTGAGTGGCCAGATAATTATGATCTCTGAACACATGATAATCTGGCCACTCTGTGTATGTGTGTGTGTGTGTGTGTGTGTGTGTGTCTGTATGAGTGTATGTGTGTGTGTGTGTGTATTTTTTTTAGCCTGGTCGAGGAGACAATTTGCATATTAGCCTTTTATTATATAGGATATATACTGGGTGGCCATATTATTATGCATTCAGAGATCATAATAATCTGGCCACTCAGTATATACAATAACTAACAATAGATTAAATATATAAATGTCAAAAAAAATCAAACTTCTAAAATACATAAAAAATAGAGGTAAATGAATATCTTTTATTTCTTGGATTAAAAGATTCCTCAAGATACAAAGATTATTATAAAAGAAAAGAAGTATATATTTTAAATAAAAATAAGAACTTTTATCAATATATTTAAAGTGATTAAACAAGCTACAACTTTAAGGATTATGCTATTAATACATAAAACTGAAAAATAATTAGAAATATGATTATCTAAAGCACTTTTATAAGCTAACAAAAACGCACAAACAGCTCAGATGAAAAGTGAGAAAAAAGGAATAATCATATAAGAAGAAACACACATAGTCAGCAAACTCACAGTGAGACACTGAAAACTATTAGTGATCAAGAATTAGAAGAACAAATTGAAATCACTAGCAAATACATTTTATGTTCAATTGAAGTAAAAACAAAATAAAAAATCTATTTGTTTACATCAAGTGATGAAGAACATATGGATCCATGGGATCTTAAGCTGCTAATGGGAATGTTGTTGAAATTAGGAAATAAAATATTGGCATTATCTCCTAAATGTGAACATTTATACACAGGATGACTCAGCAATTCACTCCTACATTATTTTCCAAAATAAACTTATACATGCTTATTACCTGACATGTATAACACTATTTATTGCAATACTTATCACAGAAATATAAACAAAATGAAAAAGTACAGTATATCCATGTAAAGAAATATTGTATAGCAGTTACAACTGATCTATAGTGACACAGACCTATAGATGAATGTCATCAATATAATACTAGATATAAAAGTAAAATACAAGGCATTATATAACTTAAAGCTAAAAAATCCTAAAATTTAAAAATGCTCTTTTTAAAAAATACATATATATAGTCATAAGGTTATATGAAAAAGACACCAGAATTAAAGTTTAAGGAATAGGTAACTCAGATTTGCGGGAAGCCAGGCATTACCTCACCAATAGAGATGCAAATAGAACAAACAGGAAACTTGGTCAAAGCTTAATGGATCTGTTTACCATTGTTTAGGTGAGACTTTAGTTGCCCCTCCTTTAGTCTTATGTTAAGTATGAACTGTTTACCCATTGTTTAGGTGAGACTTTAGTTCCCCCTCCTTTAGTCTTATGTTAAGTATGAACTATTCACATATTGTTTAGGTGACACATTGGTAATTGTAAAAGCTTCCACACCTTTTGTCTTATGGTAATTCTTGCTGGTTGATTTCATTGTTGGAATTTCCTGACCTAAAGGACATGAATGTATCACTTGGCCCTAAATAAAAGGGGATAGGAAAACCAGAGGGGGGGGGGGCAGTCCCTCCACTAGAGATGGGCTCCTGCCTGGCCCCCATTATTCCCCCAAATTAATGCTTTTCAAGTCTCTCTTCATTTGTGTGCGGCCTTCTCCAGACGCTGAACCCTGACATGGGAACCCTGGACACGCAGGACATGAAAAAGAAAGCCACACAGATTGAGAAAGATCACTCTTATATGGTTCAATATAAGTTTTTTTGTGTGTAAATATCCTAACTTTGCTTTTAGATTATTTGTTTGTAGGTATTTATTTGATTATTTAAATAACTAACAATCACTAAAAGTGTGATATACATTGAGCAATGCTTTTGTCAGGAAACAAGGATCATGATGAATCCAGTTCTGTACATGAATAATCTATAGATAAACCAAAAGTGACTTGAAGACCCAATTTACTTTCTCCCTAAAGCTCTCCTTTGGCTTAATGTTATTAAAGTGTGATTAGGTACTGTCGCAATGGAGTTCATAGGGAAAGTGGTCTCTGGGAAGGCAGAATGTGGAGTCCTGATAGAAATGTGGAAGCAGCCGAGACCGGTTTGGCTCAGTGGATAGAGCGTCGGACTGGGGACTGAAGGGTCCCGGGTTCGATTCCGGCAAGGGCATGTACCTTGGCTGCGGGCACATCCCCAGTAGGGGGCGTGCAAGAGGCAGCTGATAGATGTCTCTCTCTCATCGATGTTTCTGACTTTCTATCCCTCTCCCTTCCACTCTGTAAAAAATCAATAAAATATATTAAAAAAAGAAAAAGAAATGTGGAAGCAGAGTGATTTGGATTTATTTCAAATTCATTCCTTGGAGAACTCCTCTCCCTGCATTCAACAACAGTGTGAGCAGAGAGTGTGATGAATGACTTTGACTTTCTGGCTCCCTTCCCAATTTTCCTTCTTTTAACCTGTGGTTCTAAAAGAGAGCCTTTAACCAGAAGCATCAATAACATATTTCCTGGGGAACTTGATAGAAATGTAAATTCTTTGGCCCCATTCCAGATCTTCTGGATTGGAAATCCTAGGAGTGGACCCAGCAATTAATGTTAGACTAAGCCTTTCAAGTGCTTCTGACGCATGTTAATGTTTGAAAAACACTTTTCTTGATTTTGATTCCTGTGCCTGAATTACAGGTTAAAATTTAAATTTAGCTAAATAAATTATGGCAGTGATTTTCTTTAGGTTTCTGTAGATTCAAATTTGTCCATCTTCTAATCTTTTCCTATTTGGAGCCAGAGCAACCTTCTAAAATCCAAAACTATTGTGGTTAAATGTTTTAATGCCTAACAACTGCCCTTAACATAACATCTAACATTATCACAGCATACACATTATTCCATATTTGACAATGCCTTTCTCTTGAGATTCATCTTTATATCATTAAATTCATTTCAAACATATCAAATTCCTTTCAGGTACATATGCTCTTCCATATCTAGTGCTTGTCACATGCTGAAACCTTTTCCACATCTTTCTCAACTGCATCACTTTTAACCTCTAGCCTTGATTTAATTCTTACATTATCTTTGGACCTCTTCTTGATATTCTAAGGTTGACACATTTCCCTTGCTATCCAGCCTCCCTCTGGCATTATTAACATCTATTACACATCATTATCATTGATTTTTAAATTGTGTGTTCTCATAAACCATAAGTCAGATTTTGTCTGTTTGAATTTCCAGAATCAGTATTTGTTTTCTCATAATTAAAATTAAGATATAATTGTATTCCTAAGATATTAAAATAAAATCACAGACTTACCATAGTGCCATTACTAGTATAAATGAACACTGAATGAATAAAATTTAACTCTACCCCCTATAAATTATACATTTTTATACTGAACACCATGTTAGCTATAATAGTAATCATGTATAACTATTTTGCTTATAATTAAATGTTTGTAAATTAGGAAGACAACAATCTAAAGATCTTGCATGTGCAGTGAATGCTGTCTTTTTAATGTATAGTAGGAATGCTTACTTTATCCCTGTACATGTAGGTAGGGAAATTGACATATGGGCTTTACAGAAAGTCCACTGTGTACTATTTGGAAAAAAATCTGTTTGTTGGCAAACTGCCAAAGAAAAAGCATGATGCTTGAAAACCAGTCAAAATAAAGCTTCATTTGACATTGCAATCAATTCTTGGATAATGAGTCTAGCTACTTTTCTTGATGATGTTCTGGTCTTGGAAGTGCTGAAATTTTATTCAGAAAAACTTAGAACTTGAATTTCTCATAATTAGCAGGTGTTAAGTGACTGGAATTGAATCTTTGGAAAATCAAGGTAAACTTGATAGGTAAACACTGGAATGTGCTATACTCAACGCATTGGTTTTAAACTAAGCTAATCAATTTTTTGAATCTGAAAAAATGAATTATATATAACATATATATAAAATCAAGGAGATATTCTTAAATAATGTTTCTTGTCAAAATGATGCAAATGACTTGCAATATGCTAGTGAACCCTGAATAATCAAAATAGTGTTTCTTTTTCTTTTTCTCATAAGAGCTTTTAAATAGTGCAATGCTTTTTACTCTGTCTATCCTGGAACTTCATCATTTAAAATGTGTCATGTTATGATAAATCGTTTGGCGTTGAATCAATTGGATTTTGTTGTGCTTTTCCACTAAGCCATTATGAAGTGGCTGATGAAATCTAGTATGACAAATTATAAAAGATGAGTCACCTGGGGTTGACCAAAATCAGTATTCATTTGCTGACTTTAGAAGACAGACTGTGTTAAAATGAACAATATGCAGCATTAGCTGTAAAGTACTGTATAATAAAGGAAAGGTATCAGGAACTAAAAATAAAGGATACAGTACAATAGCTAGTAAAAGGATTTGGCTAAACAAAGATATCACATGTAACTTAGAGCATTTGCAATTTGCTAAATATATATTCTTTACAAACAACTCAAGATTTATGTGCAAATCTAAGGATAAACCACCTCCTATATGAGCAGTTGGAATAAGGTTACATTCTCTACTTCATGTTGAAAATGCAAATACTCAAAAGTTGAGAAGATTTTCTTCTGGATCCCAGAATTAGTTGAGCGATGAGATGCAAATTCTTATGTGTAATTCTTATAGCTCTAGGAGGGGATTCTTAAAAGCATAAGCTTTTGCTTTTTCATTAAACTGTTATGTCTTCAAGCAAAAGTTGTTTCAAGGAAAATCCCTGAGTCCTCATGATTTTGCCTTTTATTCTGGAAGGTAGGTTAGCTCTCCCTGGAGGCTCTCTTGCTGCCTCTTATCCTATGTCTTAGAGTTCTTTTTCTTCCTGTGGATATTTTTGAACTGAACATGTCAACTCATACAAGAGTGAAGAGACCCCTAAAATTAACCTTAGAAAGTTTTGGTCAAATACGTTTTTCATTTTTTTTGTTCTCACTTTATCCTCAGTCTTATTTTTTGGTCAGGGAAAATGTTGGCTCACTATGCTACAGAAGAGCTATCATGGTTGGCTATATATTTCTTTACAGAAGGTGATGTCGGAGCTCTTCCTCTTCCTTCCAAGCAATTAATATTTCAAACTGCCTTTTAACTAACTCTAGAGGACTGTTAAAGCACCTTTGCAATACTGAAAAACTGCTATTTTTCTGATTTTGAAATACAAAATTCAACTATTTACCATTGTTTTAAGACCCCATGCTAGTCTATGGCCCACAATTTATTTCCTGAATTATTATAGTAGAATTATAACTATCTCTCTGCTTCTGCCCTGACCACTCTTCTGTTTTTTTGTGTGTGTTTTTTTTAAAACAAACAAAAACAAGCCAGCATGTTAATATTAAAATACTAGAGGCCCATTGCATGAAGAGATTCATGCAATAACCTTCCTTCTCTTGGCATCTAGCACTGGTTTTCCTCCGGCACCTGGGACCCAGACCTTCGCTTTGGCCAGAGTCTGCCTTCTTCATCTTTGCTGCAGAATGTGGAGTCTGCAGTCTTGTCTTAGCTATGGTACTCTGCTCCTGTAGATCCCTTCCCCATTCCCGCCCCCTGCCCTGCTGCCATCCCTCTCTCATAGTAGGTGTCCTGCCCCCTCTGGCCACTCCATGCCTGGAGTAGTTGGGCGGCCACCATCTTTAGCCCTCTAATTTGGATATTCACTCTGATTGATTGTGGGCATAGCAGAGGTATGGTCAATTTACATGTTTGTCTATTATTAGGTAAGAGGAGTCATGTCATTCTTTTGCTTAAACCTTGCCATAACTTGTAATATCGGTCAGGGTAAAAAGAACTCGTAAATAAGATATTTGAGACTCTACATGACCTAGCTGCCCTGACACCTCTTCCACTTATCTTTTCATTGACTCAAAGGTATTGGCTTCCTCTTTATTCCTCTAAATATAACAGGACTGCTCTCAACACAGAGCCTTTACCTCTGTCAGTTCCTCTGCAGTGAATGCTCCTCTATAGATGCACATACGCTCCACACCCTCATTTCCTATAGGTCTTTACTACAAAATTGGGTTTTATGTGAAATATTCGCTAATAATCCTACTTAAAATTTTAACTACCTCCTTGATGCTGTTACATTTCCCAACCTTTGTTATTATCTTTTTCTAAGTTTTCATAACTTATTTATTGCCTATTTCTTCCACTACAATGTACTAGTAAGTACTGTTGGGGAAGAGATTAGTTTTCTATTATCCTCCTAGCAGATATATTAATATTTCTTTAATTATTAAAAATACATGAGTATTCTAACATATATCATTTTCTAAGAAACTGCAACAGTTTTACTATAAAGAATATATATATATAATTTATTTTACAATCCTTTATCCTTATATAGAGAGTTTAAACTCTGCATGACTATTATACAAATAAATTTTGGTTACCATAGGTTACGATTTGCCCAACAACATGGTTCAAATTTCAGTTACCAGGCTATATTGACTGTAGTTGCATAAAGCACAAACTGCTATTACAGGTCACTATGTAAATAACAGATTTACATGTTAGTACCATGCACATTGCTTCTTTTAGAGTCTTTTGAAAATTGTTTATTACAAACACATGCACAGATACTAAACATGTAGTTGTATTGACTCCTTGTCCCACTGATAAAGCCATGTGAGATTTTACCAAAAAATGGGTTATCAAAAGAGAAAATTGACCAACAAAGCTGAAAGTGTAGCCAAGAAATGAAAACTGATAACAATGTAAGTGAAATTTAAATAAATGGAAATGTAATTACAGAATGAGCTGCCCGTAGCAATGTTGACATGGCTGCTATTGAAGAGACTCAAGATACTACCAATGGAACTGAGAGTAAGCACACTTAGAGATACAAAGGAGGAAAGTGCTGTGAAGAGAAGGATAGAAAAGTCCAAGAGAAAGTGAGAAAGGCAGACAAACATTCATGCCAAAGGAACACTTGGGGCATTTCATATAACTGAAAGGGCAAAGGATAAAATGTTATTGACCAAATTTAGAAAGGAGTGTGACAATTTGCCAAGATATATGAAAGATGCTCTTCTTTCTGTATATCATATAAGATGAGAAAGTAAGCACTATTAAACTACTGTTGATAAGTTAATAGAATAACTATAATAGTACTACTAAGTTAAGTAAACATTAGTTGTATTTTTCTTACACACTTATGAAGGACAGTAAAATAATTTTTAAAGTCTTGACAAAAGTTTTTAAAGGTCACAGAACAATTATTATAATTGACATTTACATAGTAAGTGTTCTGGTTCCACTGTACCAGGCAGAGTGAGGGTTGAATTCAGTTAAGTATTTTATAATTTACAGGGATTTAGTATTTATTAATATACCATGTGATACAAATTGGTGGAAAGAAATTGGAAGAACATTTTAATACAAGGTAGGGCACAGTTACAGAGCTGAGAACTGTCTCTATTGATGCTTGTCCTGAAATCAAATATTTCAGACAGCTTTATCTTTTTAATGTGTATTTTTCATCTGTAGAACTGTAACATTAGATCCCAGAATATTATTACTTGTGAAGCTTTAACCCAGTTCACAGAAAATGAAGTCAAGCCAATTTCTAGTATTTTGATTAATATACTGTTTTCTAAACTGATCATTTACCTCTATCATTTGCCTGCCAATGCAGAACCATGCATGGTCTGTATATAAAAATTAAAGAAAATAGCATTTATATAAGATTTTTCTACTTATGGTACTTTATAAACATTATGTAATTTGGTTCTGCAAAGTAGCTATAATCACTTCAATTTTAGAAATGAAGTAACTGAAATTGGAAAGGTTCAGTGCCATCTCATCAGCTAAGTAGTGGCAAAGGCACTGAAATAGATTTTCTAGGTGTAATTCTCACATGCTTTCTAGTATGGAATGCTAATTGAACCATCATAAATAAGAAGCTTTTTGCCAGTTTAAGACATTGTATACTCATTGCACTACGGTAATTTCAGGCTTTTAAAAATTGATATTTATGTACTTTGTCAGGGATTCTTATTGTTTTTCTTTAACATTTTATATGACTCCAGATATGCACTCAGTCTTTTTGCTTCTAGTAATGATTTCTTACTAGATTGGCTCTATGACTATTTGTGGAGAAGAGGTCTTTAGGGTATCACTCAGCCCTTAACATAGTTTCTTCTCCATTTACAGTAGTATCACTACACAATCTAAACCAACCCCACCCAGTTTCAAACCAAAGTAATTGGCATTAAACAATCAATGATTAAATTAGGCAGTAAACAGTAAAGTATTTCTAGCACAAGGAAGTCTGGATTAAATTTCCAAAGTCATTGGTGATTTCTATTGTTTGTTGTTGTTTCTATAATAAAATTTTAATTTTAGACTTGATTTAGATTTATAAAAAGTTGTACAATAATAGAGAGGACCTGTTAGCCTTATACCTAGTCTTTCTTATTATTAACATCTTGTATTAGTATGGTATATTTGTCACAATTAACAGACTGATATTGATACAATTATTATTAACTAAAGTCCATGCTTTATTCCGATTATATTAGATTTTCTTTTTAACCTAATCTCCTTTTTTTTGTTTCAACATACCCATCAAGATATCACATTATACTTAGTTGTCATATCAAATTAGAGTCCTCTGGCTATGACAATTCCCCAGACTTTCCTGGACTTTGAAGACCATGGCAGACTTGAAGAGTATCAGGCAGTTTGTACAATGTCCCAGATGTGGGATTTATCTGAAATTTTCTCAAGATTATATTATAATAAGAAATTGAAAAAAATACAGGAGTCTTTTCAGACTTCTTTCACTTAGAAATCAGCATTTATGATTTATTTATGCCTTTGCATAATTTGATAGCTGATACATTATTATGGCTGAATAATATTCCATTGTATGGGTGTGTCACAGTTTGTATACCTAAAAATACATCTTGTTGCTTTTAGACTTGAGATAATGAATAATGTCTGTATAAACATTGGTATGCAAGTTTGTGGATGAACATAAATTTTTAAATAATTTAGAAGTAGGGTTGCTGGATGATATGTCAAAGTATGTTTAGTTTTTGAATAACCTGCCAAGAAAGTTATGAACAAGAGTTCTAGTTGCTCTATATCTTTTCCTGCAAATTGTATTGTCAATTTTTAATTTTATTTTTATCTAATAGATATGTAGTAATATCACATGGTTTTAATTTTCATTTTTCCAATAACTAATGATCAGCATAATTTCTTATTTTACACTACAGGCCCAGTGCATAAATTTGTGCACAGGTGGGGTCCCTCAGATTGGCCGGTGATTGGGGATGATGGGGAGGGGCACTGGTTGGCTGGGGGAAGGGACTATGAGAGGTTGGCTGGCCATAGGAGGTTGTCTGTGGGATTGTACTGACCACCAGGGAGCAGCTCCTGCAGTGAGTATCTACCCCCTGCCGATCAGTGCATGCACACAATTCAAAGCAGTCAACTGGTCATTCAGCTGCTTAGTCTTTTATATATATAAATTTGTATATCTTCTTGGGTGAAGTATCTATATACATCTTTTCCACATTTTATAATTGTATTATTAGTTTTATTATTGAGTTTTGAGATATTTTTAATTTGTAAATAAATTTTCTAATCTGAAACAGATTTTTATCCCCCCCCCAATGCTCTCAAATGTATCTACTTGGAATTAAGATTTAATTTTAGGAACTGGCAGGGTGAAGCTAAATAATTCATGTCCTTCCCTTTTGGTTCACATGGTGATGTAAATATTCTTAACTTATTTTCTCTGTCATTCTGGTTGCAATATTATGTAATAATTGCTGGAATAACTGACTTATTTTTATTGCTATTGTGTTAAGAATACTTGCATCCATTGAAATTTTATTTAGGATAATGTTCAATAACATGATTAAATTTTTATAATCTTTGCATATATTTATTACCAAATTTGGATAGAACTAGCAAGCTATCTCTGGGAAACACTGAAGTAGGCACTAAAATTTCTGGTTAAAGTCTCTGATTTTCCTATCTAATAAAAGAGTAATATGCAAATTGGCCACCACTCTAACACACAATATGGCTGCCCCCATGTAGACACAAGATGGCTGCCACAAGATGGCCAAAAGGGAAAGTCAGTTGGGAGGGACCAGGCCTGCAGGAAATGTCAGTTTGGAGGTCCCAGGCCTGCAGGGGAGGGCAATTAGGGGCAATCAGGCTGACTGACGAGCAGTTAGGCATCAATCAAGCTGGCAGGGGCGTGGTTAGGGGGTGATGAGGCTGGCAGGCAGAAGTGGTTAGGGGCAACCCGGAAGGCAGGCAGGCAAGCAGGTGGGAGCCAGCAGTCCTGGATTGTGAGAGGGATATCCGACTGCCTGTTTGGTTCCAATCTACAGTTGGACATCTCTTGAGGGGTCCCAGATTGGAGAGGATGCAGTCTGGACTGAGGGGCTGAGGGGCAACCCTCTCCCCCCATGCTTGAATTTTGTGTACCAGGCCTCTAGTTTATTAATAATCTATGATACCTCAGATCAATTACTTTACCTTTCTTAATCTCAGTTTCCTCAGATTCAACTGTACTAGATTATCTCAAAATGACAGTCCTGTTCCAAAGTATTCTATTCCTTTTCCAGAAATTAAAACTTGCAATACTTGCTATGCTGCTTTCCATGTTTCTGATATGAAAGAGACTGATATAGAGGGAAGATATATAAGAGGTAAACTTGGTATCTGGACAGTATTGTAGATCTTAAGAATATTAAATATTATAGAACTTTTCCTAATATCATCTAGATTTGACTTACTAAAATTAAATATAAATCCAGGTGATTTGTTTTATTTGAGATTACCAATTAATATTATTTTAAGAATGTTTATCTTACATAGCTAGTTTTAACTCCTATTTACATTGCTTTTTATAATGTGTGTAAAGATAACTTGATTTATCTGCAGTTGGTGGAGAGATATCTACTCCTAGTACCAAGAAAACCATTTACTTCTTTGTTGTCCTTATATTTTAGTAAGAAATATAAGTAATAAACATTTGTTTAAGTTTTATTATGTTGTTTCTAGAGACATATTTTTAGTTAATCCTTACAATACCCTTTGAGTCTGATATTATCACAATTTTAAGACAAGGAAAGAGAAAATTATAGGGCAAAGGTAAAGAAATCAAAATTAGCTTTATGCTTTCTGTTCTATTAATCTTTTCATGAATCTATTCATGATGATATTAATATGGATGTTATAAGCATCAGTGCCAGCTGGGGCAGGCAGATAGATATTTAAGTGATGCTGATTGGGAGGAGAAAGACAACAAAGCATCATAATAAATAGCAACTAATAAATGGCCTTTGGTCCTTGTTGCCCTTTTCCAAACAAAATGTTTTCAAATGTATCAGAAAGCCTTCTCTTTATTCTCTTCTCATTATTCTTATAAAAGAATGAGAATAGACTCAAAATCTAGATATGCATTTACAATGCTAAACGTATTCAATATTTTCAACTAATAGAAAATTTTTTGACATATTGGTGGACACAATAAGTCTGATGTGTAGTCTGGGATCAGCTTCTGCACTAGTAGTTTCTGAAGTGTGCTTCGAAGAGATAACAGGAAGAACTGCATGATTGCTTTGGGTCAACTAGCATATATATCCTAGACAGATGCCTTTCCAGAGCACTAACACCATACCATTCCATGAATACACCTCGGAGGTACTCATATTTTGTCACTTACTTTACAGTATCTTTATTTTATTATATCAGCATTCATAAGATTCTTTACCAATATATACTAGAGAATTCATTCCCAATTCCCATATTCTAGAGAGAAAAAATCATTGAAAATGTCACCTTTAGATGACTAAACTAAAAGACATTTAGAAACAGAATCATTTATTTTGAAAGTCTTTTTTCAACTTGCCATAGAAGATAAACAGGCAGTAGAGTGACAATCTTTCTGATGGGTGTTTCTTGTCAACAATGTTATTAAAAATAAAACTCAGATACCGAACACATCATACTATTTTATAGTTAGACAAGATCTCGTCCACAGCTCTTGTCCCACTGGATCAATTTTAATATGTTAGTCCACAGATACCTTTCAGATAGGACACATAATGTCTCATTTTATTGATAAGGGATTTGTAGCCAAAGAAGTAACATAAATTCCCAGGGCCACACAGAGATTTGTTTGCATATACTAAGTGAGTAGGGTTATTATAGAACAAGAATTCTAAATTTAACCACTTAAATGTAATAAAAATTATTTAAAAATTGTCTGTTTTCAAAAATAGATAATGGAGAATCTACAATGACATAACAATTTTTAAATGTTTCTAAGCTAATTCTCCATTTTAATTACAAAGAGAGGAAAATCAGAGTATTTGAAAATATAATGTACAAGAAGGCACAGCAAATAGGATTCCCTTGAAACACTGTGTGTGTGTGTGTGTGTGTGTGTGTGTGTGTGTTTTGATGTCATATGGGTCACAATTAGGTTTTCCATTGGACAAGGTAAAACTCTCTTTCGTTGAAAAGCTCATTTAGATGTCCCTATTTCTTTTCTCATTATCTACCTGATTTTTTATTTCTTATTTTAAATGGCTTCTGGAATTTTGCTAGGCTGTCCATTCTGAATTCAATTGAAAAAGTAATTCCTATTGAATGACTTATTTCTTTTTCATTTATCAGTCTAACAGGTTTTTGATTTTTGAATTATTGTAGTATGAACTACTTTCCCATCCAATCTCATACCAAGTTGTGGAGAGATTGAAGACTCATTAAATTATATTTTTCAAAATAAAATCCTTTTGGTCATTTCTTTCCCTATGGATGCAGTTTTTCTTGTAGGTAAGCCATTCATATATCCAGCTACTGCATATATCCATCAGGAGATACATTTGTTAATACAACCTAGTGAATTTTAAATAATCTGAACTGGATGTATTATGAATTGAGATATTGGCATATACATATTTTTTTGTGACTGAGAAAACTATAGCAACTTTTATGTCATTTAATTGATTTAAATAATATTAAACTATTAAACTTAAAGCATGTTGACATATTTTTAATAGTTGGAAACTAGCTTGGGATTTGATTATTAAAGTAATTCCTGAAATGATAAAAGGAATTCCTGAAATGATAAATGCTGTGTAATAATTTATTGCACTAAATATTCTACACAATGGCAAGACACTTTGATTAGCAACCAAGGGTTTTTCTATTTGGAGAATATCCTAGGAAGAAAAAAGAGCTACCTTTAATATATCTATGAAACCTTTGCTAAATTAAATAAATCCCCACTTTCCAAAGATACTTTAATGCTATCTATCAGCAAACTATAATAGTATATTGGGTTTGTAAGAATAAAATAATTTATTACTATCTGCTGGAAAACTATCATCTATGAGGTCCAAGATGTAAAGTTTGTTCCCAGGTGTATGCAATTTACACATATATCTTTTGGTTCAGAATGGACATTTTTCTAAAGGACAATAGCAATAAGGTCAGGGGCATAGAAAGATACCTTATGCAAGTGGCTTGTAGACATCAATAAATGTCCAGTGTGGAAAACATGAATCTGCTTTTCTTGTGCTTGGGTATGACTCTTGTTAAATTCCAGAAACAAGCAAGGGAGATGTTAATTTATCATTAAAATTAAGTTTTTACATTACTCTACTCTGATTATAAATTTTTCTAGGTACATTAGATCTTCTTTCTCTTTCACAGGAGGATTTAAATCAACTCTCATGGTTTTCTCCATTCATAAGTCTTTTATCATGAGATTATTGTAAGAAAGTAAATAAAACTGTTTCTTACTTATGATCAAGTCAAGCCCTTGTATGTTTGTTTCCAATCTTCAACTCCTCCAAGTGATTCCCATCATATTATTTTAAGTATCACATTAATTACTGAACATAGATAATAATGAGACAACTATAGGCATTTAAAAAATAGAACATTTTCATAAATTTTTTTCACTTTATTTTCATGGAAATAATTTTTTTGCTCCCTCTCCCCCTTTGGACATTTAAACCTATTTTTATTCAGATAATTGAAAATTCAAGAAACGTGTTTTTCACATAACTTTTGTAGGCAGGGATGCATATGTGGTTGGGGGAAGTTGTAGAGAATATACAGTGGTCAAACTGCCTGAGAGATGCAGTCCTTTCTTTCCAGGGCCTGCCCAAATAAATTTTTTAAACTTGTAATTTAAAAAGGAAGAAATTCACATGCCTTCATTTGCCTTGGCCTTTCTCAGCAGAGTATTTTGCTACTGGAATTACTTGGCAACCACTAAATGCGCTTATGAGAAGCTACCATGGCAATCCTCAGATCTCCACAAAGTCATACTTAGAAAAGTCATTAAGGCTGCATTATCATATTGAGTTCATCTTGTTTTAAACATTGCCATTATTTCCTTATTGCCTACATAGTATGAAAACCCAAGTATTTTGCCATCCCCATACTCAACTCATTAAGTGGAAACATATTTTGATATTTCTAGCTCTTACAGATTGGAGAAGCTCAGGATTGTTGGCTCTCTCATTAGCACTAGTTGTTTCGCAGACTGTCAGAAATTCTAGTGACTTTGCAGACCATTATGTACTCCATGGTGACTCTCACCTCACAGGGCTCACACACTGTGATGCACTGTTGTCTAGGAGCTGCCATAGAGACCACATCTTTTGAAACCAGGATGAGGCTCTGTGGGGATTCTGTGTGTCATTTGCAGTGTTTCCATCCTGTTGATTATTACCTTATATGATGCAATTTAAGTTGTTTCGAGGATGCTAGTCATTTACAGTTTCATTTTGAAACTTCCAGAATTCAGTACATAAGCCTTGCTTGTCACATACTTTATTTTTTAAACAGAATGACCTAGCTTTTTCAATTACTCTAAGACCTGGTTTCTTCTGTGTCTTTTCTACTAATCTTAAATTTGTTCTTCTTATGACATTTAGTCATATATTATTAAACTTTATCGGAGCAAGATAAAGTTTAATAATATAATTCTTACATTTTTCTTCTACCCATCATAGTTCAAGGCATAGGTGACAACTCAGTGCAAACGGAATTTCTCTATTACTTTCCTTCCTTCTAACATAATTTACATATGTCTTCATTAAGGGCATAGATTTTTTAAAAAGACTGCTGAAATGATCACATAAGATTAATAAATCTTAGCAAGATATGAAAGATCACTGGAATCACTTAAAAGAGGAAAGAGGAAGGAAAGAGTGTGGAGAAAGATGCATATGTATTGATAGTCACTTTGATATGCTTTACCAAATGCTCAAAGAACTATTATTATTTGTTTATATGATTTTCAAAGTGTGGTCCTAGATTCACAGTATCAGCATCACCTGAGAGCTTGTTTGAAATGAGAATTTCTGAGTCCCATTCCAGACCTGCTGAATTAGAAACTCTGGGCAAGGGACCAACATTCCAGCTTCTAACAAGCTCTCTTGGTGATTCCCAGGCATCCTAATGTTTGAAAAATCACTGAAGTCCAGATTCCTACATTTATCTACAGAACACAGAGGACAGAGAAATTATGTGGTGATTCAAGCTCAGACAGTAAGTTAACCTACGTGTGCTTTGTTTACATTGCAGGCTCTCTTTTACCATACCAATGGAGAACTAGTTCCAAATTTACTAGTGATTTTAGATGACAATTATTGCTCCTTCCTGAATTCAACATACCCAATATACTTAATTTCACTTACAGTAGTCATTGAGCATGTATAACGAACATGTACACAATACTTAGGAATTTGAATTGGCTGAATGATTTCTGAGTATTCAGCTGTCAATCTTCTATTATGCTTCATTTGACAATTTTATTTTTAAAACCTAAAATCTTCTTACATTTATAGTTAATGTAAAATTAAAGCAAAGCTACTCAAATTGTATTTTCTTTTATTAAAAATCTTTATTGTTTTTTGATAGCACTCTATATTGTCACAAATCCCATCCCTCTACTCTCACATGACAGCACTATAAACAACTATACTCCCTTTGTGCACATCTTTCTATGATATGGACTTTTCTATTTTTGTTTATACAGGTCTACCTACTGGTTATGTTTATATTTACTTGCACTACTTAGTAGGAGAGTGCCTACATGAGTATTTTAGAAATGAACATGAGAAAAATAAAGCCCCTGATGATTCTTTCCTTAGAAATAACACTTTATTGAGGCTGAAAATTGCACTATAATCTACCTGCTGCGGGTAACTCTATAAGCATTTTTCCCTTCTTCTATTTTTTTGTACCCATAAGGAGAAAAGTATTTCGTTTATGTATAAGGTTTCCAAAAGAAGAGGTATGCTGAAAGTGGCTAAAATCTATCTGAAGATAGTTTACAATTGGGAAGTGACTTATTTTTTCTTGTAGCTTATCTTGAAAATTCCTTGGGAACATTTCACAAGTGTTATAATTACCACCTAGGACGTATAGGTCATGAAGCACTCTGTGTAGTGGTTAAGAGTATAGTTTGAGAAGTGTGCTAGGCAGAATAATGCCCTACTCCCCAAAGTGTCCAGTTCTTAATCTCAGGAACCTAGGAATATATTGTTACCTGGCAAAAGGAAATTAAGTTTGCAAATTGACTTAAGGCTGCTAATTAGCCTGCACTAAAATTGGGCAATTTCCCTGGACTGTCCTTCTGGTGAGCCCAATGCAATCACAAGGATTCTTAAAAGTGAAAGAGAAAGAATAGTGGAGTGAGAGGGAGATGTCACTACTTAGGAAAAGGCAGAAATGCAATGTTGCTGGCCTTGAAGATAGAGGAAAGGGGCCATGAGCCAAGGCAAGTAGGCAGCCTCTATAAGCTAAAAAAGGCAAGTAAACTGGCGCTCTCCTAGAGCAGCCAGTGATTTTAGACAGTGGGACTCATGTAGGACTACTAAATTATAGAACTGTAACATATATTTGTGTGGTTTTAATCCACTAAATTTATGGCAATTTGTTATGGCGGTAATGGAAAATTAATACAATAAATTATATAGATCTGGGTTTGATTTTCAGTTTTACATCTTACTAGGTGTGTCCTTGAGTGACTTTCTTAAGCTCTGAGTTTTAGTTCACTTATCAAAAAAATGGTTATAGAATAAGTGCCTATTAATAAGATTGCTTTAGGAATTTAGGAAAATGTCATTGGCTCTAGAATATATACATATCAGTTACCTATAAAAGTAGTCTTTTCTTTGATATGTGATTAAGAGGCAAACGCTTTCTGGAAAAAAAATCCTCTTATTGAATAATGAATATACAACAAGAGAAAGCCTTTTAACAAATAAACTTATCTGAAAAATTGTTTTATCAATGGATCATGGAAAATTGTTTAGCTTGAAGATATACCATTAAATTAATTTTATCTTTTTGAGAAAGGGACTTTACAATTTATATGGTCCAGTTAATTAATCTCATCTTAGTTTGAGTAATTCTAGTTGCAATCACAAACAAAACATTACTTTTAATTAACTTATAATTTAAACAGTTCTTCAGGTAACAGACCAATGCAGATGACTGAGGTTCATCAGTGGCTTTATTCCAGTTTATGACACCAGGGCACAGAACCTTTGCCTTTGGATCTCTGGCAAAGCTCTGGATTCCCCTGACCTAGCTGGCCTGGGAAAAGAGGAATCTCAACTATTTTTTTCCCTGGAAGAGACATATCATTTTGAATCACAGTTTCTTTAGAGAATTATTCAAAAAGACCCATCCAGATATAAGAGGGGCTTCAAAATATGGTCCCCAGGTGATGAGTACTGCCTAGTGATAACTCTCAACTATGAAAAGAGAAGGATACCATTTGGTGAGCAGTTAAGCCATGTAGAGCTCCTTACTGTGGAGAAACAAAGATCTAAAAGAGGGCCCAAAACACGTCTACTGAGGAGCTAGATCTGTGTTTATTGGTTAGATTTTCTCATCTAAAAGGATAGGCAATATATTTTTCTATTTCTAAATATCTTATCATGCCATAGTCTTTAGCTGTTAAAATTGATAAAATAACGAATAATCAATATATATAGTAATCTTCCTCATTTTTGCTACCTTATAAGAATACAATGCATGTTAACAATTTAAATGTCCATATGGTGTCACTAAAATAGAGATTATTCCTCGAACTTTTACTTGGGAGAGATATTTAGAACCAATAAGAGTTTTCTTTTCAACCACTGTCAAATAAATGACTAAGAGACACTTTTTTTTGTTCAATATTAATATCACAGCTATTGGGATTTACCTAAAGCATAATTATTGCAAGTAATAGATGCAAGATTTAAATGTGTGAGAAAAATTTCCATTGCTTTATAAATGTAATACAATCTGTTGTTTACTCGTCATTAAACATATGTTGTTTTGGTTAATTCACAGTGACAATGAAGACCCAATCTAAAATACCCTTAATTTGCCAAATTTTAAATATACTTTCCTCTCTTAGCATGAGATATATTTGTACATGCCCCTTTTAGAATATGAATAAATGCATCAAGCAACTTCATGTACTATATATTTCCTTATTTATTTAAAGATTTTTTTTTGCTTAAGGCAAGAAGTGACATATTAAATCAGAAAATAATATCCATTGTAGGAGGTTTATCATATTTTTCATCGAGATTTATATTTTCATGGGGCTCTTCAAAGATGTAGTCATGTGTTTTTTTTATTAAATTTACAAAAGTAATTTAACTCTAATAAATTATGATCACCATACCTTCCAACTCTGTTACCCTTTGTCATGCTCTCCTTCCTAACCTCAGATATATAAATAAGTTTGCTTTGATTCTCTTTTTTCCATTTTTTAAGATCTTAAAAAAATTCTAAGATTCTTAAAAATGACTGCTTCATGTCAAGAAAAACTGAAGTATTTACGGATTAAATCAGATGAAATTCCCAGGGACTACAATTTTGCCTCCAGCTTTTAACAGGGACACTGTTATTATATGCTCTCAGATAAACTACAGGTTTTCAGTCTCTGCAGATCTCTATTGTACTGTACTTTCTGCTTTTATAATGTATACATTTCCTGTTAAACTTTTAGATATCTTTCTATATGGACACACAGATAGAGATTTTTCTGTTTAGCAAAGGCTTTTAAGTATTGTGGGGTTGTACAAACAGTGATATAAATTATTGAGCTTGACTGGGATTCTCATTGAATGGAATGTTTTCCACACTTTCTTCCCAGAACTTAGAGTCTATGAAAGAAAAAATTATATTGAGAAAAGATTAAGTAGCCTTTTAAAATTATTCAAGTCCATTCTACTTTTATAAATATAATAGAAGCCTGGTGCATGAAATTCATGCAGCCAAGGAAGGTCTCTCAACCCAGCCTGCACCTTCACAGTCTTGGAGCCCTTGGGGGATGTCCAACTGATGGCTTAGGCCCACTCTCCCCTGCTAAGTCATCAGTTGGACATCATTAGTGCTGCTGCGGAGGCAGGAGAGGCTCCTGTCACCTTTGCTTTACCTGCCAGCATGAGCCTAGTTTCTGGCTAAGCTGCGCTCCCCCTGTGGGAGCGCACTGACCAGCTAGTGGCAGCTCCGGCATTGAGTGTCTGCCCTCTGGTAGTCAGTGTGCATCATAGCGACCAGTCATTCTGTCTTCAGGCTGAAACTGGCTCTCTGATATCCCCTTAGGGGAACCAGATTGTGAAAGGGTGAAGACTAGGCCAAGGGACCCCACCGGTGCATGGTTGGGGCCAGAGAGGGAGGCAGGAGGTTGGTCAGCTAGGGAGGAACTACGAGAGGGCTCCAGGGATGTCAAACCTGTCTCACTCAGTCCCAATAGGCCACACCTCAGCAGCAAGCTAACTTACTGGTCAGAGGGTCTGCCCTCATAGCAAGCAGTTGAGCAGCCTTAGCATATTATTAGCATATTACACTTTGATTGGTTGGATGACCAGACACTTAGCATATTAGTGGCTTTTATCATATAGGACTAGAGGCCTGGTGCATAAAATTTGAGCACAAGTGGGAGAGGGTTGTCCCTCAGCCAAGCCTGCACCTTCTCCAATCTGGGATCCCTCAAGGGATGTCCAACTGCCCTTTTAGGCCCAATCAGGACATACTTCTCACAATCTAGGACTGCTGGCTCCCAACTGCTCACCTGCCTTCCTTCCTGATTTCCCCTAACTGCTCTGCCTGCTAGCTTGATAACCCCCTAATCACTCCCCTGCCAACATAATTGATGTCTAATTGCTCCCCTACCAGCCTGTTTGCCCCAACTTCCCTCCTCTGCTGGCCTGGTCACCCCTCTCCTGCAATCCAGATCGCTCCCAACTGCCCTATATTGAAGGCCTGGTTCCTCCCAACTTCCTTCCTTTGCTGGCCTGATTGCTCACACCTTCCCTCCCTTGCAGACCTGGTCCCTCCCCTGATGACGATCTTGTTTCCACATGGGGCAGCCATCCTGTATGTTGGAGTGATAATCAATTTGCATATTAGTCTTTTATTAGATAAGATGGTAGGTTTCTGTGCACTTTGTTTCTGAGCATTAGATAAGCTTAATGCTCTCCCTTTGGGCAGGAATGGAGATGGATTAGAGGAGATACTTTATTTTCCATGATAGAAAATTATCTACATATATCCAAATTCATCCAAAAGAAATTCTTGATGGGAGATTTTCTGGCAACCATTGACTTGCTAAGGAAAAAAAAAAAAAAAAAAATATATATATATATATATATATATATATATATATATATATATATATTAGAGTCCTGGTGCATGAAATTTGTGCATGCACCCTCTTCAATCTGGGATGCCTTGGGGGATATTTGACTGCCCGTTTAGGGCAGTCGGACATCTCTCTCACAATCCAGGACTGCTGGCTCCCAACTGCTCACATGCCTGCCTTCCTGATTGCCCCTAAATGCTTCTGCCTGCAAGCCCGATCATCCCTTAACCAATCCCCTGCCAGCTTGATTGATGCTTAACTGCTCCCCTGCCAGCCTGTTTCCCCCTAACTGCCATTCCCTGCAGGTCCGCCCCCCCCCAACTTCCCTCCCCTGCAGGCCTGGTTACCCCTAACTGCCCTCCCCTACAGGCTTGATCGCCTCCTACCATCCCCTCCCTTGCAGGCCATCTTGTGTCCACATGGGAACAGTCATCTTTGACCACATGGGGACAGCCATCTTGTATGTTGGAGTGACAGCCAATTTGGATATTATTCTTTTATCAGATAGGATTATATAGAATAGAATCCTGGTGGATGGTTGGGGATCAGTTGGTTTGCTATGAAGGGTGTTCCAGCAACCCAAGCAGAGGCCTGGTATCTGGGATATTCTTGTCTTTATAATTGAAATGTTATAGCCTTGAGTGTAGGCCTGGGCTGGCCAGGGCAGTAAGAAAGCTTGGCTTCCTTCATTGCTAGGGAAACCCAAGCCTTCTGCTTGCTTAAGCTCTGTAGCTGCATCCATCTTGGGTGGGGTAATTTGCATACTCACTCCTGTTTGGCTGGCGGGCGTGGCTTGTGTAGTGGGGGTATGGTCAATTTGTATATTATTCTTTTATTAGATAGGATATATATGTGTATATGTGTATATATATTTATAAATGTATATATATGTATAATTTTCTACATTCTGTTCTGGTCAATTTTTCAAAATATCTAGCCTTATACCATATTGCAGTTTCTTTTTAATTTTTTTTTTTTTTAGTTTTCAATTTTAGCTCATATATAATACTATATTAGTTTCCAATGTACATCATAATGATTAGACATTTATTTATCTTATAAAGTGATCACACCAATAACTTTAGTACCCACCTTATACCATATGTAGTTATTACAATAATTGATTTTATTTCCTATACTGTATTTTATATACCTGTGACTATTTTTATAATCTGTTATTTGTACTGCTTATCCTTTCAACTTTTTCACCTCTTTCCTCTGGCAACCATCGTTTCTCTTCTCTATGTATTTAGTTCTTTTTTGTTCATTTATTTTTTAGATTTCCCAATATAAGTAAATTCATATATTCTTCTTTCTCTTTCTGACTTATTTCACAGAGCATAATATTCTCTTAGTCCATTCCTGTTATCCCAAATGGCAAAATTTCATTATTTTTTATGACTGAGTATAATTGCATTGTTATATATACCACTTCTATAGCCACTCATCTATCAATAGACACTTTGGTTGCTTCCATATTTTGGTTTTTGTAAGTAATACTGCAATAAACTTAGGGATGTGTATGTCCTTTTGAATTAATGTTTTAGTTTTCTTTGGATAAGTACCCATAGAAATGTTAGGTGATATGGTAGTTTGATTTTTAATTTTTCGAGGAACCTCCACATTCTTTTTTAATAGTGAGTGTACCAATTTACAATCCCACCATTAGTATATCAGGTTTTACTTTCTCCACATTCTCATCAACACTTGTTTGTTTACTTATTGATGATAGACATTCTGACAGGTGTGAGGTGATTTCTCATTGTGGTTTTCATTTGCATTTAACTGATGACTGGTGATGCTGGGAATTTTTTGATATGTCAGTTGTACATCTGTATGTCCTCTTTGGAGAAATATCTATTCAGATCCTCAGCCGATTTTTAATAAGATTGACTTTTTGTTTGTTTGTTTGATGTTAAATTTTTATGACTTCCTTATACATTTTGGATATTAACCCCATATCAGATGTTTCCTTTGCAAATATCTTTTTCCATTCAGTAGACTGTCTTTTCATTTTGTTGATGCTTTTCTTTCCTGTGCAAAAATTTCAATTTGATGTAATCCCATTTTTTTTCTCATTCTTGCCCAAAGAGACATATCCAGAAAGATATTATTAAGAGTTATGTCAAAAAGTTTATTACCTATTTTCTTCTAGTATGTCTTTAACTAATTTGGAGTTTATTTTTGTATATGGTATAAGAAAGTGGTCCAGTTTCAATCTTTTTCATATACCGTTTCAATACCATTTAATAAAGAGACTGTCTTCTTCACTCCTTTGTCATAGATTAATTGACTATACACATCAATTTATTTGTGGGCTCTCTATTCTGTTCCATTAATGTATGTGTATGTTTTATGCCAGTATCATGCTGTTTTGATTATTATAGCCTTGAAGTATAGTTTGACATTAGGAAGCATAATACTTCTAACATTGTTCTTCTTTCTCAGGGTTGCTTTCGGTATTTGTGGTCTTTGTGGTTCCATATACATTTTAGAATTGTTATTCTAGTTCTGTGGAAAAAGTGCCATTACTGTTTTGATAGTGATTGCACTGAATCTGTAGATTGCTTTGAGTAGTATGAACATTTTAATATTAATTCTTCCTCTCCAATAGCACAGTATATACTTTCATTTATTTGTATCTTCTTCTATTTATTTCTCCAATGTCTTTTACCACTTTGGTTGACTCTATTTGTAGGTATTTTATTCTTTTTGATGCAATTGTAAACAGAATTGTTTTCTTAAAATTTATTTCTGATACTTTGTCATAGTGTATAAAATGTAACTGATTTCTAAATATTAATTTTGAAACCTGCTATTTGACCAACTTTATTTATTCTAATAGTTTTTTTTTGTATGTATTTGTGCAGACTTCAGGGTTTTCTACATATAATCCTACCTATAAAAGAGTAATATGCAAATTGACCATACCTTTGCTATGCCAAATAAGCCACACCCGCCAGCCAATCACAAGGCGATGGCCAGGTGCCCAGGCCCTTTCCAGCACTGGGGTTAGGCTGTTGGCGAGGCCCCCCCAGTGATGGCTGGGTCCCTATAGATTGCAGGGCCCTGAGGGGGCCGGGTACTGGGCTATAGTCAGAAGAAAAGAGACACACTATACACAGGAATAAACATAAAGATTACAAAATATTTCTCATCAGAAACAGTATAGGGGAGAAGATAGTAGAGCAACATCATGAAAGTACTTACAAGGGTGAAAATTCTCTCAATTTATAATTCTAGACTGAGTGGAAATATTTTTAAAATAGTTTAAAGTAGTCAAAATATATTTTAAGTATTTTAAACTATTTTAGAAATAGTTAAAAACTATTTTTATGTGTAAAAGATTTGAATTTTTTTAATCACCAGCAGATTTATAGTGTAAGAAATGTTAAAAGAAGTTCTACAAACAGAAATAAAATTTTGCTAGATACAAATAAAGATCTATACCAAGAAATGGAAAACACCAAAGACAGTATATGCACAGGAAAAAATACAATAAAAGTTTCTTATTATTGAAATATATTTAAACAAATAATAGTGTAATGTCAGTTTTATAACATCTGTGTAAGTAAAATACATGACAAACAATAGCACAAAGATTGCCTGGGAAAAATGAAATTTTGTTACAGTGAAGTTTCTATATAAGATGTGAAGTGGTAAAATATCCACTTGAAGATAGATTGTGACAAGTTAAAATCCTATATAATGAAGAGCTAATATGCAAATATTCATCACACCTTCATGCCATCATGCCATAATGACTCAGACACTCAACACTAGGGAGAGAGGAATGGGGACCAGACAGGCTACAGACTAGGAAAGAAACAAGCCACCCATTCCATGGTCCTGGATGCCAACAGCTATGCCTGCCTCTCTGGCCCAGGAGAGGGACAAGCCACCTTCCTTGAAGTCCTGGGGGTCAGCACTGCACCTGCACCTGTGGCCCAGAAGAGGGACAAGCCGCATGCCCTGTGGTCCTGGGTGCCTGTGGCTGACCTGAGTAAAGCTGGCCCAGGTTTTGGGTTCTTATAGCTGGCCAGAGGGAGGGAAGCCTGGGTTTCAAGTGTGGGGCAAGGCAGAGGCAGTTAGGGGCAATCAGGCCAGCATTGGAACACTTAGTGGTGATCAGGCTGGTAGGAGAGCAGTTAGGGAGATCAGGCAGGCAGGCAGAGGTGGTTAGGGATGATCAGGTAGGCAGAGGTGGTTAGGGGCAATCACGCAGGCAGCAGAGGGATTAGGGGCAATCAGGCAGGCAGGCAGGCAGAGGCAGTTAGGGGCTATCAGTGAGGCAGGCCAGTGAGCAGTTAGGAGCAGTGGTCCTAGATTGCAAGAGGGATGTCCAACTGCCAACAGTCAGACATCCCCAAAGGAGTCCCTGATTGGAGAGGGTGCAGGCTGGGCTGAGGGAATCCCGCCCCCCCCCCCATGCATGAATTTCATGCACCGGGCTACTAGTCCTATCTAATAAAAGAGTAACATGCAAATGTGACCATACATTGGCTCCTGATTGGCTATGCTCCCAGCCAATCAGGAGCAGGGGGCATGGCCAGCAGGAAGGGAGGCTAGGCTGGTGAGGTATGCGGGGGTTGTGGCCGCGGTGCAGCATGCACATGGAGGCAGGACTGGGCAGATGCCACAGAGTATCAGGAGCAGCAGGAATTCTGGGAAATGTAGTTTTGAGCTCTGTGGTGAACATATTGGGGCTGTGACCTGGGTTTAGGTGAAACTTCAATTAAAACTGTGAACACTCTGTAGGAGAGAGTTTGTAGTACTGAGCATGGAATGGGGAAGCGGCTGGAGGGGGGGTGGCGGTGGCAGCACCCCACAACCCCCCAGCCGCTTGAGCGCAGAAGCGAGCAGGGGGGATTGAGGGGAGGTGGTTGTGGCTCTTTTTTTCTTCGTTCACAGATTTAATTGACGTTTCACCTAAACCCAGGTCACAGTCCAAACATGTTCACCACAGAGCTCAGATTATTGGTCAATTCAGTGAAAATGGGACAGAAAAAATCACTAAGGAAAAACAGCTTCCTGAATCTGTTCACTCATATCCTATCTCACCCAGAAATGCAGAAAATTACCATCAGACACATCACAGGATCAAAGCCTTTGAGTCCAGGAGAAGCTTAAAAGACACAGACTTTTTCATTTGCTCTGCTCTTCGCTCCACAGGATTATCTTCTGACACAGCAAGTTCAGAGTTCTCTGGTGATTGCAAGGACCTAGGTCCTCATTGCCTCCTTCCCTACCTTCTGCTGCTCCTTGAAATAATGGATCATCCTTCTTTTGGGGGAAAGGAAGGGACACATTAAAGAAGTCTTCTCTAAAAGGATGCTTATGAAAAAAAATGTAGAAAGAACTATGAGAGAAGAGTGTTTTCTTTAGTAGACAAAGCAGCTCTATCAGGCAACAGGTTTGGGAGCCCTGACAGCCTGATCCCACGCTGGCTACCTACAGGGGCGCTTGCACTTCCACCAAGCTTCTCCGCTTTACATTACAACATGGTCTTCTTGGTGAACCCAATCTGTAATGAAAAGCTCCTGAACTGCACTGTGTTTTTACAGATGGTTTTTTAAAATTGAGGCTTTAGGCCTTGGGCAGGCTGGGGATGAGCCATCAGTTGGACATCCCATAAGGGCTCCCAGTATGTGAGAGGGGGCAGGTTGGGCTGAGGGATCATCCCTGCATGAATTTTGTGCACGGGGCCACTAGTCCTATATAATAAAACTCTAATATGCAAATTGAATGGTGGAACCACTAGTTGCAATGATATGCACTGACCACCAGGGGGCAGATGCTCAATACAGGGTGAGCACTACTCAGCCAGAGCCAGGCTCACAGGAGGAAAGGAGTGAGAGAGCTTGGACTGTGAGAGCGATGAACTGTGAGAGTGATATCTTACTGCTGGCTTAGGGGGATAGGGCCTAAGCAAGCAGGTGGACATCCCCTTAAGGGTCTCAGACTGCGAGAGGATGCCAGGCAGGCTAAGGGACCTCCACACCCCTGAGTGCATGAATTTCATGAACCAGGCCTCTAGTATCATATAATCTGCAAATAATTATAGTTTTATTTCTTCCTTTCTGATTCAGATGTCTTTTGTTTCTTTTTCTTGTCTGGTTGCTATGGTTAGGACTTCTAATACTATGTTGAATAAAAGTTGTGAAAGTGCACATTCTTATCTTGTTACTGATCTTTAAGAAAAAGCTTTACATGTTTGAGTATGATATTAGCTGTGGGTTTGTCATATATTGCCTTTATTATGTTGAGGTGTGTTCTCTCTATCCCCACTTTGCTGTGTGTTTTTATCATACATAGATGATGGATTCTGTTAAGTAATTTTTCTCCATGTATTGATAAGATCATATGATTTTTATCCTTAATTTTGTTTATATTAACTGACTTGTGGATATTGAACTAACTTCGCACCCCAGGAAAAAATTTTACTTGATCATGGTGTATAATATTTTTGATGAAACACTATACCTTCTTGATTGTGAAAATGTATGATAAATATTTTCATAAGGTATTTTATATCCTCCCACATTATTGTGACCCTTCTGGTTCCTAACAGGTGTGTTAGTTATAAAGTCCTTTCCTTTCAATTAAACTTAGCCTTTGTGCTCACTTCAGCAGCATATATACTAAAATTGGAACAATACCGAGAAGATTAGCATGGTCCTGGCGCAAGGATGACACACAAATTCATGAAGCATTTCATATTTAAATAAAAACAAACAAACAAACAAAAAAACCTCAGCCTTCTTTCCTGTTGTGTTGAAAATTGGATTCTGTAAACTACATTTCTTCTCAGCCTGCCATATCCCTGTTAAACTCTGCTAGTAGAGTGCATCAGAAAGAAAATGCAAGGTAACTGAGGATATGCATTATTACATTTTTTCATGGAAAAGCTCCTGAAAGCTTGCATTTCCTGTGAACAACAGTGGAATTTTCATAGTGGTAGAATCCTGGCTCACAACCTTTTATGTTCCAGCTTCATTTTCACTATGAGGACCTCACATTCACGCTTTCTTTATGTGCTTTTATGTAGTGACCCCTCAAAAATAGATGTACCCTTGTCTGTGGCTCAGTCTAGCTACAGCATGGTCCAGAAAAGAGAAAGACCTGCTTAGACCTTAAAAGAGGGCTTAGGACAATTTGGACAGGGAACATATGGTCACAGGTATTCAGAATATGGTCTAGAAGGGGATCACCTGCTCAGATCCAGCAGCTAATTTAATATGACATCGATCCCTCACCCTGGGAAGGATTCTTCTGAAAGAAGAATGCTGAATCCCTTAGAGCACAGGGTAAGAAAACTCTTGACTGCCTCTAAAGATGATTGGGCTTGTAATTCACATTAATATATGCAAAATGTGTAGTATGGATTACATATTTTGTGCCTGACTCTATATAATATGCTAAGTATTCAACAATCAAAATGAAATGGCCCTATTTTTTGCATTAATATTCAGGAAGAAAAATTTACTTCTACTTACATTGATTTATTGTTTGAATCTCTTATAATAAGTATATGCAACTTGTATACAAAATAGACTGAGTAAAGAAATTTACAATGTCTAAAACTGATTATGGAATAATAAAGCATATCCCCACCAAACTGTATGGTTTATCATGAAAAGTAGAAATATCACAAAAGAATTTGGCAAGTGTTATGAGCAATTAAGAAAAAAAAGAAAATCAGAGGGCTAACAAACATTAAGGGAAAATCTCAAACTCTTCCACATTCAAATAAATGCTTATGAAATATAATTATCTAACACTATTACTAGATATACAAAATTTAGAAGTCTAAAGAATCCATACTAGATTATAAAAATATATCTGAATCATAAACTTTGGGGAATACTATGAAAGTTACCATATGATTTTAGATAAGTAGTTCCCAGTGCTGCACGAAACATAAAAGAAGGCAATATACGGGATATATCCTGCAGGTTCTGCAGACTTATTGAAGATAAATTTGGCAACAGTCTACAAGGATGGAGAAGAACTAATGGGCTAGGAAAAAATGTATGGCTTTAATTTGAGCTGTATCTTGAAGTAAGTCAAGGAAAGGTAAAAGATCAGGTATGGAAGAACAACCAGAAGCCAAGAAAGTAGGAGTATGTGAATCCAGAGGAAGACTAATGATTCAAATTAAATAGTGGATAAATGCTATAAAAATTTATTATAATATAAGCATAATATGCTAATTAGACCTGACATCCCTCAGGACAAAGCCAGGGCTGCAAGGGAAGCCAGGTCCTGGAAAGCTGGTGTCAGCCAGCCAGGGGAAGGAAGGCCTACTCTTGTACAAATTTCATGGATTGGGCCTCTAGTATTAATATATTTCAGAATTCCATGTAAAATTTTTAGGATTCCTTACCTTATAAGGGAATGGAAGATTAACTACAGTCATAAAGTATTTTATCTACATAGGGGAATTCTGGATGTCCACTGGCTAATTATAGTCATTTGTTTGCTCAATATTTTGGATCTTTTCATTCTTTCAACAGACCTTTGTTTTTTGCTTTGTTCATGCCTCAAGCTTCATTGGTAGTTGGGCTTTGTCTTACCAACCCAGCAGTTGACAATACCCAAGGAGAAACAAAAAGATCTGTACCAAAGGACTCACATGCAACTCCAGGAAAAAAAACAAAACATGCCTTCATATGGAAATCCTGAGCAACAGGATTTTAGTTTGTCTTTCTTTGCTTATTCTTCTTCATATTCTTTTGCTTTATACATCAACTATTTTGCACAAACACACATGCTTTCTAAACCAGTGTAAATAGACAAAGCCATTTAAAAATGTACCTTCTGGAATGCTTTAATTCAAAGTCTATTGATTACACACTTTCAACAGGAAGAATCCTAGAAAATAATTTTACAGATATTGTCAGCTCTAAAATTTTATTAGTTCAGTATCTGGACTCTGAATCCATTTGATCCCATCTTAGTTTGTTGTCTTAAGAATAAGATGAACAATATGTTTTATGTTCCTAGCACTTATCTGATGCATTCTAGAGTATGTATAAATTAGTTTTATATGGATTAATTTTAATTTTAATATGCAAACATATATGAAAACGAGGGAATTTGTCTATTTGATGGCAAATCAACAAGTGAATTATTTTACTTAACAGTTATTGCTTCAGAGGTTTACTAAATTGGGATTGGCTTCACATTTACTATATCACATATATCACTCTCATAGTTAAGCAGAATATATCAGAGATACCTACAGAGAATGAAGGGGGCGCAAGTCACAGGAATTGATTTGAGTAAATTATTAATTCAAGAAAAGCAAGACCACCAAAACATCATTTGCACTGTGTGATTAGTAATAAAAAATAAAAATAGAAAAGAATTTAGAAAAAATAAGCATAATCAATCTATGCTTTATATCAATTAGTTAACAAATATTGACCATGTACTGTGTATCCAATAGAGTTTTGCTTGCCAAGGCTATGTTGCCAGATCCATATTTTTCTAATTATTGTCTTTGCACATTACTGGATTTTAAGATCAAGGCAAAATGCTAGACATTACTTGAAGTAGCACTTACCTTAGATAATTAACATCTTAATTTGTTAATGTTCCTAATTGAGCAAGAAGAAAAACTTTTTATCCAAACATATTTCATTTAAAACTGTTTGATCCATACAGTAAAAAGTACTTTTGTTTTATTCTATTTTATAACATATTTTAAAAGTTCAAATATATGTGTGTTAAAATGTTTTATTATTTCCACTCACATAATAATAATGTCCTTTGGTTATAAAAGTCAGTTCACATTTATTGCATTCATTTTAGTCCCTCTGATTCCATCTTAACTGAAACAGTCTGAGCTGCTCCAGGCTAGAGCTCTGAGAATGGAAACAATGCCTCTGCTTATTTCCTTTTCCTTTGAATAACTAGAAAAGCATTTAATGGAGTCTTATGTCTCTCTACTCATGGGTAAAACCATAATGGGGTTTATAGTTGGCTAGGAGTCAGTTACCAGCATCAAGTATACTGACCATCTGATAAATCCAACATTAGCCTAGTCATTAATATTTCCCATTTTATCATTTAGCATTTAAAAGATGTGCATTCTGAATTTTTAACTACTTTCTAGCCTCTTAGTTCTTTTATCAAAAGGAAGGAGCATCTGACCAAAATTTGTAGAGTTAATCCTATCCCAGATGGTATAATCCACCCAGAACTAGAGTAGGAATATATATTTTTTAATTGTAGTTAAGACTCTATATATCAGCGAGAAATGAACCTCATTGATGATCTGTCTCTAACCTTGTGCTGCAGTAATGATAACTGGCCCCCTATATATTTTATTTTATATCTTCTTGGTAACCATTGCAGAAATTTGTGTTTTGGTCTTCTAAGCACCATTTTTCTGGTAAAAGCACCCCTGCTTTATTTTGGAAAAATACCTTTCCTTCTTTGTAGTCTTGGTTTACTTTATTGATACTCCATATCTAATCTATAAGCAAATACTGTTGGCTTAATATTTAATTTATGTCCAACTAGCCCTTTCTCTGTCTCTGTAGCTACCATTGCTTCTTACCTAAATCATTTCAAGAGCCTTCTAACCGGCCTCCCTGCTTCCCAAGCTTCACTCTCTATAACCAGTTCTCAACATAACAGCCAACATAATTTCATTAAAAAGTAAAATTAAACCTTATTACTCATCTTCAAAATTTTCTTCATTTTTCTTCCATCCTAATATATAAAAATCCAGGGGCCAGCACGAATGAAGCAACCGGACATACAACCAAACATAGGCTGCGTGCTGCAACAAGGCCAAAAGGGGAGTTAGTGAGGGATGACCAAACAACTGAATAAGCACGCTGCATGGGGCAACCAGACTGGTGGGGGGAGGAGGGGAGCAGTTGGGAGTGACCAGGCCAGCAATGGGGGGGCAGTTAGGGGTGTTGACACCAGAAGGCAGAGGTGGTTAGGGGTGATCAGGCTGGCAGGCAAGCAGGTGAGCAGTTAGGAGCCAGCAGTCCCAGATTGTGAGAAGGATGTCTGACAGCCCCTAAGGGGTCCCAGATTGAAGAGGGTGCAGGTTGGGCTGAGGGGGCACCCCCTCTGTGCACAAATTTTGTCACCAAGTCTCTAGTCTATTGATAAAAATCAAAATCCCTGCTTGGATTTACATGATCATGCCCCCTGTTATTTCTTCAAGTTTGTCTTCTACTACACTGCATTCTCTCACTTCACTGAAGTCACACTGGACATTTGCACATTTTGTTCCTTCTGTCAAAAAGCACTTCATCCTGATATATCCATGAATTACTTTCTTACTTTCTTCAAGTATTTATCCAAATATTAACAATGTTCCATACAGAGTAGGCACTCATTAAATATTTGTTGTGCCTGAATATCTGTCAATCCAGATTATTCTCTTCCCTCCTCTGACAAGTGTTATTCACAGCTCCTAAGTGTGCATTTATTAATCTTTCACATCTCTTTCTCTCTCTTTTTCTAAGAAAGTGATTATGGAGTACAGTGGATAGGTTTTTTTAAAAAGGAGGTAAAACTCATTATTGTTTATAGAAGTGCTTTCTCAGTTACTTAAAGATTAGAATCCCCAGTCCTTTATAGTTGGCAGATTTTTGAAAATTGCTACTTTTGGCCTTCAGTATCACCTCCTCTCTATTCCCAGTTATCCACCTATGTGAACAACCCCAGTATTAGAGTCCCTCCCTCCACATTCCAATGCTGACTTCTTTCTATGTCAAGTTTTTCTATTACAAATATATAAAGGATTTTTAACAAATATATATTCTTTTAATTGATATTTTCTAATATAAATTGCTATGCAAAGCAGTTATTTTTATAAACTGTTTCCCCCTTTCTCCTCCTCAAAACCCCACATTAGAAAATGTGAACCCTTTTTTTAAAATTTTACCATTTTAGATGGCATGATAAATCTATAAATTTTAAAAAACTCTACCAAGCGAATTCTGGCTACAAGTGAAGACAGGATCTTGCCACTCAGCAAAGGCAAAGGCAAAGGCATATGTTCATCTATTCATTAGTTTAACAAATATCTATCAATCTTGTTCAATATACAAGAATCTCTTCTAGGTGCTAAGATACAATGGTGACTATGACAGACATGATTACCATATTGCGTGGTAAAGATTTTCCCATTTGAAATAAAATACCAATTTCTCTGACAATAGTCTTCAGAAGAGACTTAAATTTATTGTTCCTTCTCTGTTTTCCTAATTGTTAGAAATAAGTAACAAATGTGTCTTTGAATTATGTCTTTGATAAAAAAATTACTTATGAACCCTATTCCATCCCCACCCAAATAAATATCTGTAATTCAGGAATATAGGGAAGTTGAACAAATAAACACTACTTCTAAAAACAGATGCTCAATCTAGTGGAGGATAATTATAGTTGAATAAATATATTTTTAAAAGACTCAGTCAAGTTTAAAGATAAAGATATTTTTTTCTGAATTTAACAAATATATATTTATATACTATTCATGCTGAAATATGCTACTTATCAATTATGTAATAATAGCCCTGGCCAGTGTGACTCAGTTGGTTAGAGCATTGTCCCATGCATGGAAGGGTCATAGGTTTGATTCATGGTGAGGACACATGTCCAGGTTACATTCCTGTCGGGACACATATGAAGGCAACAGATCAATGTTCCTCTCTCTCCCTCTTCCTTCCTCTGTCTTTGGAATTAATCAAAAACATGTTATTGGGTTCAGATTAAAAAATTATGTAATACGTTAAGTTAAAATTTTATGCCACACATTAGTTATTACATAGAAATCTTATGTATTTGCAGGATTCTACACTTAAATATTAAAAATATAATACTTAGTGACTAAAATATAGCAGCAACATTATTTATTATTGCTTTAATTTAATATAATGCTTAGTTAACTTTTCCAAAATTTACAACTTAATAAACTTTGAATACCATTAAATATAATTTACTTTCTGAACTCCATTATCATAAAAAATGAAAACCTATTTTCTTCCCAAGTTGTTCTCAGGACTGTTCACATTTCTAACTAAATTTACTCTTGGGTCAGAGCATACTTTTTCAGTATAAACAATTTCAAATCCCCCTAACTATAGCATGGAACTTGAATACATTGATTAGAAGCGTTATAAACAACCAGACATAGTGTTATCATGGTCAAAATCAACCCCAAATAAAACATTTTCAAATGATTTAAGAGTGTTTATATTTATTCAAAAATTATTCCATCTCAGAGAAAATAACCACAGTTATTTTTTTTAAGCTACTTTAAAATTGTTTCTTCAGAATAGATTTCCAAGTATAAGTGATTTTAAATGTCAAAAAAATTTAAATGTGCTTTCTATGGCTAGAATTATGATAAAATTGCAAGATGAACTCAGTGGACTAAACATAAATAAAGAAGAAATTAATTTCACTGTTTCCCAAAGAGGCTGGTTAATGTCAAATTCAGATGATGTATTTTGAAATTTCTGTTCTCCATATATTACAAAGGTTTATTGATTTGGAATTTTACCTGAACATCAGTTGAACTCATTTGGCCCCACTTTGCCAATGCAGAGAGAGATTCCTGATGCTTGAATCTTTAGCATTTTCCTTTTATTTTTCTCCTTGTGAAATTGTGTCTTTTACAATATTTTTTTCTTTATTGATTAAGTTATTACATACTAGAGGCCCAGTGCACAAAATTTGGGCATGGGGATGGGGGTGTCCCTCAGCCTAGCCTGAACCCTCTCCAATCTGGGACCCCTCGAGGGATGTCTAACTGCCCTACCTGGATTAGGCCTAAACAGGCAGTTGGACATCCCTCCCACAGTCCAGGACTGCTGGCTCCCAACTTCTCACCTGCCTGCCTTCCTGATTGCCCCTAACTGCTTCTGCCTGCCAGCCTGATTGCCCCTAACTGCTTCTGCCTGCGAGCCTGATCACTCCCTAACACTCCCTGCCAGCCTGATTGATGTCTAACTTCTCTCCTGCCAGCATGTTTGCCCCCAAATTCCCTCCTCTGCTGGCCTGGTCACTATTAACTGCCTTTCCATGAAGGCCTGCTTCTCCCCCACAAAAAAAACACACAAAAAACTGCCCTTCCCTGCAGGTCCAGTCTCCCCCAACTTCCCTCCTCTGCCAGCCTGGTCACCCCTAACTGCCCTCTCCTGCAGGTTTGATCGCCCCCAACTGCCCACCCTTGCATGCCTGGTCCCCTCCAACTGCCATCCCCTGCTGGACATCTTGTGGTGGCCATCTTGTGTCCACATGGGGGCAGGATCTTTGACCAGATGCAGGCAGCAATATTGTGTGTTGGAGTGATGGTCAATCTGCATATTTCTCTTTTATTAGATAGGATAGAGGCCTGGTGCAAGGGTGGGCGCCAGCTGGTTTGCCCTGAAGGGTGTCCTGGAGCAGGGTGGTGGTTCCCTTGGGTCATGGGGTGGCCCGGTGAGGGGGCTGTGGTGGTTTGCAGGCCAGCCACACCCCCGGCAACCCAAGTGGAGGCCCTGGTATTTGGGATTTATTTTTCTTCTACAATTGAAACTTTGTAGCTTGCAGTGGAGGCCTAGGTCGGCCAGGGCTGCAGAAACTTGGCTTCCTCCATTGTTAGGAGGAACCCTAGCCTCTTGCCTCTCTTCAGCTCTATGGTTGCTGCCATTTCTATTGAAATATATATATCTTCTATAATTAAAACTTTGTAGCCTGGTGTGGAGATCTGAGTGGCAAGGGCAGGCAGAAAGCTTGGCTTCCTCCATCACAGGGAATCCCAAGCCTCCCTCCTGCTCTCTGGGGCTGCAGCCATCTTGGTTGGGTTTATTTGCATATTCACTCCTGATTGGCTTATTGACGTGGCTGTGGGTATAGCGGAGGTATGGTCAATTTGCATATTACTATTTTATTAGATAAGATGTGTCCTTATCCGCCTACTTCCCCCCCCACACACACACACTCTTGCCTTCACCCCTCTGTTGTCTGTGTCCATTGGTTAAGCTTACTAGTATATGCATACATATATATGAGTTTAGAATGAATCTATCTACAACTATTTTTTTAGACTCATCCAATGGCCAATATCCTGTGTAAAACTTTATCATTTATTCACTTTCAAAGGTTTCATCAGACCCTGAAACTTCTGATAAAAGATGAAAACTCTTTTCGCCTTGTATTTGTATCTTTGGGAGTTCCTGGAACACAAAGGAACAACAACATCTAAAACTAAAACCCAAGATTACAGACGTGACTCCACTATTGATTTCTCTATTATTTCAGTAACTTGTTTCATCTGGCTTTCAATATATTTACTGCATTAAAAATCATACAAACAAATTTTGGGTGAGAATTTGTTAAATAATCATTTTACTTTATATCTAGATGTATTTGGACAGGGTTTTTAGATCCTTTTTAATTTCCAAATTAGATAACTACATAACTAATAACTAGCAATGCTTTATCTCCTTTTCTCTGACATTCATTTTCATTCTCTAAAACAAATCTAATATTTTCTTCAGTTTCAAAGCTTCTTTGCAAGATATGTTATTCTTTTTAAAAAAAAACTTTAAAAGATTTATTCAGATTAACTTCTGAATCCCACTTATGTTTTTATATTTTCATATTAGTATCTTCTATAGTTTTCCTATATTTTCCATTCCTAACTTCATCACATTCAAAATATCACTGAAAGTTGAGTAAGGTCTGCTTGCAAATTTCATAAATTGAACACAAAAGTTATGTTTGGCTTACAGAAGATACACTGTGAAAATCATTAATATCATGGAAAATTAAATATTTATAAAGCATATAAGTGCTCCTTTTACTTTGCATAGATACATAAGGAAACTTGTAAAATATGAGCTTAAACAGAAGAGTTGAAAGATCAGTATTCTGTGAGCACTGGGTGTCTATCCACATTCTTAGTTTTAGGGACTCTGTGGGAGTACATATCACAGAACTACGTTTGACATTTTGGACAATGTAGACTTAATCCAACTGGCACTTGAAAAGCTCCCAATGGGACCATTTAGTGGGTTTACAAGGCCCTACATGTCCATCTGCCAGCTATCCTCTCTCATTTCTGACTGGGTCATTTCACTTTATCTTTGGGACTCAGACACCACATTACCTATGGCATCTGATAGAAACCATAGCCGATTGAAAAACCATAGCCGATTGAAAAACTTGAAAAACAAATTGTTATAGTTGACCTTTTAAATTATGCTTGAAGTTCTTTGGAAAGGCTGCAATTTCTGTAAAATAGAGTTGCTTTGCTTTGCCAATCTGCTTTGGCAATCAACCCCTGTACCTTTATGTCTAAGGCATATCTCTTTAAGGTAAATAAAGAATATTTACCTTATGACTACATGACAGGTAATTAATCACCCATAACTGCTTAGATATAAAATTCCATTGCCAATTTTTACCTGATTTTAATTTAATCTATACCATTGCTTTAGGAAAGGTACTTTTAAACTATGTTATACTGCAGTGGGTAGAACATAAGTTAGAATTTTCAATATAGGTGCAGAATATACAGAACTACAGAAATATAAAGAAACCTGTTTTGACTCTTTTACCCCCAACTTTGTACACTACATTGGGTTACATGAGACTGTCTATAAAATATAAGGTTCTCTTAATGTATTATTACTTTTATAAAGAATGCTTTTGGATATTCTCTTCCCTTTCTACACCCTCCATCATGGCATATTCTAAGTTTTCCTGCTCTTGTATATAGATTTCCATATTTTAAAAAGGATTTGGGGTGGTTTTCTTAGTACACTAATACAACTAGCAAGTATTTTCCTATCATTTTGTTAAAGTATTTCAGTTAGTCATCAAAACAGATTAACACAGATTAAGAGATGTTAATATTTTATGTCATAGTTATGTTTGACACCTAATCTTGTTATCAACCACCCAAATTTCACTTTATGGTGATGCTCAGAGTTAGGTCCACATGTAGCAGAAATGAATTTTGTACCCCCTAAATGCTACTTTTTAAAACCAAAGTAGCATTGTTATTTCACCTTTAAAATGTGAAATCATATGAATCATATTTAAAAAAAAACAATTCTGATCATCATGTAGTCCATAGATAAATAAAAACATGTTTTCTTGCCATTGGTAAAGCATGAATAAAAGTAATTAGACAGAGGGTAAAACATGGAAACTAATGCCAGAGGTTAAAGAGAACAAATCCCTATGTAGATAATTTGGGAGTGAGAATAGAAGTGGAATGCTGAGAGAGAGGATAGATACAACTGGTCTTTAAAGGTTTATATTAGCAGTTTGAGGAGATAAAATATGGGGAGGTTGCTTATAAAGGGTTAAGGGTCAGAACACTATGGAAAAAAGGCATGCAAAATGAATGGAAGAAAGAAAATGGAATTTCTGAAAAATTATGGTTAGATAATTTTGCTTAATGGTGATGGTTTGTAAATATAAAAATATGTAAAATCAGATGAAATGTTTGGATCCTGAATATAAGAGTGTTATATACCAGATTGGTAGTCTGGGTCTAGTAGGTAGATTGTATGAAATGCATATGATAAGAAAAATATTTCAAGAAAATAGTAGGTAGTATACAAATGAATATAATAACCAAGTTGGATGCAAGAAGGAAAAAATAATTCATCCTTTTAGTGTTCTAGGAGGTACACATGGCCTATAGTATAAGAATATAAAGAAAGGAATGGGTGAGGGAAGCAACATAGAAACTAAAGAGTAGATGATTAAGATAAGTCTGAAATAGTTCATTTTATCCAAGGAAATTATGAATCTAGTTTTCAAAATGCCAAACTTGAAATGAAAATGTATCATCTCAGTGTGGTTATTTAACTATTTTAGATTCAGGTTTAGATTCTAGGGGATTAAAAACAAGAGATAAAGACTTTAGAATTGATTTTTGAGGTTTCCATGAAAATTTGAAAGCAAGGTTCAGTTAATAATTACTAGTGAAGTTCCTGTATGTTAAACCCTTTCATAAGGAGAAATCTAGCTTCCCTGATCAAAGGCTAGATTCCGAAACCTCTTTTCCATCCCAGCCTCCTGAGCAATGAATGCCATAGTTCACAAAGTCATAACCATCACTGCAAAATAAGTTCAAAGGACCTATCTTACTGACACTGAAATATTGGCAGCATTCTTATGAATTTCAGTTTGCAATACCACATTCCCATATGGCAGGAACGTGTTTTATTTTTCAAGCACTATCTCAATATAACATATTACTTATATAACTTTATGTGTTCTTCCATTGATTAAGAAGTAATTTTCATAAGTACCTCATTTTTTATTAATGATACATTGTAGGACAAGTATTTTAACCTCTTAATTCATTTTTTTTTGCTAAATAACCTATCTATATTACCCAATTCTTATAGTAAAAGCACCTGAAATAGTTAAGAATAGGTAAATATATAATAGAATATATCTCATTTATATTTAAAACTATGGAATTAAAATGTTAAAGTGAACTATTATTATTTGACTTTTATTTGTCTAAGTTGTGACATTTACTAATATTAACATCAATATTAAGTTGTAACATTAACATTATTAATATTAAATATCAGTGATACCAGATATACTCCAGAGATTTTATATCCAAAAGCTTTATCTTGCTCAAGGAACCTAAATCAGATTTAAGCTATTTTATAGTCTATTGTGGACTAGAGAGGTCCTTATTTGATTACTTTAATTTTTAAAGTTGGTAAACTCATTTTTGATCTTGAAGATCATAGGGTGACTGGACCTATGCCAGTCCATTAGGATGGTGGATTAAATGCAAAACTTTGCCACTCCTAATATAGAGAAATAGTCTATTTTCCTCTCCCTTTCACACTGGGCTGGCCTTTGACCTGATTGGATCAATAGAATATGGTGAGGTGATCTCATATAACTGCTAAGGCTGCTCCTAAAAAGAGCTACAATTTCTCCCTTTACCCATTGACATATTCTCTCTTAGTAGGAGCCACAATGTAAGATGTATACTACTCTGAAAGAACAGGGCCAAATAGGGGACAGTTTCAGCCTAGATCACATGCTGGAAGTTTGACCACCAAGGCTGTTTGGAATGATGCTCCCTGGTTTGGGAACACCATTAATACTTTTATTCCTTCCTCTGCTGATAATGCAGGCAATTTACACAACTAGAGAGAGATAATATTGCCTAACTGGAAAAAAAATATCCAGATAAAGAACTGAAATTGGGAGAAATTTAAACACGGCAGGATATTTGTCTTTGGAAATGATTCTTGAAGTTTCTGAAAAAATTCACATTTTTTATTTCCTATGTAACTAGAATTATTTTCTTTTGTCAGTTTGTGATCTAGAAAAATAGAAATGTGAAAAGGCAGTTTACCTCTGGCCAAGTCTATGCTGGTATATGTGATATTAATTCTACATCAACGTTATCCTATCTAATAAAAGAGTAATATGCAAATTGACCATCACTCCAACATACGCTGCCCCCATTTGTACACAAGATTACTGCCACAAGATGGCCAGCAGGGTAGGGCAGTTGGAAGGGACCAGGCCTGCAGGGGAGGGCAGTTGGGAATGATCAAGCCTGCAGAGGAGGGCAGTTAGGGGTGACCAGGCCAGCAGAGGAGGGAAGTTGTGGACAACCAGACCTGCAGGGAAGAACAGTTGGGGGTGATGCAGGCCTACAGGGGAGGGCAGTTAGGGGTGACCAGGCCTACAGAGGAGGGCAGTTAGGAAGAGCAATTAGGCTGGCAGGCAGAAGCGATTAGGGGCAATCAGGAAGGCAGGCAGGTGAGCAGTTGGGAGCCAGCAGTCCTGGACTGTGGGAGGGATGTCTGACTGCCTGTTTAGGCCCAATTCAGGTAGGGCAGTTGAACATCTCTTGAGAGGTCCCAGATTGGAGAGGGTGCAGGCTGGGCTGAGGGACAATCCTCCTCTCCCTCCTGTGCATGAATTTCATGCACCAGGCCTCTAGTTTATAAATAAAAGAAACCAATATGAGTTTAAGAAAATGAAAGGCTTGACTTTGAGGATTCCAAGCAAAAGTCCCAACTATAGCCAGGACTCACAAAACAATTAAAATAGAAATACATTAGAAACTCAAATATCTTCATTTATGGTTCCTTTTATCCATTATGATTCTTTTGTAATCTGGGTTTTCCATTTATTTGCTTGTTTATTTATTTTGCTAGCAACTTTGTCCAAGTACTGGAGGCGACTAGCACTTCAGTGCCTCCATTTTCAAATATTAACATATAACCTCTTAGAAATCAATTACCTAATGCACTAATTTTAAATTCTGTGGAATGGATTCTGATTGTTCTATGTTAGGTCAGCATTTCTTAGGTAGGTATTTGTGGACTTGGGTGTTGGGCCCATTGTACTGACACCTCCACTGAATATATACCCTAGTGAATTGGTAGGAAAGGCATGAAATTGATAGACAATATTGGCTTTTCTACCTTGGGCTAGACAGTAAATCTAAAGATGCCTACTATTAGTCACTATTAGTGGAGACAAGAATTATCTTGATTTGTCCTATATCAGGATCTCCTTTTAACTATCATTATTCTAGTCATATTTCTGGTGTATCCTTTTACCTTTATTATTAAGATTTTTTTTCAGAGAAAAGTGACCATTTGATTTCTAGCTGAGAAAACATGTAATTAAATAATACCTATTCATTCTATTCTGCCTTATCAAGAAATAAGAAAGTAAAGTCTCCTGAAGGAGAAGTAAAAAAATGCTACCTGATAGCTTAGCTTCACCTACCAGGACCATCTTTGTTCTCTAAAGTAAATGAATATACTGTATTGAAGAAGTCTGGCAAAAAAAAATCTAAGCATTACAAGTGGAGTACTGTAAAATTTTTGTTGTTGTTGTCTGTTCCAAAAGAAAAAGTAGAATTATAGGTTATCTTATTTTCCTGGCTTCATTATCACTAGTAACAGCATTTGTGTTTTCTGTAAACTCCATGCATATAAACTAAATGTAGACTAGATTCTTAGAATAATCTCAAAAATTTAAAACTTTAAAAACAGACTCATTTTAAACTTCTAAGAAGGAATAATAGCTAAAACAGAAATAAACTAAGTAATAGTTAAAACAGAAAATAAACTAAAGTTGAAATATTTCAATAAAGGTGAAAATTCAAGTTTATGTTATTCTTGCCTTTTAATCTTTCTCATATTCCCTTATCTTTTATATGCATTTGAAAGTGATATACAATAATGAAGAGAATATCAGTAGGGAAATGAATACAAGAAGTACCACTCGCAAGGACTTTATTTGAAAAACATCAAGCCATAAAACTGAAAGCCACTTTAAGAAAAATCCAGTGGGATCATATCAATAAGCATAACAATTTCTATTTGTACAGATTATCATTTATATGGATATTTTAAAGACATTAGGAAACAAAATAAGCAAAAACCAAACCAAACCAAACAAAAAAAAACTCCAAACAAACCAGGAGTATATACTTAGAGATATGTGCAAAGTAAAGGCATTAGAATTAAGGTTAAAACTGAGGGTGACGCTGGTTGTATTGATTATCCTATCAAGTAAATAGGTAAGTGGTTGGTTAATCTTAGGAAATGGTTTAAATTATGTATTTGATAATAAAATAACTTACAGATCACTTGAATCAGTAAAGTAAGTGGAACAGGTAGCTTCCAATTTAAAAAAACCTGTTTTATAAAACAGGGGTATCATGCAATTTAGTTTTTATTAGGATATTACCATAACTACCATGCTATCACAAAATAGGTGATTAACAAGACAAACAGTACATAAGATTATTATTAACCAATATTTACTAAGCACATAATATTTTTTAAGCAAGTGATAGATCTTGGGAAGATATAAAACCTATACAACATATAAATTATTATAAAGTATTAAAATAATCAATGTATGCAGTTCACAAGATTAGAAAATACTAGCCAATAAGTTCTAATGTACTTAATCAAAAGTTCTTTGAATATATGTGAAATAAATTATATACAGATCACTAGGAATTATAATAGAAATAAAACATGTAGAGGAAAGTGATAGAATCATAAAATGGTTTGTATTCTTTATACCAAAGAAGTGAGATGAGTCAATGAAAGAACAGATATTTAATTACTATAGTACTAGATAATATCAAGTAGCCTGTTAATTGCCTCCTCTTTATCTTAGGATAATGAAAGATAAATTAAGTAGTCAGAATGTATAGTCAGAATAATTTTTCATCTCTCTACTTCTGTGAAAGCTCTAGAGAAAATTTTGAGAAACTGTTAGGATGCAGACAAGTTGGCTGGGTCAGAAAGAAATTAAGCTAGACATATATGCATTACTTTGAGTAATTATGTTTGTGAGCACTTCTGCATTTTGAGACTCTATTCCTTTTTTCTACATATTCTGATCAAGTTAATGTAGATATAACTGCTACATACATTGCCTCTCCTGTTTTATTTATGGGCAATAATGACTGAAAAAAGTTTTTGAATTGAGAAACTGAGGAGGCTCATTCTCCTTGTTATAAAGCAAGTGATAGATCTTGGGAAGGGCCTAGAAAATGTAAGTAGCCACTTATTTAGATTGCCCTCTCTATTCTTTCTATCACCCAAGTTTTGGTACAAAAGGCCATGGTGCTCAGAGTTAATATTTACTGTTGAATGTTTGTTAAATCTATGTGGTATTAAGTATTCTTATGACAATTTAATATTGAATATTCCACAAGATTTAAATACTTCTTTATGAAATTGTTTGACAGGAATCAATTTTCTAACTTGATTGGTTTAATAGTGCTTTTAATATTTTCACTGTTTCACAGTACAACTGATAAAAATACAAAAAGTCCCAAATTCTTAGTGACCAGGCTCCATGCACTGTCTCATCCCTAGAAGACAAATGGTAGGAAGCACTTCCTGCTGTTATGCAGTAAGTTTGTTTCTGAAGACATGGTGGTCAGGGTAAGGTTGTGTAGAATTATTTTACTATGGTCTCATTCTGGGTGGGTCAGCTTAACAACTACAACCATGGAAGCAAAATATAATTCCAAATTATTATTTTAGAAATACACATCAGGTAATGACCAACTTCTATTCAACTATGTAACAAAATGTTATAGGAAAGAGAATGAAGGCAAACATTGCATTTTTACTTTTTTTTTATTTTAAGTGAGATGGAAAATTTGTAATCCTTATGAACGAGATATTTTTTAATTGGTCATAGTCTCCAAAAGTAATGATATATGTACGTTAACATACATTGGGTTTGGAGTGTGTTATAAAGGGACAAAAATATTTGAAGCTTTGATGGATAAGATTGCCTAAATTATTCTTACTTAACATTTCATGTTATACCTATAGTTAACTGAAGAATGATACCATTAACACTGGTCTAATAAGTACCAGTTCCTTGCCTTTCATTAGCTCTGAATGGTCTTGCTTCCCTTCATAATCTCCTGTTCATCTGTCAGTTTTATTCTGAAGCCAGCCTGCCAACTTTCCATACATACTTTATATGTCATGGCTAATATTTCTGTCTGGAAAATATTTCATCTCTGCTTATCTTGCTTGATTTACCACTAGCTATGCATCAGCATGGAGAAAGTACAGCTTAGGGTGTTAACAGTTTAGAGGGTGTAATATCAGTAGTTCAAGAAGAAATCTTTCATGTGGTAGGTGGAAAAGGTCAACACACCTCATGTTTCCCTCCTCTATAAGTTTTCTAACCCTTTCGATTATTTTCCCTAATATCACCTGTTCTGGAACTTCTGAGATAAAATTGTATTTATTTGATAAATGTTTCTCCTAATGTAAGAATATAGGAAAACTTCCCTTGTTCATACCCAAATAAATTATTCTCCTTTTGTTTTTTGTATTATGTCTGTCAAACTAAAAGTAAAAATGGATTTTTAACATGGGGTTAATTGAGTTGCAAAGTATAGAGAGAACAAATGCCCACAATATTTTTCTAATCTGTGTAATTTGATTCATTTTGGTGAACTTATATATCATAACCTTTACCATTTAAATTATTTTTACAGAATATCTGTGAAGAGAGGTTGCTGATGGGTGGATCATCTTATATTTCCTTGTACACCCTATTGTCAGCAGGTATCAAAGAAGAACCTTAAGCCAATAAGTGGTTTGGGTTTTCTGCAGTTTTTGAAAATTGTGTGCACTTTTATCACCATCACAATAATACAGCACACATAATTAGGTGGGCCTATTCCATATTTGCTTATGGTTGTGAGTTCTTGTAAAGTTAGTGATGTAGGCTCTCCATTTGTGGACGTAGTGTCTTTTCATAAGGTAATGAAGAACAGCTCGCTACAAATATTGATAGTGCTCTACCTTCTGCTATCCATGGGAAATGTTGATAAAGCCATAAAAATTAGTCAGCATAAAGTGATTAATCATCTTTAGGTTCAGAAGTGATACATACATGTTTTAATTCTGGCATGTACTAGCTGTGTGAGATATGACATGCTAATATTTTCTCTGCTTAAATTCTTTCACAAACAAAACAAGCATAATTATGCTGGGTCTCACTTCTTAAAGAAGATAATTAATCTCTATTAGTTCCCTCATTCTGCCTACCAACCACGCTACCTTTCTCTGACTCATTCAATTTTGCACTCTTCTAGATGACTACTTTATTCTTTTATTTTTCTCATCCACAGACTCAACTATTGATCTTGCTTCCTACTTTGCTAAGAAAAAAAATAGAGACATTTCAGCAAGCTCCCAACATCACATATTACCCCCACTCACTTTTATCTCAGCCTGCTCCCCTTATATGAATGAGTACTCTGCTCTTAACAGTGGCCACCTGCTTCACTGTGTACTAGATCCAGTCTATCCTCCACTCAAGAATATCACGCCGGATCTCTCCCTTCTTTCTTGCATAATCATGTATTTATTGACCTCCCTCTCCACTGGAACGTTCTCATCAATAAATACACAAGCTATATATTTTTTCACCTTAATAAAATCCTCTCCTGACCCAGTCTCCTTCCAGCTGCTGCCCTGTAGGTAGACTTGCTCTGACTGTCCAATCCATTATTGAGGTTCCTCCAACCACACCTGTCTATTCCCTTTCCTTTGTATTTTAAAAGTATCACCTCTCTCCATGTAACATTTTGTATTTTTATAATTTATGTTTATTTTCTGACTCTATTCTATCCCTCATAAGAATATAAGACCAATGAGGGTAAAAACTTCATACTTTAAAAAAATGTCATACTGACAGAGTTGAAAAGTATTGGGAACATTGTAATTACACACACACACGTGTATATATATAATTTGAATTATTACCTTACCACAGGTATTGTTGAAAAATTTAAAGATATAATATACACCATCTCTGAGCACATTTGGTCATAATAGAACATCAGTAAATGCTTTTTATTATCAAGAGGATAAGGGTATTTATTATACACATAAATGTGTAGTAAAATTATAGAATGTGGGGTGAAGAAGAAATTCATCAGTAAAACAGTAGTCGTCACTTCTGTCGTAGAAGAGGTAAAATGGAGTTAGGGAGTTAAACAAAGGAGGCATAGAAGTATTAAGTAACATTATCAAATATATAGACTTATAGATATGTATCAGATTGATACATTGATTATAGATGATATGTCACCTTTGTGAATGCATATAATGTTTTTAAAGTTATAAGGTGAGAGAAGACTATTGTGAAATAAAAACTTATTCTCTGATCACAAAACAAACTGAAAATCATCACTAAAATAAAAAATAAAAAATAAAGTAACTTTCACTAGAAAATGAAAAAAAAAACTTTTATTAAAAGTAATTAGGTAATAAGACAAATATGTATCTAAAAATCCCCCAGCAGGTAGTTATAATGTACATCCTTTTAAACATACAGAAAGACAAGAGTTATTGGGAAGCACAGGCAATAAAAAGCTCATCAAAGCTTCTGTTTTCTCTGAGATCTTGTAAATTCAATTCCTAAATGGTCCTAAACTTTAACACTTGTCTATTTAGCTCTTGCAATTATATTTCTCACTTAGTTACCATAGCTATCTACTTAGCTCTCCATCATCTTGACCTGTATCACTTATGCTAGGGAAAATTCTAGGAAAAAGTAGCAAAACAAACAAACAAACAAACAACTGAGATTCATCTCATTTAGTTTCCTCCTTACCACTAGGATATCAAATCCTGATTCCATTTAAATTTTATAAAGATATTCCCCTCTATAGTATAAGGCTTATATTGTCAAAAGTGGAAGTTTCCTTGTTGCCTTGTTTATAAGATTTATAGTATTAAATTGTATTTATTATTTTCTTCTTGATATTGTGTATGTATATCTGTAAAAAGAAAATTTATTTATTAGTATATATTTTAGTTTTTTTTAAGGGAATTTCCCCTAACATTTAAAAATTATATTTAAACTAAGAGGCCCAGTGCATGGCACTAGCTCTCTAACATCCCTGAGGGATCCCGGATCGTGAGAGGGTGCAGGACAGTCAGGTGAGGGATGTGGGAGGGTGTGTCCGACCTGTCTCTCTCAGCCCTGATTGGCCAGACTCAGCAGCAAGCTAACCTACTGGTTGGAATGTCTGCCCTGGTGGTCAGTGAATGTCATAATGAGCAGTTGAGCAGCCTTAGCATATCATTAACATACCACACTTTGATTGGTTGAATGGACAGCTGGACACTTAGCATATTAGGCTTTTATTATATAAGATATTGGTGAGGAAGATCTTGATACTAGATTTCTTCTTTCTTTATCAATAATTCTTTTAAAAATATATTTATTATTGAAAGTATTACATATGTCTCACTTTTATCCCCATTGACCTCTTCTAGCCCATCCCAGGCCTTCACCACCCTATTGTTTATATCCATGGTTATGCATACAAGTTCTTTGGTTGATTTCTTCCCACCATCAATAATTCTTTAGAAAGTTTTCATCTTTCTGATCATTTTGGATCAATATTTTCATCCAGTCCCTTTCGTTGTAAATCCAATTAGTCATTTTCTTTTATCTGTTGAAGCACACTAACTTTTATTTTTCTTACTTATACCTGAGTAGTTAATTGTTAATATAAGGTTGTGTTTGTACTGTTAGATTTTTTTTAAAATATTACAATTGTCCTAAATACAATTAATTTACAATCACTATTTTATATCTTAATAGACAAAATGTAATAGTGTATGTTTTAATCCACTATCAATTGGATATGGATATGTTTTACTTACAATGACAATCCACTGAGTTGGAAGTAAAACTTCATGGGTATCAGGAGTTCTGCCAATGATTCTTACAGACTTTAGAATCTTGTCTATGTTACGTTTAATATATCTGAAACTCAATTTATATCCACCTCTGAAGTTATTTTACAAAGAGACGTAATTTCTTTTATAGTAATTTCATAGTTGAAAATTTGAATTATACCATTAGAACAAAGTAGAATTCATTGATTGGATGCTATTATCTTTATATACAGTTATTTCTAAATATACAGACTGAAAAATATATAAGAATGTAAAAAAATCCACCAAAATAACTATAATATAGCTACATGATAATTTTCAGCCTATTTTAAATATTGATCTTTTTGCATCATAAGCATTATTATCATAGCCTTTTCTTTTATAATTATAGTGTTTAAACTTTTGCTCACATTCAGTATTTCTGGAGCAGAAACTTTTATCTGTTCACACGACTGCTCGATTCAGGCTTGTTGAATTAGAAGAGAGCAGTTCCTCTCAGTTATGCTTTAATGGACACCATTTAGCAAACATTTTTCAACAAGCTTCACCTTATTCCTGAAAGAATCAGGAGTTCTCTGGGCAAGCAAAAGCTAGCAAATCATCTCTAGTGTTGAATCAATGAAAGTAATCAGCCTCTAAAGCAAAACCTGTCTATTACAATATTTAGCTGCTAGCTCTTGGGTGGACTTTAAACCACAGCTGATGAAGTAAACACAGAGTTGTTCTGATACACTATTTGCTCTACTTTATTCCAAGTTATGTTATAATTTTACATGAGGTTAGAGTTTAAATGTATTCTTTGAGAGTATGTGCACTGATGAGTAAGAAAGGAACATAGAAAAAAGCAAGGGAAATTGGTATAAAAAACATTATATGCAATGTGATGCATGAATGAAATAAGCTTTGCTGTAAAATTCCAAATATGATTCTGTCTGTGAAATAACAATTCATGTTTGTGGTTTACATGCCATCGAAAGTTTCTGTCTAATGTCTAGGTCAGTTCCTTTTGTGCAATTTTTCGCCCTGTAATCAACTGTAGATTTAATGATATACATTATTTGGTTGAATTTTCTGCACTTTATGTTTTGATTAGTTTTACAATTTAATTAATTGATAATATAAGGTTGTTAAAATAGTAAAAAAGACTTAAAATATTAAATAAAATGAACAATGAAAGCATTGAAGTAATTCTATAACTAAAGAAATCATTATTTTTTTAAAAAATGAAATAAATTGTTACATTAAATAAATTGTTAAGTAAGATATGTTTTGGAAGTTGTTACAGGAAAAACAAACAAAAGTAGTAAAATCTACACTGAACTCCTGTAACAAAGAATGATGGGAAGGGTAGCTGGGTCATATTTTATGTTTTTATAAACCTTTTATCATTAAAAGAAATAAAGTTTTTTTGCCAATTTTAAATAGTTTTATTTAAGACATCGCATTTTCCACTTTACAATAGTTATAAAGTGCATTATATTTCCTTTCCCTGTGCACAGTCCATATTCAAGTATCAAGAATGCCCAGTTATTTACTATACAGCAGCTCAGCTTTTAAAACTGCCATGGAATTTGCTACAAATTTGGGTCCTTCAATATCTTGTGTGGAACAATGCTATGCTCAAAGCTGGCTTAATCAACCTCTTTAATCGTGGGCCCAGAGGAGGCTTGCCAGATGGAGGATCTCTGCCATCAGGGAAGCCTGCAGGCATTCCTCCTGGCGTGCCTCCTGCACTCTGGTACAGCTTGGTAATGATGGGGTTGCAGACCTTTTCCAACTCTTTCTGCTGCTGTTCAAATTCTTCCTTTTCTGCAGTCTGGTTCTTATCAAGCCAGCTGATTTCATTGCACTTGTCAAGAATCTTCTGTTTGTCCTCATCATTGATCTTGCCTTGAAGTTTTTCATCTTCAACAGTTGTTTTCATGTTGAATGCATAGGATGCAACTGAATTCTTAGAAGACACCTTGTCCCGCTGCTTCTCATCTTCAGCTTTGTACTTATCAGCTTCTTGGACCATGCGCTCAATGTCTTCCTTGCTCAGACGACCCTTGTCGTTAGTGACTCTTATCCACAGCAGAGACATTGAGGATGCCATTGGCATCAATATCAAAAGTGACTTCAATCTAAGGAACACCACGAGGTGCAGGAGGTATGCCTGTGAGTTCAAACTTGCCAAGCAGGTTATTGTCCTTGGTCGTGGCATGCTCACCTTCATAAACCTGGATGAGCACGCCTGGCTGGTTGTCAGAGTAGGTGGTGAAGGTCTGCGTCTGCTTGGTGGGGATGGTGGTGTTGCGCTTGATCAGGACTGTCATGACACCACCAGCCATCTCAATGCCAAAGGAAAGAGGTGTGACATCCAGCAGCGGCAGATCTTGGACATTTTCAGATTTGTCTCCAGAGAGAATGGCTGCCTGGACAGCTGCACCATAAGCGACAGCCTCATCAGGGTTGATGCTCTTATTCAACTCTTTTCCATTGAAGAAGTCCTGGAGGAGTTTCTGAATCTTGGGGATACGAGTAGAGCCATCACCAAGACAATATCATGGATCTGGGACTTGTCGAGCTTGGCATCATGAAGGGCTTTCTCTACAGGGTCCAGGGTGCCACGGAAAAGGTCAGCATTCAATTCTTCAAAGCGGGCACATGTGATAGAGGTATAGAAGTCGATTCCTTCATAGAGCGAATCAATCTCAATATTGGCCTGAGTGCTGGATGAGAGTGTATGCTTAGCACGTTCACAAGCAGTACGAAGGCGATGGATAGCCCTCTTATTCTCACTGACATCCTTCTTATGCTTGCGTTTGAACTCTGCAATGAAATGGTTGACCATTCGGTTGTCAAAGTCTTCTCCACCTAAGTGGGTGTCCCCAGCTGTAGATTTGACCTCAAAGATTCCATCTTCAATTGTGAAGATTGACACATCGAAAGTGGCAATCCCAAATCAAAGATCAGCACGTTTCTTTCAGCTCCAACCTTTTTGTCTAAACCGTAAGCAATAGCAGCAGCAGTTGGCTCATAGATGATTCTAAGCACATTGAGACCAGCAATAGTTCTGGCATCTTTGGTGGCCTGACGCTGGGTGTCATTGAGGTATGCAGGTACTGTGAAAACAGCATTGGTAACAGTCTTCCATAGGTAGGCTTCTGCAATTTCCTTCATCTTTGTCAGAACCATGGATGACACCTCCTCTGGATAAAAGCTTTTTGTCTCTCCCTTGTATTCTACATGGACTTTAGGCCTGCCAGCATCTTTCACCACCACGAAAGGCCAATGCTTCATGTCAGACTGGACAACAGCATCATCAAATCTACGTCCAATCAGGCGCTTGGCATCAAAGACCGTGTTGGTAGGATTCATTGCTACTTGATTCTTTGCAGCATCACCGATCAATTGCTCCATGTCAGTAAAGACAACCTTTACTTGGGGTGATTCGGTTTCCCTGATCATTGGTAATTATTTCCACTTTTCCGTGCTGGAATACACCCACACAAGAGTAGGTGGTGCCAAGATCAATGCCAACTGCAGGTCCCTTAGACATGGTTGCTGGCGTGTGCGTTCAGCTGCCACAGACCGACCAGAGCTGATGTCCCCGCGTTCAATGAGTAGAAATAAAATTATTTTAATCAATTTCTGACAGAATAAGCTTTTCCAATTCTAGCAAATATAAAATGTCAATGAAAAGTGATTTATAAATTGTAAAATCTATGACCAATAATAAATACTTATGATAATTTTATTTGAGATTTCTAATAATAACATTCACTTTATACAAATAACATTAAGTAAAATGCAAAGATTTCTAAGTGTTAAAACTACAGATAAGCCAGCATGGAATAATAACTGTGACAAAAACACCTAACAACACTCACTATTGGTTATTACATATAACTCGTATATATTTTTGACATATGGTCTATAGTACATAAAGTGAGTCTGTGAATAGCTCTCTTATGGTTGAGAAAGAGAACATAAATCTTTAAATTAGGGCACATTTGGCAATGTTCCCACACCTAAGCTACACCTTAAATATCTATAACCCATAGGAAACTTCAAAATATGTTTCAGACTCAAGTACTCATATGAGCAACAGCCAGCTTGGGGAACAGAGCGATGATGTAAAGTACAAAGAACTTCTCTTGAGATCCCCTTATATTTGTAGCTGCTGAAGCAGCAGGCCTAGAGAAGCACTGGGGGGAGCCATCCAGGGGTTTTGACCTGCATGATTGGTTGAGGCACATGAGAGCCTGATGGCTTGGCTCACCTGCTGGCAACTCATTATCAGCCTCATTATGGACTTCTGCCAGAGTTAAGCTGCTAAATTGTATTATCTTCAATGAGCAAGGAGACTGGCTATGGGGGACAAAATTCTGTATGTGGCATGTCAGATTAAGGTGTGATGATTGCTACAGCCAGGCCAATCTGTAGAATTAATTTTTCAGTTCCTATAACATTTCTCAAGTAAGGATTTGGTTAAGTTCCTTGTTTTAGTAACCAAAGGATCTATGTAAAATCTGATGACCTGTGTGTATAGACTTTCATGTTCAGTGTTTAACAATTGATATTTATTCCAGTTTTTTAAGAGATTCATTTATTTGGTCTTTGTCCACTATACACGACTGCCTCCAGGCTTCCAGAAAAATGGTCTGTAAACACGTATTTCCAGAAAAACTGAAGTTTATCAGAAAAGTGTTTACACATTAGGTTGCCAAGTGTTTAATGATTTTATGATTCTCAAAAACAAGCTCTTTTAAATCATAATTTTAAAGTATGTTCATTCACTCTTTAATGTGATATAGCCTTTTTAAAAATAAGGCTAATGGAGCTTCATTCTCCATCCACACTGATAGGTACCCCCCCCAACTGGTGGGCGGAGTTATGATGTAATTGACAGAGACATTGAGCCACCAATCAATCACATACCAGAGTGCCCTGTGTCCCACCCCTTCCCGTTCTGCCCTGGGCCCAACCCCTGCCTTTAAAATGTGCCTCAGTGCACCACGTGGGACCCTTTTCTCCCAGACTGTCCTACCAGGCAGTCCGGGAGAAGGTCCGGCTGGGTCCCCTTCTTTCCCTCTTCCCCTGGCCCCAGTCTCATGGCGCGGCTTCTCCGGCTCCATTCCCCCCGAGCCTGTGAACCCGCCCAGAGACCCCCAATAAAGCCTGATTAATTCATTCACTTATTTGGACTCCTGCCTGCAGTTTCTCTCACAGCGGCGTAGGGTTCGGGAGATGTCAGGATTCTCGAGGAACAGGAGATGGACTTCCTACATGTAATGGGGAGGGGAGAGCACAGAAGGTCCTGTAGTCTATGGGTAGAAAAGACCTATAAGGGTTGCTGGAGGGAGCTTCTGGGCCTCATTGGTGAGAACAGCGGCTTCAGTCAGAGTCCGGAGGCAAGGTTGTCATCCTTGAACCATGGGATCAAGCTGTCTGGACAGATGGGCTACGGGGGTAAAGGCTGGGCCTAGGGGCTGAGTGAGGACCCCCCATAGCTATTCCCTGTTTATCATTAGTAAAATAGTTGGAAAGGTTTAGAGATCTCTGGGAAAGAGGGAGAGAGATGCCAAAAGGGTATCCAGGAGTTAGAAAAAGCCTGGTGAACGAGGGAGCGTGAGAAGAGGAGGCCTACTGGTGTTTCTTTAGTGTCCTGGTATAGTGGGTCCTTTTACAATTCTTGCCCCTTCCATTAAATATTTGATAAGCTTGTGCCAGCAAGAAAGTTGTTCCCTAGGAAGGGTGGAGCAGGGGAGAGGGCGGGGTGAGGAGGCGCTGAAGCCAAAGCAGTTTTCAGAGCTGAAGGGTGATTTGCCATCAGTACCCAGGACAGAGATCGCGAAGGAAAAGTGGCCCAGCAAAGGAAGGCAGGACAGAGAAGGTAGTACCCGTGTCGACCAGAAAGGAGACCTGCTTATCCGTTACCCGGAGCATTAACCTGGGCTCAGCGTGGGTGATGGGGGTTGTCGGGTCTGGGCATCTGCAGTCTTCAGCCAGTTCCAGCATGGCTGTCGGCTGGTCAGGACCTGGAAGAATGGCCCCTCCGTGCTGAGACACAGAGGGCCCGTCACTTTCCCAGAGACAGTCACTTTTCCAGTGGCCGTCCTGACCGCAGGGCTTGTTTGGAGGCCGGGGCCGGAGGCACCGTTTTTTCAAGTCAGTGGCCTTGTTTCCACATGTGAAGCATTGTCCAGGCGATGCTTGTCCTCCTATTGTGCCCCCACCACGCACAGTTCGTGGGCCTCAGATCTGCTTCAAGCCTTGGGTTTGCAGGGTCACCTTCTAAGGCGGGCCTATTCTGCCTGCTTCCCAAGGGGAATTAAGAGTTAAATGCCATGTTCAGAGCTCTGACCTGGGTTTGAGGCATAAAGAGAGGGAGGGGAAGGTGGGGTGGAGTAGGAGGCAGGCCAAGGGAGGAGCATGGTGTGGGCGGCCACATCAGGCAGGGCTCAGAGGGGGCGGGACTTGCCATGCCAAGATGGCAGCCCCCAGGGGAATGAAGGGCCACGTGGTCAGGGTCAAAAGAGCAAGGCAAAACGGAAATTCCCTTTAGCTGTTTGGGGTGGCAGGAGGTTCTCTAGCTTTGCGGCAGCCTCTGGTCTCATGTAGTTGGTTCCCACAGAGGCCTGGCGGCAGCGGCAGAAAGGAGCAGAAGAGGGGCAGCCGCAGTGTAGCGAAGGAGGAGGGAGAGGAGAAAGAGAGGCAGAGAGGAGATAATGGCTGGGTTGGAAAAGTAAAGAGAGTGACAGAGAGAGGGGCAGTTTGAGGGGGTTTGGTGCAGGAGGGGCGGTTCGGGCAAGGAGGATTTGATGGGTAGAACAGTGGGAGCAGAGGTCAGGGCGGGAATGGAGGTCCCAAAAAGCCTGAATATATGAGAAAATATCCCAATTTGGCAAAATTTTGGAGGAGACACCCGAGAGGTGTCTGGGAATTGATCTTGGACTCAGAGGCACCCATGACTTTTCTCTAGGAGGGGGACCCTGGACCCCTGAGTGTCGAGGAGTAACAGATATGGAGGAGGCGTCCCCCTTGATATCTGCCTCCGGACAGAACAGCGGGCAGGGAGGCGACTGGAGGGCGGCCCCTACAATCGTCTCCTGCAGGGACTCCAGGAGTCCGGCAGAGGGGAATCTCGGCACGGCCGTGTCTAAGCGAGAAGCCCCGGCAGGCGACACGGGGTCCAGGGAAGCGGGTAGGACTCCAGGAGTCCGGAACAGAAAAACTTACAGATCGAAGGGAAGTCTGTCGAGCCTCTAAGTCCAAGGTTCGGCACCAAGATGTCTGGAAGGCGGCAAGGAGGAGAGAGGGGGGATGAGTCGCCCCAGTCTGACTGGGATGGGTCACAAAACCCCTCTCTCAGGTTTCGGCACCAAGATGTAAGGTTCTACGATGCCGTGAGAGAAACTGAAGGCAGGAGTCCGAATAAGTGAACGAATTAATCAGGCTTTATTGGGGGTCTCTGGGCGGGTTCACAGGCTCGGGGGGGAATGGAGCCAGAGAAGCCGCACCACGTGACTGGGGCCAGGGGAAGGGAAAAAAGAGGGGGAACCCAGCCGGACCTCCCCCGGACTGCCTGGGAGGACAGTCCGGGAGAAAAGGGTCCCAGTGGCACACTGAGGCACATTTTAAGGCAGGGGTTGGGCCCAGGGCTGAATGGGAAGGGGTGGGACACAGGGCACTCTGGTATGCACTTGATTGGTGGCTCAATGTCTCTGTCAATTACATCATAACTCCACCCACCAGTTGGGGGGGTACCTTCACACACTCCAGAAAATTGTCTAGTCACATCATTTTCCTTACTAAAATTCATTTTGTTCACACATTTAACCATTTAGAATAGCTATAAATAATTTATTTACCGAAACAGGCAGTTACTTTGCAGTTTTCACTGTAGCACTCTACTCTCTGCCAACTGGAACTTAGAAATCACCATCCAAGGTCACAGCTTAATTTTAAGACTTACATTTATATCATGAGACCAATCATTTTATATTGATTGTTAAATGCTACAACATAATCTGAATTTTCTATCCTAAGCATTGAATTAGTTATTTACTGTCTCAACTTGCATAACTGACTGAGGAACCCTAGGGGCTTCTTCAAAGTCTATAATACAAGTGTTAATAACAACACTTTAAACCTCTAACAGGAGTGTAAAATGCCAGTAAATAATAAATCTCAGTGTGTGTGATCTGACTGATTTATAGTGCTAAAGCACAGTCTTCTAAGTCTGAATCTGTCATGTATTCAAAAATCAAAGCTTTCAAAACTTCTGTTTGTGAAATAAAAATTTGAAAAAAGATTGAAGTGATGCAAATCCCCCTGGAACTTGTAATAATTATTTATTTCTTTAATTTTTACCCTTTGTTTTTGCATCAGCAATTAAAGCAACTTAAGTGAACAGTAAAATTTGCTAACACTTTCATAACAATGCTGATACAAATCTCTTCCCAAACAAATTAAGTTGAATAGCCTGTTATCCATATACTTTACCCATAAAATTATTTAATTTCTACTGGAGTAACTTGAACATGAATTACAAACCAAAAGGAAGCTACACTAGAAAAGAAAACTAATTGTAGTGTCCAGGTTATGTTTTACAATAATCCATTTTCTGATTCAAGCAATTAAGTAAAATGAGCATTAAAAAATAAAATGGAAAAATTAAAATTTCTTATAAATAGAGTTAGCATACTTAAGATATGATGAGATTGATTCAAATTAATAGATTGAGTATGTAGTAGGCTGCTTTCTTTCTACTTCTAAGTGATGACAGCACTTAGACCCAAATTTCATGAGGCATCTCTGAAAATGTCAAGTGCAGTGAATAATATTGAAGAAATTAGCCAACTATCAAGAATTTATAAAACAGTAAACAAAAATAAGTGTGACTGATTTCAAATATTAAAAAAAAATTATAAGTAATGTCTTCCAGAAAGAGGAAGGTAACTATTTCCTAGGAATGCTATAACAAATCATCCGAATCTTGGGGGTTTAAACTACAGGAATTTATTCTCTCATAATTCTGGATGCCAGAAGTCCAAAATCAAGGTACTGGCAGGGCTATACTCCCAACAAAGGCTCAGGGGAGATTCCATTTTTGCCTCTTGTATCATTCTGTAGTTATCTCACATTATGCTCAGTAACTGCCTCAGTTATTGCCTTCTTCTTTTCTGTCTATCTTTCTCTTATAAAGATACTTATCATTCGATTTAGTGCCCACCCAATAATTTAAAACAATGATTTCCAACCCTTTTCATCTCATGGCACACATAAATTACAAAATTCTGTGGCACAACAAAAAATATACCATATTTTTTCACAATCTGACAAAAAAAATAGGTATATTTTTATTCAGTCACACCAATTGTTGTGAAAATCTAAGGGAAAAGAGGTCAGTGCTTCTGACTAAATAGTCAGATAATTAATGGTTTAAAAATTCTAGCAGCATACCAGTTGAAAATCTCTGATTTAGAATTATCTCCTTATCTCAGATTTAACTTAGTTGTATCTTTAAACATATTTTTATCAAATAAGATTATAATCACAGATTCCAGGAATTAAGAGTTAGATATATCTTGGGGCAGGGGATGGGGAGAGCCACTATTCAGCCTCCTACAATAACTGACCAAATTATTTCTGGTAATACTGTATTAGGATTAGTTATATAAAATTATAAATCCTTTACCATTTCTCAATTCTCCTCAGAAGAGGGTTTAGCAATGGAATGTGTATTCTTTCAGTCATGAGCAATAACTTCATATTTGTGGTTAGGAGAGATGAGCACACATGCATAGCTTTGGTTATATCCATTAGGCATGAACAGATCAAGATTTTAAGTGATCTAATAATAAAGCACACTTTTCAACAGTTAACTCTCAACCATTGGAGGTCAAATAGAATATAGTAATTTCAGCTATGTCCCCTTTTCAGCCCTTCATATGCACATAAACTAATCCCAATAACAATTAATAAAAGGAAACTATACTGAACACCAATAAGCATCTACAAATATATAAAATGTGTGCTCATCTGAAAATAACCAAAATTTAAGAATAGTGAACAGCATGATATAACAAACTTAACAAACCATCTCATATCCCAAAACAAAGATTTGGTAGAGAAAATAGGAGGATCAAGGATGTTGGTATAAACATTATCAATGACTTCAGCAAAATGTAAACCTAAGCCTCCACCACCAATATTTCTAAAACCTGGGTTAAAAATTTAAAAACAAACAGCTATTTGAAGCCCCCGAAATCAAGATGCTAAGGTTTTAGGAAACAGATAAGGGCACACAGGTAGCCCCAGATTCACAAATGCTATTACTCCTTGAAGAATTTGATCATTTGCTGACTCCTGGAAAATATTTAGAGTTTGAAGAAAAACTAGTAGTAACCTAGGGCCTCCTGAGTTCTCGCTGGGCCAAGGAAAAAAATAAATACATACAGTTTTAGCACTACCAAGCTGCCGAGACTTGAGACATCATAATCATGAAGTAAAAGAATGAACCAACTATAAAAACATGCATGAAACTATTATTTTATAAGCAATGTTCCCATAAAGCATTGGACAAGCCCCAAAAGGGTAGTGCAGAGTGCAAGAAGCAGACAAAGCAGAAAGCAGCTGTTCTGTGGCTAAAAACTTAATCAGAAAATTCTGCAATATTGAGCTACCGTGTACACACACTATTGGTTCTGTTTCTCTGGAGAACCCTGACTAATACAGTATTCAACTCTTGTTAGCCTGCTGTTGAGGGGATCGTGTGCTCTTTCTGATTTAACCTTAGTCTTAGACAAGCACCACATCCCTGAGTCTCAGCTATTATTCTTTTGGTGCCTCTGCCCCTCCCTAGTTGTATTTTCTAGTCCACATGGCATTTCTACCCCTCCTCCAGGGACAGTTTATTATTATTATTTTCTGTTCCTTTCTTTCTGGTGGAATATATTTAGTACTTCAGCATCCACTGGTGACATTGTCTGTTGCTCTTATCTCCACATATTAAAACATTGATTCCACAGGGGAGAGAGTATAGAAAGGAACACATGGGTTGCACCTTGTTCCCATCACAGCCATCATTCTCCTGCTCTAGTTTGAAATGCAGAGGACATTTTTATAACTTTATTCGGTATTTCCAGGGGCATTAAGTTGGATTCAAGGCAAAAACCCTGAAGAGAGTATGAACTTCCCAATTTCTATAGCCCCCCAAAGGCTTCACACCTGCCCCAATGCACTCCTGATTCCCATCAATTCTCAAGCCATGCTAAATAAATTCTCCCTGGTCTCCAGTTGTCTCATCACCATTGCTTATGTCCCATCTCTCCTGCACGCATCTTCTCAGTGTGCTGCCCTGCACCTCAGTCCTTAAATAGCTTTAAGGGAAGTTGCTAATTTGAGTCTGTCTGGCTTTTTTCCTCTGTAAGCATGGAAGCAACACTTACTAGGTGTCTCATTCCAGAGCAGATACCACAATTCAGGAGCAGATATTTCATCTAATAGCTATCTTTTCTCTATTTTGCTTTTCCTTGGGCAAATATGAAATTATTAAGCATCAAGTGCAATATAAAACTTTTAACTTATTTGGCACTTCAAATATGCTAAATATTAATTAAAACTTAAATTTTAAAATAAGTATGCTGCTTTAGCTTGGAAATTACAAGTATGAATTTATTTAGAGGCTTTTCATATATTATCATACAAGAACTATAATTAAGGAATTATATTTATAATATGTAACATGCAATATAATTTATAACATATTTTATATAATTAATAATGTTTTATGTATATAGAGAGAATAGTTTTTAATGAATAAAAACCTAACATAATCCTATTAGATATACAAATGGGAAAAATGATATGTAAACATTTTTCATGTGTTCAAAACATAAACAGTCTTGATTTAGTAAGCCCTTTTGATTGGGTGTAGCACATTAGTGAAGTTGTATTTTATTTTAAACATCTTCCTCTGATGGTACAAATGACAAACAAATTAAACTAGGGAATATTCTTTATGAACAGCCTCAGAAGAATCCTATAATCAAATATCTGTTATGCAAACAAACAAATGTAGGGATATCTTTAATTTATTTCCAAATAATTTCAGATTTATGGTAGGTTGGCAAAGAATTTACAGAACAACAGAGCATAGCTGCCAGTTGTGCCACTGCTCATTTTTTACATTTTTTAGAAGATTCCCATATGCTCCCTCAGAACAATCCTTTCAAACAGATGGCATTACCATTTTACAGACTATAGAAAAAAAAAAGTGAGGCTCTCTGAGGTGTCAGGACTAGAATTACATCTTCATCCACCCAACTCCAAAGCTTTTAGTCCTTTATTGCCTCAATAAATCATGATAATTCATTATTACTCTTTATATTGCTTCTTCTGAAGGAGTAGAATAGTATTTTCAAAGGAACACTGCTTCAGGATTTAGACATCAGAATTTTAATAAGGTTTTGCAGCTAACAAGCTTTGTGACTTCAGACATGTAACAGAACTTCTCAGGGCCATAAGTCCTTCATCGCAAGTAGAAAGGATTTGAAGTAGCTGAACCATAAAGCTCCACTGTCGTCAAAAGTTTCATGATTATCTGAATTCATTCATTCTTTCTGTATTCATGAGCATTAGACTTTTGACAGAGGCATACACAAGTTTTGAGGGGCTTAATGCCTATTAAATCTGAGAGACCAATTTGAATAATGAGAAAAATTTCACTATTGCAAATTGTCAAAAATATATGTCAATGTGAACACATTTGTGAAGCCTTTCTGGGCCTTAGAAGGGATACTAGTTTCACTGCAAATTTGCTGTTAGTGAAGCCACTCAAAATGGATTTTGTGGAATGTGTTTTGTTGGTGGGGTGCTAAAGAAGAGAGAGATGGTGAGATGTTTAATGGTATTATCCAGAAATTCTCCTGATCTTCTTTCCTGTCCAAAGCATTGAGGTCTAGAGAGAGTCCATTTTCAGTAGAGAGTGCATATAAAAAAAACTTTTTTGCTGCCTAGGATGGTTCAAACAGCTTCTTCCATAATCATACTAGAAAAGTATAGTTATAAAGACAAAGAAATGAAGCATCAAGCACCTCTTTAATCTAATTTCAAAATTACCCTATCAATAATTGCAGGAAGGAAAGGGCTCCCAGGAGCTAATGTAAAAAGCCCAATCTACAGGCAAGTTGGTAATCAAAGACTAATGTAATTAATGTCATATTACAGCATGGAAGTTGTGGAGAAATCAACATTAGGTTTAGGTTACCCTGCCTTCGCTTCATAGACCACTATGCATTTGATCTCACAAAAATTCTGTCTCACAAAATCCCATTCGATTGGAATAGAAAGTAGCCTATTTTGCTGCAATCAAAAATATTCTGCAGACTAAAAAACTCATGTTTTTGCTTGATTCACATCTGCTTCATGTAACACTATTTCTTAAGGAGGAAACCACTTTCAAGTAATGATGGGGACATTTATTCACTGACATCTCTCCAAGACAAATTACCAAACAGTCAAGATATAGGAAGTTGGAGCTCATTATTTCCCACATACTGGTCAAGGTCATTGAAGAAAAAGAATATGAAAAGTTAATGTTGCAAGAAACACTTAGCATCAAACATGAAATAATATTTGAGATTGAAGAGATATATTATCCCCATAACTCTACCAAACTCAGTGTCTACACAAATTATTATCTCTTTTTTAAGTGCCAGTTAAGTTACAGTTCTCTAAGGACAGCTTTAACTGTTTTCTGCTACTTAGAAATTTCCCGTTTTACCTCTCTCAGTGAAAATGACTTCAGTTCTTAGAAGTGGTCATTTCCTTTTATTTCTGAATTGTGTGTCATGATGTAGATTTTCCAACTGAATATATTACAGCCCCCCTCCTTCCACAGTTTTTCTTTCTCTGGTTTCAGTTATCCATAGTCAATCACAGTCTGAAAATATTTTAAATGGACAGTTCCACAAATAAACAACTCATAAATTTTACATTTGCTCGCCATTCTGAGTAGTGTGATGAAATCTCCCACCTTCCTGCTCCATCCACTCTCCCTGCCTCTCCCCTCCACCCCCCTTACCAGGCATGAATAATGCCTTTTGTTTAGCATACCCACACTGACCCAAAAGTAGAAGATTAGTAATGCCGGCAATTCGGATATGCCAAAGAGAAGCTGTGAAGTGAGTGCTTCCTATAATTTAAAAAGGTGAGAGTTTTCAATAAGAAAAGAAAAAAAAATCATGCTGAGGTTGCTAAGGTCTATGGTAAGAAGGAATCTGCTTTTGTGAAATTGCCTTAATATATAAATTAAACTTTATCATAGGTGCGTATGTATAAGAAAAAACATACACAAAGTATATACAGGATTTTGTGTTATCTGCAATATTAGGCTTCCATTGGGTGTCTTGGAACATATTCTTGTGGATAAGGGGGAACTACTATTCCTATTCTCTTTTTTTTCTACAAAATATACATACCAAATAAATTGCTTTTGTATAACTTGCTAAAATAGAGGATGCTACATTTCTTATGGATAATGTATTCTTTGCACACATGGTCTCCCCAACTTACAATTTTTTAACTTAAGGGTGGTGTGAAGGTGCACCACCTTCACATTCACTCAAAACTATAATTGAATTTCCTTCTTTTGTACAGCTGAGTAATATTCCATTGTATAAATGTAAATTCAATTTTAGAATTATCAAAATTTGCTTAATGCAAGTTTACTATGCAGTTGCAGTTGCTAATGTAAAGTACTAATAACTCACAGATTAACTCTATAGAGAGCTTTTGATTTCTAAAATAAAAAATATATTATGACTTCTTTACTCTTTTTGTTTTTGGTTTTTTGCTTATCCTTACCCGAGGATATTTTTTCCCATCAATTTTTAGACAGAATGGAAGGGACAGGGAGAGACACACAGAGAGAATCATCAATGTGAAGATAGGGTTAGAGGGTTCCGGGGAAGTAACATGTTGTTTTTTCTGGTTTGTGTATTTCTAATTAGTTTGTAATTTCTAGTGTGGTTTCATTTTAACAGGAAGAGGTTTTTAGAAGTGTTTAAGTTCCCTAAATATAAGAAGATGGTGGAGAGGCTTCTTTTATTACTGACTTTTCAATGTACCTTCAGGGTTGAGGAAGAGGCCCACATACTGTGGTAACACCCAGTTTTCCCACCAGTCAGTTCATTAACTGGTACAAGAGTGAGCGTACACACATCCGGAGCCAGAACATCTCCCCTACAAGGGATGCAACAAAAACTCTCTCACTAAAATCACTGGGATGAAGGCCACTTCTCCCCAAATCCTCTCGCCTTGTCATCTAGGAGAAGTCTGAGCACTGTGGCTAAGATCTTCCTTTCCCTGAGGCTTGCACCTATGCAGAGAAATCGAGGAAACTCCAGACATGGAGGTCACTCAAAGCCTCGCTTCTGTTATCTGCAAGGAATCCGTGCTGTGAGTGTCATTCAGCAAAGACTCCTTGGACTTCCAGGTTACCTTTCCATTTCCACAGTTTAATGCAGTTAAGTTTTATACACCCTATTCTTTTTTCTTTTTAAGTCTTTCATCAATGCCTTACATTCTTTTATCCATCTGCTGAAATTCACTGATATGCATAGGAGTTACATATGAAATTCCTTATGCATAAGATCCTCTTTACTGTCAGCATATTATTTGAATAGTCCCTTTATTAATTTTGTTCAACTTGTAACCCAGCTATCGATTGAATATGCTAATTAGTGCATGAATTCTCTTGCAGTGCCTCTCAATGGTGACTTTATTTTTTTCAGTGGTGGCTTTATTTTTACTTTCCTCAGAGTTCTTCTATCACTGTTAAATTTTATGTGTCCAACTCTGTGACCACCCGCTTCTCTCTGCTAGCTCACTTACTCAAGTGCTCCAATGCACACAATTCTTTAACTTTTTTGAATCTGTAACCTCTGATTTCCCCCAACTTTCCCCTGTCCTTCACACCTTTGATGAATCTGCTCTCTGGCTTGTACCAAGGAGCTACTCCAAAAAAATATCCTTGTGAAGGTTGACAGTGATCTCTCATTGCCAATCCAGTGGTCAATTTTCACATCCTGTGTCTTAAACTTTTTATGATGTTTGATATAACTGACCACTCCTTCCTTGATGTACTTTTTTTGTTTTATTTCCAGCACACCAGACTCTCTTGGTGTTTTCCTCCTCTCTCACTGGTTGTTCTTTTCAACTCTGTGTGTGTGTGTGTGTGTGCGTGTGGTGTGCTGTGTGTGTGTGTGTGTGTGTGTGTGTGTGTGTGTGTCATTTCTTCCCTTTAGACTTCTATTGTTGACTTTTTTTAGGGCTCTGTCATTGGTTCTCTTTTTCTCTATGCTGCATTCTCTAGTGATCCATCCAATCTAACTATTATAATACCATTCGTATATGGACAAATTCCAAATTTATATTTTTTGAGCCCGGACCTCTCCAAAAGTCTAAACAAATACCCATCTTCCCAGTCCACATTTCAAGTTAGCTGTGTAAATAATTTCTTATACTCAACATGTGCAAAAACTGAATTCAAAATATTATCTTCCTCTGCTTCAAGCTCACTACTTCTCCATCAATCGTTAATAATTTTTTCTGGTCAAACATTTTGGAGTCATAATTGAGCACTCTTTTTTCCATGTCAGAGATCTCATCTAATACATCAGCAAATCCTATATTCCTACTTTAAAATAAATACAAGATATGTCCATTATCATTATTGCTACCACCTGCTCAAAGGCACCATTTTCTCTCAGAGAATCTAAGATTCCTCTCTGTCCCTTTAATCTATCATCTATCCAGAGTTATTATCTGTTATCTATATGTGGAATTTACATATCCCCATTGTTAATTATTTCACATACTTAACTCTTCTTAGATTACACACACAAAACACATCTAAACCTATTATATACACATACATCTATTTCCTTTAAGATCTCGCTGCTTTAAATTTCAGAGCACCCTCCCCAGAACTCCCTCTCTGCTCCCCCTGCTTCATGTTTCTCCATAGCACTTACAATCACTTAATAAACAGTTTAGTTATTGCTTTAGTTCAGTATTGACCTCTCTCCAGCTAATGCTAACCTCAGGAGGAAAAAAGCCTTTCCCTGTCTTGTCTCTGCTGCATCACCAGCTACAACAGTGCCTGTCAGAGCATAGGCAGACAATAAAAATGTGTCAGAATGAACAAAGGCAGGCATGAAGGAGTAAAGTGGACTGGGGTGAGGTTTTAAGAAATATCTGCTGGAGTGGGGAGGGTTAGTTTGGGGCCCATTTTACAGATGGGCAAACTGAATTTCAGAGACTTAGAGGAGCTAGACCAGTACTATCATATATTCTCACCCCCCCTTTTTTTGAGAGAAGCTAGAAACCTGGATATTTTTAGGACAAAGTAAGAAATCAATCCCATTTTAAAATGTATAAAAACAATAAATTATCCTTTAAATTAAATGAGACAATGAAATATGAACAAAATAATGATGAAAGGTACCATGCATAACATTTGTGGATTTAAAGTGGATATATGCATATACAAGGAGAGTATCCACTGAAAGGTATACCAAAAACTGTATCTTCAAAGGTACCTTGCAAGGTAAAATGTTATTTAAATTAAGGTCCTAAAGAAATAGGATGTGATAAAAGGAAAATGTAATTGGTCAAATTGTTATTGATGTTAATAACAGATGTGGCTCTCCTAGCATAGTGCGTTTTAAAATCCATCTCTTTCTGCCAAGGAGAGGCTAATATCTTAGAAAACATATTTTTTTTCTGTCATTACACTGACAGAATTGTACAGCAGGCTTATAAATCACTCATTCTGAATACGACTTTTCATTTCATACCATGGTCTTTCCTCAACTAAGTTACAATTGAAATTGAAAACTCATCCTCAAATTTGGCACAAAACGTCATTAATCAAGTTGAAACTTTGTTACAAAATGCCATAAAAATATTGAGGAATGAAAAACCTCTACGCTAAAGAAAATATGGCATAATGAAAAAGAAAACTGCAAACATTTGGGAAAATTTTTCTGGGGGGAAAAACTGAATGACTGAACTTCCTTTAGAAAACCTTTGCCAGTATCTTTCTTCGGCAGAAAGACACTAAGCAGAAATCTAAGACATACCATTATGTCTTAACAGGAATCTAGAAAGAAAGTACATTAAAAAAACTACTGCTCTTATACTTCATCTACTAGTACTGTGGTCGGCAACCTCACATGCAGCTCTTTGGCTCTTCCACAAAATACCATGGCTGGGCGAATCGATTTTGAAGAAGTGGAGTTAGAAGAAGTTTAAGTCTAAAAAATTTGGCTCTTAAAAGAAATTTCAGTTGTACTGTTGATATTTGGCACTGTTGACTAATGAGTTTGCTGACCACTGTACTAGTATACCTAGCTGTGAGGGAAAGAAAGGTGACGGGTCAATATCTGACATGTACCCTCATTACCACCCAGAAATAATTTTGTGGAAGACCCATTTTGAGAGAAATTTGGCCAGAAGTCTATAGAAAAGAGGATGAAAACATGTCTAATATAGATATAGGTACAGGCAAAAGTAGGCTTGCAGTTGAAAGTATATAAAAACACAGTTTGTTCTTTTATCATTATTTATTTATTAATCGTTGTGTTATTTGTATTATAGCTGTAAACATATCCTGTATATAACTTTACCATTCACTGTGTCACCACTATAGTTCATCACTGTTCTTTAAAGCTAAAGGGAAAGCAGAAGAGGAAGCACAGCTAAAGTACAGTATTTGCCCTGAAGGCTTTCTCTTTGGCTGAAAGATTAGATAGAAGTGTGTCTTCTTAAATTTTTAAATATCTGAACATTTCCAAGATACTTATTATTGACTTCTTGTTCAATGTTATGATCCAAGAAAAAATTTTTTTTGTAATTTCTATCCTTTTAAATGTGATAAGGTTTGTTTTATATCCCAGGATGCAGCCTACCTGGATGTGTGTTCCATGTGTACTTGAGAAGAACCTGTGGAGTGTTTTATAACTTTCAAATAGCTCTCATTAGTTGATAGTGTTTTTCAGATTATTACCTTACTAGGGGCCCGGTGCATGAAATTCATGCACGAGGCATGCAGGGTACGAAGGGGGAGTGGTGTCCCTCAGCCCTGCCAGCTGGGGTGGGTGAGTGAGCAAGCACAGTGTCCATGCGGCCGGAGGCGGCCCTCCTGGGCAGCTTGAGTGCAGCTTTCATGGGACCCAGGTCAGGCCCTCTTGGGCGGCTTCAGCACAGCTTTCACGCGGACAGGGGCAGGCCTGCCGGGGCAGCTCAACCCCAGCCTTCACGCTGCCAAGGGTGGACTGGCCAGGGTGGTGCGGATGCTGCCCTGGCTGGCCCTTTCTCTCAGTGGCCGCAGCCATCTTGGTTGGGGTTTATTTGCTCATGATTGGCTTGTGGGCGTGGCTTGTGAGCATAGTGGAGGTATGGTCAATTTGCATATTACTCTTTTATTAGATAGTATTGGTTTTCTTGCTTGCTGTTCTATCAATTGGAGAGGCATACTACTATCTCCAAATAAATTTCATTTTTTTTTCTATTTCTCCTTTCAGGTGTATCCATCATTTCATCATGTATTTTGGTATTTTATTATTACATGCATATATATTTAGACTTCTTAAGTATTTTTGGAAAATGTACCTCTTAATCATTATATAATGTTCCTCTTTATCCTTGAAAAGGTTTCTTGTTTTAAGGTAAAATTTGTCTGAAGTTAATACTGATTTCTTTTGGTTAATAATTACATCTTCTTTCATCCTTTACCTTGACCCTTCAATGTTTTATATTTGCAGTGGATATTTTTTATTAAAAATAAATAGTTGGGTTGGATCATATTTTATCTGATACAAAATTCCCTTTAAACTAGTGGGTTTGGATAATTGATATTAAAATGGTTATTTATGTGATTCTATTTTATTCTAGCACTTTGTTAGTTTACTATTTGTTCCATTTGATCCTTGTTTCTATTTTTAATGATTTTATTTCATCTCAATTATTGGTTACATAATTGTAAATAGTTTTTTAGTGGTCAGGATTACAATGTACATTTAAAAATAATCTGAGACAAACTTCATATATTATAACACCTCACATATAGTATAAGAATATTTTAATTGTGAGTAATCAATATCCTCCCTCCATCATTTTTGTTATGAATTTTATGATATAGGTACCCAATATATTGTTTGGTCTGTTTTCAGTTATTTTTAAGAAAACCTGAAAATAAAAAAATATTATTGTATTTTATTATTGTATTTATTAGTGTTATTTTTACCACTTTAAACATTCTTCATTTCTGACAATCTAGGTTTCTGATTACTTTTTCTGAGCTAAGTAATTAAGAATGAGAAAACATCATTACTGAAAAAATAATTTAGTAACTGTAATAAACAGAATAGAATACAAATTGGTGACATCCAGAAAAAGCTTGAAGTAATTATACTTAATGCAATTGAAAAAGACTATTAGAGGTGATAAAAATATCAAAATGATAATAGCAATTCAACAGAAGAAGAATTGCTATCCCTAAAGTAGATAATCTGACCACTAAAATAAAATTTTAAAAGATCAATGAAATTTTAATTCAAAGGAACAAACTATTCCAGTAAAATTGTCCTATATAATAAAGGGTAATATGCGTATTTACCTAATGGCAGAACAGTCAGATGCACACTGATCACCAGGGGACAGATGCTCAGTGCAGGAGCAGCCCCATGGTAGTCAGTGTGCTCCCACAAGCTGGGCAGATGGCTGGCAAGCACAGCAGTGGTGGTGGGCCTCTCTTGCCTTCTCGGCAGCGCTAAGGATGGGGAGAGGGCCTAATCCTTTAGTCAGACATCTTACCAGGGTTCTGCTGGACTGCTAAAGGATGCAGGCCAGGCTGAGGGACAGCCCCTCCCTCCCAGTGCACAATTTTAATGCACCAGACCTCTAGTTATGTAATAATTGGTACGGAAACATACACTTGGATGTTTAGGTTTTAAAGATACATACAAACATTTTAGGCAATCTGTCAAAGTCACTTAACAATGGCAGACTTCCTTAAAATTTTGTCACAGAATCATGCAAGTCCAAAATAAAAAAAAAATATATTAGTGCCGAACCGGTTTGGCTCAGTGAGTAGAGCGTCGGCCTGCGGACTGAAAGGTCCCAGGTCCGGTCAAGGGCATGTACCTTGGCTGCGGGCACATCTCCAGTTGGAGGTGTGCAAGAGGCAGCTGATCAATGTTTCTCGCCCATCGATGTTTCTGACTTTCTATCTCTCTCCCTTCCTCTCTGTGAAAAATCAATAAAATATATTTTTTTTAAAAAGAAGAAAATCTTTAAAAAAATAAAAAAATATATATTAGTGAATTTCCAATGAAAATAAATGTTGGAGTGATACTTGTGAAAATGGTGAAGTAAAGATGACACTCCCAAAAAGCAACTAAAACAGGAAAAATATTCAGAATCACGTTTCTTAGGACTCTGGAAATTAACCAAAGGCTTCAGCTATAAGGTAACATGAGGTCAAGAAAATGACTGACTCTCAGCAACAGCAGCAAACTTTGTGGCATTTAATCTACTAGTTGCATCCACTGCTCTACAACTCAGCAGTAGCCTTAAAAAGAGAATAGGTCATATTCCTGGTATTAGAGAAAGCAAAATGTTACTGGAGCTCTTTCCAAATTTATTTCCAAAGAACAGTGATTACTTGACTTGTCCAGTGGTTCCCCGGAGAACTCTACTCAAATAGCTTATTTTTATTTCACCTCACTTGAAATTGCTCTGTGCTGAAAGCTTCTCCCCAAGAGATATTTGTTGGAATGTTATAACATCATGACTGCCTAAGGTGATTTATAAGAGTTGAGACATACAATAGATTAACCAAAAATCTTAAAAGGAACAGCTGAAGCATTAAATGTCCATAAGAGCTTTGGAAAACTCTGATATATTCTTGTGAAGCAACATGCACTCGCAGAGTTGGGCACAAGTTCAGAAAAAAACACGGGAAGAACTAACATCTCGCCTCTGATACACCCTGAGGCTCTGCACAAGCAGGAAATGAAGGCTAAGTCAAAGTGGAAAATTCCTGGTTGTCTAGTGAAGGTATGTCCTAACACTCACACAGAGACCCTCAGCAGAGATTGGAAAATTTATTTTTTCCAGGAATTTAAGGAAATCTCTATTTAGTTATTATCTGATAATTAAGGAAATGAAGTAGAGACCTCAGTGCCATACATTAAAAAAGAAATATATTTTAAAAACTATTTAAGAAATGCCTTAACCAAGGCATTTCTGCAACTCTGGGCAGGAGGAGTATCTGACTTTCATTGTATTATTTGAAATGCACATTTTCATCAAAACATTATGTTACATATAAAGCAACAAGGAAGCATGACCCATACAAAATAAAACAATCAATTAACAGAAACTGTCCCTGAGGAAATCCAGATGTTGGCCTTACTATAAATTAGCTCTTTAAAATATGTCCAAAGAGCTGAAGGAGACCACACCATATAACTAAAAGAACATATGAAAATTTTATCTTAATAAATATAAATTATTGCTAAAGAGATAAAAACTATAAAAAGGAATGAAATAAAAATCCTGTAATTGAAAACTAAAATAACTGAAAGCTTTTGGGGACTGGGTGAAAAATGTGAAGGAACTATGCCAAAACAATATAAAATAAAACAAAATAAAAAAACAACCTCAGACACAGACAACAGTAAGGTGATTAACAGAGGGAAGGAGGAAAGTTTGGGGAGATAGAAGAGGATAGAGGGGAAATAAATGGTGACAGAAGGATACCTGACTTTGGGTGGTGACCACACAATACAATATACAGATGATGTACTACAGAATTGTACACCTGCAACCTAAATAATTTTATTAACCAATGTTTTCCCAATAAAATGAATTAAAATAGAAAATGAAACACAAAAATTACAGTAGAAAAAAGTAACAGCAGATTTATGCAGGCAGAAAAAAATCTGCAAACTTGTGAAAATAGTAATTTAGATTATCTTGTCTGAGGGACAGGAGAATAATAATAAAGTGTGAATGAAGCCCCAGAGACCTGTGAGACACCATTAAATGTACTAACAGCAAGTATACAAATTAACAGACCATTTCAGTAATAATATTTGGAGACTTCAATACCCTGCCTTCAATAATAAATGGAACTAGACAGGAGATATCATCAAAATAGAATATGTGAACAATATTATAATCCAGCTAGGCCTAACAAACACTCCAACCAAGAAGAGAACACACATTCTTTTTATCAAGTGCTCATGAAACTCATGAAACTCATGAAACATTTTCTAGACTAGATCATGTTGGATATTTTTTTTTTACATATATAAAACAAGCATCAATACATTTTAAAAGATTGAAATCCTGTCCTGGTGGACTGGGTAGTTCAGTTGGTTGGAGTGTTATCCCTTACACCAAAAGGTTGCGGGTTAGATTTTTGGCAGGAAACATATCTAGGTTGTTGGTTCAATCCCCAGTCAATGTGGGTACAGGAGGCAATGTTTCTCTCTTTCTCTCCTTCCTTCCTTTCTCTAAAAATCAATAAAACATATCTTCGGGTAAAAAAAAAAAAAGAATGAAATCATATAAAGTACGTTATCTGACCGCATCAAATGAAATCAGAAATCAGTAATTAAAGAAAATTTAGAAAATGCACAAATATGTAGTAATTAAAAATGAATTCATAATTAACCAAAGAGTCAAAGAATAAATCATAAAGGAATAAGAAAATACTTTGAAATAACAATACTTATTGCTTACAATGAAAGTTTTGCTTGAATAAACATTTATATACCTACAATGAAAAGGAAGATCTCAATAACCTAATTTTCAAACTTAAGAAAATAGAAAAAGAACTGCAAATTCAAGCTGGTGGGGGCAGTGTTACGGTTTGGGGCATGTTTTCCTGGCATGATTTGGGCCCTTTAATTCGTGTGGAACAACGTTTAAATAGCGCAGCATACCTAAGTATCATTGCTGATTGAGTTCATCCTGTCATGTTGATGGCATATCCCAATGGACATGGCTTCTCCCAACAAGACAATGCGCCATGCCACGGAGCTCATATTGTGCAGGAGCGGTTTCAAGAACATGGGGGAGACTGTACCTTGTTTAGGTGGCCCCCACAATCACCAGATCTCAATCCAATTGAGCATTTGTGCTCAAATCTCACAGAACTGGACAGTGCTATTCATCAGGCATGGTGTCAGATTCCTCGCATCACCTTTCAACATCTCATGGAGCCAATGCCAAGAACTGCTGCAGTATTGAAGGCAAAGGTGGCCCAACAAAGTAATGATGGGGTGGTCATAATAATCTGGCCATTCAGTGTATATTATTGTGTATTTTTTTGGTGAACTGACTTCTTTTTTTTGATATGTAATATCCCTCTTACTCTCTTTTTTACATGTTTGCAACATTTATTTACAGTGTTTTGCTGTACTAAGAAATATACATCTCTTATGTATATATGTATTGTATCTTGACAAATATAAATGTCTTTACAGTGCAGACGTCTACCAAGATATAGGACATTACTACCATCTTACACTATTTCCTCATTCTCTTTTCGAGGTAATTCCCACCTTTTGCTTATTCCAAAATTTTATATAGTTAGAATTATATAGTATGTACTGTTCTTCTTTCAATCAGCATGATGTTTTGGACTCATCCATACTACTGCATGTATTAAAAATTAGTTCCTTTTTATTGTAGAGTTGTGTTCCATTGTATGAATATACTACATTTTGCTTATCCCTTTTCCTATTGGCAAATATATGAGTCATTTCCAGTTTTTGGCTATTGTGAATAAAACTGCTATATACATTCTTGTTCAAGTTTTTCTGTAGACATATGCTTTGTTCCTCTTGGGTGAAAACCTAGGAGTGGAATCACTATTTCAAGAATATGAGAGTTCTGTTTACTTCATATCCTTGCCAACAATTGATGTTGTAATTTCCCTCTTGCTCTTAACAATTTTTTTTAATCTTAAGTCTTGTCATTTGATACCATTTCAGTTCTGCCTGAGTAACTTTGTATAACAATTTTTAAACTAATTTTCTTACAATGAATTCCCATAGTTTTCTTTTATCTGAGAATGTAATTATTTCACTTTCATTCTTGAAAGACATTTGCATTGGAGATAGATTTCTGGGTTGAGAGTTTATTTACTTCACCTCTTTCAACATGTTGTGATATTTCTTTCTGGCCTCTGTAATCTTTAATGAGAAATACACTATCATTTAAATTTATGTTAGTCTGCAAGTAGTTGGTCATTCTTCTCCAGCTACATAAGTACTTTTTTCCCCTTTGTCTTTTATTATTTTTCTTTAGTGGCATAAGTTCTTTTTATTTTGTCTTTAATTATCATCAGTTTGTTTAAAATGCATTTCAGTGTCAATTTCTTTGCATATATATTGTTTGGAGTTCAGTGAATTTCTTGAATCTATACATATATGTATTCTGTCAGATTTAGAAATTTGTCAAGCTTTTCTCTTTTTTTACTTGTCTATTGAAATCTTTCTTAACTTCTATGAGGGGTAGTCTCTCAAAGAACCTGATATGCAGTTCACTTTTTCCCCTAGCATTTTACCTTTTCATCAGATCAGATACTTCCTATAAAATTGTCTTTAAGTCCAGTGACTCTTGTTTTCTGTCATCTCCATCCTGCTATTGAAACTAAAACAGTGAGGGAGCTTTGCTTTTGGTTGTACTTTTTCAGTCCTAAAATTTCCACTTAATTTTATGAATTTCACATTCTTTATATTATTATTTTACTGAAATTTCTCTCTTTTAATTCAAGGATCTTTGTTCTTATTTGTTTAAATATGTTTACAAAGTGCTTCTTTAAAGTTTTTCTCAAATATATATAACATTTGTTGTCTCAAATTTGATATGTTAGTGGTCTCTTTCTATGTAAATTGCAATGTTTCTGACTTTTTATGCAAAAAAATGGATTGCCTGCTCTTCATTTTGAAAAGTATATTATGAGACCATGTCTTGTTTAAATCCTATAAGAGCATGTTGGTATTTTTGTTGTTTTAACAGAAAATTGACCTACGCGGCTTAGACGATAAGTTCTGTGGTTAAAAGCATCAATTTAAGTGTTTTCAAATCTGTGCATGGTTATTTAGAGCTGTCTTATCTGTGCTTCACTCACTGTTTAATCTGGGATGCTGGCAGTGGTGTAGCTCATGGTTCAGTTGCCTTACTCAGTGCATGCTGTTTAGATGAGATTCACACATGCACATCTCAGAGGGGAATTCATAAACATCTACGGGGTTGCTTTCCAAAATTTATCACTCTCCACAATCTCCTGGAGATTGTGGTATCCTGGAGCTTCTTTTCCCTATTCTTTGCCAGAAGAGCATGCTTTGATGCCATGCACTTCCCACATCTGTGCCTGTGATACAAGAGACAAGAGGACAGAGAAAGGGAGGGAGGATGAAAACACAACAGTAACAGACATTTGTCCTATTATGGTCTGATCTGAGAAAGTTTCCCTCTCTTAGACTTGAAATACTGCAGCTGCCTACTTTCACTGCTGGCAGTATAGCTACACCATACACTTGTTTGAATGGTAAGCTATAGGAAAGGAAGACACGGTAACAACAGGATTCCTCCACTCTGTCTCTGAATGTTAGGAGATGCTTTTTCCTCTTCTCCAGCCAGAACTAGAGAGCTTATTCCTGAACATACTTGGGACCATGCCCACAGCCATGTTTGGAGCTGTACTGAGTTCAGGGAGGAGGAAAATTACAAACTCACCCATTTTGGTGATATTTAAACCCCAGTCTTATTCCTCAATGTACTTGAGACTATTTGCTTTTAAGAGATCTTAAGTAGACATCCCATGCATTCTATCAAGTTGTATAGCTGTATTTCGTGGGAGAGATGCTAGATTGTGCTTATTTCATATTACTAGTACATGGAACCAAACTCTTCACCTTATTTATAATTTAATAATGTTTTATTCTCTCAAAAACTACAATCATTAGTATTGAAATAAAGAGATCAATGAGTTTGGAACTTCAAACAACTCATTTAAAAAATCTCAACCTCTGTTAAATCTTTTATTTTTTATTTATAGATTTCAGAGAGGAAGGGGGAGGGAGAGAGAGATAGCAACATCAAGGATTAGAGTGAGTCACCTATTGACTGTCTCTTGCATGCCCTCTGCTGGGGATCACACTTGCAATTCTGGCTGTGCCCTGACCTGGAATCAAACCTGGACAGTGGTTCATAGGTTGATGCTCAACCACTGAACCACTCTGACCAGGCTCTGTTGAATCTTCATACATTTTTTCAGTCAATTTTTTTATTGCAAGCATATAGAAAATTAACTACAGTTTAAGCTTTGGCAACTAGCCAGCCCCACTATTGATACCAATTTCTATATACCTTGGAACTTTGTTTCTTCAGCAGAAAAAATGAATGAACTGTAGCTAAATATTCTAATATATTACTTCTAACCCAAATAATTTTATTTAAAATCAAATTAAATAAATGTAGCATCCCCATATTTTGGTTTTAATAATCTAGCTATGGCATGTTGAGCTTGAATTCTTTAACTTTTTTCATGATTAAAAAATATAGCTCAAAATTAAACTACCTGTTCACTTATGTGCTAGAGTCAAATGTCTCTGGCTTATGTTTCGTACATATCTCTTCCTAACTCCACGCTCAATGACAACAGGTTAGTACCTTAGATTCAGCTCTAGAAGTAATATTTATCTAATAAATATTGTCAAATACTACAAATTAGATTTATTTCCTTTTTTAAAACACCCCAACTTTTTATTAATCATTTACCAGAATACCCCCGCTTATACTACTGAAGAATGGGATATTTACTTTATAGATAAAAAATTATATCATAAAATATTTCATAGATAACAAAGGTTAACAAAAGGTATAATAGGACACAGGTATATAATAGAGTAGATGTATCAGTTCCTCTGACAATATTTACTGTCACAGAATTTGGCTGTAATTTTTGAAAACTTGCCTAGTATTTTCACACCCTGTCAGATTGTGATTGCAAATAAACTGAAACAGCACAAATAAGCTCTTGCTTATATAGCCAAAACCTGCGCTGTTGATTCAAAGCCTCTGATGATCAGTCCAGGAGTAAGGCTACCAACTATTACCTATAGAGCCTGCAGATATATGCTTGGAAATAGCATATAAACTATATATCTAACTGAATTGGGAGAAATTATTGCAGCAGCTGTAGCAAATTTATTTCCAAGTAATATTTAAACAGAAGAGCCTGTCAACATAGTTTACATAAACCACCTTGAATGAAAGTAATATTTCCTTTTTAAGAGCTCTTCTATGTAGGTCCAGTTACCAAAACATGTCTACCTTGAGGGAGTTAGTTAATTGGAGGAAGGCAAGAGGGTGGTGAATATTAGTTCTGCATTGAAAAGCAGGAAGTGATAGATGGCTGGCATCCAAGACATTTTGCCCTGGTGATTTTATCATATAACCACAATTCAAGGTATAGTGCCCATGTTGAAGAGTCAGAAACCAAATTTTATCAAAAACATAATGGACATTCTACAGAAGGATACTTATATAAATAAATATGTTTTTTGAAAACAGAACACCAACTATACTTGGCCATAGTATATGAACCAGACTGTACAACTAGGCAGACCTACATGAAATGCCAAATCATAATCAGATGGTTATTAATTTGAATCAAATGAATGTACAATGGCATAAGTTATAAGAGAATATGATTTGTTTATCTCCATAATAGGATTTATCTAATCACTGGAGCTGTTGTAATAATTGAAATCATTGGCTGAGATAACCAGAGTTGGCTCCATAATGGGATGAGCTGAAGTTTGAAAGGCACCATCCAAAATCTTTTGGCCGAGGCTGCTACTGTGACTCAACAGATGTGACAACTATATCTGATGTTCATATTAAACCATTCTTCATCTTAGTATTACTGTCTTTAAAAGAGATGCTATTTTGTATTTATCCAGAATAAAATGAGAACATTTTCCACATACATCCATGTTTATACTTTTGGGCAAAAGAACAAACTTATTTATATGAGTATTTCTGATTCTTTCTACATTAATGATGTTAAAGTAACTGAAAGCAGTAGACTGTTGTGACTATGACTAGTATAAAAAAGATGCTATAATATAGGTATTTAAATTTATTTTTTTCTCATCCCTATCTCCAATAGCATTTAATACAGCAAAGAGGTAAAAATACAGAAAAGTGTAAGATTCAACAAAATAAAACAATTCTTTTTAGAAATGTGACAACTGTATCATGGGCTCCATTCTGCTTCTGAACATATCTCTTAGCATCCTATATAATAAAAAGGCTAATATTCAAACTAACCGAACTGTGGAATGACTGGTCACTATGATGCACACTGACCACTAGGGGGCAGACACTCAACATAGGAGCTGCCCCTGGTGGTCAGTGCCCTCTCACAGGGGGAGTGCTGCTCTGCCAGAAGCCAGCTTACAGCTGGCGAGTGCAGTAATGGTGGCGGGAGCCTCTCCCATCTCCGCAGCAGGTGGACGTTCCTCCAGGGCTCCCCAACTGCAAAAGTGTCCAGTTTGGCCTGAGGACTCCCCCACCCCCGCCCAGTGCACTAATGGCATGAACCAGGCTTCTAGTTCATACATATGAGATTAAAATTTGAAAAACATAGGCATAAGCTCAGAAAAAATGCTCAGGATCTAGATACTTATTAAATAAACACTACTCAGTAATTGAGGAAATCAGAAAGAAAGCTAGTTGTCTAGCTGGTACTGAAATGGAGAAAAAACAGTTCCTGAGTAGCAGAGGATTAGTTTTCCCCAGATGTAAAGATAATATGATTATCTGATCACTTAATATAGATTGCTAACCACAGGGTGAAAGGACCTCTATATAAACACCCAGATCTTATTCCTTTTCAGATTACAGGTGGCTAATTTCACAGAAATTGTTTCTATTTTACAGACCTTTATTGAAAAACATAATAAATCATTGATAAAAATTTATAAGAAAGCATTTTCTATCCTGTAGCCTCAGTAATTTGTCTCTGATTTCTAAAATATGCAGGTAATAATTTAATAAATTGCTTTGCTATAAGAACAATTGATATCCCAAGCAAAGATGAAGGGATTTTAATTGCTCTGTTTCCTCAAATTTTCAAGTTTTTTTAGTAATAGTTCTGTTGTATTATCCACAGCATATATATGTGTATATATATATATATATATATATATATATATATATATATAATACCATTGCTAATCCAGCTTAAAATTAAAATTTTTAAAGTGCACAAACCATAGATAAATGAAATCATATAGTACTTGTCTTTCGCTGACTGGCTTATTTCACTTAGTACAATATTCTCCAGGTCCACCCATGCTGTCTCAAAGGGTAAGAGATCCTTCTATTTTATGGCTAAGTAGTATTCTGTTGTATAACTATACCACAGCTTTTTACCCAGTCATCTACTGATGGGCGCTTGGGCTATTTCCAAATCTGGACTATTGTAAATAATGCTGCAATGAACATAGGGGTGCATATATTTTTGAATCAATGCTTCAGTTTTTTTTTTCATATATATATACTCCAAAAAGTGTAATTGCTGTGTTAAACAGGAGTTCCAAATGCATACAGCTTTCCACAGTGGCTGTACCAACCTGTATTAAAGTAACTAAGTGGAGAGAGACTCGTGGATACAAACAGAGTGACAACATTCCAGGGTAAGAAGGGTGAAAGGATTAAGCAAAGAGAAAAAAAAAGAAGATTCATGGATACAGACAATAGTATGGTGATGGAAGAAGACTTGATTTGGGAAGGTAAACACAATACAATATACAGATGATGTATTGTAGAAGTATATACCTGGAACATATATAACTTTATTAACCAATGTCACTCCAATATATTCAATTGAAAGTATTAAAAAATAGAGAGCATAATCCATTGCCCTAAACTATAACCCCATATGAGGCTAAACATTCAAATTTATCAATACTTATTTATAGAAAACTTCTATTCACTGAAACACTTAATATAAAAATCTTGTGATATTTAGTTATTTTTCAAAGACCATTATTGGTAACATTCACTTAACATATTTTCATGATATGAGAGAGTTTCTGGCTTTTTTTTTAATGATGTCTTGAAAATTTTAAAGCCTGGCTAGAGGTTGCTCAGTTCCCCTTCTTATGAGCAGCTAATTCCCAAACTCCAGTCCCTTCCTTCATAGGGTTCTTGCCTCCAGGGCTATATTCCTTTTTGGAGGCTCTAGGGAAAAACATTTATACATCTTTTTTTCTCTTTTTAATATAGTCAGATAGCAGTCAGAATTCAGTTCCTTGGTCCTAGTGGTTGTAGGACTAAGATCTCCCTTACTTGTTAACTGTCAACTGAGGGACATTCCTAATTTTTAAGACACTACGTTTATTCCTTGGCTTGTGTCTCCCTTCCTTCATTTCGTAAGCCAGTAATGTAGGAATCCCTTACATGCTTTGAATCTCTCCTCCTTATTCTGTTTCATAATTCTAATGCAGCCAGAAAAATTTCTCTAGATTTAAGAATTCAAGTCAGTAGACTGGGACTACCCCTTAAATCCATGATAATTTCCCTATCCTAAAGTTAGTAAGTTTAATAATGTTTGCACTTTTGCCATGTAATGTAACGTTGTCACAGGTCTAGAGATTAAGGTGTGGACATCTTTGGTGAGGTATTATTCTTCCTACCACATTACCTAAAGCCAATCAGCCAGCCTAGAGCTAAGCCCAAAGCTGGAGCAGAGCTTACAAAATAATCTGTCCTGAAGATGTGAGGAACAGAGGAGAACTCTGTAAGCATCTGGGAGACATCCATCTGACGGATTCGAGAAAATCCACTAAACTTACTCAGCCTTAATTACTTAAACCCAATTGACCTGCACACACATAAAATAAGATAGATTTGTTGATGTAATAAACTGAGATTTTGAATTATTTAATTATACACTATGATTATATTAAAAACAAACTAATATAGGTACAAGAAGTAACGGTGGGTCAAACATGGATGCCGGTGGAATGTAGTAAACCTAATGTTCTGTGAAGTGTATGTGGCAAACAAATACAATGTAGGATTTTTTGATAATCAAAGTTAATCCTTATGATTTTATAGCTAAACCATGTACATTTTTCAACCATTGAATGATAGTTTAACTCCTTTCCTTTTGACTTAATACTATGCCCTAAAAAATGATAAAATGGTCAGTTGTGAGCTATCAAGTTATTATCTACACTAATTAAAGAGAAATATGCAAATTACCATCATTCCACTACACTACCAGCCAATCAGAGTGAATATGCAAATTAACCTAAAACAGCAACTCCCCGCCCCCCACCTGCTCTGGGGCTGTAGGGGTTAGAGAAGTCTGGCGCCAGAGCCTGAGGCTTGCTGCAGCCTGGGAGATGAAGAAGCCACCTGCCCTGTGATCCCAGGCCGTAGCCAACAGCAGAAGCCTCACATCCACCTGTCCCACGTCCTGGGGGAGATGGAGAAACCAGGTCCTAGTGCCTGAGGCTGGGTGTGTCCCAAGAGATGAAGAAGCTACCTGCCCCATGATCCCAGGCCGCAGACAGCCAGAGAAGTCACCCACACTGCATCCCAGGAAAGACAGATAAGCCATCTGCCTGCAGTCCAGGCACCAGCAGCTGCGACTGGCTACAGTCTGGTAGATGGAGAAGCCGCCCATCCCGCAGTGGTGGGCACCAGTACCTGCAACTGGCTGTGGCCCAGGGGACAGAGAAGCCACCCACCCCGCAGTCCTGGGAACCAGCACTTGCAGCTGCAGTCCAGGCGAAGCTACCTGCCGACCATCCCCTGCAGCTGCAGCTGGCCTAGGTGCCTATGACTGACCAGAGGGAGGGAAACCCAGATCCCAGGTGCCTGTGGTCAGCTGGAGGAGAGAATCCTGGGTCCCGGATGTGGGGCTGAGGCAGAGGTGGTTAGGGGCAATCAAGCCAGCAGGGGAGCAGTTAGGGACGATCAGGCTGGCAGTCAAAAGCAGTTAGAGGCAATCAGGCAGGCAGACGAGTAGTTAGGAGCCAGCAGTTCTAGATTGTGAGAGGGATATCCAACTACCCTGAGGGGTCCCAGATTGTAGAGGGTGCAGGTCAGGCTGAGGGATGCCTTTCCCCTTATTTCCCCCCACCCCATACACAGTTTTCATGCACCAGGCCCCTAGTGTGATATAAGAATCCTTTTCTGAAATAGTTGTTTTCTGACCTACCAAGTCATAAATTTGGATGTTCACAGAACTTTCTATAATCAAATGGAAGGAAGTATGATATATGAGATCAAGCTCAAGGAGTTCCATGAGAAACAAGTATGTTATCTTAGTAAGTAGGTCAGATTTCATAGCACCAACTTCTGATATATAACTACCTTTTCAAGGCACATGCATGATTTCACGAGGAATTTTGTATAACCTGCCCACTAAAGAAAACGTTGAACCTTGCACCACTTAGTAGAAGAAAATTGCAAAGTCATGTGAAGACTTAATTCTATATTTATAGAGAGTGGCTTTTTTTCTGACTGAGTCCAGGTTGATACTGATTATAGTTCCTGGGGGATTGTAAATAGAATATAGGTTTTCTGTATCTATTTACTGTTTAATGCTGAATAATTGTCCAATCAATTATTTAACTAGGTCATATTTATTTTTCACCTTACATGGCGTAAAGGCTAAACAAGAGATACATAAATGGTAGAGAATTTTAGAAGAAATTTAAGACTTTTGCTTCCCATGCCATCAACTTCCTAGGTGAAGAATACTTTGGAAATAATCATCTTGAGTATTCAAAGGTCTTGAATTGTTTATCTAGGCCAGTAGCTTTTATTTTCACCAAATAGAGTTATCTTTGATAGCTTAGATCCACTGGGATTTTTGTATATTAGCTGTCTCCATGAAGAAAGGAAATACAAAAATAAGAAGGGGACTACAACAAAAACATCTTTCACCTGTACAATTAAAGTAGGATAGGGCACTAGCTAACCTTGCACATTACTACATTACTACATTTCTAAAATTATTTATATAATTTCATAAAATATATCTGTCTTATAAAAGTCAATCTTTGCTATTCTTTCCTGTAATGTACATTCCTTGAGAATTTAAAATAATATTGTTACATACACATAGATCAATGTAACAAAATAGAGAGCCCAGAAATAAATCCATACCTATGTGACCAATTAATATATGATAAAGAAAGTGAAAATATATAATGATATAAAGATAGTATTTTCCATAAGGATTGTTGGGGAAATTGGACAGATGCATACAAAAAAATAAAACTAGACCACCTACCTATACCACATACAAGAACAAACTCAAAGTGAATTGAAGACTTTAAAGATCCCAGATACATAGGCAGTAGACTCTTTGATACTGTACTTAGTAATTTTTTTATATCTCCTCAGATGGGAGAAAAAAATAAATATGAATAGGACTATATCAAACTAGAAAGTCTTGCACAGCAAAGAAATCATAAAAAAAAACTGAAAGCAACCTTCCAATTGGGAGAAGATATTCACCAATGATAGATCTGATAAGAAGCCAATATCCAAAATTTATAAAGAACTCATACAACTTAACATCACAAAAGCAAACAATCCAATTAAAAACTGGGCAAGGACCTGAAGAGACATTTCTCCAAAGAGGACATACAGATGGCCAATATACACATGGAAGGATGTTCCATGTCACTACTGTCACTAATCATCAGTGAAATTCAAATTAAATCACAATCAGGTATCACCTCACACCTGTCAGAATGGCTATGACCAATAAATCAACAAGTGATGGCCAAGATGTGAATAGGGAAGCTTTGTGCATTATTAATGGGGCTGCAAATTGGTGCAGCCATGATGGAAACAATATGAAGGTTTCTCAAAATATTAAAAATAGAACTACTTTAAGCCCCAGCAATTCCACATCTAGGTATTTATCCAGAGAAATCCAAAACACTAATTCGAAAATCCACATCCCTATATTCATTGCAGCATCATTTAGAGTAGCCAAGATATAAAGGCAACTTAAGTGCCAATGAATAGACAACTGAATAAAGAAGAGGTGATATATATATATTCTATGGAATATTACTCAGCCATAAAAAAGAAGGAAATCTTACCATTTGCGACAACATGGACCTAGTGAAATAAGTCAGGGAAAGGCAAATACCATATTATTTCATTTATTGGTGGAATTAAAAAAAAACAACAACAAAATAGAAACAGACTCATGGATACAGAGAAGAAACTGATGGTTGTCAGATGGGAGGGTAGTTGGGGCTAGGGGAAAAAGATGAAGGAATTAAGAAGTATAAACTGGTAATTACAAAATTGACCTGGGAATATAGGGAATATAGTTGATAACTATGCATGGTGCCAGGTTAAGCACTAGGCTTATCAGGTGAGTCACTTTGTAAATTATATAGTGTCTAACCACTATGCTGTACCCCTGAAGCTAATCCTATCTAATAAAAGAGTAATATGCAAATTTACCATACCTCCTATCAACCCATGCCCACAGCCACATCCAGCAGCCAATCAGGAGCAAATTATGCAAATAAACCCCAACAAAGATGGCTGTTGCCACTGAGAGCAGGAGGGAGGCTTGGGTTTCCCCAGCAATGGAGGAAGCCAAGCTTTCTGCCTGCCATTGCCTGCCTAGGCCTCCACTCAATGCTACAAAGTTTCAATTATAGAAGATATATAATCCCAACAGAAATGGCGGCAGCCATGGAGCTATAGAGAGCAGAGGCTAGGGTTGCCGGGCCAATGGAGGAAGCATAGCTTCTGCAGCCCTAGCTCCTAGGCCTCCACTCTAGGCTACAAAGCTACAAATAGAAATGGCTGTTGCCACTGAGCAATGCAGAAAGCTTGGCTCCACTCTACATTACAAAGTTTCAATTGTACAACATAACTTAATTCCAGATCCCAGTGCCTCTGCTTGGGTCACTGGGAGGCATGGCCGGCCTGCAATCCACCACAGGCCCCTTGCCCAGGCCACCCCATACCCCAAGGGAACCCCCACCCTGATCCAAGACACTCTTTAGGGCAAACCAGCTGGTCCCCACCCATACACTAGGCCTCCATCCTATCTAATAAAAGAGTACTTTGCAGATTGACCATCACTCCAACACACAAGAGGAATGCCCCCATGTGGTCAAAGATCCTGCCCCCGTGTGGACACAAGATGGCCACCACAAGATGGCCAGCAGGGGAGGACCGTTGGGAAGTTCCTGGCCTGCAAGGGAGGGCAGTTGTGGGCCACCAGGCCAGCAGGGGAGGACAGTTGGGAGGGACCAGTCCTGCAAGGGAGGGCAGTTGGGGGTTTTCAAGCCTGCAAGGGGGGCAGTTAGGCAGTTAGTGACCAGGCCAGCAGAGGAGGGAAGTTGGGGGCAAATAGGTTGGCAGGGGAGCAGTTAGACATCAATTAGGCTGGCAGGGTAGTGGTAAGGAGGTGATCAGGTTGGCAGGCAGAAGCAGTTAGGGGCAATCAGGGATGCAGGCAGGTGAGCAGTTTGGCCAGTAGTTCTGGATTGTGAGAAGGATGTCTGCCTGCCCGTTTAGACACAATCCTACCGGGATCGAAACATCCCTCGAGGGGTCCCAGATTGGAGAGAGTGAAGGCTGGGCCAAGGGACACCCTCCTTCCCTCCCACCCCTGTGCACGAATTTGGTGCATGGGCCCCTAGTATAAAATAACATTGAATGTCAATTGTAATTAAAAAATAAAATTATATCTTTACACATTTTTGTTCAACCTGTACTATAAAATTTAGATATTGACAGTCACATGCATCCATTGAAATCCTTTGATGGTATGGCTCCTGAATAACTTTTTTTTTCCTTTTCTTAAGATGGCTACAAGTAAATGGAAACATTTAAGCCCAGGAAAATTGAGGTTGTATTGAGGGTAGATAATCAAACATATTAGGAGCTCAAAGAATTCTGTATTTTATAATTGAATATCAGCAATACCAAGGGGAAAGCAGTCAATAGAAAACTATAAAATTTTACTGACAACATTTTGAGAATGATGCATTCAGTTCACTTAGCATTTTCTATGACTGACTACTTACTTGCAAGAACTAGCAAGTTATTCTTTCTTCTGACAGTAATCCCTACTAGTCATTGATTTCAAAAGTCTGCTTTAGCTAAAGTAAATTGACATTTATATCACTAACTTAGCGGAGATAAAATTTCATGGAGTTTATTGCTCTTCCCTGAGGGGCAGCAATATCACATAATATAAAAGGCTTTGATCTGGCTTCTCAGGTAGACAGAAGAAATGTACATGAAAATAACAGTTCTTTTTTATATATACCAATTTAGCTGTGCAATAGACTATACTGGTTTTACTGGAGTGATTGCAAAGAAGAGCACATTTTAGTGAACATATTTATAAATAGGTATCATCTATCTGGATTCAGCTGGTAAGTGAATTGGAAAAAGAGAAGTATCAAATTAAGTGTGATTAAATCTGGGAAACAAGCCTTTTATAATTCTAAACATATTCTTTAGAATCTAGACAAGAATAAAACTTCCAGGAATTTACAACACATCAGAGATTTCTGTGCCTAAACAATGATAATAAGAGCAGAAACTAGAGTGGTTCAGTATTATCTCAATAATAATGCTGTTTGTGCTATTAAACTTGGATGATTCACTTCTATTTTTATTTTTCACTGGTATATTAGAAAATAAATTCAATTTCCCATTTAATCTTGCTACAAAGCTATTTTAGATATTTTACAGAATATGATCTTGGTCTTTTGATAAATTCCATTATTTATTTTTCATTAATATTGATTAAATGCATTTTATTGTCCTCCAATTTACTTTCAGTCTACTTGCTTTCAATGACTCAGTTATTTACTTAGAGCTGTAATCTGAGTATTAAACAGATTTCCATTTAAATCCTCTATGGATATTTTGTTTGATATTTAAAACTCATTCTGTTAAGGTTCTATTACATGTTTATAACAATAATACCCTTTGAACAAGTTTGTATACATCCGATTGCAATAACGCCATTAGTACAAATTAGATAATAATTCAGGAAATATTTGCTGATATCTGTATTCCAATAAATATACTGAGAATGTCATATTTCTTTCTGCAAATTTTTGTTTCTTACTTAGAAATGTTTTTGAAAACTGATTTTAAAATTCATAAATATTATGAAATTCCACCCAATATAATAAAAGGGTAATATGCAAATTGACCGACTGCAGAATGACCAGTCTCTATGATACATACTGACTTCCAGAGGGCAGACACTCAATGCAGGGGCTGCCTCCTGGTGGTCAGTGTGCTCCCACAGCGGAAGTGCTGTTCAGCCAGAAGTCCAGAAGCCAGGCTCATGGCTGGCGAGTACAACTGTGGTGGTGATAGGAGCCTCTCCCACCTCCAAAGCAGCACTAAGGATGTCTGATTGCCCACTTAGGCCCGCTCCGCACGGGCAGTCAGACATCCCCTGAGGGCTCCCAGAATTCAGACTGTGGAGAAGGCGCAGGCTGGGCTGAAGGACTCTCTGCCCCCCGCTACTGCATGAATCCCATGCACTGTGCCTCTAGTTTTCTTATAATATTCATTTATTTATCTTTAAAGGGATAATCACACAATTAGAAATGTATGCAAAAAGTTTTAAATTATACTGCAAACCTCTTTTACTATACACAGTAAATCAATCTTTGTGATATAATCTAAAAATTATGCTTTATAAAACATATTTTAAAATATCACCAAATTTGAAGAACATGCGAATAATGAACATATATTTTTTAAATTATGTACAAGTAGGCTGGCATAAAGCAGATAACTTTGGATTCTGCTAAAGATAAGAGAATATAGCTAGAACAAAAACCCATATGAAAAGATCCTACTTTATAACATACTAGAAAATAATGGTATATGTATTTTTAAAGAAGAATAAAAGACAAATCATGAGGTTATAAATAAACTGGCAACATTATTAATTTTTACCAAATTAAGATCATAGAAATTTTATGAATACTTATACTATTAAAAAATTGGATATAAAGGGAATAAAGACCTAACTCCATTGGTAATCAGTATTACTTTGAAAATATAAATATATTTAAAATCCAAATGTAATAATAATATATATGATGAAAATTTCATAATCTCTTCCACATTTCTCTATCCTTCTTGTCAAATGTACCCAGTGTTAACTTTGTGATGGTCGTACAATAACGTGAATGTACTTAATGCCACTAAATTGTACACTCAGAAATGGTGAAAATGGTAAGTTTTATGCTATGAATACTTTACCACAATAAAAAATTCAAGCAATAAAAATATAAAAATAAAGTGATTTTAAATTTTCTTCATCTTATATCTAAAGTTAAAAAAAAGCAACCAACACACACATTATTATTGTATATACCATCTTCTAGGAGTCAGCACCAAACTAGCTACCCTAAGCAGGATGACCAAGTAGTCCCCAAAATGCAAAACTTTTGTTTAGTAATAGTATTTGGAGTCATACCATGGGTAGTTTTAACATTTATGTATCTACTCTTAATATGTTTTACACAACCTTTCCTCAAACATATGTAATTATTATAATAATAGGAGCCTGGTGCACAAAATTCGTGCACTGGGGCTGGGTGGTTCCTCAACCCAACCTGCCCACTCTCACATACTGGGAGCCCTCAGCGGATGTCCAACTGATGGCTTACCCCCAGCTTGCCCAGCTGATGGCTTACCCCCAGCATCCAGCCATCACCCTGCTTAGCTCAGCCCCGGCTGCCTGTGTCCACCTGGCCCTGGGGGCTGGGCGCTCGCCACCACTTCTGCTCACAGCGCCCAGGGGCCATGCGCTCCCTGCTGCCACCACCACCACTGCTGCTGCTGCTTCCCTGCACAGCGCCCAGGGGCTCCCCGCCGCCTCCGTTTCATCTCCACTCCCTGGGGCCCGGAGCTTGAGCCACCTGGCCCTGCCCCCGCTCCTGATTGGCTGGTAGCAAAGGTACGCTCAAATTTGCATGTTTCTCTTTTATTATATAGGATATGGCTGATTCTGTTACTGTTATAATTAGCTAGTTATTAATAATAGGAAAGGAACAAAGGGAGACCAGACATTATAAGCATGGTCATCTGGGCAGCTTCACTAGAAAGCTACAACTTCACACTCCCCAGGGAACCACTGGTTCATTCCCTGCAAATTACTGAGGAAGGGACTGGACAAAGGGGAGACAGACTCAGGCACAGTGAAGTTAGGGTGATGTAGCGAAGGTATTTGTCAATCAAAACTGGGTAATATGCAAATTGACTGACTGCAGAATAACCAGTTCTGCAAAAATAAAAGGGGCTGAGCCACTGCAAGCCCATGAAAATTTGGACTAAATAGTCTCCTAGACAAAGGAGTTTGCTCTCTTGGCTCTTAATTCTTGTGGCTCTCTTGCATTTGATTGTATTCCCTCCACAGCTGCATGGCCCTCGGCCGGGTAGACCCCACATGCAATATACTGATGGACTACAATTGAGAACACAAACTAAGATAGCCTGATGTTGGATTGGACTGTGCCCCAATATGGAGTGAAAACTCTGGGCAACTGTTTAAACCTCTTCCTGCTGAAGGCACAGCAATACGTCTTCTATGGTGGGACAGAGGGAAAGGGACCTTGGAAACTCAGGGATTTTACCTCAAGACAGATAAATGCCACTAATTCTCCCATGCAAGTCTCAGAAAATCTTTTTCTTGTGACATTGCAAGAAGCCCACACTCCCAGCAACAGATGGGGAAACAGAGTGTTTCCCACCAATAATTCCCTTAGTTACTATTTTTTAATCATAATTAAAGGCCTTTTAGGATGCGAGCAGCAATATCCACAGGCAAAATGGGAGAGTTAAGAGTTATAGACTGAGTTCAGAGTTTAGGTAGACATAAGTTTTGAGCAAAATATCTCAAAATAAAATATCAACAAGATACAGCACAACGATAGTACCACAGATCATAAATGCTTTGAACATCAGAAATGACAGTTACCACTATTATATCCCCATAAAAATCAAAGTTATTGTTATGTTTGAACAATATTAAATTCTAAAGTACAAACCCTAAAGTACCATGAATTTCATACCATGACAATTTATTTCCCTAGAAGAGGAAGATAAAGGGATTTTTTTTTTTAGGATAACTAGATGCCTTTGCTATATTTGTGAAGAAATTTGAGAATCTATCCTGCCTTCATATTCCAGACAGAATATAAAGAGATGTTTATTTGAAATCCAGTTAGTCTTAAATATGGTATTGCATAGTTAGAATAACGATAAAACATTTTGTGGATAAAATAATGCAATGTAAATTTTTTTAATGTTGTGTACTAACAAGAACTAAAACAGTCTTCTCTTTGTTTATACCTGAGGACAAGGCCAGACAAGAGTTCTTCCCTTTTCGCCCCTAGTCAATGGGTATGTTCTTTGTCTCATGAGTAATTAACTACGACTAGAACTGAAAATAGCTAGACACAGAGATAAACATTTCCTGTTCAAATAACTGACTTTGAATTTCCTATGGACAGAATAACCCTGAGTGGAAACACCCTGTCTGAAATTCCTTTACTCATCCCTGTAAAACGGTTATGGCAAAATCACTCTGCTGAGACACTTTGACTTTCAGATATGATCTGTTCCTATTTCAACAACCTGAATAAAATCATCTTAATTGTCTGGTAAATTTTGACTTCGACAGTACTGTATATTTATATCAATAATTCTGAACAGATAAAAGAATAGGTAACAGCATTTAAACTGAGGCAAGTGACTTAAAGAATAAAAACATGGAGGAAACAGATGAACCATAAGCACTTTTTCATACTCTATCACTACTTGACATATAATGCAAGATTCTACATTAAAACCTTATGTGCAAGATAATTTGAATTATTTCAGAACACTTTCAATAAATGGTGCCTTCTAGAAAAATAAAAAGAAAATTCTTTTGCATATAGAAATGAAGAAGTAAAAGACTTACCTTTTCTTAATTGCTTTATAATCTTCCATTTTCTTCTCTTAACAAGTCTACTTTCTACCATATGTTTTATTTTATTGCTACCATTTAAAAAATATATTAAATACGTGAAGGAGATAAAATTTACCAAAATTCTCCATATGATATGGAATCAAAGAAAACATAGAAAGGCCAATAATAAATTTACAATGACAAAATTATACTAACTTTGAATTTCTTATGTACAGAATAATATTTCTAGTGTGAAATCATTTACAATCTGAAATACATACATGCATTCTGTTTACCTCATTATTTGCTTTATCTCTGTCTCACCCTCCCCCACCCCCTCTGCCCCACAACTCTTTAAGGCAATTTCTGTGATTCTCTTCCTATTTTCAATTAACAGGATTCACATGCACTGCCCATGACTTATCTTTAATTTCAAAAGATTTTCTTGTGTGACTGACATCCACAACACCCAGGAGGTCACTCGTTCCACCTCATTCAGTGTTGCCAAACCTGCCAATTATTCTCTCTTAGCCATAGTTTATTTGACAAAATGGAGAGACAGGCCATGATTAAAACTTCATATATATATATATATATATATATATATATATATATATACATACACACACACACACACACACATATATATATATATATATGCCTATATAGGTAATATACACACTACATATATATATGTATGCATATATATGTATATGCACACTAAATAAATAAAATAGAAACAAGATCTGTGCCTAAACCTAGTTACAGGTTAGAAGAGAAAAAGGGACAGATGACAATTAAATACTGTGTGGTGCCTGCATGGATCCTGGAGCAAACATAGCGCATTACTGGAAAACATCTGAGGAAATCTGAGTAAAGTCTAGAGTTTAGTTGATAGAAATTTTGAAGTGTTCATTTTCATTTTGACAAATATACCATCAATATATAAAAACTTAACACTGGAAAATTCTGGATGAAGAGCATATGGGGATTCTCTGTGTTATCTTTGAAACTTCTGTAACTCTAAAATTATCACAAAATACAAAATTAGAACAAAAAAAATAATGTAAAGTTACTTACAATGTCCTTCTTTTCCAAGCCAGGCCTTGGTTGATGTATCCTCTAAGAGACTGCCTGAAGGTGCGGGGTATGCTCATTGAGAGGATTCTGATTTGAATTCAGTGGCTTCACTCGATGTTTCCAAACCTGGAGATCAATTAAATATACATTTATCTCTTTCACTCTGATTATAAATCTACTAGTAGTTGAGAGTTACACTGGGTGGTTTTTAGCCACCACTCTCAGAAACTGTGCCACAGAAAGTTCTTCAGGAATAAAGGTGTGTAGCGTCTCCGTCAATATGATTCAAACTCTATTTTTAAGGCAACATTTGGGACACAAATCATACTATTATTTCCATTTTCAACCTGTCACAATACCACTAATTTACACATGTACTTCCTCAGGCCAACAGCAAATGAAAATCAAAATATGAAGCTAATTTTTGTCTGCCTTCTAAACTCAGCCATTAAGCAGACCATCACCAGAAAGTCTAATTCCCTTTATGCACACAAAGAATTCTGCTCCTTTATCATAACAAAGCAATGAGTAAACACAATCCTTTCTGAGAGATTCAAGGCCTACTTCTATTAAAAATAAAAACAAAACCAACTGACTATTGAAGAATAATAAATAACTCATTATCTGATAGTATTCACCACTTTCCTTAACTAATGCTAAATCTGCATTCACAACCCTCTCCTGAAACAATGTAATTCACTCTAAAAAGTCATGCTAATAAATAGCTGGGCTCTGATGAAAACACATCTAAATCTGAAGAATACATTCAATTTTTGATCATATGGAATACGAGTTTCATTGAATTCACCACCCTTTCCTGCTTCCATGTTGTGTTTAATCATCTCCCTAGTCTTCAGTGATTAATGCCTCGGCCTCTGGCCTTTCCTGGTAGGCCTTCACATTATCTAAAAAGCTTCTTTCTCTTGTAGTCAGCCAATGGCTCTATCTGAGTCAGATGTGATCGGGAGACCTTTGAGACAATTGAAAAATTATTCATAGTGGTGTCTCATTCATATGCCATGGAAATTAATATGTTATTTATGTTCTATTTAGCTGCCTTCAATACTTGAAGTTAAAATGCTCGAAGTGGGAGGGGGCATTTAAAGGAATTAGGTTTTTCTACTTGGAAGAAAGATGGCATGTAAAAGAGCATTAAAAATTCATAGATGCACAAAGTGCTTTTGGATTTGCTAATTGCTTTCAAAGACTTACATACTATCTAGAGAAATATAAAGTTATGAGAAATAATAAATTTTTATCTAATTTAAAAAATTGATTTGTATCAGTGGCACTTATTCACCAGTATGTATGTTATTGACTTTATGTAAGAGCAATAAATATTTTGCATTTAAATTAAAATGGTGCATTACATTACTTGTACCCGCATTTACCCACAAGGTTATACTAGTAGATGCATAATTTTATGCCTGCATAAAAAGAAGTGAGCAACAGCAGGAATAGCTGTTTTTGTTTCCTTGTGTTTAAATTTTGAAAATTATCTTAAAATGTTACTTAGGCAACACCATCATTAAATTTAAAAAATTATAAAGGAAGAGAATGAATAATCTCTTAAATAATTATAGAAACAGTATATATTTATCCATCTGTTTTATTTCCTCTTATTTCATATACCTTATACTACTGTTGTTTTTCATGAACTATCACCTCCCTAAAATAGGGTGCATACTTATGCTTTATATTAGAATACAAAGGTTGCATAACTTATATCACTAAATAATTGTGTCACTACGGGTAACATAATTCATCTTTGATAGAGTGCTGGGTCTTTTACATGTTTGGGTAAATCTAGCTATTAGAATATTTGTCATATATCTAACCAAGTGCTAATTTTTTGTAATGGTTCATCCTTTTTCCCTTGTTGTTCTATTTTTTAATATATTTTATTGATTTTTTTATAGAGAGGAAAGAAAAGGGATAGAGAGTTAGAAACATATAGGGGAGAGAAACATCAGCTGCCTCTTGCACACCTTCTATTGGGGATGTGCCTACAACCAAGGTACATGCCATTGACCAGAATCGAACTGGGACCTTTCAGTCCACAGGCTGATACTCTATGCATTGAGGCAAACCAGTTAGGGCATCCCTTGTTTTCTATAGAGAACCACAGAGATACTTGAGAGGAAAAAGCTTAAAACAAAACAAGCAAACAAAAATCAACTTTTAAATGTAGAGGTTTCCTTTCCTGTGTGCATTGCTTGTCAGTTTTCTATTGTTCTTTTTAAGACTCTGGCTATCTGAACTAAACGCAGCATAGGTTCTGACCAAGTCCGTGAAGCAAATCCTTCAGAATCCTGAATATTGAGAACGCAGGTCAAACCTTACTCGTTTTCTGTTTTCATGTGTTCTTTCACTTTAACTATTTTGTGAATGAAATATAAAGATCATTCTGATGCAATTAAGTTAGATTAGGGAGCAAAGGCCTCAAGCTCTACCCATTCCTTTCCAGCTTGGCTAGAACACTGTAGATCTGACCTTCACTGACTAACTGATCCTCTACTTACCACCGAATTTCCTATAACCCAGAGGACACAGGCAGCGGGTGGGGAAGAAAAACCGCTGTCTGGAGAGGAGGGACAGTTACCTCACCAGCATCCTATTCACCACCCACCCTGTGCCCATGTTTGCTAAAAACCTTCCACCCAGACCTCATCAACATGTCTCCATTCTCTGAGGTTGCCCACTCTCACTTCTTTAGTACATACTATTGTTTTAATGAATTATTGTGCTTTGCTAAATCCTTCTGTCATGTTTTTGAAATCTTTCTTGAGCCATAACAAGAGCCTGGACTCTGCTATCAGGTTGAGTCCAGTCTTGGCCTCCACAAGTGCCACTTGAAATCAATTCCACCACCTTTCCCCTATTATGTCATATAGATAATTATTCCCTATTTTTCCTTCCCAATCTTCTAAATTCAAATGAACTTTACTTCTAGCATAAGGAAATTATGCTAGATTTCTATGCAGGTGGTGACATTAGTATTTGTGTTTCTAATGAATGTTGGCAACCAAATATTCTATGTAAATAGAACCATGGACCAGTTTTCTATGTAAATAGAACCATGGACCAAATTAGTCAATTTTAAATAAATCCAAAGTGTAACTATATAGTGGAGACAAAAATGGTCTTTTCCATAAAATTTCCTAGTATAGTTGGGTAGCCATTTGATTAAAAAAAAAACCACAAATAACCACACATTAAAAATGTCCGTCCAAGGTGGCTCAGTAGTTGAGCATCAACCTATGAATTAGGAGTTCACAGTTCGATTCCGAGTCAGGGCATATGCCCACTTGGGGGTGTCCAGGAGGCAGCCGATCAATGATTCTTTGTCATCATTGATGTTTCTGTCTCTCTCCTCCTCTCTGAAACCAATAAAAATATGTTTACAAAAAACATTAAAATTGACATACAAAACTTCACAATCAAATAAAATTGTAAACAGAGCAGATATATGTGCTAAAGTGAAAGGTCTAACAGAAAAGCTTATAGAAGAAAACAAAAAAGCTGGTATAAATAGAGGCTTATTTTTTATTTTTATTTTATTTCTATGTAGAGCTACCAAATTTAGCAAACAAAAATACCCGACACCTAGTTAAAGGTGAACTTCAGGTAACATTGAATAATATTCTTAGTATATGAGGATGCATGCATTAGTTGATACATACATATATCAAAATGTTTATTGTTTATCTGAAATTTGCATTTTCTAGTTATCTTATCTGGCAACTTTATTTGTAGGTAAATATATAATTAAAAAACTGCATAAAGACATCAAAGGAAAGTATAACAATGTTCATTGCAAGATTCTTTGTCAAGAGTTCTGAACTTAATACAATTAAGTGTACATCAGTAGAGAAGATAAGGAAATTTAGTACATTCATTACGTGAAATACTATAAAACATTTAACAAACTATAGCTAAAAAGAAAATATCCTAAAGTATCTAATTATAAAGTAAGAAACAATGAATCAAGAACTGCTAGTCTGCCACTAAGGTCAGGAAAGGTACCAATAAACCTATTGTAGTCTTGAATTTCTTAGTTGTCTCCTACCTAAGATTTGCTCATTACAGACTCTTTTAATTCCAATTTTGGTGTATTAATAATTCACCTTTGTCCCATTGACAATGGGATACAAGAGTAACTCTCAATACCTCTTCTTTAAGCTTTATGGGCGAAGTCACAGCCTAGTCATTATATAATAATGGTTTTATTTAAGTAATTTTAAACAGAGAGGATTTTATCCATAATTATACATATCAGTTTGAACAAATTATATATTTTAATTAAGATCAGCAATTCCCTCTGACAAATGGAAATTAATGAATGTCATCTTTCAGTATTAAAATAACTGTGAACTACAGCAAAGCCTATTCAGTGTTGTGATTTCAATCATTCTTAATTGTCATTCTTAAAGATCCATTTGAAAAATAATAGCTATTGAAAATAATATTAGGGATAAAATTATGCTCCACAAATTAATGACTACTTAGAAATAAAACAACTCTAGACGCCAGCATGAGTTGTCTATGCTCTGGATTTCTTTTTCCATCCTTAGAAATGTTTTGTACTTTGTTTATTTATTGGTTGATTTAAACAAGGTGTACTCCTTTGTTTTAGATGTTCTTTCCCTTATATATTTTTGCAGATCTGAAGTTTCATAAAAGCTATATATATTTATTTATTTTGGCAAAATCTAATATGTTTACAATGAAGTTTAAACATATCCAATGGTATTTTGAATAACTGTTAATTCCTGAATTAACTTTCCCATGTTATTACTTTTTATTCTTGAGTTTATTAAATTCTTTATAGTGCAAATATGTTTGTTATAGTGTAATTTGTCTCAAAGTTCTTCTGTTTCCTGAAATAATTATTCATCATATATGTGATATATTTTTTTTATATTGGAGAATTTTGCTTCTAAAAAGCTATACTTGGGTTCTATTATATGATTTCTTTTTAATTTTACCTTTCTATCCTTTTGAATTCCCTGCTAAAATTATGAGCTACAAATTCTATTGTAATTTAGGCTTCATGTCACCATGTTTTCAAAACTTCTACACTCCCTGCAGTACACACTGAGGACATTAATCCTTTTGTTGAATTTAGAGGTCTATTTCAAATGATTCTCCAATATTTTTAGCTGTCATATATGCCACTCTTTGCCAGATTACAGTTTAATTCACATGAACTCTTGTCTACATAAAAATTAAAATAATTATTAAATTTTGAAAAAAATTTTTATTTCAAATAATGTTATGACAGTTACAGTGATAAAAATAGTTACATGTATGTCTTATACAATCAGCATAATTAAGAGATTATTAGAAGTTCTATGACCTGTTATTGGTATAAAGTCATTGAATACACCTCAGATGCATACCTTAGAAGATGATACAATTATAAGTAAAAAGAAAAAAATATTAAATAATATATATAGGATTTCCAACATGGTGGTCGATAGGATAGCAGAGAGGGAGAGAGTATGACAGAGGAAAGAAATGAGAGGGGCAGGTGTGGACATGTATGCAGTGTGTGTGTAAGCGAAGGATAGCTCAGGCATCCCAGGGACTGGCAGATCTGGTTCGCCTAGACGAGGAGCTTTTGCTACCGCCACAGGCATCTCCAGGCTGGCTGGGCTTTGGCACGGAACACATGCCATCTTGTAGAAGAGAGCAACAGAGGCCAGGAGTGCTGCCACACCTATACCCAGACCGACCTCGGACAGCATCCCCACATTTATGCAGGGAGCTGCTTGCCAGCCATAACCCTCATGGAACCACCACCGTGCTTGAGCAATGAGCAGCGTGGTACTGCAATGTGGGATCCAGATGCCTGCAGTGAGAGTGTACCAGACAGACTTCCCCAGCTGTGCCTCCTAGCTGGAGCCCAAACCAGCGACCCTGGATCCCATGCTTCAGGTACCTGCACAATAAGTGTAATCCAGGGGTACCCCACTCCCTGCTCCATCCTGATCCCTATACAGAACTGCAGCCAGGTGCTTGCTACACTGCCACCCAGACAGAACTCTTGCCCAGTGAGCATCCATCCCCTGACACAGGCTGAATGCACTAGCAGCAGAAAGAGCCCATGCTCCACACAGACTGAGCACACTCCACCACCAGCTCAGGCAGAGCTGCAGCTCAGCTATGCACCCAGCAGAGACAGAGACTTGGGCCAGTGGGTGCTCTGCCACCAGCACAGACAGAATCTTCAGCTGGTGCACACCCTGCCCCAAACATAGACTGAATTGTCACCTGGTGCATGCCCTACCCTCAGCCTAAGTCAGAGCTGCTGGTGAAACCTGGTGTGCCCAACCACAGGTCACAGGACCATGCTGAAAGTGCACTGCCAGAGGGACCCAGGGTATCAATCTGTCTTAGGGGCCAGAGCTGCACAGTGTATTTCATGCCACAGGGCTCTGGGCCATCACAGAATGTCACAAATCAGAAGAACTGACCAACCCTGAGAAATGGATAATTGAGGAGATATATTTAACCAAAGCGATGCTATCTGTTTCTGGATCAAATAGTGATGTTATTTGATTCTGGAACCAAAATCACATACACTATAGTGGAAAAGACCAGCTTATGACTGAGTGACAATGAATACTTTGTACAGTTTCTTGTCTAGGAGGAGACCATCAAACACGAGTGACACACATGCATAATGGGCAGATCTTTTTTTCTCTTTGGTTTCTATTAGGTCCCCCAAAATCCAGCAGATTTCAGAAAATTATACCCGAGGCTAGATCTGTGGGAGAAGAAAATACAACTCAGAGCAGAGACAATAAAGGTGTGAAATTCAAATCAAGCCCAGCCTTGGGGCTAGCAAGTCCAGGACCATTGGACTGCAAGGGACTTCAACCCCTCAGACCGCAAGCAGGGAACCCAGAGCAAGAAAGAGACAGCAAAATTAGGGAGACAAAGAAACAATTTCCAAAAGAAAGAATAGGAGAAAGCATCAGAAAAGGAACTAAATGAAATACAGGTATGAAGTATATCAGAAAAATAATTCAGAGTAAGGATTATACAGTTCATAAACTGGATAGATGAGAAAATCAACAACTTAAGTAAGAATCAAGAGGAAATAAAAATATATACTATAATAAAAAACACAGATGAAGGTTTGCAATAGTAGACCAGAAGAAGTGGAGGACCAAATTAGTGTGCTAGAGGATAGGGCAATAAAACACATCCAATTTGAACAACAATTGGAGAAAAAAAATTAGTAAGCATGAAGAGAACCCAAGGGAGCTTCAGGACAACATGAAATGAAGTAACATACTTATAATTGGGCTGTCAGGAGGAGGAGAAGAGGAGCAAGAATTAGAACACCTATATGAAGAAATAATGACAGAAAACTTCCCTGACTTGGGGAAGAAAAAAGACACTTAAGCACAGACAGTCCCAAACAAGATGAACCCAAAAAGACCCACACCAAGACACATTGTAAGTTACAATGGCAAATGTTAATGACAAAGAGAATCTTAAAGGCTGCAAGAGAGAGACAGAGTTACCTACAAAGGATCTCCCATTTGATTATCAAATTATTTACCAACAGAAACACATTAGGGCAGAAGGGATGGAATAAAGTATACAGAGTGATTTAAAGCAAGGGTCTGAATCCAAGAATATTCAATTTGGCAAGGCTATGATGCAAAATTCCAAGGGAAATCAGGGAAGTTCATAGCAATACAGGCCTACTTAAAATAAAAAACAAAAAACTGGTAATAAAATAACTCTACAATTTAAGAATTAGAAAGAGAGCAACAAGAAAAGCCCAGAGTGAGTAGAAGGAAGGCGATAATAAAGGTTAGAGCAGAAATAAATGACATAGAGACCAAAAACAAACAAACAAAAAAACAACTACCACCAAACAAACAAAAAACAAGCAAATAGATCAATGAAACCAAGAGCTGGTTCTCTGAAAGGATAATCAAGATTGATGAACTTCTAGCCAGGCTAACAAAGAAGTAAAGATAGAGTACTCCCCACCCCACCCCCCAAAAAAAAATCAAAACCGAAAGAGGCAAAATAATAACAGATCCCACAGAAATACAAAGGACTATATATAAAAAAAACCTATGAATAACTCTTCCAACAAACTGGTCAACCTAGAAGAAATGGACACATTTCTAGAAAAATATGACATTCCAAAACTCAATCAGGAAGAATAAAAAATATGAATAGGCTGATAACTATGGAGGAATTGAAGCAGTAATAAAAAATCTTCCAGCAAACAAAATCCCTGGGGAGTTTTATCAAAACATTCAAGGAAGAACTAAAACATATCCTCCTCAGGCTATTACAAATAATTCAAGAGAAAGGAACACTCCCTATCTCTCTCTATGAATCCAACATTACCCTAATTCCCAAACCAGATAATCATACTACAAAGAAAGAGAATTACAGGCCAATATCCCTCATGAACATAAATGTCAAACTCCTCAACAAAATTCTAACAAATCAGATGTAGCATTACATTAGAAAGATCATACACCATGACCAAGTGGGATTTATTCCACGGATGCATGGATGGTTCAATATCAGCAAATCAATAAATGTGATACATCACATAAACATATTGAGAGATAAAAATCACATAATCATATCAATTGATGCAGAAAAAGCATCTGACAAAAAACTCAGCAAAGTGGAAAAACTCAGCAAAGTGGAAAAACAGCCAACATAATACTCAGTGGGCAAAAACTAGAATCATTTCCCCTAGAACAGGAACAAGAGAGGTATGCCAATTCTCACTACTCCTGTTCATCATAGCACTAGAAGTGCTAGCCATAGCCAACAGACAAGAAGAAGAAATAAAGGAAATCCAAATTGGAAAAGAAGAAGTAAAACTGTAATTATTCACAGATGACATGATATTGTACATTGAAAACCCTAAAGACTCCATAAAAAATTACTAGATTTAATAAATGAATTCAACAATGTGTAAGGATAAAAAATCAACACCCAGAAATCTACAGCATTTTTATACATCAATAATGAACTTACAGAAAGAAAAAAACTCTCATTTTCCATTGCATCAAAATAATTAAGATACCTAGGAATAAACTTAACTAAGGAGGTAAAAGACCTAAGGAGGAGAAAACTACAGGACATTGTAAAAAAGAGAGAGGAAGACATAAACAAATGGAAGAATGTACCATGTTCATGGGTTGGTAGAATCAACATCATTAAAATGTCCATACTACCCAAAGCAATCTGTACATTCAATGCAATCCCCATTAAAATATCAATGGCATATTTCACATATTAAGAAAAAACTCTCCAAAAATTCATATGCAACAACAACAACAAAAAGAGCCTTTAATAGCCACAGAAGTCTTGAGAAAGAAGAACAAAGTTGGGAGAGTTCACAATACCAGATATCAAGTTCTATTACAAAGCCATTGTTCTCAAAACTTCCTGGTACTGGCACAAGACCAGACATATAGACCAATGGAACAGAACAGAGAACCCAGAAATTGACCCAATATCTTATGCTCAATTCATATTTGACAAAAGAGGCAAGAGCATATATAGGAATCAAAACAGTCTCTTCAATAAATAGATTTGGGAAAACTGGACAGGTACATAAAAAAATGAAAATAGACCACCAACTTACACCATACACAAAAATAAACTCAACATGGATAAATGACTTAAACATAAGATGGAAAACCATAGAAATTCTAGAAGAACCCAAAGGCAGCAAAATATCAGATATATGTTATAATATCTTTACTGACACAGCTCCTAGGGCCGTAATCAGCAAACTGTGGCTCGTGAGCCACATGTGGCTCTTGGCCCCTTGAGTGTGGGTCTTTCACAAAATACTGGCATAGCGAGTCTATTTTGAAGAATTGGTGTTAGAAGAAGTTTAAAAAAATTTTCTCTCAAAAGAAATTTCGATTTTTGTACTGCTGATATTTGGCTCTGTTGATTAACGAGTTTGCCAACCATTGTCCTAGGGCAATGGAAACTAAAGAGAAAATAAACAAATGGGACTATATCAAAATAAAAAGCTCTACACAGCAAAAGAAACCATCAACAAAACAAGAAAGCCCACTGCATGGGAGAACATATTTGCCAATGTTATCTCCACTAAGGGCCTAATCTATAAAATTTATAGAAAACTCATATATCTTAACAAGAAGAAAATAAACAATCTAATTTAAAAAATGGGCAAAAGACTTAACTTTTGAAAGTGGACATACAGAAGCCAGGAGACATATGAAAACATGTTCCAAGTCACTAATCATCCGTGAGATGCAAAGCAAAACAATGAGATACCATCTCACACCTGTCAGAATGGCTATCATCAACTAATCAACAAACTACAAGGGCTGGTGAGGGCATGGAGAGAAAGGAAACCTCTTGCACTGCTGGTGGGAATGCAGACTGGTGCATCCACTGTGGAGAACAGTACGGCATTTCCTCAAAAAAATAAAAATGAAACTGCCATTTGACCCAGTAATCCCACTTCTAAGAATATATCCCCCAAAAATCAGAAACACCAATCAGAAAGGTCATATGCACTCCTATGTTCATAGGAGCACAATTCACCATAGCCAAGATTTAGAAACAGCCTAACTGCCCATCAGCAGATGAGTGGATTAAAAAAGGTCGTGCATCTACACAATGGAATACTATGTTGCTGTAAAAAAGAAAAAAATTCTTACCATTCTCAACAGCATGGATGGATCGAGAGAGCATTATGCTAAGCAAAATAAGCCAGTCAGAGAAATAAAAATATCATGTGATCTCACTCATTTTTGGAATATATTAAACATAAATTGATAAACAAAAATAGATCCAGAGATATAGAAGCATCGAATAGTCTGTCAATCCTCAGAGGGGACAGGGGAAGTGGGGGTTAAGAGATCAACCAAAAGACTTGTATACATTCATACATGCATAACCAATGGACACAGACACTATGGGAGTGGGGGCATGTGCTGGAGCAGTGGTCAGCACACTGCGGCTCACCAGCCACATGTGGCTCTTTGGCCCCTTGAGTATGGCTCTTCCACAAAATACCACAGCCTGGGTGAGTCTATTTTGAAGAAGTGGCATTAGTTGACATTTGAAAAATTTGGCTCTCAAAAGAAATTTCAATTGTTGTACTGTTGATATTTGGCTCTGTTGACTAACAAATGAGTTTGCTGACCACTGTGCTGGGGGATTGAGGTGGCCAATGGAGAAAAAATGAGACGTATGTAATATTATAAAGAATTACAAAATAATAATATCTATTTTTAACATATATATGTGTGTATATATATTAACTAATTAATTTATTTATGCAGTTCAGAGAGGAAGGGAGAGGGATATATATAGAGAGATGCATCAATGTGAGAGAAAATCATTGATCGGTTGCCTCCTGCACACCTCACACTGGGCATCGGGCCTGCATCCTGGGCATGCGCCCTGACAACCTCCTGGTTCATAGGTTCACACTCAACCACTGAGCCATGTTGTCTGGGAAATAATATATATTTTAAATCCTAGAAGCATATCACCAACTTTGATATTCATCTGGAAAAGTGAAACTAAACATTTTGTAATGTATTTTTTTGTTAATAATCTCTCCTTATGTATATGCAAGTTAGCTGACTTACATATTAAATATCACAAATTTCCAGGATTGCATTATGCACAAATTGGTGAAAGTAGAACCATAAGCAAATTCTTCTAAAACATTTACTGTGTCTTTTTTTTTCTTTTCTCTGTTGAAATGTCAGTGTCAGCTCTTACTGACTGCTTCCCACATCTCTTTCAATGAAATTGGCCTTTATTCCATGTAGCTACAGTGCTGATCCCCTTCCTTTAATTTTTCCTTGCCAGCTTTAGAAATTCTAGACTTAAATTAAAAATAAGGAGGGAGGTCTGAACAGTGAAAATACTATATAGCTGTTGCTTTTTATTTTTATTTTTCCCCCCTATAGTTTCCCTCCACCTGGTACCCATCCCACCCTCCGCCCTCACCCCCCTCCACTGTCCTCTCCCATAGTTGCATGATTTTTGTCCAGTCTCTTGCTGCACTTCCCACACCCCATTTCTCCCCAAGAGTTGTCAGTCCATTCCCTCTCTATGTCCGTGATTCTGTTACATTCACCAGTTTATCCTGTTCATCAGCTTATTAATTCACTTGATTTTTAGATTCATTTGTTGATAGATGTGTATTTGTTGTTCCTAATTTACACTTTTATCTTTTTCTTCTTCTTCTTCTTAAAGAATATCTTTCAGAATTTCATATAATATTGGTTTGGTGGTGATGAACTCCTTTAGCTTATTCTTATCTGCGAAGCACTTCATCTGACCTTCAATTCTGCATGATAGCCTTGCTGGATAGAGTAATCTTGGTTGTAGATTCTTGCTGTTCATCACCTTGAATATTTCTTGCCACTCCCGTCTGGCCTGCATCGTTTCTGTTGAGAAATCCACTGACAATCGTATGGGTGCTCTCTTATAGGTAACCAACTGTTTCTCTCTTGATGCTTTTAATATTCTCTCTTTGTCTTTTGCTCTTGGCATTTTAATTATGATGTGCCTTGGTGTGGTCCTCTTAGGGTTCCTATATATTGGGGTTCGGTGCACTTCTTGGACTCCTAGGTCAATTTCTTTCACCAGGTGTGGGAAGTTTTCAGTCACTATTTCTTCAAATAGGTTTTCATTGTCTTGCTCTCTCGCTTTTTCTGGCAACCCTATAATTCGGATGTTGGTATGCTTGAGGTTGTCCCAGAGGCCCCTTACACTATCTTAAATTTTTTGGATTCTTTTGGTTTCTTGCTTTTTCAGCTGACTGGATTTTACTTCCTTGTATTTCAAATCTTTAACTTGTTTCTTGGGGTGCTCCAGAGCACTTTTAGGTCTTTGTATAATATTTTTTATTTCAGTCAGTGTATGCTTAATTTTTGGTTGGTCCTTTTTCATATCCTTGAGAGTCTCCTTTATATCCTTGAGAGTCTCCTTCATTTCCACGTTGGTCTTGATCATTTCCTTGCAGGTCTCGTTCATATCCTTGAGGTTCTCATTCATTTTCTTGTAGGACTCATTCATTTCCTTTGCAGTCTTGCTTAGTTCCTTATAGGCCTCGACCTTTTGTTGGAGCCTCTTGAAAAACCCTATAACCGTGGTTTTGAATTCCATGTCCAGTCATTTTTTTTTCCCTCCATTTCTTTCACATCTGATTTCTTTCCAAGTCTCTGTATGGTGGCTGCTTCCCTGAGTCGGTCAATTAGCTTTGTGTGGTAGACTTCCTACTAGGGACAGTGGCTCAGCCTCCCCGGTTACCTGAGGTGGATATGGGTTGCACAGTCTTGCTGAAGTTAAGCCTCAGGTCAATTGTTGTTAGCACTTGGAGGGTTGACCTCCAGGCCAATTGCCTGTGAAGCTCAGCTGTGCTCAGGTTGGGTGGGCGGAGTCTCCGGGCCAAGCAGACAGCGTTAGCTCCGCCCTGTGCGGCCCCAGGGACTCTGTGCCAGGGCAATGGCTGCCAGCACCCCTGAGAGAGAGCCGCTGCGGAGCTCCACTGGCTGCCGGGGAATTCAGACTCTCCCCAAATGACTGCACGCCCAGTGTCTCACCCAGGGTGGTAAAACAAAGCAGTCTGACAGTTTTCCGAATGAGAAAGCAAGTCGCAGAACACTCTCTGCGCTGTCACGCAGCCGAGCTGTTCGCGCAAGCTGCCTTCTCCACAAGCCAGCAGACCCTGCAGCGCCCGAGTTTTGGCATGCTCTCCCACTGTTCAGTTTTCACCCCTTATGATAGTGGGTTCCCTGGACTTCCTCCAAAGCTGGAGAATCAGTCCAGTGGGATGTCTTTGTCTCCCCGTTCGAGAAAACTGGCCGGTTTTCAGCCGCCCGCCCTCTCCGCTGGCGCGTACTCCAAACCTCTCTCTACGCGAATCTTTCAACGCTGTCTGCCGCCACTCCTCAGAGTCACAGTGTCTTATTTTCACTTTTATTTGTGGAATTTTCACTTGGCCAGCTTTCTGGTGATTCTGGAAGGTGTTCGTTCTTTCGTTAAGTTATAGTATTAAAATTGTTGAGTATGACCGCAAGATAGGTGTTTTACCTATGCCGCCATCTTGGTTCTCCTTAGCTGTTGCTTTTTAAATGGCTACTGCAAGGTGATAAGAAGTAATTATATCTATAGAGTGATGCAAACATACTGTAAAATAGCATCAACTGATTCTAACTTTCTAAATTAAATGCTTTGAAATAATGTCACAATAACTAGGAACACCTGTCTCCACATTTAATATATCGTCTTCTTTTGTTCCCTCTGTCCAGTTTTATTACTACAAATTATGTTTTAGCTTGTTTCACCTTTCCCCCCCAACCCCAAATAACTGACTTTTATTCCCATATGAAACACACATTGCTTTAGTTTAAGAATCTGTCCTTGGTAATTAAATTGTTAGATCTTTCTGCTATTGCTGTCATTTTTTACTCAGCCCTTTCTCCATAACTCAGCTGCTCTGAACTTTCATTTCCCTGCTTGATGCAGACCCTGATGCAAAATGATCTGGTAAACACATTTAAATGATAAGTGTCTCAGGTGGAGAAATGCTCCTTGTTGGGAGTATTCATCCATGGGAGGTGCCTTAGCTTTCATATTGTACAGCCATGTACTTGTCCCAAAGGATGAATGCATTGAAATTTCCTGTTAAAGATTAAATACTAATCTCCCATGAGGACAGCATCTATTCAGCTATTTACAACAGGGTTGTAAGTCAACAACAGCAGCTGTTCAGTTTATTTCTTCATACAAGGATTCTTACTTTCACAGTCTAATGAATCAACCTGAGGGTGATTTAGCCTTGTGATCATGCCAAGAGTTATGCAGTTTATTTGTGATTTAATAATTTAAGAGTATCCTTGCCACTTCTTAATCATATAACTAATAAATCAATCATAAAACAAATTCATGACAGATGTGGACTCAACAAATTAGAGAGTAACCTTAGGAAAACACAACATTAATCCTGTAACTTGTTTTTAAACTAGTATGCATTACTGTATAAATCACTTCTTCATGAAAATAAAAGGAAACAGGTCATGGCCTCTTCCAACATGTTACTAAGGTGAATTAACCCCAAGAAAGCAGACTTGTTTCAAGTGATGGGTATGTTTAGAAGAATAGTCACAAGCATAATAAAGCACAAAAGAAATGTGCATTGGCTAAGAGCAATATGACAATATGATCATCCTCATATGACTCCCCGCTCAGCACTATGCAAAATACCAATCATTCCATCCCTGGGTGAGGATGGGAAGTACTTATTTTTTTCCAGCCTACATTTTTGCTAGCATTCAGTCACTTTAACTTCCCAATTTTGAATACAAACAGTCCCCCCGCCTCTGTGATGGACCTTCCTTTCTCCTCTACCTATTTTTACTCCTCAGAGATCTCATCCATACTGTAGTTTAAATATCATCATCTGCCAATGTCTATCAGTGTTGGGTCATCAATGTATAATGATAAAAATACTATTCATAAATATTCCCTCAGATTTATGGTATTTAGTTGTAAAATACTCAATTTTTAAATGATTAGGGTCAATATGATCGCAACTATTGATGGTCTAGCTTTAATTATAAAGTAAGTTTTCTATTAACCTAAACACTATCCTATATAATAAAAGCCTAATATGCTAAGTGTCTGATAATCCAGTGACCAGTTGGCTGTTCAACCAATCAAAGCATAATATGCTAATGATATGCTAAGGCCACTCAATCACTCACTACTATGTGCATTGACCACCAAGGGGCAGACAGTCAACTGGTTGGCCAGTCGCTATGACATGCACTGACCAGGGGAAGATGCTCCAACTGGTAGGTTAGTTGGCTGCTGGGGACCTGCCGATTGGGTCTGAGTGAGATGGAGCCTTCCCGTAGTCCCTCCCTCCCCAGGTGGCCGGCCCCAATTGGCCTTCATTGAGACTGGGTGAGACAGGGCTGGACATGCCCTGGAGCGCTCTTGATTGCCTCCCTTCCCAGCCCAATCGTGCAATGGTGGGGTGCCTCAGCATGGCCTGCACCTTCTTGTATTCTGGGACCCCTCAGGGGATGTCAGAGAGCCAGTTTCAGCCCAATCCCGTAGGCCACTCCCCTCGACAGGGTGCTAGACACAGTGCTCACAGCTGGCCAGCACTTCTATGGCAGCACAAGCCTCTCCTGATCAGGACTGATTGGGCATGAACCTACAGCAGGTATAGTGGGGCCAGGATGAGCAGGAGTTGCAGGTAGGTGCTGCAGGTAGCATTGGACTGCAGGTTTCAGCCAATCCCCACAGGCCACCCAGAGGGACTCCACCTGCACACAAATTTGTGCACCGGGCCTCTAGTGATTACATAATGCATTTCTATAATTTTAGCATACTTTTTATTTGGAAGATGTGTCTAATGATAAATATTTTTAAAACTGTTTAAAGCAATCCCAAATTTATTGAAAGAACAACCATATCATAATATCATCAGTAAAAACAGTATTTTCCCCACTAAAATTGAATTGAAATAAAAAAAGCAAAATGTCGTTTCTGTCTCTTTCTTCTTTAGTACTACCTTCAGGCAATCTGAAGAGGCTTTACAGGACACTAGTAGCAAAATTAAATTTATGCCATATTAAAGAGCAGCTTGATTAGGGCAATCGAATAAAATGAAATTATTAATTACAGATAGAATTTTGATCTACAAATTTCATAGAAAATTAAGCAGTATCTTTCTGTTATAATTACTGTGCTTACGATGTCATTAGGTCTTTATTTAGGAATACTAATTTTGTTATATCAATCTAATGAGCTCTCCCATGCAAATTAGAATATCTGATTTTCATTATCTTTGACCTATATAAAGAACGGTTTTGGTAGTATTTGTGATTGCAATAAGTTTTATAAAGTTTAGAGATATTTAAAGTTATTGAAATAATAATTTTCTTAATCATAGGAAATCCAAAATATCTTTTGTTTTTACTCTAGATAAGATTAATATTTTCACCTGGGCTTGATACAATAAATGAAATGGGGAATTTCCAGTTGCTTTTAAAGACTATAAGAACAATATAAAAGGAATATATATGTTTTATAAGGAATCTCATATTCTACCTGCTTAGTTACCTACATTCTCTCTTTACTATTTTGTTGGTTTTAACCTTTGTTAAGACTTTTTTCAATAATAGGATAAATACATTGTGTTGCTATGGTTTAAATAAATCACATGCTGAACAATAAATCCAAATAAACTGAATCCCCTTATATAAAATACTCCTAGAGACTAATGTGCACCAAAGATGTTTAATATGCAAGTAAAAGAGAAGTGTTCTAAGGTGTGCTAAATGATGACTGTATAACCTTCCCTAGTTAAAGGTCTTTAGTAGTCAGTGTTTCTCACTGTTATAACGTTTGCCAAATGGCTATTCATCATCAGAAGGATTTATCCCTCACACACAATTAATAATGAAGTGCCTCTAGCTAAAATAGAAACTTCCCATTTTGAGATTTTACCTCAGTGCTTCCTCCCACCCCTAAGTTTAGCAGCACAGAGCCCTTTTTTAGGGAAAAAATCACAATGTAATTATTTCCATGCTGCTGCCTTTAACAGCCTTTTTCTGCTAGGTTCTCAGGATAGTCAAGGTTGTTCTGTATAACAGTTTATCTATACTTTGCATAATTGAAAGATGCCTTTGATTTCTCTTTGTCTCAGCTATGGGTATAGACAGCTGTTTTTCCAACAGGCGGTGAGTTAGTAAACAAAAAACAGAGTGCTCTAGACAGTTGTGTCACAGCACAAAAAAGAATTTATTAAGCATTTACTGTCAATATGATAACTGCTTGGTGTGTGTGTGTGTGTGTGTGTGTGTGTGTGTGTGTGTGTGTAAATCCTGTTCAGTAGCATTTGTATAGATTATCATTTCATTTATTTTCTACAATTAAAATTATTTTAGTCTATGTGATCATAATGATGAAAATAAATATATACAATTTAAGTTTCATTTCCACCCTACCATCATTTATATAATTCAATAATACTGAAATACTGTATAAGAAGGCAGTAGGTATAACTGAATATAAGTATAAATAATAATAATGTTTAACCAGATTTGAGCTTTCCAAAAGGGTCATTAAAAATACCTATTTGTTCTGCAAAACTTGGCACTGATGATAATCACCAAATCAACCTAAAATATGTAATAAGTAACAGAAATGTAGCATACATTTTTTATTTAAACTAAGTAATACCATTCTTCTTGCTAGCCTTCTACATTAAAATTCAGTTTGTTGCCCCATGGTGTCATCCAGGGACAAGGAAAGCAGTTTGGGGTGGGTCTCTGTCCACACATTTGCTAAAAGCACAATATTAGGAGTCATATGAAACTTGATTCAAGTCCTAGCCTCTGTCTCTAGCTCTTTCACTTTAGGAATGGCCCTTGATTGAGTCTGGGACTTTTCATTTGTAAAAACTGAGATAAATAGCAGGCATTTTGATGTTTGTGTAGATTAAGTTAGATGCTACATGAAATCTTTTAACATACTCTGGGTCTACTGCACAGTATTTAGCTCATGGTATATGAAAGCCATTTCCTTGAAATACTTCTTACCAACCTCATTATATCAGTTTTGCCCTTATTTTTGAGGTATGCATGTTCCATGTGTATGGTTTCTTTACTAACCTAGGAATATGTTTTTTTAAAAATATGTATCTCTGCATTTTCTCTTATCTTGTTTTCCATACTAGGGATAGCCTTTCCTTGTCTACCAGAGCATTAACTCTATTCATTTAAATTTTTTTTTCATTTCTCAAAACAAGGGAATTCTTGTTTTTCTAGGAGAGTCTTTGATCTTCTAGATCAGCATGTTTAAACCTCTCTACATGATCTATACCCCTTTCTGTTTTAGCTCTTGCCTCATTGTTTTTGGATTTTCTCTCTCTCATCGTATTATAAGGATTTAATATGCTCTATAGATTTCCTCCATAAGTACTCTTATCACAAGATCATGTACTGTTTAACTTTATTATAAGAAGTAATAAGTACATGTTCATTGAGGCACTAATCTTTAAATGTTAAAAAAGTATTTTGTATGGTCTAATGAAAAAGAAACCATCTTCTTTCAGGACAAAAGTGAGGTATACTTGCCTGGCTGGAGTGGCTCAGTAGTTGATCATCTATCTGTGAACACATGCCTGGGTTGTGGGCTTGATCTCCAGCATGGGGTATCTAGGAGGCAGCCAATCAATGATTCTCTTACCATTGATGTTTCCATCACTCTCTCCCTTTCTCTCTGAAATATACATACATATACATATATATCTATATATATATATATCTATATATGTATCTACAGATATATATCTACAGATATATATATCTACATATCTATAGATATCTATATATCTATATCTATATCTATATCTATATATCTATCTATCTATATCTATATATCTATCTATATATACATAGATAGATAGATATATATATATTAAGTGAGGGTATACTTAAGATTACCAAACCGATGGCTTACTGCTTTAGTAACTAAACTGCATTTGATGTAGTAACACATTAAAAAATGAAACTATAGTAAGGACAATAAATTGTCAGGTAACTAAATTTGTAGTTATTATTTTTAGAGATGCAGATATAGGAGAACATAAGATTCAGAAAGTTTAGACAACACAATCTAATTCACAATTAACTAGAGTTTATTCCACAAAGTGTTTAGACTCTGATCTACAAAGCTACATTTCCATACTACTTTAGGCAGCCCGCCCTCTACACACACACACATACACACGCACACATGCCCTTTTACTCATTACTTGATATTTCTTTATAATAGAAATATAGTGGAAAACTCAACTTCAAATTATTGTGATCAAAACTTATCAAAAATGCAAGTAAAAACAACTGAAAACTGCATTTGTAAAAGGCACTCTAGGATACATACTAACTTCTTTGTTAGATTTTTAAATTCCTATATTCATATAATGTGAGGTAATTAATATGCATTTCACCTTCCTACAGAAATGTTCTGCATACTTATGCCTTAGATTATTACTTGTCTTTTTTTGGTTTGTTTAAACATGGGAAGACAACATATGCTACAAATATTTTAGTCAGGAAGAGCAAAGATAACCCCTTTACCATTCAGAATAAAAAGAAAATATATCTAGAGAACTAAGATGGCGGCAAAGGTAAAACACCTATCTTGCCGTCATAATCAGCAATTTTAATACTACAACTTAATGAAAGAACAAACACCTTCCAGAATCACCAGAAAGCCCGCCGAGTGAAAATTCCACAAATAAAAGTGAAAATAAGATACTGTGACTCGGAGGAGCGGCGGTGAACAGCATTGAAAGATTCGTGCGGAGAGAGGTTTGGAGTGCGTGCCACGGAGAGGGCGGGCGGCTGAAAACCAGCCAGTTTTCCCGAACGGGGAGACAAAGGCGTCCCACTGGACTGATTCTCCAGCTCTGGGCGAAGTCCAGAGAACCCACTAACACAAGGGGTGAAAACTGGACAGTGGGAGGGCACGCTGAAGCTCGGGTGCTGCCGGGTCTCCCGGCTTGTAGAGAAGGCAGCTTGCGCGAACAGCTCGGCTGCGTGATGGCGCAGAGAGCTCACCGCGACTTGTCTCTCATTCAGAAAACCGTCAGACTGCTTTGTTTTATGACCCTGGGTGAGACATTGTGCATGCAGACTCATTTTGGGAGAGTCTGAATTCCCCGGCAACCGGTGGAGCTCGGCAGCGGCTCTCTCTCAGAGGTGCTGGTGGCCATTGCCCCCTGCACAGAGTCCCCGGGGCTGCATAGGGCAGAGCTAACACTATCTGCTTGGCCCGGAGACTCCGCCCACCCAACCTGAGCACAGCTGAGCTTCACAGGCAATTGGCCTGGAGGTCAACCCTCCAAGTGCTAACAACGTTTAACTGAGCTTTACTTCAGCAAGACTGTGCGGCCCATATCCACCTCAGGTAACCGGAGAGGCTGAGCCACTATCCCTAGTAGGAAGTCTACCACACAAAGCTAATTGACCAACTCAGGGAAGCAGCCACCATGCAGCAACATGGAAAGAAATCAGATGTGAAAGAAATGGAGAAAAAAAATCGACTGGACATGGAATTCAAAACCACGGTTATAGGGTTTTTCAAGAGGCTCCAACAAAAGGTTGAGGACTATAAGGAAATAAGCAAGACCACAAAGGAAATGAATGAGTCCTACAAGAAAATGAACAAGAGCCTCAAGGATATAAACGAGTGCTGCAAAGAAATGATCAAGACCAACGTGGAAATGAATGAGTCCTACAAGGAAATGAAAGAGACCCTCAAGGATATAAAGGAGACTCTCAAGGATATGAAAAAGGACCAACCAGAAATTAAGCATACACTGACTGAAATAAAAAATATTATACAAAGACCTAAAAGTGCTCTGGAGCACCCCAAGAAACAAGTTAAAGATTTGAAATACAAGGAAGTAAAATCCAGTCAGCTGAAAAAGCAAGAAACCAAAAGAATCCAAAAAATTTAAGATAGTGTAAGGGGCCTCTGGGACAACCTCAAGCATACCAACATCCGAATTATAGGGGTGCCAGAAAAAGCGAGAGGCCAAGACAATGAAAACCTATTTGAAGAAATAGTGACTGAAAACTTCCCACACCTGGTGAAAGAAATTGACCTAGGAGTCCAAGAAGTGCACCGAACCCCAATATATAGGAACCCTAAGAGGACCACACCAAGGCACATCATAATTAAAATGCCAAGAGCAAAAGACAAAGAGAGAATATTAAAAGCATCAAGAGAGAAACAGTTGGTTACCTATAAGGGACCACCCATACAATTGTCAGCGGATTTCTCAACAGAAACGATGTAGGCCAGATGGGAGTGGCAAGAAATATTCAAAGTGATGAACAGCAAGAATCTACAACCAAGATTACTCTATCCAGCAAAGCCATCATTCAGAATTGAAGGTCAGATGAAGTGCTTGGCAGATAAGAAAAAGCTAAAGGCGTTCATCACCACCAAACCAACATTATATGAAATGCTGAAAGATATTCTTTAAGAAGAGGAAGAAGAAAAAGGTAAAGATGAAAATTATGAACAACAAATACACATCTATCAACAAATGAACATAAAAATCAAGTGAATTGATAGGCTGTTGAACAGGATAGACTGGTGAATATAACAGAGACATGGACATAGAGAGGGAATGGACTGACAATTCTTGGGGAGAAAAGGGTTGTGGGAAGTGCAGCAAGAGACTGGACAAAAATCTTGTGACAATGGGAGAGGACAGTGGGGAGGGGGAGGTGAGGGTGGAGGGTGGGATAGGTATAGGGTGGAGGGGAGCTATAGGGGGATAAAAAGGGGAAACAATGTAATTAATAAACTGAACAATAAAGACTAAAAAAAGAGAATATATCGAGCAAGTTTATGCATGATTAGAAATCCATATTGTATGGTTAATCAACAACCTTTTTTTCAACCCTTCCACCTCAGTATATCCATTACATATGCATCTTAGAAGATCTGGTGCCTCTCTTCCCCAACCTGGTGGACTTTGATGGTCTAAATCAGCTCTCTATAAAAGATACATACTGTGCTATCTATACATTTTACATTTTCCAGGAGCCACAGAAAGAAGTAAAAGCAGAGTGACTTTAATAATATATTTTATGTAATCTATAAAATTATTATTCTTCATTGTAGTTTTTATTTAACACTACATCTTTGAAATCAGATGTGTATTTCATACTTAAAACACAACTTATATAACACAAATACATTTTCACTAGGAATATTTGCTGTACATTTGCTTGATATTAACATGTTAAAAATCATTTGCATAGCAAAGAAATTCTAAAAATAAACAATAAACTGGATAAAAAATTTATAGCAACATATATTGTTAATTCTCCAAAACTTACCAATCCATACTTAAAACTAGTCATTCATTATGAACATGGGCATAGTTGATGTAGAAACAATCCCCATACTAAAAATAAAAATGTGAAAATATTTACTTTTACTAGTAACCTCAAATATTATTGAATTTTTAAAAATCACCAACATCAACAAGCCTGTTTTTGATTAATATGGAAAAAAATGTTTTAAAGCCCAATTTGTGAGTAGAAATTCTTCCAAAGTTTCTGAAGGGTAATTTAACATTGTACAGATATAAAATGTGCATATCATTTGCTCAACTGCCCTTCAAATATAAATTTATACTAGGGAAATAATCGTATATGTGAGCTAGCTTCTGTCATTATGGATTTATTAAACTATAATAAACCATCTTCTTTCAGGACAAAACCATCTTCTTTCAGGTATACTTGCCTGGCTGTTTACAAGTGTAATGGTGAAAAACTGAAATTTCCCCTAAAAAAGTAATAGGATTGGGTTAATAAATTAGAGTATATTTATATAACAGAATCCTAGGCAGTTATTAAAATGATAATATACATTTAAATTATTGACATGGAAATAAATATATGACATATTGTATACTGAATAAAGCAGGGTCAATATATGCAAGACCTTGTTAAATTAAAAGTGCTGCATTTGCAAGATTATAAATTACTAAAGACCCAGTGCATAAAATTCATGTATGGGGGTGTGTCCCTCAGCCCAGCCTGCACCCACTCCAATTTGGGATCCCATGAGGGATGTCTGACTGCCTGTTTAGGCCCGGTCCTAAACAGACAGTCGGATATCCCTCTCACAATCCAGGACTGATGGCTCCCAACTACTTGCCTGCCTGCCTTCCTGATTGCCCCATAGCCTGTCCCCTGCCAGCCTGTTTGCCCCTAACTGCCCTCACCTTCAGGCCTGGTCGTCCCCAATTGTTCTCCCATGCAGGCCTGGGTCCCCCCTAACTGCCCTTCCCTTCTGGCCCTGTTGACCCCTACAACCCTCCTCTGCCGGCCTGGTCAAACCCCAAACTGCCCCCTCTTCCAGGCCTGATTGCCCCTAACTGCCTTCCCTTGCAGACCTGGTCTTTCCCAAGTGCCCTCCCCTGCTGGCCATCTTGTGGTGACCATTTTGTGTCCTCATGGGAGCAGGATCTTTGACCACATGGGGGCAGTCATCTTGTGTTTTGGAGTAAGAGTCAATTTGCATATTACTCTTTTATCAGATATGATAGCATAGTGTTTAATATATTCACCAAAATATTAGCAATTATTTTCTTCAAGTGGTGAGATTTCAATGAATACTTTTTTATTTGTTTTACTTTTTTCAGAAAAAAATTAATTAAGAATTGGATTACTGATTATTAAGGTATTGTCTATTAGCTCCAAATCCACAATTTGTATCCTGCTTTGGGAAGCTGGAGTTGAGACTCTGAAAATCACATTTCCTCATGGATTTACCTCATCTAGTTCTCTCAGTAACAGCTGGCTGGCATCCACTCTTTGGACATATGGACACCTGCTCTTAGAGATCTCCTATGCTTCTGGATTCTAGTAACTACAATATATCCTGTTGTTTGCTCCTTTATGCATTATTTTCACTAGGTTACCAGGTTGTCATACTTTTGCCTTTTTGTTTCCCCAGTCCTGTTCAACACAGTTCCTTATACTGAATTTAGCTCAATATAGTAACTGAGTGGTTGTTCTCTCTTTTTCTAACTAAATCCCAGAGAGATGAAAAAATTACTACTACCATCAGAGTAACAGAGCTATTTTATTTGGAAAAATTACCAATGTTTGTTGCAATTAGGCTGTATTAGAACCAAATTTGGCAGCAGTTATTAGTGCCAACCTCTATTATTGTGCTTACCAATGTGTATTATGTTTATATGTTTACCTTAGTAACTCATGCTTCTTCTCCTCCACCTTTCCTCACATCCCCATACACTACCCTAGACACATTGGAAATACTTAATGTCTAGTATGTGTAATGTTTCCAAAAATAAGTTTCTGAGATGTTTTAAACTAGATTTGGGGAGAATTTATGAGGGATAGAGATAGTAGTTGTGGGAAAAGTGAGAAACATAGGCATAATATACAGCTTTTAGAGAACAATAATCTGTTGGGGGATAAAGTTATTTTTAAATGGCAAGATTCACAACACTAATGAAAAAGAAATTTGGGGTCTGACAAAATAACTTTTGGAAATTGTGGGAAGCCAGACATTGCTTCACCAATAGAGATGTAAATAGAACAAACAGGAAACCTGGTCAAAGCTTAATGGATCTGTTTACCCATTGTTTAGGTGAGACTTTAGTTGCCCCTCCTTTAGTCTTATGTTAAGTATGATCTGTTTACCGATTGTTTAGGTGAGACTTTAGTTGCCCCTCCTTTAGTCTTATGTTAAGTATGAACTATTCACATATTGTTTAGGTGACACATTGGTAATTGTAAAAGCTTCCACACCTTTTGTCTTATGTTAATTCTTGCTGGTTGATTTCATTGTTGGAATTTCCTGACCTAAAGGACATGGATGTATCACTTAGCCCTAATAAAAGGGGATAGGAAAGCCAGAGCTGGTGGCTTCCTCCCCCTTGAGGTGGAGTCCTGCCTGGCCCCCATTATTCCCCAAAAATGAATGTTTTTCTAGTCTCTCTTCATTTGTGTGCAGTCTTCTCTAGAAGCTGAACCCTGACATGGGAACCCTGGACACGCAGGACCTGAAAAGGATTTCCACAGGAAATATTAAATGATAAAGGATGTATGCAGTTTTTTGAGTTAAACATATCTTTTGTTTCTTTTAGAAAGTAAATATTCATTATAAAAACCAAATTAAAATACATTCATTGTTATCCTAAAGCAAATATCATACAAAACAGTAAAGTACTGATCCCTGAGATCTGCAATGAGACAGGATGCCCATTATTAATACTTTTCTACAACATAGTAGAAGTCTTAGCCTGTGCAATTAGATAAATAAATACATAAAAGAAATAAGTGATACTTTCCTATTTGCCTGCCATTGAAACATGTACCAACAAAATCCAAATTAATATAAAGATAAGTGAATTTAGTATTGGATATAGTAATAGATACAATGAAAAGATACAAAAATCTAATGAATATGTGCATACCAAGAACAAATAAATGGGAAATAAAATTTAAAATATGTACAGCTTCAAAATTTTATATAACATTATGTTTAAATAGGTATATAAATTTGAGAGAAATTATTAGACACCTAAATAAATGGAGAATATTAAATTTAAAAATTAGAAAAATGTTTTAAGATATCATTTTAATGGTAATATTTAAATTTATAAAAAAATAATGAAAATGCCAATATGATTTTTATTCAAATGGACGTGAATCTAAATTTATACAGAATAATAACTCCAAAGAACTGATAATAATAAATATCTTAAAGATGAAAGAAGAGAAGGATAGGAAGCAAATTTGTATGTCTTACATTGTCAAAAATATGAGATCCTATCTAATAAAGAGGGAATATGCTAATTGACTGCCATGCCCTCAAAGATGGCTGCACCCTGTCAAAGGCACAGGCAAACCTTGGATGGCAGCTGCCCAGCCACCCAGGGCTGGCCTGAGGGATGACCAAATGATTGAACAAGCAGGCTGCGTGGGGTGACCAGGCTAGCAGGGGGGTTAGTGAGGGATGACCAAATGTCTGAACAGCAGGCTACATGGGTTGACTAGGTTGGCGGAGGGACCGTGAGGGGCAACCAGGCTGGCAGGTGAGGAAATGGGGACAACCAGGTGGGCATGGGGGCAGTTAGGGGTGTCCAGGCAAGCAGGGAGGGGGCAGTTGGGGGCAACCTGGCTGGCAGTGGAGGGCAGTTAGGGGTGATCAGGCCAGCACACAAAGACAGTGAGGGGCAATAAGGCTGGCAAGAGGGGGGAGTTAGGGTCAACCAGGCAGACAGGCAGGTAAGTGATTAGGAGCCAGTAGTCCAGGATTATGAGAAGGATGTCCCCTGAGGGATCCTGGATTAGAGAGGGTCGGCTGAGCTGAGGGGACCCCCACCATCCATGAATTTCATGCACTAGGCCTCTAGTATACAATAAATGAGAAAGTGTGGTATTGGTAGACAATCTTTATTAATGGATAGACAAAGGTAGACATTTTTATTAATGGATAATATTAGAAAATCCAGTAACAGATATACATAATACATACAATGACATGATTTATGACCCAATAACGACACAGTATAAGAGGGACTCTGTATCATATCAGGAAAATGGGACTAGACCTACTCACAAAGACACTGTGAGGACTGAGATAATCAGAGTCAGACTTGACCTGGAGGTTAGTACATTTTAGAGCTCTGTGGTTGCCAGCTATCAATTAATTCTATCTTACAAATTTTACCTTATAATCATTTTCCATTCTATTTGAAACAATTGCTCCAAAGTAGTTTTATTTTTTTCTGAAATATTACTAAGATCTTCCGCTTCATGACCCACAGATATTTTAAGCCAATTTTATTTCACTTTCTAGGCCTTCAGGCTAGGATTCTCACTTTTCCCCCTGCAATATGCTTTATTTAAGTAGCATTTTTCCTCACCTAAAATCGCTCTATGAATTATATGAGTCCTCCTTTCTTTTTAAAATTATTTTGTATTCTGTGGCTTAACTAGACCCTTCTTTTTTATATCCTAGGCTACAACTTTCTGGATACTTCATATAACTTTTATGCCTATGGTCCTGTGAATTGCTAAGTAAATTTATTTTTAGTCTTATGTAATCTACCTAGAGACCCCAAATTTGAATGATTTATTAAATAGATTAATACCTCTAGATAAATAGAGTAATATTCCTAACCTTATTATTTTTATAAAAACACAAATTTTCTTTCCTAAGAATACACAGACTATGCATGGCTTTGTTTAGACTGAGCCTAAATAGATTTTCAAGGTGTATAGAGTAAACACTAAAATGTCATGTATAGTGACCCTGGACAATATTGTCTGCCTTCCAAAACATCTTGAGAATAGATTGTTTTTCTCTAATTTAAAGCATTTAAATAACATAACATAGCCATTTCAAGAGACAGTCTGAAAGCAAGAATGTTAATCCTACAAGTTGCTATGATTTCTTCATACCACAAAAATGTACAAAATTGCTACTTAAAGCCCAATTCCTATAACATCGAGAACAGATCATCACAACTGATAACTGAACCAAAAATCAGTTCATGATAAAAACTTTTATTTTTATCTGATTTATTTGACAACTGAATTGGTTCACATATGGATTTATCTGTTTTTCTTACTGTCTACAAAATCAAATCATCTTTAAATTGGATTTAGGTCTATCTTAAGATTAGTTAGTACACTACAACTAAATAAATAGCATTTACCCTTATGATACATGTATGTAACTTGAAATTTTCTATAAATGACCAAGTTTAGTAATAATGAACCTGAAAATTAGATAGCATATTAAAAAAAAACACATTATTTCAAGTGAGTCTTTCAATTCACAGCACACAGGATAGTTAATACAATAGATTCCTATTTATTCCAATAAAATTACTATTTTGTTTTATTACCCACTGAGACTAAAAACATGCAGAACAGAGCATATTTAAAGTAGCTCTCTGGTTTACTGAAAATATCACATACAATTCACTACTGAAAATGAATCTTTGTATTAAAAATTCCTATTCATTTAATTTTTATATTGTGCCAATGATATAGTTTTTATAGGAAATAGCTGATAAATATACATTTGCAAAGTCATTTAGTGTAAATTGTGCAATACATGTTTTCTAAAAATGATAAAGGGATATATTAACTCATTGTTTTATAAAAATAAATGCTGACTTAAGAAACATACTAAGACTTTACTTCAACAGCTATGAAAGTGGAATAAAACTTATTTCTTAAGTTCATGGACAAAATAATGTTTTCAAAGATAATCAACTATCTGCATAATTGAAGAAAGAACAGTTTGACCTCTCTGAACACAAGTATGCTCCAAGCTGAAAATATGACAATTTCAGGATAAAAATAAATAGGATAAAAGAAGCTTATAAAACCTATTAGAGGAAAGAAGGATGCTTTCCTTGGCTACTAAATCTGAACAGTATTTTATACAAAAGTGTAGAAGACTTCCCCATTTTATTTTATTTTTTTAATATATTTCTTTATTGATTTCAGAAAGGAAGGGAGAAGAAGAGAGAGATAGAAACATCAATGATGAGAAGGAATCATTGATCGGCTGCCTCCTGCACGACCCCCACTGGGGATTGAGCCCACAACCCAGGCCTGTGCCCTTGGCTGGATCGAACCTGAGACCCCTGAAGTCGGCAGGTTGATGCTCTATCCACTGAGCCAAGCCTGTAGAGCAGACTTCCCCATTTTAATGCTAATACCCAAAACTTTGAGATGTTATGCAAGTTGAAATTTTATAGAAAATAAAGTAGTAACTTAAAATTCTATAAAAAATAATGTAATTCATTTAGAATGACTTTAAAACATTTTAGATTTAAAATTTCTTAAAGTTTTCAGAATGTAAAAAACATAAAGATATTTCTATCCACTTACTTTTCTATAGGTATTAGTGCAGCCTATAAGTTGGTTGTCTTTTTTACTTGATAGCATTAAATAATTTACTAGTGGTTCCTGGGCTCCTGATACAAGGTCTATTAATCCTCTGGTATACCTAAATACTGTATACTAAGACAGTCGCTTGAATATATTTGAGCAATTTATCAAAAATTGTTGAGCAGTTTATTTTCTGTATAAACTGTTCTGTGTGATATTAATGAACAGAATCCATGCTATTTCATTTACATTACCATTTAAACTTAACAATTTATCTGCAAACTTGGCCTTAGGAGTTATTTTTTGTATCTGTCTCACTTTACACCCTCCTGTCTCATGATAGATGCTCTCTCTGTTGTATGCACAGTGATATCATGTACTGGATCCTTTTTTTCTAGAATTACTAGAGGTGTGATGCACAAAGTTCGTGCAAAAGGCTTGGCCCTCACAGTCCCAGCTTCATCCAGAGGGTCATCCAGCCTAATTAGCTTATTACACTTTTATTATTTTAGAGTAGGAGCTGGTGCACGAAATTTGTGTACTGGGGGTGGGTGGTCCCTCAACTCAACCTGCCCCCTCTCACATACTGGGAGCCCTCAGGGGATGCCCAACTGATGACTCACCCCCAACCTGCCCAAGGCCGAAGGCAGAAAGCCTCACCAGAGGCTTTAGGCCTTGGGTACCCAGCCATTGCCCTGCTTAGCTTAGCCCTGGCTGCCTGCGACCACCTGACCCAGGGGGCTGGGTGCTCACCGCCACTTCTGCTCACAGCGCCCAGGGGCTGGGCACTCCCTGCCGCCACCACCACTGCTGCTGCTGCCGCCACTGCTTCCCCTCACAGCGCCTGGGGGCTGGGTGCTCCCTGCCACTGCCGTTTCATCTCCTCCCCTGGGCCCAGCGCTTGTGTCACCTGGCCCCGCCCCTGCTGATTGGCTGGTAGTATAGCCAATCAGGAGTGAAGGTATGGTCAAATTTGCATGTTTCTCTTTTATTATATAGGATCATTACCTAAAAACTTTATCCTGAGACTCAGAGATATGTGGATGCTTGCTGTTCTTAAACTGTAGATCCCATTTTTGCAATTCTACAAAATGGGATTTATAGTTTAGTTATGTCCTGCCCTCAATCATGTAGACTACTCAGATATATCATAATTCAAACTCAAAATTCATGGCTTAATCTACCTTATTTTTGTTAAGATAACAACGAACATTTTTAACTGTTTGTAAGAGAATAATGTTTTCTCACTTTTTGTATAATGCACAGCTGACACTGCTGGCCTCTTCTTGGGGAGAGTAAATAAAACATGCCTTTTCTGTATTTATATTAAGGGCTTCAACTCCAGATTTGTACTTTACATGTTAAATTTACTCAGATGATTTCATGGATTTAAATCATTTTACTTAAATTGAAATGACCAGGTAGAAATATTTATATGTATTATTCTGCAAACAGCTGTATATGACATTTGTTTTTCATGCAATACTTAATTGATGTCTTGAGCTGTGCCCTCTTTTGAATACAGTCATAACATGCTACCACAAACTCAGATGAGAAAATTAAACAAAGACAACAGTTGTTGATACTTTTTATATTACCTGCCCATTCCAATACTAGCAATTACCTATTGGGAGAGTCACTAATATACTGGTGAACAAAAGCCATTGTATAATCTATTAGCTGGAATATATATTAGGTAATGAGCCCTCCTTATAGTGGTGAGATGAATTTGATATAGTATAGTGATTGGCACTACGCTGTCCTATTTGAGCCTCCCTTAGATTAGTTTTAAGGTCCGTTAGAGATTTAAGAAAAAAGTTTGCAATGCAAAAGAGCCTTCAAGTGTGCTCCTGTAATCTCTGTGCAAACCCAAAAGTGCAAGGCATACTAGCAGGTAATTTTCCAAGAGAAACGTCTTTCTCCTGTAATTTCAGGATGTGGAGCCCACTGAAACAGGACGAGAATGAACAGCTCTGATAAGAGCAGGTAAGAGGGAGACATTTAACAGAGATGAGTGGTTTTCCAAGCAGAGGCGGTGATGCTGCACAGCTCTGCTACCAGCTGTAATACCAACAGTTGGTAAAATGAACTTCACACTTAGCCATTCCATTTAAAAGAGAGAAAAGATAGTTTGAAAATGTCAACACTTGAACTATGGAAATTATTGTTTGTGACTGTGTCTGGGACCTTTTTCTTCTCTAAGACTGGAAAAGTAGAGGAATCTATAATAGAGCCAGGTCACTTCATATCATGAAATAACTTGTATAAAAAGGTTAAAATCTTCCGAAAATCCTTGAAACTTAATTCTTCCACAGTAACAAACTAAAAAGCTATCCAAAAAAATGTAAACTCCTTATTCTTTCACTGATGTTTTAAAATCAAATATTCAAAATAGAAGTGGCGTAAAGGAAAAAGTAATAAAGGTGAGCAATAATCTCATATCACACTGAAAATACTAGACTGGCTCCATGCTTTTACAGATATAATGAAAATCTGCTACATTTGTAAGTATAGGAGCTATTGTAATCACCCCTTGTTAATTCTGAAAACTGTATCTTAGGTGATGTGGCGTCCTTCATGTTAGCATGCAGTCAGACAACTAAATGGCAAAGCTGGAATTTGTATCCAAACATTTTAAGTGCAACCTATGTGTTCTAAATAACAGCACATTTTCAGTTGTTTTCTATATCGTTGTTACCATACAATTACAAAAATTCTTAATATAAATCCTCAATCACTTATCTAGATTGATTTCAGACATGATGAAACTATCATAGGGAAGTTAACCAGTTTCACAGCTGTTCGTGAGGTACCAAATGTGGAATATTTCAGATATCAAGGCCAGTATCCCTCCTTTATTCCATTTTGCTTTGGGTGATTAATATTTATAACTGCCACTACTCAATTTTCTTGTTCTTAGTTGAAAATAAAAGACAGTCCAAGATATATAGGATATCCCCAAATAATACATACATACAATTTGAATAATTATAAGGGCAGTGTTTATTAAAATAGACTTGATTTTTGCCTGACCAGCATAGCTCAATGTTTGAGCATTAACCTATGAACCTGGAGGTCATGGTTTGATTCCTGGTCAGGACACATGCCAGGTTGCAGTCTGATCTAATCCCCAGTAAGGGGTGTGCAGGATGCTGGTGATCAATGATTCTCTCTCATTGATTCTTCTATCTCTCTTTTTGCTTCCTCTCAAAATCAATAAAAATATATTTTCAAAAATACATATCATTTTCAAGATTGAGCTATTAGCTGTTAAAGTGTAACCTTTTTTGGGGGGGGCACTCTGCATATAGAGAGATGCATAGATACACACAAACATATTTGGAATAGTTTTTATATCATAATTATTATGATATTTAGTACTTTGGAGAACACTTACTATTTTGTGCTATTAAATGAAAATACACATTCTTATACACACATCTTTATTGTGCTTTTTCTTCTGCCTTAATTATTTAGACATTATCCTGTATAATAAAAGGCTAATATGCAAATTGTCCCCTAGGGAGTTTGACTGCTTGCTATAACATGTGCATGATATTCCTGCACTGGGCCTTTAGTTATAAATATGTTAATATACCTACAATTAGATGACAGAGGATAGTACTACATATGGATGGAATGTGACTCTGGGGCTTTCTCATATTCTTTGTTCCCCTCAGTGATTTAATTCAACATAAAATCCATATACATTAACATATTTTTAAAAATCTGCTACATTTGTAAGTATAGGAGTTATTATAATCACCGCTTGCTAATTCTAACTCTAAATCTCAGAGAGGTTATGTGGTGTCCTCCAGGTGAGCATGTAGTAAAACAACTAAATGGCAAAGCTGTATTTGTATCCAAGCATTTCAAGTGCAACCTACATATATTAAACATTCATGAATTCAGTGGATTCACTGAAAATTTGGGATAGTGAGGCCTTATCCAGGTCTTATTATACAACACAGAGCTATGCTATCTCTTCTAACACTCTTCCCACTACTTCATGGGACATTTCCACAGAGATACATCTCAGGACACAGTAGTCTAGAGAGTTTCCTATTCACTCTCCATTGCATTGCAACATTTTATTTTCTTCATCATACATGTTACTTTCTGAAAAATTTCTGTTCAATTATTTATTTATTTTTATTGCCTACTAGAATATCAGGACACTAAGAATTAAAAATGTGTTCCTAGTTCATTCTTGTGTTCTCAGTAATTGTAATAATGTTTAAAATATGTTATAAAACAGAAAAAAATGAAATTTGAGTTGCTGATTTTCAGCTGCAATTTTAGGCAGAGTCAATGGAATTACTTTCTTGAATATGTTTCTGAATAGAAATTTTTGGAAAATCTAAGAACTCATGTTGATTGCTGCTAATTAAGCTATGAAGATTGATATGGCAAAAGAAATCTCCAATTGGAAACAAAAATGTTTTTTCAGTATATGTATCATTGGAAGAATGTGACATTGGAAGAGAAAGAGTAGTTGTGAAGGAATATGAGGATATATATATATATATATATATATATATATGTATATATATTTGAATTAGGAAGAGCAATTCTTGACACACAAAATTTTGGAAAATAATGTCAGGAAAGTAACTGGCAAAATGAGCTGATGATAGCACAAAATTCTAATGACTACAATAACATTTTTTAAAACACTCTGAAAGTAAAAAGAGCTAGTGAAATATTTCTACTTCCTCCAATAGGCAAGTGCATTCAACGCAAATATATAAATAGGTATCAATAATTAAGAATAATTTAAAAGTAGGCCAACTAACAACCACATGATTTCACTTATATGTGGGATATAAAACTGAAACCCATAGACACAGGTAATAGTATGGTGGTTACCAGAGGAAAGGGAGTTGAAAAGGTTGTAAAGGGGGTAAAAATATGATAACTGATTAGTATTTTACTTTGGGTGGTGGGTATACAATGCAATATATGTGTCATAGAAATGTACACTTGAAACCTATATGATCCTATTAATCAAGGCTCCCCCCCAATTTAATTAAAATAAATGAATGAATGAGTAAATAAATAAATTTAAAAAGAAAAAGAAACAACAGGCCAGATGTTTACCAGTACATCTTGCTGTGTGGCTGTACTTGTTAAATCTTAGCTTCTGTTCCAATTGTTCAATTATTTTATTAGTTGTAATTGAAGAGATACAAAGAAAACCAGCTCACCATGTTAAGTGCCTTCCTATTTCCAGGTTCAGACAAATTGTATTTGGGATGTTGCACACATTGCACATACAAATATTTAGCAATTGCCTATTCTTAGTAATATAAAATAGTAAAGGAGCCAGATGACAATTTGTAAAGAGAATATATTGTATTCTGAAAAGTATTACCTATGATATACTTACTAAGTTTAAAGTCCAGATACTATGCAAAGCAGTGGATATAAAATGATTCACTAAGCATAATTATGTTTAAACAGTTTACATTATAGTCTGTGAAAGTCAATAAGCAGGTAAAATGTCAATTAATAATAAAACTTACCAACTAAGATTGCTAAATAGATGTCTGTACATTTTGGAAAAAAAGTCAATATTACAGATCTTCAAGAACAAGTCACCCAAAATAAACTAATTTATTTTTGCACATAAGTTATGTGGCTTTTAGATTATAACATATTTTATATTATATCCTTTTTATAAAACTTATGTATAACATTCAACTCTTCCATATTAGAAACAAAATGATAATTTTATTTTGATGCATATGATTTTTTATAATTTAACTTGAACTTTATCAATGTTGGCAGTATCATATTTGTCTTATTTGGTAAATTTAAGCTCTCCACTAAAGACAGTTTTGGTGGCCTTTTAAAGGAATTCCTACTCCTGGTATTTAAGCAAAAGTCCACAGTCTAAAAATATATGTTACAAAAGAAAGATTCAGCTTTCATATCTTGCATTAACACTGTGATTCTTTAATTAGAATAATGAATATCAGAAATGAGTTTTAATTGAAAATAATCTGATAGCACCAAGAATAGGTTAAACTATTTAGAGTAGATATTTACCCTTTATGAATATGGCATAAAAATCTAAAGGGGCCTTTGTACAATACCTTTGATAAACAAATCGTTTGTGTACCAACACTAGTTTAGTTTATATTTTGGCTATTACAAATAGTGCTGCAATAATTAGGGACCTTTTTATTATTTTTAAGAGTTTATGCTATTTAGGTAGATATTTGCTGAGAAATTTGTACTATTACACTGGAACTATATTCCTTTGGGTATTTGCTATTCATTCTCTCTGACAAATCTTAAGAAAAATAAATGACTTCTATTAAAATATGACTGTATAATAGAAAAGCCAAAACATATCAATCTTGCATTGATTTTATGTCAAATCATAGTATTTATTTTTTCTTTATTAATTACCTACTAGTATGAGTAATAACTATGTATAAATAATTAAAATGTAAAAATCCAAACTCTGCTCTCAAGGGATTTAAAATTTTATTTGAGAAAAATATATTTGCATATATATTATATATATATAAAACACATATATTATATATATCATATAATATGAGAGAGTTAGATGGAATTCTTTTCTTTTTTTAATGTTTTTAAAATATATTTTTATTGATTTTTTACAGACAGAAAAGAGAGGAATAGAGAGTTAGAAACATCAATGAGAGAGAAACATTGGTCAGGTGCCTCCTGAACACTCCCTACTGGTTATGTGCCAGCAATTAAGGTACATGCTCTTGACCAGAATTGAACCTGGGACCCTGAGTCTGCAAGTCGACGCTCTATCCACTGAGCCAAACTAGTTAAAGCAATTCTTTTAATACAAGGAATTCAGAAAAATCTACACTCAAAATTTTTGGTGCTTATCACAGAGTAAGAAAATTCTGGTTAAAAACTTTTTTTTTTATCAGCTTCGGCCATTGGAGCTCCTCTAGTTTTGCTCATTTTTCTTTTTGACATGACCCCAAACTTTGTTTGGTATTATACAATATTATCTCTTGTTGGTTTCTCTTAGTTTTCTCTTCAGGAATCAGTCATGTTGTAAAGAGCTTTCATTCCTTTTACTGAAAGATGGTATTAGAAACTCAAATCTGGGCTCTAGGTGTAATTGATGCTACTGGGTCAACACTGCCTCTAGTCCTCCTCAGCAGGCAATATATATATATATATATATATATATATATATATATATACACACACACATACACACACACACTAGGGGCCCAGTGCATGAAATTCATGCACTGGGGATGTGTGGTCCCTAAGCCCAACTTGCCCCCTCTCACATACTGGGAGCCCTCAGGGGATGTCCTACTGATAGCTCACTCCCGGCCAGCCCAAGGCCAAAAGCCTCTGGCTGAGGCTTTCATCCTTGGGCAGCAGCCATCTTGGTTGTGTGATAATTTGCATATAGCTCCTGATTGGATGCTGGGCATGGCTGGTGGGTGTTGTGAAGGTATGCTCAATTTGCATATTCCTCTTATTATTTAGGATATATATGTGTATGTATTAACATATATATTACTTTATTAGTTGTAATAATAAATGATCACAGATATACACACCTATCTATAATTATCCAAAATAGTTGAATGTATAGAATCACAGTGGAATGGAACATGTCAAAAGAAAAAAAGGAGCCAATCTAAAAGAGCTCCAAAAGCCAAAGCTGAAAAATATAAATAAAGCAAGAAGTAAATAATAGAATAATAAATTATGACCTGAAGTATAAAATAAATGTATATAAATTCATATTATGTAAACAAATTATTGAGTAAACAAATGGGACAGGCATGACAAATCTTCCTTATAGAAAAAAATTTTGAAAAATTCCCTCTAGGAGATGGAGCTTAATTCCTCTCCTCTTTCATGTTGTCTGGACTTAGTGACTTACTTCCATAGCATACAGTTTTGACACACTTGGAAGATCTTAAAGTGATCAAGCTTAATGTCAGAATAGTAAGATGTTGAAATTATGCATTTTCTGTCATGATGAAATAATAAGCAAAATCCACCTATATAGATTTCCCCCCAAACTTCTAGTTTAACTAGGAGAAAACATCAGAAAAACAAAAAGAAAAATGAGTACCTGAGTAGTATTCTTCAAAACTCTCAAGGTCATGAAAAACAAGCATAAAAAGGACTTACAGGTCAAAGGAAACTAAGGAGATATGATGACTACATGTGATATTCTAGATCAGATCTTAGAACAGAAAAATGACATTAGTGGAAACTGGTGAAGCATGAATGTCTGCAATTTAGATAATAGAAATGCACCAAAGTTAATTTGTTAGTTTTGGTAAATGTACTATGGCTTTGTTAACATCAAGAGAAGCTGAAAGAATGGTATAATGGAATTATAATTATTCCAAACAAAACGTTTGTTAAAAGTTTACTCAAAACAAAAGCAGAACAGAGGGTCATGGTGGTTGAAGCAGGAGTGACATTTTTTTTGGAATAAATCCTATAGAAGGTAGAGATTAAAAAGCAATAAGAGATCTCATGCCAATTACCATTTACCCATTTCTTTCTTTCTTTCAATATTTCCTTTGCTCATGTCATCCTCCTTGTTACAACAGAGTTGACCAGGTTTTTGACTACAGGCTAAAAAAAAATAAAATTTTCATAGCTCATTCTGAATCATTGCTATTTTCACATAGGAGATTTCATATACTTTTGAATTTCTTCTAATGATATTGCATTTACTTAACTAATTAAAATTTAAGATGAAAACTGGCAAAGCTTGCAATTTTGTTAAATATCCCTGCTTGCATTTTCTTTTGTCAAGCAATATACTTTGATAAATTCAGCCATGGCATCAATGTTGAGGCCAGACCAATAAATCACAACTCCATTTCTAGAAATCTCTCACTTTGTAAATTACTTTGTTTTCCCTTCTGGCTCTGCACCATCTCACTCTGGCTGTAAATATGGTAGATTTTGTTTGTTGGTTGGTTCTCCTAGAAAACAATTTAATGTGTGCTTCACAGATGTTTCCTTACATTGGCCTGAGGAGTTACAGATGTCTAACTTTGCAATATTCTGAATTCTCTTTGGCTGTTGTTTTTGTGGAAAATTTTTAGTTAACACTTTTTAAACCTAACCACATGCAGTTGAACATAAACATATCTATCACAGTATTTTAAGAGAAAAAAATCTAAAAATTAGGTTTACTTTTAGCGAACTCATTAATTTAATATTAAATGTATTAATCGTATATTAGGAACAGCAAGGCTATTAAGTTCTGCTAAGTGAACTGCAAGTAAGAAGCAGAGCCTGCTACATTGACTACATATTAAATTAGAAAGCAACAAATGAACAATGAAATTTGTCCATGAACAGTGATATGGTCAGGTAAATATTGTATCAGAAAAAAGTGCCCGAATGATAGGATAAGCAGAATAAATCTCCTTGAGGGTATGTTGAAGCTGAACTTTAATAAATGTGTAAACTTTTGTCAAATACATATTACTTAACTTAAAGTTCAAGATTGTTTTTAAACCTTGAGACAATATTTCTTTTGTTGTTTAAATCTGCATTTGAGAACATATAACAAAGTTTTCTGAAATAGATTCTTATACCGTGCTCATCAACCACAAGCAAATGATCAAAACCATATATGTATAATGTAATATTGTATGTGTGTGCACATATGTACAAGTGAATGTGTGTATATATGTAGATATACATGCATAATCATCTGTACATATCCTTTCTAATAAAAGAGTAATAACAGGCAAATTGACCATCACTCCAACACACAAGATGCTGCCCACATGTGGTCAGAGATGGCTGCCCCCAAGTGGACACAAGATGGCCACCACGAGATGGTTTACAGGGGAGGTCAACTGTAGTCAATTAGGCCATCAGGGAAGGGCAGTTAGCAGGGACCAGGCCTGCAAGGGGGTGATTAGGCCTCCAAAGGAGAAGAGTTAGGGACAATCAGGCTGGCAGGGGAGGGCAGTTAAGGAAAATCGTGTCAGCAGGGAATCAGCTAGACGTCAATTAGGCTGGCAGGAAGTGGTTAGGGGGTGATCAGGCTGGCAGGCAGAAGCAGTTAGGAGCAATCAGGCAGGCAGGCAGGCAAGCGAGCAGTTGGAACCTAGCAGTCCAGACCTAAATAGGCAGTCAGACATCCCTCCAGGGATCCCAGATTAGAGAGGGTTCAGGCTGGGCTGAAGGACACACAACCCCCTCCATGCATGAATTTCATTCACTGAGCATCTAGTCTACATATATAAAACCCTAAAATGCAAATAGACTGAATGGTGGAACAACTGAACAACCAACCAGTAGCTATGATGTGCGTTGACCACCAGGGGGCATGGGTGGAACATGGTGAGCATTGGCCATGGTGGGATGGTAGAGCAGGTGAACAGGAGTGCCAGACCAAGGTGCAGTGCTGGTCACTGTCATCAGGGTGAGCCCCTGATGGTTACTGAAAGTTATTTGCTCTCATGTGCCATGGACCCACCCGGCACTCACACCTGCTGCTGGTGTCCAATGCCAGCCCCAATCACCCCTCAGGGCTTCTTCACCTCTCCTTGCTCCTGAGGGGCAATTGGGGCCAGAAGCTGCTTCTTGCATCTGCTGCTGGCGCTGGCCCCAATTACATTGCGCTTTCAGTGGGTGCAAGCAGGGTTGGTGCTGTCAGCATGTAGGAGCAGCAGCAGCAGAGGTGGGGCCACTGGCAGACAGGGGACCAGGGTCCATGGTGAAAGGGGCCAGGTAGAGGCATGGAGGATGGGCCAAGACCTGCTCCTGTGTTCACTGCAGCCTCGTGGCCCACAGTTCCTTTCAAGGTGCATGAATTTGTGTACTGGGCCCCTAGTACATACATATTGACAAAAGTATCCTGACATTTCTATCACCTCAAAATATAAGCACCATTAATAATTTAATGTATAGGTCTACCTGTATACCATAATAAGTAAGTTAATATATACAAATTACACTAATATGTATAAAAACTAAGAGTCAAATGAAAGTGAGTAAACAGGACCTGGGCCAACTTTATGGACATGACTTTTGCAATCTTACAAGGCTCGTATTCATAAGGCACCTTCAGTTTCACTCTCTGCTGTCACCGCGTGAAATTATTGCCAATTTTATGTTTTAAAATGTTCAGATGAGAAACTGTAACAAGTGGGTAAGCAGAGAAGATTTATGCAATATGTTTGCCTGCCATTCCTTGCCACCTCATTCACAAAGCCCTGCAAGAATAAACACACTATTGTGGTGCAAACATGAAGTGTGGGGTTCAGCAAGACTCAAAACAAGTGGGAAGAAAGAGTGACACCTCCTTGGTTAGGTTTATTCCTAAGTATCTACACTTTTTGGTTGCAATGGTAAATGGCATTGTTTCTCTTTCTGAGCATCCATTATCAGTGCATAAAAATGCCATAGATGTGTCACATCTACAATTGAGCGAACATAGACACTGACAGCCCACAAGGCCATGTTCCAACCAGAACTCATTTGACCACAGTAAAAAAGACAAAGGCGTTCTAAGAGACACAAGCAGCCAATGAAACTTATCATATTCTTTCCTATTGTGATACTTCTCTGCCTTAGCTAACTAACCACTTAGACAGAAATGATGATGCCAAATGAAAGAGAGATAGGGCTACCCAGCATTACTTTTCAGCCCTTCCTCATTCATCTATAGGCCAAAGGTAGAGTGTTGGTAAAATATACCAACTTATATCAGAAGTGAAAGAAAAAGTCATGTTAATTTTGTGCAGTCCCACTGTCCTTGTAACAATAAAATACATGTATGTCTGATGAGCTAAAAATTGTTAATTTCAGTGATTCTACATATGAATGAAGTGATCTTATATTTTCATTTAAACTGTCACTGCACAATAAAAGTTGAACACTAAAAAATAATGGCAATGTCTTAAAATTTTAATTTTTCTTACTCAGAATAGCAGTAAGGACTAAATAAAGTACAGCATGGCAATTGGAGAATTCACAAAGAAAAATGTTTTATATTTTAGTACCTTTAATATAATTTCTTTGAGCTATTTGCTATTACTGCTTGACATATACTACTATTTCAACAAGGGGAACTCAGATTTTCTTTTTGTACTGGGACCCACAAATGAAGGAGTGACTCTAAAGAGGAAAGAGTGTTGGCTCCTGTTTGTAATAATTTTGACTTGGCTTTTTTTTAATTAGAAAGCTTTGTATATTAGATTTGCATGGGACAGTGGTTAATGTAAGGATTTTGAAGTTAAACATGACTGAATTTGGATCATAGTTCTACCACTTAGTCTACCACATGACACTATGCAATATAGAAATTGTGTAACCTCAGAGTTACACATCTCTTTTCTTATCTGTAATAATAAATTGGAACAATAAAATTATCTCTTTTATAGTGTCCTGTTTACTTAGAAGTTTATATACTTACTAGAGGCCCAGTGCACAAATCGTGAACAGGTGGGGTCCCTCGGCTTGGCCAGCTATTGGGGCTGTTTGGGACTGTGGGAGGTTGGCCAGGGAGGGGAGGGGCCAAGGGAAGTTGGCTGTGGGAGTGCACTGACCACCAGGGAGCAGTTCTGCATTGAGCATCTGTACTCAGTGCACATCACAATGACTGGTTGTTCAATTGCTTAGGCTTTTATAATATAAAAGATAACAGTAACAGAGGCCCAATGCACAAAATTCGTGCATTAGGGGGATGTCCCTCAGCCCAGCCTGTACCCTCTCCAATCTGGGACCCCTTGAGGGATGTCCGACTGCCTCCCGGGATTGGGCCTAATGTCCAACTGCCAGTTTAGGTCCGATCCAATAGGGCCTAACTGCTCTGTCCTGCAGGCCTGGGGCTCCCCAAACAGCCCTATCCTATAGGCCTGGGGCCCCCCAAACAGCCTTTCCCTGTAGGCCTGGTCACCCCTAACTTCCCTCCTCTGCCAGCCTGGTAATCCCTAACTGCCCTTCCCTGCAGGCTTGATTGTCCCCAACTGCTCTCCCTTGCATAACTGGTTCCTTCCAAATACCCTCCTCTGCTGACCATCTTATGGTGGCCATCATGGGGGCAGGATCTTTGATCACATTGGGCAGCCATCTTGTGTATTGGAGTGAAGGTCAATTTGAATATTACTCTTTTATTAGATAGGATGACTAGACATGGTGAATGCTACATAAATTGCTTCTATCATTATCATTATTCTATGTATATATAGAACTGTCTCTAGACAGATTCAAAAATCAAGAATAATGAATGAAAATTGACTAGAAATGATTTGGTGAGTGAAGACTTGCAGAAGATAGAAAGGAAATAGAGCATAATATTACAGAATAGTGTGCAAAGAAAAAAATATGGAAAATGAATGAATCCAAATACAGTCTAGCTAGCTTTAAGTAAAAGTTAAGTATAGGCAGAATGACTACAAAATACCCATTAAAATTATGGTTAAATTAAGAGAAAATGTTTTACCAAAATATTCAGAATGGTTGTGGGTAAATGTGTATATTACAATAAAATTTGGAAACATTTAATGGGTAGTCCCAGAATTCTTAGCCTTTAAACTTGGAAGGACAACAAAACAAAAACAGATAAAAGTGAAATAAACTATAAAAATGGAATAACTGGATTAAGAAAGAGATCACTTTGTGAGGTTGTGCCTTATAAAGATTACAGCTAAAAGAGAAATAATGCTCAGGAAGATTAAGAAGGGGAAAAATGAAGACATAATGGATTCTTCCTATAGAAGGTTTTGAGGAGAAATGGTGATTTTTAATGAAAAACAAACAAGAACTAACCAAACATGGAGAATTAACCATTGTCAAAAAAGAATGTGCAAATGACTTCCAGAACATCATACTTATAAAATCGCCCAGGTCATGGCAATTTTATTTTGTGACATGATTTCCTTTGAAGCTAAATAAGCTTAAGCTTCAGAGACTTTATTTCATCTGTCCCTTCCAAACTCTACCTTACTTTTTTTTTTTAAAGGGCTTATAAAATAGTGTATGCTTGAAGATTCACAAATGTAGGTGATTTAATAAATGTGTTAAGTACCAAGTGTTAAAATAACATTCGTATATGTTAAAAGTCATGTTTATATTTGTCAAAGGGCATGCTTATATGCCACCTCCCTTTTCCTAATACTTGACAATACCTCCACATGACAGGGTACCTACTTAGTAGTTGTCTAGGTAACCTTCCCTAAAGCTAACTCTTCATTAGCTTCTAAGATCCACATTTTTAGGTACATTCACAGGGAATACTCTTGGACAAGAGAGACAATTTGAGACATAAGCTAGTCTACATCCACAGTCCTGATCTGTGATTAAAAACAAAAAAACAAAATGCTTGTATTCTGATTATTACTGTTATCTTATACCTAGTTCCTACTAGCTTGATTATCTGTAGGGAGATGGGGAGGTATGATTTAATTTCATGTCAAGCACACAGTCATCTAGCATTCAAGATGCTACAGATGACAGCCCTGACTCAATAAACATATTCTGTTTGTCCACTTCTTTCTTGCTTTATTCTTGTCAAGGTATGCAATTTTTTATCTCAAAATAAATTTTATTTCTTTCCTACATCTGTTTAAGATCTTCTCACTTCACCACTATATCAGTATTTTATTTTACATTTCACTTTTTTTGCTATCCTATCTTTAAAATGATGTTATTTCTTAACACATCAATCAAATATAATAGTATCTGAGAAATCAATGTTTCTTATTTCTTATGTTATTTCTTATTCTGTATGTTCATACATACTTACATCTATTTAATAGATTGCAAATTCATTAATGGCATACCCAATATCCCATTATTTATTTATTTTGAGAGTTTTTGTACACATGCAAATATATTAAATATATTAAATAGTTTTTAGGTGAATGGTAGGTTGCAGTGTTCTAGGGTTATGGAATTAGTTGTTGAATCTCTGTATTAACAGCTTTTTTTCCCCTAAAAAGATGTGAGTTAATTAACTGGCAATTATTTGCAAAATAAAAACATGGATTTCTTATTAGTGTCTGAACCTACATATTTGATGTCATAATTAAAAATCAATTTTCATTTTGTTTTGTAACCCCTATTCAAACAAAGATAACGTCTCAGATGTGTTTTAAGTTGAGTTTACCTACAATAACATATCTCAAATGTTTTTTAAGGTGAGCTTACTCACAATAACTTACATCTCAGATGTTTTAAGATGAGCTTACCCACAGCAGCCTATAATAATCTTTCAATTCTTGAGTTAAAATGTATATTAATCATACTATATTTTTTATTTTAACATTTCCTTACTTTAACTGCAACCAGGAAGAAAATGAATGTTGTTTAATAACATGAGAATACTTGATCAAACAAAGTTTTAAACCTTATTTTTTGAACTCAGGAAGTTTAAAAACTTATATGAGTTCAAGAATTCAAACCTTGCTGACCATTGTTAAAATGCACAGAGCTTTCCTTCCTTGCATGACCTTTAAAGGACCTCTATACAATGCTTATTAATCCTTAATCTTTCTATTTGCTTTTATGTTGGTAGGTAGATGTTAAAAAGAACACATGCTACCATTAAGCTGAAAAATCTATTAGAGCTTATTAAATTGTGGCACAGATGTGTATCTGACAAGTCTAGAGATATAAATCCAGGAACATTCAATGTATCAGCACTCTGAACTCAGTAATAAACTTCTGCTGCTAGACAGGATAAAGTAACACCAACTAGATTTACCCTCCCACTTTAAACAACTTAAAATAGAGAAGATATATGAAACAGCATTGTTCAGATATTAGATAGCCTACAATTAGCCCGAAGAGAAAAATTTTGGAAAGCAATCAACCAGTTACTACTAAATTTAATTTACAAATATGCACCTTGTGAATTTTTACTTTTTGACTTTATAACCTTGAATAAGCTATGGCTTGGTAGTTATATCTCTTCTAGATTAAAAATGCAAAAAACAGGAAACTATGTGTCAGTACTTTCACAGAAATATAGGAGCATTCTTTTTTATTTCATAAATGCAAACAAGGAGTTTTCAGAAAAGCTGATGTAGGCTACACTTACTTCCATATTAAAACATCATTTCAAATGCCTGAAGTTGTCTCGATCATGTCTTCCCATAAGAGCATGAGGAATTATCAGGAGAGATGAAAAGATCCAGTTTGTAAATAGCTCTGCTGTTTTAACACAGGTTTTATTCCATTATCTCCCACCTGAGATAGGCAGCCTTATGGAATCAACCAAAGCTCATCCCTGTTTAAAAAACATTCCCACATTTTTTTCAGAGTCATGAGAGTTTTCCTTAATGTGCACACTAATAAACATGATGAAAAAAATGTTACATTGATTCTACAAACAAAATACAGAGAACAAGAATTCCAGTTTTAACTATACTTCAATCACAAAGAAGGTTGACATATTTTAGCATAAAGAGAAACAGACTTATGCCAACAGATGCTGTGATCACCATTTATATAAATAAAACCCTAGGCAACAGTCCAACCGTCTGACTGGTAGCTATGACATGCAATGACCACCAAGGGGCAGATGCTCTGACTGGTAGATTTGATGAGCACTGACCATCAGAGGGCAGGCTCAACGCAGGAGCTGCTGAGCTGCAGTGACTTGGCAGCTGCGGTTTTCGGGTGACGCACCCTGAACCAGAGAGGAGGGAGACTGATTCTGGGGTACGTCACCCAAGAACCGCCCTCTTGCAATCTGGGACCCCTCCAGGAATGTCAGAGAGCCGGTTTTGGCCTGATCCCCGAATCTGTGCACCAGGCCTCTAGCAATAGAAAACAAGCAAGCATAGTAAACAAACAAACAAAAAAAACAAAAAAACAAACCCAAGTAGATATACACATTTAAAATTTCCACTTTTTCCAAATGACTAAATATATAGTATAGCTTCCTTTCATTTTCTTAAGTTCCACACACAAAAGTTAATTATAAATTTTAAAGTGTTATGTTGTTAGGCTATCTTAGCTAAAATATACTGAGACAATGCTAACACTAAATATAAATACACCTGTCTTAGGTTGTTCCTTCTCTGAGGAATCTTACCCATCTCTGGCTAACCAGTCACGAGGATGGTCCAGAGATGGGGGACACTGATGACATCTTGCCATGCTAGCAGTCGGCAGCTGTGCATGGCTGCAGGCGGCCCAGGACCAAACCAGAGAGGATGGAACTTGCATTGCCACCATGTGTCCACCATCTGGATACCATTGCTGACATGTACACATAAAGAACTATTTGACATTGAAACTGGGACTCAAACATTTTTTGTTCTTATACATTTCTAGTATGCAGAGGCAAGATATTTTTGAAGAAAAGAAACAGGGGAGAGTGACTGATATAGAGGCAGGGAGGCATTGAAAAGGCTGTCAAGCTACAGAGGGAAGGTTGGGGTGGATGGGAGGCAGATGCTGGGGGAAATCAACCGGAGGACTTATATGCATGCATATGAGCATAACCAATGAATGAAAGACACTGGGACAGGGAGGGGGGCAGGTGGGGACATGTGCTGGGGTGATAGGGGAGGCTGGGGGGAGGTTAATGGGGGGGGAGGAAAACATATGTACTACTATTAAATATAAGTTATACTGCAAAAAATAATAAATTAATTAACAAATAAAATAAAATACATATATTTAAAATAAATAAATAAATATAAACACACATTGTGAGAATTTTTATATTATGATTTTTGTCTCTATTAAAACCTGACACAATCATTTAAAAATAATTCTTTAAATAAATTGTGAATTTTAAAATTAATTTCAGATTAGTAGTGCTATATATAGGTAGCAAATTCTAGTAAGATAAAGAAAAAGGCTATTTTTCTGAAGAAGATAAGGTATTCTGAAGGTTTTATAATTGTTCATGGAGGAGTTTTAGACTGAAGGACTGAAGTGGTTGATCCCTCCTGTTCATTCATCCAGATAATTTTTCCTTCTCACAGTCAAGTCCTTTGTCAAACCAGGTATTAAACAGGCTTTTCTCCTTCCAGGAGGTCATGACTTTTTCATCAGATATTTCTAAAATTTTCATATAATTCTGGACATTTCCTAGGTTTTTAAAAATATATATTTTATTGATTTTTTTTTTTTTACAGAGAGGAAGGGAGAGGGATAGAAAGTCAGAAACATCGATAGAGAGAAACATTGATCAGCTGCCTCTTGCACACTCCCTACTGGGGATGTGCCAGCAGCCAAGGTACATGCCCTTGACCAGAATCGAACCTGGGAACTTTCAGACTGCAGGCCAATGCTCTATCCACTGAGCCAAACCGGTTTTGGCTCCAAGTTTAATCAGAATAAACATACCAGATACCCATAAACCAACGGAGAACTCACATAGTATTCTTCTGGCCCTTCATTCCAAATATGTGCTTTTTAGGTGCTCCCCTCTAGAATGTACTTGGACCTACAGCTCATTTTTACTGCCTTTTACTGTATTAGAATCACACTTTATTCTGCCCTTTCAATGTCTTTTATTTGTTTCTATGAATGATCTCTTCCTTAGATTTATTAAGTTAGTAGAAGCCAGGAACCTTGTCTATAACTCAAAAAAGGCCGTTTCTCTCTAATCCTCAAGAAGATGCTCATGTGATGTATTTGAATATAGAAGAAAATGTATCAATATCCAACATCAGTGGAGACTGTCTCTGAACCTCCAGGGAAGCAATAGATATACTCAGAGAAAATTGCTTTCATGAGATTTTTGATACATTTTAAACAAATTAAGAAATAAAATGGTTGTCAAAAGTAAGCAAATTTCTTTTGCCCCTGTGCATAATTTCAGAAGCTTCGAAATTATATGTCCTATGTCTTATGGGTTGATTCAAAACTTACTATCAATCGCTATCACTTATTATCGGTTAAAATGTTGACTTTAAGGATTTTGTCCATAATTCCATGTGGATTACTTATCTCTCTAAATTAAAACTTGAAGCAATTTACTTCTTTTCTGTTTGTTTTTCCTCTTTTGGTAGAGAATGAGGACTGGTTGCTACAGCAACAGATTTATTCTACAAGCGCATTTGTGCTACCCTCAGATGCTCCCTCTGACCGTGAATGCTGCCTTTGGAATGTCTGACTTTTAGAACCATAGCTAATTAAAAACCTGCAGCAATTCCATTCTGCTGCCCTAAAGGCTAATACAAACCATGCAGTATTGAAACAATTGTGGACAGTGAAAAATATTCTTTGAACAGAGAAAAGCAAGTAATTACATTTAAATGTATAGTAAAAATATTAAATTTAAATTATCTGTAGTTGCTTAGTTTATTAAAAAAAACAACTTTGGGTAATGAAAAAAAATGTCAGGTTTTTTTTTCTTCATTTTCCCTTATCACTCTTTAACCAAGCACTTCACAAATAATCAGAAGTAAAATATTATATTAGATTTCAATGATTTGGCTTTTCAATTCAAAAATTTAACTTGATGCTCTGGACAGTTTGGCTGAATAGTTGAGGGGCCAGCCTGTAGACCAAAGGGTTGTGTATTCGATTCCTGGTCAAGGGCAGGTACCTCGGTTGCAGGCTCGATCCTGGAGGCAACCAATTGACATGTCTCACTTTTTTTACATCTATATTTCTCTCTCTTTCTCCCCCTCCTTCCATTATTAAACACACACACACACACACACACACACACAATCAATAGAAAAAAAGTATCTTCAGGTAAGATACTGAAATCAAATCAGCGGAGAAGGTTAAATCAAAATGTTTGGATTTCTACTCTATGAACTACACTTTTATCTCTTATTGATTTGTAACTTCTTAAAAACAGCGGAGAAGGTTAAATCAAAATGTTTGGATTTCTACTCTATGAACTACACTTTTATCTCTTATTGATTTGTAACTTCTTAAAAACATGTTTCTGCCACATGACCTGAGTCAAAGTAAACTACAGAGCAATGATGATCAGAACAGTATGGTACTGACAAAAAACAGGCACATAGATCAATGAAACATAAATGAGAACCCAGAAATAAAACCGCATGTATGTGGGCAAATAACTTTTGAATACAGTCAGAAGCATACAGTGGAGAAAAGAAAACCTTTTCAACAAACAGTTCTGGGAAAACTGGAAAGCCACACTCAAAGGAATGAAACTAGACTACAGTTTGTTCCAGTGTACAAAAATTATTTCAAAATGTATTAAAGACCTACATATACAATCTGAAACAATAAATTACATAGAAGAGAACATAGGTACTAAAGTTATGAAACTTAGGCTTAAAGAGGATTTTATAAATTTGATCCCATAGGTAAGGGAAGCAATGGCAAAAATAAATGAATGGGACTATATCAAATTAAAAAGCTCCTATACAGCAAAAGAAACCAACAACAAAACAGAAAGGATGCTAACTGAATGGGAGAAGATATTTGCGAAAGGCAGCTCTGAAAGGGGTTAATATCCAAAATATATAAATAATTCACACAGGGCCCATACAATGTAGCTTAGAACATTGACCTGATATGCCAAGGTTGTGTTTTCAAATTCTGGTCAGGACACATACAGGAATCTACCAATGAATGCATAAGTGGAGCAATAAGTTGAAGTCTCTCTCTCTTCCTCTCTTTCCCTCTCCCTCTCCCTCTCCCTCTCCCTCTCCCTCTCCCTCTCCGTCTCCCTCTCCCTCTCCCTCTCCCTGTCCGTCTCCCTGTCTGTCTCCCTCTATTCCTCTCTTCACATTTTTCTCTAAAATCTATATGTAAAATTTTAAAAAACAGAACTCATACAACAACAAACATGCAAACAATCAAATAAAAAATGTGCAGAAGACCTGAACAGAAACTTCTTGCAAGAAGACATACAAACGGCCAACAGATATATGAAAACATGTTCAAATTCATGAGCTAGTAGGGAAATGAAAATTAAAACTACAATGAGATGCTATCTCATTCCTATTAGAATGGATATTATTAATAAGACAAATAATAATATGTGTTTGAGAGGTTGTGGAGAAAAAGGAATCCTTAGTCACTGCTGGTAGATATGTAAAAGGGTAGAGCCACTATGGAAAACAGCATTTGAGTTTCCTAAAAAAAATTAAGAATAAAGTTACCATATGACCCAGAACCCCTCTTCTGGGTATCTACCTAAAAAACTTGAAAACATTTATTTGCAAATATATACGAACCCCTGCCAAAACCGGTTTGGCTCAGTGGATAGAGTGTTGGTCTACAGACTTTAAGGTCCCAGATTTGATTCCAGTCAAGGGAATGTACCTTGGCTGCGGGCACATCCTCAGTAGGGGGTGTGCAGGAGGCAGTTGACCAATGCTTCTCTCTCATAGATGTTTCTAATTTTCTATCCCTCTCCCTTCCTCTCTGTAAAAAATCAATAAAATATATTTAAAATATATATATATGAACCTCTATATTCATTCCAGCATTATTCATGGTGGCCAACACACACAGAGAAATAACCAAAGTGTTCTTTGATAGATGATTGGAAGAAGAAGATATAGTACATATAGAAAATGGAATACCACTTAGCTATAAGAAAAGATGAAATACTGCCATTAGCAACAGCATGGATGGACCTTCATAATATTATGTTAAGTGAAATAATTCAGTAAAAAAAAAGCTAAGAACCATATGATTTCACTCTATGTGGTACATAAAACTGAAACTCATAGATATAGACATACTATGGTGATACTATACTATACATACTATAAAGAAGTGGTTGGGGGGGTAGTAAAGGATAAAGGGAGCCAAATATATGGTGATGGAAGATGATTTTGGATGGTGGGCACACAATACAACATACAGATCATGTATCATAGAAATGTATAATTGATATATAATCTTATTAACCAATGTCACCCCAATACATTTAATTAAAATAAAAAGCTAAAGAATATACAAATTACATTGGAAAATAAAACTGAATATTCAAAGCTTTTCTTTTGTCAATTTTTTAAAAGAGCAAAGAGGTTAAATATGTTTAACCTAAAAGGAGCTTTGGAAAGTAAATCAATAGAGCAAAAATGAACAAAAAAGTCAGCAAAAAGGAAGCTAAAGTTGAGGAAATTTATTAGAAAGTAAAGCACAAAGACCCAGAGAAGTGAAAAGAAGTAAGTAACGAAGAAGTCCAGGAGGCACAATATTTAGTTACTGCCCCCAGCATTGTAAAGATCCCATCTATAGGATGACTCCCATTCGACTATTTCACCAGAGTACCACTTCTGCTTTCTCTTCTCCTGCCATTCTGCACCAAACTCTACATGCTTATTCCCACACTATTAGCATTGTTAGCATGTGTAAGCTCCAACTTCACCAGGCAGTAACAAAACAACAACAAACAGTGAATAGATCCCAAAGAGCTAGAATAATTTCCTTTCATTAAGAAATTACAATAGATTGCTTTTCAAAATTCTAGTTTAAAAGAAATTCCAGTCTTTTCCTGTAATTCCATTCCTCAAGTACTCACCAAATTTGTAGAATAACTTATATAGGTTTATTTTTTATTATCATTATCTGCCAGAACAACACAGAAATACTCCTTAAGGCCAGATGCTGTAATTTACTGAGATCTACATGCCTTTGAGTTTTCTGTTCCACATATTTCATTTGGCTACAAGTAACAATTTGGAGCCTAAATATTTTATGTGTAAAGATGCACCCTGCAGCATTGTTTCAGAGCAGACTCTTGGAAAACCTCTAAAAATCGATCAATAATATTTTTGTAAAATAAATTATGTATATCCTTACCAAAGAAAATTGCTTAAAGAATGACATGCATCTCTATTAACTTGCATGAAATAGACAAAGCCTATATGCAAAAAATGTCCATTATACATGGTTGATAAATAGCATTTTTATATATAATTTATACAAATTATATTATTTATAAAATATATGGAAAGATGTTCATTAAAATATTGGTTATAATTTGATTAGCAGTCCCCTTTTTATTTTCTACATAATATTTTCTATTTGTAAATATGCATAATCTTTTAAAATAATCCTGAAAAGATGAAAAAAGGCAGTATTGATTACTGAATTAAAATACCATTTTTTTAGATCTCTGTATCTTAAACTTTCTAAATAGTATAATTACATACATGTTTATAAATGTTGAAATTGTTTTCTAATTCTCTAAGATAATGTAATGAAAAACTGTTAAACGTGAAATGGCATAAATGCCCCTGATAGTGATATGGAACACCTGCTCTGCACGTATTTTTTCATCTGGAGAAAGGGTGTATTCATTTCTTGGGGTTTCAGTAACAAATTGCTCTATACTTGGTGGCTTAAAACAACAGAAATTTAGTCTTGAGTTAATAGCTTAAAGTAGCTTTCTCCCTAATATGTCAATCACATTAATAGCTTCTTATTAGTGCATAACTTGCCTCTTGCTTAAAGTACACAAACTGGTTTGCATAGAATGTAATTATTTAATTTTAACTTTTAAACACAAAACAGCCATATATATATCTGGATATTAGAGTATAAAATTCAAAAAGAATCATATAAACAAACATTTATTTATAAAGTCTCTATTAGAATTTTCTTTTTCTTCTTAGACTCACTGAATCTAAGGTTATATCTGGTGAAAACAAAAGAGTTACTAAAATCAGACTTTAACAGAATTTATAATAACTTACTTACATGGAAAGCATGATAAAGTTTAATAGTAATATTAAAAATCCATTATTTAAAAAAATTAAAATACATTTTTGTTGATTTTAGAGAGGTAGGGAGGGGAAGAGAGAGATAGAAACATCAATGATTAGAGATGCCCCTAATCCTGCATGCCCCTTACTAGGGATTGAACCCACAACCCAGGCATGTACCCTTAGCCGGAATAGAACCCGGGACCCTTCAGCCTGCAGGCTGACACTCTGTGCACTGAACAAAACCAGGTGAAGCTAAAATTCCATTATTGACCCAAAAATATTCTAAAACTCTTATTTTCCATCACAATCTAGATCTCTTACCATCCTAACAAGAGCTGTTACAAGTAACCATATTATACTTTTATTTCATTTTTATATGTCATTTGTTGTTTATAGTTACCATGTGTTGCTTATGGGTGGTTGGAATATTTCAAACAGTGCTCTCATGTCAGAATATACTCATTTTCCACATGTATTTAAATTATAAAATGAATATGTTGAGAATGCATTGAAACTACTGTCTTATTTGGAAGAAAATTGACTTTTGAAATAAAAAGGAAGTTAGAATCACTACATATTATTAAGATAAATCTATAGATCAAAAGATAGACTGTATCTTATAGAAATAATTAAAGATCAAAATCTATTAGGAGCAATAATTTTCCTTCTCCTTATGTTGAAGTATCACTTTAAATTAGCTTTATAAAAAAAATGCCCCTTCATTGTTTTTTTTTTTAATGAATTTCCTGATAAGTACAAGTGCATGCCAAATCTGTGTTTTCCTCTTTTCTAACCAGAAGTTTTATGTGCAGTTAACCCACTCTCTAAAAAAGTACCATCTATGTGTTCATAAATTAATATACATCAAATGGTTTCAAACAATGTCTTAGTCCACTCGGGCTGCTATAACAAACATCCCAGAAACTTGGTGGCTTACAAACAACAGACGTTTACTTCTCACATTTCTAGAGGCTGGAAAGAAGGGACTGCTAAGCCTTTGCTTCCTCATTGCCTGCTGTGTCTCCATGGTAAATTCACATGATAAAATGGGTATGGGAATATATATATATAAAGGCTAATGCCCAAACGCCCAAATGACTGGTCAGCCAGTCACTTTGATGCACACTGACCACCAAGGAGCAGACACTCAACGTAGGAGCATTGGTGGGATGGTGCACTTTCACAGCCAACCTCCCTCAGCCGTCCAACCTCCCATGGTCCCTACCCCCAGCTGGCTGGCCCTGATCAGCTCCAATTGAGACTGGGTAAAATGGCACCAATCGGCCCTGATCACTACCTAAGCTGAGGAACCCCACCCTGTGTACAAAACAGCCATATATATCTGGATATTAGAATATAAAATTTAAAAAGACCTCTAGTCTCTCTATAGTATCTCTTATAGGGGCACTGATCCCATTCAGGTGAACTTTGTCTTTATTAACTTTTTCTCCATTATTTTTAATTACTATAAAACAAAAAAAAATCGGCTCTTCTCTACCATGAATGTTCAGAGTAGCCTTTAAAGTATAAGGAAAACTGGCAATTATCTGGAACAAAAAAAATAAAATTTTACAAAAGCTGTGATCACACTAATGATGTAGAAGAAAAAGTATTACTTATCAGTAGTGCATCTATGAATAATTCATTTTAAATAATCAATGCTTACTATGTATAGTAAATCTGTCTCTTACTATATGTGGAGGCCACAATCAAATGTGAACTCTAACTTGTCACAGGATTCTGCAATCCTGCCCCTGGGTGCAGGGGCAAATTTGGGTGCTCCTGAACTGAGTGCATATATGTTTACGAGGGTTATATCCTCTTGTGGTTTTGATCCCTTTAGTATTATGAAGTGGCACTCCTTATCTCTTTTTATAGCCTTCACTTTGAGGTCTATTTGGTCACTTATAAGTATTGCTACCCAAGCCTTTTTGTTTGTTTCCATTCGCCTAAAATTTTTCCATCCCTTCACTATCAGTCTGTGAGGTCTTTTTTTCTGAGGTGCGTCTCTTGTTAAAGGCAGATGTGTTGGTCATATTTTCTAATCATTTCAGCTACCCTATGTTTTTTACTGGAGCATTTCAATCCATTTACATTTAAGGTTATTGTTGTCAGATACTTGTTTGTCGCTATTTTTATTCTTTATGCCTGTGTTCCTTCTTCCCTTCCTATTTCTTCTTTTTACAGCAGACCCTTTAGCATTTCTTGCATTAGTGGCTTGGTGCTAATAAATTCCTTTAGCCTTTTTTATTCCTATGAAGCTCCTTATTTCACCTTCAATTTTGAATGATGATAGGCTTGCTGGTTATGGTAGTCTTAGATTCAGTCCCTTGCTTTGCATCACTTTGTAATTTTCATTCCATTCCCTTTGGGCCTGATGTGCATTTGTTGAGAAATCAGTCAATAGTCTGATGGGAGATCCCTTATAGGTAACTTCCTCTTTCTGTCAGCCTTTAAAATTATTACTTTGTTGGTGGTGTTTGCCATTTTAATTATGATGTTTATTGGTGTCAGTCTTTTGGGGTTCATCTTGTTTGGGACTCTGTGAGCTTCTTGAGCTTGTGTGAGTTTTTTTCCCCCCAGTATCAGGGAACTTTTCTGTCATTATTTCTTCAAACAAATTTTCTATTCCTTGTTCAGTTTCCCCTCCTCCTATATCCCTATTACGTGGATGTTGTTTTGTTTCATGTTGTTCTAAAGTTCCCTTAGGCTCTTCTCCTGCTTTTTACGTTTTTTGTTTGTTTGTTTGTTTTTTGGGTTTTTTTGTTTTGGATTTTTTTTCAGTTGCTGCTCTGCTTGGGTGTTTTTTTCCTACCTTGTCTTCTAGCTCACTGATGCAGATCTCAACATCTTCTATTCTATTGCTGATGCTTTCTATTGTGTTCTTTATTGCAGTGATGTCATTCTTCATTTCTTCTTGGTTATTCATTTCCTTTTGATTCTTAGACATGTTGCTGAATTTGTCTTCTACCCTTTTCAGCATTCTTATGACCATTACTCTGAATTCTTTCTCTAGAAATTGCTTGCCTCCATTTTGTTTACTTCCTTTTTCTTTCATAGGAGGGCTGTTTCTTTGTCTCCCCATTTTTGTTCTTCTCAGGGTCTCTGGTTATGTGGCTCACTCTCATTCTCCAGATGTGCTCTGTCCTTCCTGGCCATGGATCATCTCACCAGCCATGTTTAATTTGCCTATTCTGGGTGGATGTCATTTGATTTAGTTGTTTCTTCTAATTGCTACGGGAGAAGACGCAGAACACGTCTGCTTATTCAGCTGCCATTTTGTCTCTTCCTTTCCCCCCAGAGAAACTGTTCATGAGCCCGTGGTTGGGGAGGCTGAAGTCTCAGTGTTCGTGAGTTTGCAGCTGAGGCAGCAGGTCCCTGGCTGGTGTGGCTATAGGGTTCAGGGTGGTTTCTAATGGCTTCCCCAGAAGAAGCGAGGCTAGTCTCCCAGTCACAGCAGCTCTCTCCTTTAAAATGGCCTGGTCTCTGTGGCAGAGCAAGCTGCCCTGGGGGAGATTGCAACAGTAGTAGTAGCAGAGACTTCCCAACTAGGGGAGCCTAGTTCTCCAGCCACCAAAAAATCCTGCAGAGTAATACTCCCTCACTCATATACATGCCCCACATGTCCAAACACTCTCCTTTCACTTCCTCACTCACTCTCTCAATAGCCATTATTGTTAAAAGTAACCACTATACAATAAGGTGCTAGTAAATGATTACTATTAGTTCTACTTAAAGAATGCTAAAGAATTAATCAGTTAATGAGGTGTATCAAAAAATAAGAAGAGAGAAATATTCAAGAAGTATTTTGAACTTTACTTGGTATTGCTGTAACTTGCAGAGATAACAGGTACTTGAGGTGTTTAACATTTGACAAAATAATGTTCACAAATAGAAAATTATACTTTTTCTAGAGATTTGCCTTCACCAAAAACACACATGATTTTATTAATATGAATCATGATTAAATCAATACTGAATATATAAAAATGAGATATTCTTGGGCACATTTTGCCAAAAAATATTTAATATGTTTATCACAAAGATTTTATTTTTTATTGTGAAGTTTTAAAAATTGTTGTTTTCTGATTTTTTAACTATAAATAATATATAATAGGTACAATAAAAATTTAAAACCAATATTATAATTTGATGACTTAAAGGCAACTTGATTTATTCAATTATTTTATGTTTTCACCAGTGGGGTCCCTTAGCCTGATCTGTAGGATCTGGCTGAAACCAGCTCTCCAATATCCCCCAAGGAGTCTTAGATTGCAAAAGAGAGCAGTCCAGGCTTATGGACCCCAATGGTGCACAATCAGGACCGGGGGGGGGGGGGGGGCGGAATGTGAGAGGTTGGCAGCTGGGGAGGGACCACAGGAGGGCTTTGGGGCATGTCAGTCCTGTCTCATTCAGTCCTGACTGGCAGCACCCCAGAAGCAAGCTAACCTACCTATCAACTATCTGTCCCCTGGTGGTCAGTGCATGTCATAGCAAGCCATTGAATGGCCTTATAATATCATTAGCATATTATGCTTTGATTGGTTGAACTGACAATTGGATGACTGGATACTTAGCATATCAGGCTTTTACTATATATTATTGATTTTATATTTTAAAAAGAAATTTAAGATATTTGTTAGAAATTGTGTTGGTTTAAATTACATAAATGATGAATGTTTTGTCTAGTAAAATATCATTGCATATAACACAAGTAGTTAGGAAATAGTGTAATGCAAAGTTTTATCTTCCTGACAAGGCTATTTTTTCTCATAATTTTGAAAAAAGCAAGATTACATCAAGTTTTAACTATTTCTATTTTAATACAAGTTCCACTGGCTTACTTGATTGCCCAGGCAGAAGGTACATTTTTTGACATTTTGAAAATTCCCTTAGCAACATGTTTGCAATGCATTGTACTCTGCCAATTACGATCATTCCAGCTCATTAGGTGCTGTCTGGAAACAAAAGGAATGAAGCAGAAATACTCCCTCCTGATACATTATTTTGGGGGGCTCGGCATTACAGAATTAGCAAATGTTATTCAGCATCTTTAACTATCCTTAGTGAAGAAGAATGGAAAACTAATGATTACCCCTCTCTGTAATTTAAATGGATTGATGGTGCATGAAGTGATTAAATATATAAAATACAAAAAGACAGACAGGACCATCTGTTTTATATATCCATTATCCTATATATTTTATTTTAGGACTTCATTTAAAAAGATAGTATTGTGCACCTGAAATCCATATAATGTTGTTAACCAGTGTTACCCCAATCAATTCAATAAATAATTCATTGAACTGGTGTGGAAATCCTTTTCACGTCCTGCGTGTCCAGGGTTCCCATGTCAGGGTTCAGCTTCTAGAGAAGACTGCACACAAATGAAGAGAGACTAGAAAAACATTCATTTTTTGGGAATAATGGGGGCCAGGCAGGACTCCACCTCAAGGGGAGGATGCTACCAGCTCTGGTTTTCCTATCCTCTTTTATTAAGGCTAAGTGATACATCCATGTCCTTTAGGTCAGGAAGTTCCAACAATGAAATCAACCAGCAAGAATTACCATAAGACAAAAGGTGTGGAAGCTTTTACAATTACCAATGTGTCACCTAAACAATATGTGAATAGTTCATACTTAACATAAGACTAAAGGAGGGGCACCTAAAGTGTCACCTAAACAGTGAGTAAACAGATCCATTAAGCTTGGACCAGGTTTCCTGTTTGTTCTATTTACATCTCTATTGGTGAGGCAATGTCTGGCTTCCTGCAAACTGGTATACTAGTAGTGTACTTAAAAGGTGAAACACTGACATATATCGTTAATTAAAAACTTATCTTTAATAACATTTCAGTAACATTTATATTAACTCTAAAATATAGCTCTTATTTCATATTGCTGTAATCCTCAAAAATACTATCATTAGAAAACCTGACATATAATGTAACAGAAATGCTTACAATGCAAGTAATTGTGTGCAAGTTAAATGAATTTTTGTCTTTCAGAAGCTGTTTTCACAAATATATTATTTTATCTGAAAAACTGCTGTTAATAAAATATTTGAATTATATCCCAATGTCCACTATTAATAAAAACATCTCAAGATTTAAACAAGCTGATTAGGATTACCTTTATTTACAGAGTAATAGAGTATTTACTTAACTATGCAAAAGAACTATTTTTCATATGTTTATAGCAAGAAACAACAGTATGAGGGTAGAGTTTGAACAATAAATATAAAACAGTAAATCTACATTTACTACAAAGGAATAGAAAAGGTTATGGAGTTGGCCAGCCTGGGACCCGCAATAAAGTAGAAAGATGTGCTACATAATTCAACTGCCCGCAGAGGAGCCTTTATATAATTTATAAAATATAAGTTAGTCTTACTCTAAAAAAAATAGAATCTTTTTAGAAGTATTGAAAATATTTTTTAAAATAACATGGAAAACAAAAGAATGAACTAAACACTCCAGCCTCTCTCTCTGTTGAGAATAGTTACAATTTGTAAAAAGAAGTCTTACTCCCTGGAAATAAAGTAGAGAGCATCTTTTTATAAATATTTCTTTTAATAAAACAAACATGTGAAAATAGGAATTTATATAACACTATTGTCAGTATCTAAATAATTCTGTTTGTATTGTTGTATTATGTAGTACCAGGTTTCAAATGAAACAAAGGAAACTACTGTAAACATCAAGAAAGCAGCCTCCAGGATATGATATCTAAAGCACAAACAACAAACTTTAAAATAAATATGTGTACATCAAACTGAAACACTTCTATACAGAAAAAACAGAAAAGAGGCCTGGAGTGGGGCAGTGGCAGGGTCAAAGGAAATATCTATTATACTTTCAAGTATAAAGGTAAATTTAAAATATTATAAGTCTATATATAGAAGAAGAAAAAAGTTTGAGGAATCACACTACCTAATATGAAACTATACAAGGCTATAGTATTCAAAACAGCATGATAGTGATAATGATGACAGAATCTTTATATGGTTTATTATCTCATATTTAGAGCTCCCAACCCCAAATCTATTTTAGCAATAATTTAAATCACAATTGTTTTTTTTTAAACTAATGATCCTTAATAAGAGCTTAAATTAATTAGTTGACTAGTTGTTGTGGAACTTTATTTTTTAAATTAGTGGTTACCAACCTTTTTAAATTTTAAGACCCTATTAGAGTAGTACAACATATTGAGGAACAAAACTTTTTATTTATTTGACTTATACCTATAGATATTTACCATGTTAGAAATAAAGACAGAATTTTTAAAAGTACTAATTTAAAGTGATAATAGTAAGTCTATTATCCAAACATTTTATGAAATAGAACTATATCTTTAAAACTAACTAAAATACTGGGGCTAGCAAAACTGCAATTTGTAAAATTTTATTAGAGGAAGTGCCTGATTTCAAACCCAAAATTTAACATATTGCTTGATTCAGTTTTAAAGTACTATTCTTAATATCAAAAAGAGCATCAGTACTTATCATATATATTATTATTATTATTATTATTATTATTTTTAAAGTACTGTTCTAGATTCTTTTTTTAAAATATATATTTTATTGATTTTTTTACAGAGCAGAAGGGAGAGGGATAGAAAGTCAGAAACATCGATGAGAGAGACATCAAACAGCTGCCTCTTGCACGACCCCTACCGGGGATGTGCCCGCAGCCAAGGTACATGCCCTTGACTGGAATCGAACCCGGGACCCTTCAGTCCGCAGTCCGATGCTCTATCCACTGAGCCCAACCGGTCTCGGCTATCATATATATTTTTAAAAAAATTCTCCTGCCCCCTCTCACCAGCTATATTAACTATCTGGACTATACTGTTATAATAGCAAACATAAGAACTGCTCTCTGGACTTCATTGCTTAATTTGTTATTTTTGTTCTTTGAATTCACACATGTACAAAACATATTACCTAGGGTTAATGTATTACAATTTATTTTATTGTACAAAACTCTGATTTTGGCAAAAATCCAATGTGGCTTTAACAATATATATATTCACCCTATGATGTGTTTGTCATAAAAGAAATATTAAAGCTGGAAAATATAAATTAGTTTTAGTTTATAAGTCATAAATAATGTCTTTATAACTTGATGTGTATAGACTATTAAAAAGCCAAATATAGGAAACAGTATTAAACCCTAAACATAATTGACTCATGATAAATTAAGGTTATGATGATACACCAAGTTCCAGAAGTGCCCTGTCTAAATCCCTTCATTAAAGGCATATTAATTATTTCTTCATAAAACTGGAAAGATAGTCTAAGAAATTGAACAAAACAAAAGGAAAAACTTTAATGTATTAGTTTCCTTTCTCTGCCTTTGAGCTATGCTTTTGCTATTTTAAATGTTTCAAAAAGTTGGCATCTATTGCATTCTGTAATGAAATGTCTTCCAATTTTTAAGTAACCTAGTAATCAATGAGACAGCTGAAAGAGACTCCCACTAAAAATGCTACAGTTAGAACAGATAAAGATTCTTTGAGCTATACAGACCTATTTATTGGTGTAGTTGGCCTACCTAAGCTGGTAGTTTAGCCACATAATTAACCTTATGCTCACACCCATTAATGGCACACTCTTCTCAAGTGAATAAAGTTGCAATGGTGGGAAAGCTGTTTACCTTTCAATGCTCGACTTATAATAGAAAGATATCCTTTAATATTTCTTGCTGATGTTACAGTCAATACATACATATATATGTAAATATTTTATTTACATTTATTACACACACACACTAGTGGCCCAGTGCACGAAATGCGTGCCTGGGGTAAGGGGCAAGGGGTTGTGTCCCTTAGCCTGGCCTGTATCCTGTCTAATCTGGGACCTCTGTGGGATCGGGCCTAAACTGGAAGTCAGACAACCCCCTCTCAATCCAGGACTACTGGCTCCTAACTGCTCACCTGCCTGCCTGCCTGATCTCCCTTAACTACTCTGCCTGCTGGCCTGCTTGGCCCCAACTGCACCCCCTTGCCAGCCTGATCTCCCCCAACTGCCCTCCCCTCCTGGCCTGATCACTCATAACCGCCTCTGCCTCAGCCCCGCCACCATGACTTTGTGTGGAAGGACATCTGGAATGTCTCATGGTCTAATTAGCATATTACCCTTTTATTAATATAGATGTGTGTGTGTGTGTGTGTGTGTGTGTGTGTGTGTGTGTGTGTGACCACCGCTATTGATTTTTACAGAAAGTGGAGGGGATGAGGAGAGACAGAGAGACACATTAATTGGTGGCCTTCACATGCACCCTGACCAGGGCCGGGGATTAATCCTGCAACCAGGGTACATGCCCTTGACCAGAATTGAACTCAGACTCTTAGGTCCACAGGCAAACCCTCTTCCCACTGAGCCAAACTGGCTAAGGCAAACCAATGAGTATTAGTGCATTGTATAAAATATCAAATATTGGAAACCAAACTATGTTTAAATGGGGAAAGGGTAACTACGACATATCCATATGATAGAATACTATGCAGAATTAGAAAAACATATTTGTGTAAATTCAAAATGTATTTAGAGATATATTAGTAGGTGAAAAGTAAGGTAGAGAATAGTATCATGATATTTGTATTAAATATACAACATTGATAAAAGTGAGGTTTCTTAAGTGTGATATTTCATTTCCTGTGCTTTTCAGATATTGTTCAATATTTATTCAAAATATTTCCACCTTTTTTACACACATAAAAATGAGTTTATCATTCATGCTAAAACTAGGAAAATAATCTCAAGTATTTTAATTTATTGTATTATATTTAAAAAATAACATACCACAGTTTTATTCAAAAATCTTTATTCATTAAATTATTCCAACTTACAGGTAGCTACTGTCATTGCCACTAGAAAGATCAGAGAGATACTTAGAGTTTAAGCTTGTTAGGGGGATTCAGTTTTCAAATTCAGGTAGTCTAGACCTAATGTCAAAAATTTAATCACATGAATGACTGCTTCTTGGGGGAAAAAATCAATATAGCTGACCCAGAATGACAAGGTCATGCTTTATGCTAGAGTAGTTCACAGTTTGGAAGGTCAGATTGAAAGCCTATGCACTATATAGATGTACATAGGGATATGGATATAATATAGATAAGATTATACAGATGCAGATAAACATACATAGATCTCCAATAACAAGGAGCTTGAATTTAAGTTATTCCAAATTAATGTCTATTTTTTTAAGAATAAAGCAGGAATAAGACTAATGATCTGATCCATAAGAACTTTCCTCCACAAAGGACAAAAAAAAATAACATTAAAACAATTATACTGACAATGACAAATGACAATCCATCGAATGTATTCACAAACAGCAAGTACATCATACAGAAATATCTGTATTGGTTCAAATTAGATGACAAATGCAAATTTCTAAAACTGAGATTACCCGATTTTAAATATTCTGTGAAATTAAAAAAGAAAGACTTTTCTTTTGTGCCTTTCCAACTCTCTCAGGAGCACTGAGGCTTAATTTTTCTCCCTCTTCTTTTAGTTAATTCTAGTTTAGAATCTATCTCTATATTGTTTTTGAAATTCCTTCTGCTTCTCTGCTGAATTCTAGAAAATTTGGCTTCATCTTCCATAGTTAACATCATTATGCTACAAGAAAAGATTTGAATCTAATGATTTCAGCATCAGTACAATGAAAATAATAACAATCTGAGAAACTAAGATGGCGGTATAGGTAAACACCTAAACTACTGCCTCCCACAGAAATTTCAAAACTATAACTAAAAGACGAGACACCATCCAGAACTACAGGAAAGCTGGCAGTGTGGAGATTCTACAACTAGAAGGAAAGGAAAAAGCACATTGAGACTCAGAGGAGCTGCAAAAGGCTAAGATACAGAGGTATGTGCTGAGAGGACTGGCGACTGAGTGAGTGGCTGGCTTTCTCAAGCAGGAGAGAGAGAAAAACTTCCAACTTTGCTAAACTCCAGTTCCAGGTGAGACTCTTGGAACCCAGACTCATTTGGGGAGAAACTGGACTGTCTGGCAGTGAGCGAAACTCCAGGGTGGCTTTCTCTCAGAGGTGCTTGCAGTATTTACCAAGGGACACTGCGACTCAGGGCCTCATAGGGCAGGGCTAATGGGAAGCCAAGGCTGTCTTCTCCACCCTGAGACTCCACCTTATCCAAGCTGAGCACAGAGGCTTTTGCAATTTTGCAAGTCTCATATCATAAGGGTGTCTCCTGCATAGAAATTCTCCCAGTATAGTCATAGCTGATTCTCACAGCCAATTGGCCTGGAGGTCCATTCCTCCCAGTGATACCAACAACAATCAACACTTAACTACAACAAGGCTATGAACTCAGTCCATGAAGAGGTGCACCAAGAGTGTCCACCTCAGATAATTGGGGAGGCCGACCCACTGGACCACATATGACACCTACCACACAAAGGTAATCTACCAACTCAGGAAAGCAGCAAAAATACAGATACAAAGAAACAGATCACAAATGAAAGAAATGGAGGAAAGTAAATGACTGAATATAGAGTTCAAAACCACAGTTATAAGGTTTTTCAAGAATTTCCTAGAAAAGGCCAATAAATTTAGCAAGACCATGGAGGATATGAAAAAGGACCAACTAGAAATTAAACATACACTGACTGAAATAAAAAATATTATACAGAGACCTAACAGCAGACTAGAGGACTGCAACAATCAAGTCAAAGATTTGAAATACAAAGAAGCAAAAAACACTCAACCGGAAAAGCAAAAAGCAAAAAGAATCTAAAAATTTGAAGTTAGAGTAAAGAACCTCTGGGACAACCTCAAGCATACCAACATCCAAATATGGGGGTGCCAGAAGAAGAGAGAGAGCAAGATACTGAAAACCAATTTGAAGTAATAATGACTGAAAACTTCCCCCACCTGGTGAAAGAAATAGGCTTACAAGTCCAGGAAGTGCACAGAACCCCAAACAAAAGGAATCCAAAGAAGACCACACAAAAACACAGCATAATTAAAATACCAAGAGCAAAAGACAAAGAGAGAATTTTAAAAGCAGCAAGAGAAAAATAGTTAATTACCTACAAGGGAGCACCTATATGATTGTCAGCTGATTTCTCAACAGAAACTATGCAAGCCAGATGGGAGTGACAAGAAATAGTCAAAGTGGTGAATAGCAAGAACCTACGACCAAGATTACTCTACCCAGCAAAGCTATCATTCAGAATGGAAGGTCAGATAAAGAGCTTCACAGATAAGAAGAAGCTAAAGGAGTTCATCACCGCCAAACAAGCTTTAAATGAAATGCTGAAAGGTATTCTTTAAGAAGAGGAAGAAGAAGAAAAAGGTAGAGATAAAAATTATGAACAACAAATACATATCTATCAACAAGTGAATCTAAAAATCAAGGGTATTAAAAATCTGATGAACAGAATAAAGTGATGAATATAATATAATCAGGGGCATAGAAAGGGAGTGGACTGACAATTCTCAGGGGGGAAGAGGAGTGGGAGGTGCAGCAAGAGACCTATGGATGAGGACAGTGGTAGGGAGGTTAGGGCAGAGGGTGGAGTGAGAACTGCATGGAGGGGCTCTATGGTGGGAAAAAAGAGGAACACCTATAATAATATGAACAATAAAGATTTATTAAATTTTTAAAAAATAATAAAATAAAAATTTTAAGAGTCAAAAAATAAAGTAACAACCAATGAATATATTCATTCATCATGGTAATCATTTTGACTACCAATTATATGAATTTAATTCTACTAGGGCTGCCAGTTATTAGTTTGTAGATTATATTGCTTTGTTTTTCTTCTACTAATATGAGAAAATTCACTTTAAGTGTTAACATTTGTCACTATATGGTTAGATCCCTATGTAAAACTGTAATTTACTGCTATGAAAAGGAGCTACTTTTGAAATAATAACCAAAACTCAGACCCACTGACATTAAATTGCCCTGTCATCTCATTTTTGAAAACTATATGTACTAGTATATGCTCATATAAACAATGATTTGTATGAGAATTAGGTAATATAGAAAAATAAAAAAAAATGTTTCATATAATTAGTTAGCCCTAAATTAATTATAATTTCTTCTATGGAAAGAATTTTGTATTCATTCAAACTTTGAAATTTAAGAGAAAAATGTATGCAAGATTGTATACTAAAGAACAACCTTAAACAAGTAATAGAAAACTGCTTTTATTTTTGCAATTTCAGAAGACAGTTTAAACAACTATACATTATATGATCAACAAAAAGTAAATGAGTAGAATTATAGCTCTGTTCCATTTCTCATTAAAATGTTTCTTTTAAAAATGATCTGGAAAAAGAAACTTTAAGTAAATAAAGTGGAAATTGAAGTTTATAGTTTCTTCATGGATAAATTTCAATGAATGAAATGAGTTGTATACAATTATATTCTTCTGTTCTTTATGATTTTCAAGATATATTTTACATCCCAAAGGTCTTTCCACAACTTGTTACTAAAATTACTGATGAACTTAATTATATTTAGTTTTGTTCATTTTTTTACTGTATTCAAGACTAATTAAATTATAAATGATAGGAATTCAGACACATTAAAATGTAATTATTTTTATGAATGTTAATAGGTACTTTTCAATTATATATAATAATTTTACAAATGAAAAGACTGTCCAAAGTCTAGTCTCTTTTGTCACCAAATATTTGTCCCACTTTACATTATGATCCTTCCTTAATGCCCTCCCCACGTGGTAACCACAATTCTGTTGTCTGTGTCAATGAGTTTGCTTGTTGTTTTCTGTTTTATATCCCACATGCATGAAATCATATGGCTCTTGTCCTTTCCATGTAACTTATTTCACTTAGCATGAATGTTTTCACAAATGGAAATATTTCATGCTTTTTATGGCTGAGTCGTACTCCATTATACACACACACACACACACACACACACACACACTAGAGGCCCAGTGCATGACTTTCATGCACCCCAGTCCCTAGGCCCCCAATATTCATGTATATATGCATTTTTTGTTATTGTTAATCCTTACCTGAGGACATTTTTTATTGAAGGCAAGAGGGAGAGAAACATGAATGTGAGAAAGACACATCAATTGGTTGCCTCCTAAACATGCCCTGACTGGATCCACTGGAAACAACGCCTCTGACAGGGCCGACTGCTGGTGGCCCACTGGGCTCAAGTGTGGGGCATACCATATCTGTTTCTGCTTCCACTTCTGGTAGAGGCCAGATGTAGCGTCCACTTTCTGTCTTGATCTTCTACTTATCCTCCTGTCCTGACTGTCACAGAAACCACTTCTTCTGGTCCCACATGAGCTGCTGCCAGCCCCTGGCCAGGTTCCGGGCCTCGTCCCCCATCAGGTCCAGGACAGCACCTGCCAACTGCTGCTCAAAGGCACCCCTGTCCCCACCAATGCTCAGGACACGTTCACTGTCAAAGTCCTTGGGCCGATAGGGGACATAGAAATCCTGGTCCAGCAGCCAAGTCTCTTCCTTCTACCTCTTGGCTCCTCACTCAGGTCCTGGCTACATGGGCTAGAGGCCCACAGCCTCTGAGAAGACATCTTCCTCCCAGCTCTTCCCTCTTCCCCTCTCCTTCCTCCCACCCCTCTTCCTTCTTCCCCTCTCCCTCTCTCTCCTCCCCTCCCCCTTCTCCTCTTTCCAAGGCTGCCACACTGAAGAGCTAGGGGCTGGGCCAGCCATGCTCTCCTGCCTGCCCTGCTGGAAGCTGGCGATGGCCTTGCAGTCCTTCTCCTGCTTGGCCACATCACCTGGCTGCTCAGATCCCGGCTGGAGGCTTTGATCTCAAAGATGGATTCCCACGAGTGGTACTGCTTGATGCTGTCCACGAGCCTCAGCTGCTGCAGCTTCTTCTCCTTGAAGCTTGAGCTAAAGATGGGGTGCAGGACCAGGCCCATGAGGTCCAGCTCCTTGGCCTGTTTGATGGAGGACACTGGCCATCAAAGCACGTACTACTGCTAGGTGTTGTGGGCCACACAGCCCAAGCCCTGAAGCGGCAGCAATGCCTCCAGGGTGTTCCGCAGGCCGCAGTCCTAGTGTCCACCACGCTCTGTGGTGTCCGGCCCAGCACGCAGTCCCCCCCGACTACACTGAGGGCTCCTCCTGGGGGAGAGTGAAGGTGAGGGCACGGCCCAGGAACAGGTGCAGGTCCAGCAGGTGGGGACCTGATCTGCAGCCACCAAGGAGTAGGTGTGCCACTTCGGCCAGCCGGCCACATGACCCACGTGGTGCAGAAAGAGCCTGCCCTCTCCAGGAAGCTGAAGTTGATGACGTTGTCCAGCAAAGGGATGCCCTGGCCCTGAGCCACTAGCTCAGTAATGGTGAGTGTGAGAACTTGCCATGGGTGAACTTGGCCAGGTTGATCTTGCAGACTGTCTGGTCCAGGGCGCTGTAGATGTGCGCACAACTCACTGCTGGAATGGCCTTGGCAAGCAGAGGGGAAGCAGAAGCTCAACCCCTGAGCGAGGTTGGGGGCGGCCAGGGGGAGGGATCGTGGGCCACTGGGGAGGCCAATCAGGCAATTTGCCACAACAGTGTGCATCATAATGACTGGTCATTCCACAATTCACTTGATTTGCATATTAGACTTTTATTATATAGGATATATATGTATTACATCTTCTTTATCCACTCATCCATCAAGACAATTCGGGCAAAATAAATTAAAGCAAAAAATACATGAATGGGACTACAGACAGCTCCAACATGCGGTTATTATCCAAAATACAGAAAGAACTCATACAACTCAATAAAAACAAAAACAACAACAACAACAACAACAACAACACACACACACACAATCTAAAAAATGGGCAGAAGACCTGAACAGACACTTTCCTCAAAAGACATATAAATGGCCAACAGATAATAGATGCTCAATAGAAAAGATAACAAACTTTATTAGCTATGAAGGGAAATGCAAATCGAAACCACAATGAGATACTTCCTCACACCTTTCAGAATGGCTGTTATCAATCAAACAAGATATAAGTCTTGGACAGAATATGGAGAAAAAGGCATCCCCATCCAGTTTTAATGGTAATGTAAATTAACACAGTATCTAAAGATGTTAAGGAAGAAGGATGATGGTCAAGGATCTAAGATGCAAGAAAGAGCAATATGTGCTCAAGAGTGTGTGCTTTGCACATACATATAAGTATATACAAAAACCAGGAAAAGTATGTTTCAAAGACAAAAAGGGAACCTTTATTCTTAAATGCTTTTAAGAATAAACATGCTATGAAGTACAATTTATTGCTTTAAATTGCATTGATAAGAAAGATTTTATTTAGTATAAATCAGAAAAGGTTTCTAATCACGTTTGCTGCCTTCATATTACATTCAATTAAAAAATAATTCAAGAATTATATTTCATTTTTGAATTCATCCAAAATTCTAATTATTCCTTTTTATAAAATAGACATTTTTTCCCAATTAGTTTCCAAACTATGTAAAGTTTAAATAGAGAATTATATGATCAGAAAGGATTTTTGCATTTCAAATACTTGAATTCATCAATTCACAATTCAGTTACCCACAAAAACTTACTTAGCATAATACACACACACACACACACACACACACACACACACACACACACACACGGCTAATGTACTAAGTGTCCGACCATCTGATTGGTTGCTATGACGTGCACTGACCACCAGGGGGCAGGCACTCAATGCAGGAGCTGCTGAGCTGCAGTGACTTGGCAGCTGTGGTTCTCAGGTGAGACACCCCAAAATCAGAGAAGAGGAAGCCCAATTCCTCACGAGGCCATGAGAATCCACCTTCGGCTGTGGATTATGTTGTTGCTGGGGCACTGTCAGCCAAATCTGGTTTACCACACCCTGTATGACAGAGACCTTACAGAATGGCCTCTTGCACTCCAGGACCCCTCTGGGGATATTGGAGAGTCGGTTTTGGCCCAATCCCCACAGGGCAAGAGGCCGAGGCACCCCACTCATTCTCCAAACGCCCTTCGAACCATGGTGCCACCCCAGGTACGGCTGTCAGGGGAGGGACTGTGGGAGGTTGGCTCCAGAGCATGTCCTGCCCATCTGTCCCAGTTCCATCCCGCAGGCCACCTTCTAATTAACTTCTTTTCCATGTGCATGAATCTGTGCACTGGGTTACTAGTATAGAAATAACCATCTTAGGGCTGATAATGGAAAAAATAAAATGCAATAACCACTAGTAAGAGAATCACTTAAAACGGAGTCAGGAGGCCACTGAGAAATATGATCTATGCAAGTTTCATGTCTCAGTTCTTGGAACTGTGGTTAAGTTGCTGACCTATTGATGAACTCAGCTCAAGGCTGAACTGCAAACATCCTGGATCAATGATTGCTACATGGACATACTGTATTTCCTGGCATATAAGACGACTTTTTAACCCAGGAAAATCTTCTCAAAAGTCGGGGGTCGTCTTATACGCCAGGTGTAAAAATATCGTAGCTTGTAGTTATGATGGGCGTTGCTAACTCGCCAGGGATTTGCCCAGCACTTGCTCTCTCTCTTGTTTGTTATCTTCCCCCTATCATCATCAGTTCCAGTCATCTTATACTCCAGAAAAGGTGGTATATGAACTTTATTTGCTCCTCATCTTCTGCATGCTTCATCTTGAAAGCATCCCATCCCTTTCAACAACCTGCATCATCCTCTTGCCCAGTGGGCCTAACCATCCCAGCTGATATAGTCAACATGCCTCATTTATGAAGAACCTAACTGAGAGCAGCTCTTTTAAACCCTGCCTTTCTTCGTTCCCATTAGAGCACAACTAATGTTTGCTGTCTCCATCTATACCTCCCAACTGAAATCCCTCGTTTTGCTCAAGTAAATGCCTTTAACTTTTTATTACAATCTAAGCCTTTTTATTGTGGGTTAACAGGGCATAAATAAGGTAAAATCAACTAATTATAAGTACAAATAAAGTTATAAAATACAATTTTAAAATTTTTATCTATGATTACAAGTTAATAACCACATTTTCTAAAAACGATACCATAAAACAACATACATACATTTAAAAATTTTTAAAAAACTATAAAGCAGAGTAAAAAATGGAATGTTAGCAGAATTAGTTAGGGTGATAATGATCACTCAATTCAAATTGGGTAAAGACACTTAACTTTGGCTTTCTTATCCACTGTTCTTAATACATTATGAGAGTTTCCCTTGATAAAAGAGGAGGATTCAGTCTTCAAAAGTTTGCATTACAAACCAGGGAGAATTACAGAAAAGAAAAGCCTAGTTTATTGGACAAGATCCTTTAAATTCTTTTTTCAGTGGCACAGACCCTTAAACTAGTTCAGACTTCTGGCTTCATGTATTGTGAGTGACCGCAGGACAAAACTCATAATAGTTAAAACAGTGGAAAAGAAGACAAAAGTCAGAGTATTTTTACCCAGTTTGACATTAAATGATTGTTACACAAGGAAAATCTTTTAATATCACACTGTTTCCTCTCCCTTCTAGTTTAAGCTTTATTTTCCCCATAAAAGTTTTTACATAAATGAGACTTTGGAGGAACCTAGTCACCAGTGCCTTCTTTCTCTGTGATGCTTGCTGGGATTCTGCAGAGCTTCCTTTCTTTCTGTTCCCATCAGTCCTTTAAAGCTGTGGTCAGCAAAATGCAGCTTGTGAGCCACATGCAGCTCTTTGGCCCCTTGAGTGTGGCTCTTCCACAAAATACGACGGCCTGGGTGAGTCTATTTTGAAGAAGTGGTGTTAAAAGAAGTTTAAAAAATTTGGCTCTTCAAAAAAATTTCAATGGTTGTATTGTTGATATTTGGCTCTGCTGACTAATGAGTTTGCCGACCACTGTTTTAAAGGATAACTTCCCACACAATTTGCCTTTACATTCCCAGATAGGACACATCCCCAAACCGCTGCATTTGTTTCCACACAATTTTTAAATTCTTTTATTTTGTCTCTCCAATGTTGAGTGCAGTGATCCTCCAGGGTTTTCATCTCTTATCAAGAATTTTTAACTCAAGCTGTACTTTCCCTTTCTGGTGTGACCCTCTTTGATACGATCTATGTGTCTCCTCTATGAGGAACCAGACAGAGCCTCCTCTATTGTGGTCAATCCTAAACTAATTACTTGAAAGGTTTTAAATCAGTTTAGAGAATTACTGTGTGACTGCCTTCCCCATTCACAAAAAGTACTTTAAAGTTTGTGATATTCTCTGTACTCTAGTTATGCTGTAGTCATGGAAAACAGGTGATGCTTTATATCTTTGTCCATATTAACAGTTCATGAAAGATATTGTTGCCAGTGATTTTTTTGGTAGTAACCAGGCCAAATATAATTAACTATACTATATTTCCATGTTTTCTTCTTGCACAATTTACTTTGTTCCTCTATCCTTTGTAATTCCTTAATCTAGAATTTAGATCTGGGTGTTTTTTTAAATCATTTTTTAGTCTGTGTACTTCATTTTTATTATAATAGAAGGTGAATAATATAAGGTTGTCAAATCTTAAGCAAGCCAATTACATTCAGGTGGTCAAGCTGATGAGAATTAGGTATCTTTATTATAATAATTATAAATAAATAAATATATATATCCTATCTAATAAAAGAGTAATATGCAAATTACCCATACCTCCACTACACACACAAGCCATGCCTACCAGCCATGCCCACCAGTCAATCAGGAGCAAATATGCAAATAAACCCAACTAAGATGGCTGCAGCCACTGAGAGCAGGATGGAGGCTTGGGTTTCCCTGGCGATGGAGGAAGCCAAGCTTTTCGCTTGCCTTTCCCTGCTCAGGCCTCTGCTTAAGACTATAAAGTTTCAATTATAGAATCCCAACAGAAATGACAACAGCCACAGAGCAAGCAGAAGGCTTGGCTCTGCTCTAGGCTACAAAGTTTCAATTGTAGAAGATACATAAATCCAAGATACCAGGAACTCTGCTTGAGTCGCAGGGGAGTGTGGGAAGCCTGCAAACCACCATAGACCCCTCACCCAGGCAGCCCCATATGCCAAGGGAACCCCCACTCTGATCTGGGACACTCTTCAGGGCAAACGAGCTGGCCCCCATCCATGAACCAGGCCTCTATCTTATCTAATAAAAGAGAAATTTGCATATTGACCATCACCCCAAGATGGCTGCCCCCATGTGGTCAAATATTCTGTCCCCACGTGGACAAAAGATGGCCACCACAAGATGGCCAACAGGAGAGGGCAGTTGGGATGGACCAGGTCTGCAAGAAAGGGCAGTTTTGGATGATCAGGCCAGCAGAGGAGGGCAGTTGGAGGGACCAGGCCTGCAGGAGAGGACATTTAGGGGTTACCAGGCTGGCAGAGGAGGGAAGTATGGGGTGACCAGGGTTGCAGGGAATTGCAGTATGGGAGAGCAGCTCGGGGGGGGGGGGGGACCAGGCCTGAAGGGGAGGGCAGTTAAGAGTGATCAGGCCTGCAGAGGAGGACAGTTAGGGGCAAACAGGTTGGCAGGGGAGGAGTTAGGCATCAGTCAGGCTGGCATGCAGAAGCATATGGGGGCAATCAGGCAGGCAAACAGTTGGGAGCCAGCAGTCCTGGATTGTGAGAAGGATGTCCTTCGGCCACCGGGATTGGGCCTAACTGGGCAGTTGGACATCCCTCGAGGTGTCCCAGGGGATGCAGGCTGGGCTGAAGGACACCCCCCTTCCCTCTGTGCAGAAATTTCATGTACTGGGCCTCTAATATATATATATATATATATATATATATTTGCAATTTACCAATAAGAGGAAAGAAACAGAAATAAAATGTATTTTTCATCATCTGAAAAGTTTTTGTGAATAAAGAATAAATCTCTTAAATCCTGTCATTATTCTGAATATATATCATTATAATATTAATATGAATACACAAAGAAAAATAAGTTTCAAATTTCAGCAAAATATTAAGTTATATTAAATACATTCACTGCAAAGACCAACAAAATACTTAAAATATTAGATAGTTGAAAAAATCACTTTAGTCATCTATATTTTTCATAAAATATACATGTATTGATCATATCCAATACAATTTTCCTTAGAACTCATAAAATTATTTTTTTTGCTTATGTCCCACAACCTTTAGCATCCATCAGCTTGTTCTCTATGAATCTGTTTCTGTTTTGTTTTATTAAATTTGTTTGTTTTTAGATTCCATACGTAAGTGATATACGATATTAGTTTTTATCTTTCTGTGTCTGACATATCATTTATCATAATGCCCTCTATGTTTACCCATGTTGAAAAAAATGGTGAAGTGATTTCATTCAAAATTACTTTTTTTTAAAAAACATATTTTATTGATTTTTTACAGAGTGGAAGGGAGAGGGATAGAAAGTCAGAAACATTGATGAGAGAGAAACATCAATCAGCTGCCTCTTGCACAACCCCTAGGTACATGAGCCCTCAACCAAGGTACATGTCCTTGACCGGAATCGAACCCAGGACCTTTTAGACTGCAGGCTGATGCTCTATCTACTGAACCAAACCGGTTTTGGCCAAAATTACTTTGTTATTAGTGTACTGCCACATTAAGTATGCAGACTATTTAAGAAGGGAAGGCAGAAAAATAATATCCCATAAAACTTTAATTTATTTCAGAAAATAATGTTATGGTCTTGTGAAAAAGGAACTACTAATGTACTCATGATGAGAAAAATGTACAATTTACAAACTAGAAATTATATTTGATAAAAATTTTTCTAAGAATTTAAATAACTTTATAAAGGGAAAGAATAATATTCAATGATTAAAAAAACAAATGTCCATTTTTTAATATTTTGACTCTTAAAAAAATAGCTAAACTCAGAGAAATGAATAAAGGCAATGAAGCTGATTAGAAAATATGCATTCAGGGATGTTTGTACTTGTTCACACTTTCTCTCTCATTGTTCTTCAGAGCTAACGGGAGCCATAGATAAGTAAATGAATTGGAACAGAAGGAAAGGGTTTCTCCTGGGAGATGAAGCATAAGGAAGGTCACAGATCTCTTCTTGAAGCTATCAGTTTTAAATAGTTAGGTTTGCATGAAAGCACAAGCCTAACAAAGATGATCCCTGTAGGATCCTCTCAAGGTTTTAGATTGTATTACACAATGTCATTTCATGATGGAAGAATGTAAGACCAGGAAACCAGAATTTGTGCTTCAACTTTACCTCTGACTGCTATATCTAAGTGAGCAAAGCAGTTAGTGTTTGTTATCATTCCTCAATGATTCATTTGACATACACATCATAAATTTCCTGGATTGCAATGAAGATATGATATGTATATATTTGAAATTACAATAATTTACATAGTTGCATTATTTAAATGAAGGTACAAATATTTATAATTAAAATTACTATAATCTGAGTTATAATACATAATGCCTCCATCCAATATAACTTTATATTTGCTGCATGTTCTCTTTGGTTAAAATGTTTCCTCAATAATCTCTTATAAATTATATGTTGAGATGAATCTTTAGCAGCTCCAAATTTAGAGTATAGATTAAAAATTCCGTGTTTTACTATATAAATTATGCAGAATTTTCTTCACACTCATTTAAGTGAACAATTGTGTGATCTTCTTTGGTAATGGACTTAATTAATCAGAGAAGTCAAGTCTTTTAATGTGCCATCCACAGATTTTGAGAGTTCATTCTGTTACATGGGGATTTTGATGATGGATGTATTATGTCTAAATTACATTACTTTTGTCTTCCTAATTAAGTTTCTACTTTATTATTTTCAGTCATAATACACAGGAAATGTTACATTAAGTTTGGCAAAAACAAAGAAAATAAATGTGCCTTAAAGAGATGAAAATTATATATTTTTAATAAGCGTACCATATTGTACTTTAGTTTCAAAGAAGCTTTATTAATGTACTAGTATCTCAATATTTCTTTATGTTCTATTTCTATATTCATGTTACACAGACATCTCAATATTTGTAAATCAATCTGGAGTTTTATATATACTGTGTTAAGTGATAATGAGATCATGAATATAAATCTAGAATCATAAAAGAAATATTAAGTGACAATAATTACCAATTTCCAAATGATATAATGCAAACTGTTCTTTTAAACTGCAACTTCAACTCTGTAAATTATATTAAGCATTAAATGGTTAAAAATTAACCACTATCACATTGTCTCTATTTTAGTATGCCATATGTTTCAATAAAAGTGTCTTGGTTTCTCTGAGTAATGGAAAAATAAATTTAGTGTGATCATAAAAAAGAATATTAATTTCATGCTAATATAATAAGAAAAAACTCTTACACATATAGAGAACACATAAAATAGATTTCTTAAATTAAGAAAGGAGACATTGTATTTACAATGATAGCTATAAAGGAAATATCCAGCATTTACCATATAGTGGGGGGACATTCTTTGATAACATAATTGATAAAGGCTAAAAAATGTGCATGCATAAGAAAGTACAAAAGAAAAATCCAAGCCAGAAATAAGGACCCCAAAAGAGAGGACTGATTCAGAGAAGATGAAGTCAAGCATACAATGTAGCATATGGAAGGTGATCCAGGGAGTGAGTGTTAATGTAAGAGGAGAGCCCCACGGAGAATCCACAGTCCTTGGTACTCACGAAGGTGAAAAAAGGACTTCTTCAAAGTCTCTACAATTGGGACGTGTAGTGCTAAGTGGCTGTCACTCTCTCTCAATACCTTCTTTAAAGAGCCATAGCATTTCCTTTTTTCTGACCCATTTTATGGCACTCGTGCATAGAGATAACATCTGTCCTCTCTACTCCTCTCTCCATCTCTCTACCTGTACTTTACCAATATGTTAAAGGAAATAATTTTTTTATAATAGGAATCATATTCCTGAGATATAGTTCTAAAAAGGTCAGGCTTCTAACTTCACCTCCAAATTATTATTTCAGTGATGAATTTCTCTGAATAGAAAAACTTATGCTAACTTATTTTTCTAGACCTTTCCTGAACTTCCAAAGTAGTTATTTCCTCTGCTTAGCTCCCTAGTGGAAAACAATATGCATTAGCCTTTCAAGACTTTATATACCTGTATAATAGCTAAGTCATGTTTGGATGTGCTCTGTGGTGTACAAAGATCCCACAGAAATGTTTACAGCATAGAATGATTGTTTTTAACCTACATTAATAAAATAGAAATATGCCAATTGACCATCACTTCACAACACTCACCAGCCAATCAGGAGTGAGTATGCAAATTAACCCAACAAAGATGTAGTTGGCATGCAGGTGCTGAGTGGCCGGGTGGGGCAGGATGCCTGCTATGAGGGAGAGGGCGGGGAGGAGGGGGTGGAGAGAACTATAAGAGTCGTGCTCTTGCTGAAACAAAGACTGAAGGCTCTAGCTGGAGTGAAGTCAGAAGATGGTGGCCAGACTGAAGGTCTAGTTCCCGGGTGCCAGAGGAAAACCGGTGGCAGCAGCCAGGGGAAGGAAGGCTTATTACATGAATCTTTGTGCAATGGGCCTCTAGTATTTGTTATAATGTACCAGAACTAAACACATTCAATATTTTAATTTCATCCAATCTTATTTCAGAGTTACCATTTGTAGAAAACAACTGATTTAATAAAGCATACATATCTTAAATCATCTTGTTTTGTCTAAAACAACCAGATGAAATAAGAGGAATGGGCCAACCCACTGTAATTTGTTATGTTCCAAACCACTTTTTAAAATTCTAGATGTGAAGATTTTCCTAATGCACTATTATTAAGAATAGCATAGTGACTATGAAATTGAACAAATACCAACTTGAATTAACATTCTAGTCATATGACATTAATCAATGTGCTACTCCTCATAACAGCAAAACAAGTTTATAATTAAAGATAGAATTCACTGCCCTGGCTGGGTGGCTCGCTTGGTTGGAGCATCGTCCCATGCACCAAAAGGTTGTTTCTCCCTTCCTCTCTCTAAAAATGAATAAAAACATATCTTTGATTAAGGGTAAAAATAAATAAATAACTTAGAGCTATAACCAACTTCCCTTTTTGTATAATTAACTGAAATAGTATATTAAAAAGCAGAGTCCCTGCAATTTGATAGTGTTATATGATGCTGTTTTTTGTGTGGCATTATGGTTAGTCTGGTCTGGATGACACAGGACTCTCAACATCACAAGCTAGCTTGGAAAACCTTCCTAAGACCGTTTTTACTGTTATTTTTGTTCACTGACTTTCAAAATTACTTTTGTATTTACAGTTTGGAGAACAATTTGCCATCTGCTATGTCTAGATATGGAAACTAACTGTTAATGAATGTGGCTGATGTCCACAGAGCTGTTGAGGATGCCTTGAAGTTAGTCTGCAAAGGGCTTTTTTCCAAATCTGTGACTGATTACTCCTGTCTATGGTCACATGTTGCTTCACTTGATAGCTGTAAAATGTATGGTGTTTTGCTTCTTAATTCATGAAATAATTATGAAGCTAAATATTCTTACAAAAACAATGCTTCTGAAGGAAGTTCAAAGCCTCCCCTAAATCAAGGAGAAAGTGTTAAACCTGCACCAGGATTGGCCACCTGCATGCCAAATGGAGCTGTTAAAATCTCAAAAAGTTTTGATCCTTAGAGGTGGAACCAATCCATTATCCACAAATTCATTACTCTTTGCCTTCTTCAATAATGGATATATTAACAGTACACTGTTAAATTATGTTGTTAGTACTTTTGAAGTGAAGTAATTAGTGCTGAGGAACACAAATGTGAAAGATTTTCAATGTGCAAGAGAGGCAGTGAGTCTCTGGTTCTTCTCTAACTTACATTACAGAAGATAACTCTTTTATATATTGGCCATTGTATACAGTAAATTCACTTAGATAGCAATCTGATCCCAAAATGAAGAGTTAATTAAAAACTAGAGGGTGATGTTTCTTAGGTATTTCCCTAAAATGTGATTTCATTTTCATCCAGTTTTGGTGTACCCTTTATTTCTATTTACTGTTGCAAGAATAAACACCACCATCCACATATGACACATTACAGATCATCCTATATAATAAAGAGGTAATACACAAATTGACCATCACTCCAACACACAATACAGCCACCCCCATGAGTTCAAAGAGGGCAGCCCCCATGTGAACATAATATGACTGCTACAAGATGGCTGGCAGGGGAGAGCAGTTGTGGGCAATCAGGCCTGCAGGGGAGGGCAGTTGTGGGGGACACAAGCCTGCAGGGAAGGCAGTTGGGGGGACCAGTCCTGCATAGGAAGGCAGTTGGGGTGAACCAGGCCTGCAGGGGAGGACAGGTGGGGGTGACCAGGCCAACAGGGGAGGAAAGTTAGGGGAAATCTGGCCATCAGGGGAGGGGAATTAGGGGCAACCAGGCTGGCAAGGGAGGAAAGGTAGATGTTACTGGGCCAGCATGGGGGGGGGGCAGTTGGGAGGGGACCAGGGCTTTAGGGGAGGTGATTTGGGGGAAACCAGGCCTACAGGGGAGGGCAGTTAAGGGCGACCGGACTGGCAGGTGGAACAGTTAGGGGCAATCAAGCAAGCAGGCAGGTGAGCAGTGGGGGCCTGCAGTCTTGGATTGTGAGAGGGGTGTCCAACTGATCAGTGGGATTGGGCCTAAATGGCAGTTGGGCATCCCTCGAGGGGTCCCAGATTGGAGAGGGTGCACGCTGGACTGAGGGACGCACACCCCCATGCACGAATTTCGTGCACTGGGCCTTTAGTTAATCTATAATAATAAAAGCATGTTATGCTAATTAGACCAGATGTCCTTCCAGACAAAGCTGAGGCTGCTAGGAAAGCCTGGGACCCAGGTGCTGGGGCGAAGCTGATGCTGGCAGCCTGGGGAAAGAAGGCCTACTCTTGCAGGATTTTTGAGTTTTGGGCCTCTAGTAATGTAATAATCACTGACAGAGAAAACTTGCAGGGAACTAAACAAGATTGTGGTTACCATCATAATTGATCTTGGAAGTCCACTGACTGATCTTTCATATATTATTAAAACTGGCCTAATGCTACCTACTATTAACTTCCACAGATAACTTACTCTCCTTGAAGCCTTCTTTAATGCCTGGCTCCTTTCTGTGACCACTGTCACTTAGACTGCTCTGCAATAAACTCCTGAATCCTGATTGTTCTATGTTACATACTATGTTTCCATTATATGTTATAAGATTTTCTTTTTTTTTAATATATTTTATTGATTTTTTACAGAGCAGAAAGGAGAGGGATAGAAAGTCAGAAACATTGATGAGAGAGAAACATCGATCAGCCGCCTCTTGCACGCCCCCTACTGGGGATGTGCCTGCAGCCAAGGTACATGCCCTTGCCAGAATCGAACCCGGGACCCTTCAGTCCGCAGTCCGACGCTCTATCCACTGAGCCAAACCGGTCTCGGCTGTTATAAGATTTTCTTAATGTAGCCATATATTAAAAGGTAGATCTATTATCTACATATAACTATTATCAACCAATCTTTTTTATTAAAATGAAATGAGCTTGAATCTTTAAGTATCCTTGGTTTATACACTTTTCAAATAACTCCAATGATTTCTCTATACATTCATTTATTTATCTTGTTAACGTTATTAGAAAATTATATGTAATTCACAATATAATTTTTAAATTGAGAACTTTTGCAAAGAGGAAGGGAGAGGGATAGAGAGTTAGAAACATTGATGAGAGAGAAACATTGATCAGCTGCCTCCTACACACTCCCCACTGGAGATGTGCCCACAACTAAGGTACATGCCCTTGACTGGAATTGAACCTGGAACCCTTAAGTCCACAGGCCGGCGCTCTATCCTCTGAGCCAAACTGGTCAGGGCTCTCAAATGTAATTTATTGACAAAAAAGTCAGACAAACTGCTTGGCCAGACAGTGTTGCCAAATAGCCTCTTATTTTGATTTAGGGATATCCATGCTCTGGTTTCTGAATCCAAGCCCTGCAGTTTGGGGAACACACAGCATTAGCCACTAAGCACAGTTTATTTTACTCAGAGGAATAGAAGCAGCAATACAATCATACATTCTTTTCGCATAAAACACTGACCAAAATATTCAGAGCAAAAAAGACTAATGTCCCTTTGTGTCCTTATTTAAAAAGAAAAGAAAAAGAAAAATCCCTGGATAGGGAAAGACTGAAGTCTACGTTAATAAAAACTTTACCTGAAATAAAATATTATTCTTAGAATACATATATTAAAATGTAAGAACACTAAGAGACCATGAGAAGTCATTTTTAAAGGTTAATCTTTGAATCAAGGTTACAGGTGGAAATGTATTTAACATATTGTGTCCACTAGCAATATAAGTCCTGTGGCATAATGAATTTCATCAGCAATTGCTAAATATGATCTTAGATAGACTAGCTGCTCTAATATCTAAGGAAAAACAAAGAAGCTGAATGTTGTATAATACACTGAGTGGCTACATTATTATGATCTCTGAACGCATAATAATCTGGACACTCAGTGTATATCCTATTTAATAAAAGGATAACATGCAAATTGTCCTCTTGACCAGGAGTTTGACCAGCAGGCAGGCTGCCCAACTGCCCATGTCCCCTCCCTGTGGCCAGGCTGCCCGGACCCCACTGGTGCACGAATTCATGCACCGGGCCTCTAATATATATACACACTGAATGGCCAGATTATTATGGTTCAGAGATCATAATAATCTGGCCACTAAGTGTATATATAGTAGGAGAAAATCATATCATGCAACATCAACATTTGGAATATAAAGCATGCATTATGTGCTTTTAAATAAATATTTATATCTTCAAGTCTCATGATATTTTTTTCTTAAAATAATACCAGTCAGTCTAAGAAAATGAGCTATACCTCAGGATCTTACATGTATAATTTTCATGATATTATTATATTAACTTATGAATCACAATTGCTTCCCTTTTATCTCCAATTAATGCTTTTTCTAAAGTGAGACTATTATTCAGACTAGGAAAAACAGGCATATAGTAATTTCTTCAAGTCAAAGCTTGAATATATATGAGAGTCACTTGGTTAGTATTTTTAAGTTGCAGAATCTTAGCCTTATCTCATGTGTATTGAATTAGAATCTTCATGTATTGATTTTAATTGAAACTTTGTATGTCTCAGAAGCCAGTGTAACAATTGACAAATCAATGTAGTATCAATAGCCAAGAGGTGATAAGTAGTATTGTTTGGGAAGGGGCTGTCATTTATAGGGCGAATTTTACAGTTAAAATATGGTGAAAACCGCTGAATGATGATGGCTCGGATATTCTTCAAACATATTACAAATCTTTCAGGAGATAGTATACATAATAATGCTTTCATAATCAAAACTTTATCAATGAAACAGGAGAATGGAAAAGGGAATTAGTTTATTGAGTCCTTTTCTATGCCATAAGTTCTATAGGTCACTCTATAAACACTATCATTAATCATAACAAAAATTACAAAAGTAACTATTTGTATTTTAATTATCCTATATACTAAAAGAGAAACATGCAAATTTGACCGTATCTTCACTATGCTACCAACCAATCAGGAGTGGGGGGAGGGACCAAGGAGCATGAGGGGTGGGGCTGAGTGATGCAAGATGGGTGGTGGGGCTAAGGCAGGTATGTGAGAGGCTGCTAGTGTGGGGTGCCCCTGGGGCTGGGAGGTTACTCCCACGTGCGAACGCTGGAGAAAGGCCACCCGTGTGGGGTGCCTCTGAGCGGTAGCCACCAGAGAGCTAAGGCCAGGGCAAGGGGGACTAGGCAAGGCAGCCAGGGCGGGGCCAAGGCAGCCAGGGCAGGACCAGCCATTGGCCCCATTGAGGGGGCAGGTTGGGTTGAGGGATCACCTATCCCCAGTGCACGAATTTTGTGCACTGGGCCCCTAGTTCTAACATAGTGATGGATTTGATTTATTAATTTCATTCCCCAAAGTAATGTATCTTACAATTAGACCTACCTTACATAAGAGTTTAAAAATTGTACTAGAGGCCTGGTACATGAAAATTAATGTACTGGAAGGGGAATATCAACCCGGCCTGCCCACTCTCACAGTCCAGGAGCCCCCAGGGGTGGGAGGTGAGCCAGCAATCAGGTGAAGATGACACTCCCATCACACCTCTGCTGCTGCCACTGGTTATCTGAGCCTTGGATAGCCCTGGGCAGATGGGCAGCTGCCATCCAAAGCTTGCCTGTGCCTCTGGTTGGCCCTAGGTGGCTGGGAAACCAACATCCAAGGCTTGCCTGCACCTCGGGCATTGGCTGGGCAGCTTCCATCCAAGGCTTGCCTGTGCCTCTGGCCGGACTTGGGCGGCTGGGGGGATGAGGGCAGGTCTGACTGCACTGAACAACTGCCACCCTCCCTAGTGGGGCTGAAAGGACTGGGGTACTTCAATGGGGCTGATGGGACTGAGTGCCACCATATTGTGGCTATGCGCACCACCACCTTTATAACAGTGTGATGGTCAATTTGCATATTCCCTCTTTTATTAGATAGAACTAGGGGCCCTGTGCACAAAATTTGTGCACTGGGGAAGGGTCCTTCAGCCCAGCCTGCCTCCTCTCACATACCGGGAGCCTTCAGGGGATGCTCTATTGATGGCTTAGGCCCGCTCCCTATTAGAGCAGTCTGGCCTCCCTTTCTAAGAAGTGACCCTACTGATGAGGGGAAGGTGACAGCTCCATTATCCCGCTACTGCAGCCACTGCCAGTCACTGCAGCCACCAAGGACTCCAGTCCCTTCACCATAAAAAAATGACAACTTTCTTTAGGCATTTTCAAGATGTGCCTTTCATAAGATATGACATTTCTTTCTATATTTTTCTTTTTATCCTCACCTGAGTATATGTTTCCATTGATTTTTTTCCCCCTTCCCTCCAATGGCAGGCTTGGCCCCTTCCAAAGCCTACAGCCTCCACAATGCTGTAGGATCAGGAAGCGAGCAACTCAGGCCCTCTGATCCCAGACTTGGCTCTTTCCCAAGCTTATAGCCTCTGCCCCAGGCTGTTGGCTTGGGAAGCAGGTACCCCCTGCCCCTCCAATGGCAGGCTCAGCTCCTTCCCCAGCCTATAGCCTCCTCCACAGGCTATAGGCTTGGGAAGTGGGTACCCCCATCCTCCAAGCCTAAAGCCTCCACAGGATGGCTGGCTGGAAGTGACCTGGGTGCTGAGTAGGTTCCCGGGAGCCAGGTATGTATGCAAATTAACCGCCATCTTTATTGGGTTAATTTTCATACTCGCTCTGATTGGCTGTTGATATAGTGAAGGTACAGTCAATTTACATGTTTCTCTATTATTAGGAAAGATTTTATTGAATATCATATGATAAGCCCTCAAAAGGGTAGACCTGAAACAGAACTTCTAATACTTTCATTAAAATGCTACCTCCCTGGTATGATTCAATAACACATTCATATTGCAAAATAGTGTTTACAACTTAATCTGACTACTTAAGAATAACCAGGTGAAATGTGGATATAAGATTTTAGGAGAGAAAATTAAATCTAAAGTCTTGGGGCTTCTAATTGCCAAATAATAGAGTTCATATTTACCATGTATGCTTTCTAGATTTCAAGAAATAATATAAACAAAATGACTTAAAGATAATGCTTTAGAAAACTATAGTTATGGTCCTCTAAATGGTATTTCCAGTGGAAAAAATGTTCTCAAAGTAAGAAATGGCCTTAAGGTAAAGATGAAATCCAGGACATTTCCAATATTATGTGGCCTCAGGTCAAAGTTTAAATCATGTGTGGGTAGTTAAGATTTTTTTTACAAAATGTTAAAAAGAATGAATATTTAAGGTGACAGCTATAATACCATATTACGAGGCACTAATTTATAAGGTCTGAAAAGAGTCTCAAAAATTAAGGTCTGGGATACATACTAATGAATAAATAATGTTTTAAAAGAGAGAAAGTTACCTAAAAAATCAAATTCAAAATCCAGGAATTCATTGAAATCTATTTTAAATAATAAAATACTCTTATTAGTAAGTAGGGGACATAGATAGCTTCTTTTAACTTTCATAAATCCTATTAGTTTGAAAAAAACAGTAAAATATGACTATTTATAATATTTTCAATTAAATTCGATGGAAAAACACCAATGAGATGAGAACTTAGGTCAAAGGGGATGGTCCTTTATATTTGAAGACTTATCAAATAAAGAGCCAAGTTATCTACACCCAACATATATATAGTGGGGCAAAATTAAGTTTACAGTTGTGAATACAAGAAACATAGTTTATTCTTGTAATATTATTTGTTGATTACTAAAGGCCTAATGCACAAAATTCTGCACAGGTAGGGTCCCTAGGCCTGGCCAGAGGACAGGGCTGATCTGTCAGGCAATGGGTCGGGTGATCAGGGGATCCCCACTGGCACCTGCTTTGGCTGGCATGGGGCCCGTGGGCTGGGGGGAGCTCCTGTGTTGTGCCTCTGGCCCCTGGTGGTCAGTGTGCTTTATAGTGACCAGTCATTTTGCTAGTTGTTCTGCTGTTTAGTCAATTTGAATATTAGGCTTTTATTATATAGGATTGTATAATTTTCCAAAAGTAAAACTGGAAAAAAAAAAAACTTTTGCCCCGTTGTGTATTGGTAAGGTAGGTGTAGGTAACATGGAATCAAATAGTAGACACTGCCACATAGAAATGTTTTAATCTCCATAGGCACACTTTACAAGTTCCTTGATTAGAATCATTCCTGCTCTTAGGAATTGATTTTCCTTGGATTTTAATTCTGTACTGAGTTATCCTTCTTTTCCATAAATGGTTCCTATTTTGGAGCTGAGTAGCTTTCCAAATCTGTTTCTTGGTATTTGAAGTTTAAAAGGCCTACATAATTTTTTTTTAACTGGCTCTGCATGTTTTAGTCCAAGCCAATGGTGCTTTTACTGATCCAATTTTCTTAAAATCTTGTTCTAGTCCTATCAATCTTATTGGTATTCTTACCATTAAACCACAGTCACGCCCACAATTTTCTCAAGACAAACTCCTCTCAAACAGACATGTGGGTCTGTCTCAGTGGGATTTGTGGGATGAGTGTGAAATTGCTGTTGTACAGCAGCCAAATGATTTTTAGAAGCCATTTTCCCACAAGAGAGTCTAGAAAGCATACTCGTAAGTTCTTCAATAGTCATTTCTGTCTAGCTGACATACTAGAAATGCAACTTTAAATCTTTACAATGTAATTAATAATTTAAAGGCAACATCCTTAATCTAAACTTCTTTCAGCCCACAATATACTAGAAGTTCCCTAAATTTGATCTTTACCCTGAGGATATTACTTTGAGGACATTGGGGATGAAAAGACATCTTATCTAATAAAAGAGTAACATGCAAATTGACCGTATTTCCACTACGCTACCAGCCAATCAGGAGCAGGAGGTATGGTCAGCAGGCGTGGCCAGTAGACAGGGAGCGTGGCCTGCAGACAGGGGGCATAGCCAGCAGACAGGGGGCATGGCCACAGTGCCTAGTAAGCAAGCACCATGCTATAAGCTCTACCCACATGGTACTTAAGGGCAGGCAAGATCCCTCTCTCCTTACACTTACTGTTGACTGAGTTGCGACCTTTCGCGGTGAACTTGGGATGATTAGGGGAATTTGATGCCATGATATCCCCTCATGAGGCTCGCATGTAGGTTGCTCTGATAGCTAGGCTGTTACTGGGGTGTGGAGTTTACCTGTTGCGTGGGACATGCAAATGAGCGCCAGGGGCACCTTGGGTAATGGGAGACAGGTGCGAGGCAGGGCTGTGAGCCAAGCGGTGTCAGCTCCCCAGGCCAATGCCTACTTCCCCTGGCAGGCTGCAGCCACCTCCTTCCCTGCCGGATCCTGGTGTGCTGAATGCAGGTGGGGAAGGGGGCATGGGGCCTCCCAGGCCCCCCATACCCCACGTCCCGCAAGCTTGGTCCAGGACCCACCAGCCTAGAGGCTTCCATTCGGGGCAGGTGGGGTGAGCAGGGCAGGCAGGCCAGGCCTCTGGAGGAATGGCAGAGGTGGCAGGGAGGAGGGCAGCTGAAGGAAGCTAGGAGACAGATGGGGGTGGGGAAGGAAGGGGACTAGGGCCGCACTGCCGGGCTTCGGGGACAGGTGACCCTGGACCACAGGAGAGAGGTCCCATGGCCGCCACCAAGAAAGGCCCTCACCGGAGGATGCTGTGCCCCCTGCAGCCACCGGAGCTGTGGCTACCACTGTGAGAGCTGTGCAGAGCCTGACTTTGGGCTCCCCTGCCCAGCCTGGGCCCCACCCCCTGAGGCTGGAGCGAGCAACACGCAGAGCACCGGGAATGCCTGCACGAGGCGTCCGCTTCCCAGCATTGGGCTTTACAAATCCCATGAAAACTGAATTTGCTACAAATGAAAGTGCCCTTTAAAATGACTATGAACACTGAAGTAAAATGTTTTCATTTTATAAGCCTATATTTTACAGTATGCACATTTCACATAATAACACCCCAGAAATTATCTAGGTCAGGGGCCAAATGCCATTGCTGTAAGGAGCCAGAGTGTGGCTCAATTTTTGTGGCTATACATTGCCTCGAATACTCAACTTCTGCAGTCCTAGCATGCAAAGCCCAAAGGAACGGGATGGCTGTGTCCCAACAAAACTTTATGGCCACTAAAATTTGAATTTCATATAATTTTCACATCACAAAATAACATTCTTTTTTTCCTTCAGTGGCCAAAAATGGGCAGAAAGCCAGATTTAGCCCATGGGGCATAGTTTGTTATCTTTGATTAAAGTCTGGGTCCCAGGTGTGGGGCAAGGCAGAGGCAGTTAGGGGCAATCAGGCCACAGGGGATCACTGAGGGGCAGGGGTGATCAGTCAGCAGGCCATGAGCAGTTAGGAGCCAGTGTTCCTAGCTTGCGAGAGGGATGTCCGACTGCCAACACTCAGACATCCCTGAAGGGGTCCCTGATTGGAGAGGATGCAGGCTGGGCTGAGGGAACACCGCCCCCCCCCCTTCCGTGCATGAATTTTGTGCACGGGGCCACTAGTCTCTGGTAACTTTACAAATTCAGGTAAAAAAAAAAAAGAACAGTTCCTTCTTTAAATCATCTCCTCTCTCTCTGTTTTTAATCAAACACAGATAAAATGTTGAATGTCATTTTAACATTCTCGCTGACAATATCCTTAGCCAGAAGATTGACCAGTTCACTAAGTACATTTTCTATTTTCCAAGTCATAGCAGGTGACTGTTTTACTATACTTTCCTCCACTCCTTAACACAGGATGTTTCCATCCAGACTCTAACAACTATTATTTCCTCAGTATTTTTCCAGCTTCTGTCATTAGTTCTTCAAGGCATTCCTGCCCACTTACTGTTATCTAGTCATAAAACCAGTGCCACACAATTTAGGTTTTTATTTGGCAACTCCTTATAGCAATTTCCACTACCAAAAAACAGTCTAGAAATAAAGTTAATTATGTAGTTCTGTAGCTTTACAGGGCTTAGCTGCACTGTTCTCACATGCAGTGCTAGTAGTCATTTAACAATTGATGCTATAGTCATCTGAGACTTGACTGGGCTGGATATTCAAGTTGGTTCCAACAGCTTATATATCTGGTATCTGCTCTTCCATATGGTGTTTCCCTTCTTCCTTCTTCCCTTCTGCCTCCTCTCCCTCTCTCCCTCCCTTCTTCTAGTCTTTCTTCCTTTTTATTCCTTTCTCTCTCTGTTCCCTTTCCTTCACTTACTTCTTTCATCCTTCCAACATGTCACAAGATCACTAGACTAGCCTGGACTTCTTTCTTTTGCTTCAATAGAAAACTTTAACAATAAAATTCCATGTTAAAAAGAGTATCCACTGGAATTATTGCCCTGGATCCAAAATAATGAAGAACTGACTCACATGGCAGCCACTGTTACTGAGAACAGACTTAAAATGATGCCAAACTATGTAACCCATTGAGTGAGCCACTTCTGTCATTAATACAAGTAAATCCGTAGTTAGAATGTGGACACAAAGCTTTGCCTAAGCGGTAAGAAAACCAAGTTATGATATTGCCCCTCTTGGTGCTGTCACCACTATATGTGGCAGATTTCATACAAGTGTCTCCAAAGCCTCAGCCGCACTAGTGTCTAGAATAACATTTTTGGTTTCCCAACTTCTGAAAGAAGAGGTTTGTGCAAAAGATGGAATTATTCAATGTTCAGTCCTCAGCATTGTATCTTTTATATACGTTATGCATATGTAATTCACATTGTGAGACATACTGTAAGAACTAAAAGTTCAAAGAGGGTAGGCAAAAAAATAAAACTGCTACTAATCATAAATGATATTACTTGTATGAAATTTTTCATGTGTGTAGAAAATCCAAAAATATATAGAAATTATTAGAGTATTTTAACCAGGAATGCTCAAAGAAGGTTCAATATAAAATAGAATTTGTATATCTATATACTACCAAAATTTTAAAATATAGAATTATGATAGGATAAAATAAACAATAACAGGAAACAAATTTAATGGAAGATTATAAGATCTCACTAGTTAAAAATTTAAAATAACTGCTAATAGAAATTTGGAAAATACCTTAAAATTAAAGTAATTCTCTAGCCTTCACTTTTTGGAATACTGAACCATGGAAAAATATCACTTCTCAATCAATCAAAAAATTAAATACAATCTGTCAAAATCCCAAAGCAGAATTGTGTGAAAATTGACAAGCTTATTTTTAAAAATTAACATGGAAATTAGAAGTGATTAAGATAGTCGAGTTAATGTAAAATAGAAAAATAATATTAGAAGACTTATATACCAGACATCAAGATTTTTAATAAAGCTATAGTAATAAAGACATTATGTTGGTGGTAAATGCTATTAGACTAATACTACCAAGCAAATAATTGAAGATCTGACCTTTTCCTAGATAGTCAACTGATAAACATGCCATTGAAATCCAGTGGGGGTAAATATATTTTTGGAAAATTGTTCTGAATAATTTAAATATCCATATGTGTAACAGCAGCTAAAAACAATAATTACTACCCACATCCTATGTGTATCAATAGTCTTAACTGGGTGGTTTTTGGTGGATTTCTCAGGAGGGTACAATCAATAAGAGTCAGCTAGGTTTGGAGTAACTTCAAAAAGTCATAATCACAAAATAAGTAAAACTAATTTCAAATGGATATAGACATATACCTAAAAGTAAAATAATATAGCTACTATAATAAAACACAGAAAATTAGGATCCTGATTTTAAATAAGAAAGTTTATTTTAAGCAAAATACAGTAAGTAGTAATCCATAAAAATATGCTCAATAAGGTGGCATTAAGACAAATAATGTAAAATAATTTTAATTAAAAATGCTTTATCCTATCTAATAAAAGGGAAATATGCAAATTGACCATACCTCAGATCAAGCCACACACACAGCCAATCAGGAGCAAATTATGCAAATAAACCTCTCCAGCTTCATGGCTGCCACCACTGAGAGCAGCAGGGAGGATTGGGTTTCCCCAGCAATGGAGGAAGCCAAGCTTTCCACCTGTCCTTGCTGGCCTAGGCCTCCATTCAATGCTACAAAATTTCAATTATAGAAGATAAATAATCTCAACACAAATGGCGGCAGCCACGAAACTGGAGAGAGAAGAGGCTAGGGTTGCCAAGGCGATGGAGGAAGCCAAACTACTGCAGCCCTAGCCTAGGACTCCACTCTAGGCTACAAAGTTTCAAACAGAAATGGCTCTTGCCAGGGAGTAATCAGAAGGCTTGGCTCCACTCCAGGCTACAAAATTTCAATTGTAGAACATAAATTAATCCCAGATGCCAGGGCCTCTGCTTGGGTCACTGGGGGGCATGGCTGGCCTGCAAACCACCATAGGCCCCTTGCCCAGGCTGCCCCACACCCCAAGGGAACACCCTTCCCTGATCCGGGACACCCTTCAGGGCAAACCAGCCAGTCTCCACCCATGCACCAGGTCTCTATCCTATCTAATAAAAGATAAATTTGCAGATTGACAATCATTCCAATACACAAGAGGGATGCCCCCATGTGGTCAAAGATCCTGCCCCCATGTAGACACAAGATTGGAAAGTTCCAGGCCTGCAAGGGAGGGCAGTTGTGGGTGATCAGGCCAGCAGGGGAGGACAGTTGGGAGGGACCAGGCCTGCAAGTGAGGGCTGTTGGGGGCGATCAAACCCACAGGGGAGGGCAGTTAGGGGTGACTAAGCCAGCAGAGGAGGGAAGCTGGAGGTAAACAGGCTGGCAGGGGAGCAGTTAGACATCAATTAGGCTGGCAGGGTAGGGGTTAGGTGTTGATCAGGCTGGCAGGCAGAAGCAGTTAGGGGCAATCAGAGAGGCAGGTAGGCAAGCAGTTTGGAGCTAGCAAGGATTGTGAGAAGGATGTCCGACTGCCCATTTAGGCCCGAGGTAGGATTGGGCCTAAATGGGCTGACAGACATCCCTGGTGGGGTCCCAGACTGGAGAGGGTGCAGGCTGAGCTGAGAGAAGGCCCCTCCCCCAACCCCCCCATGTATAAATTTTGTGCACCGGGCCTCTAGTTGATTATAAAACCAATGCAGCTACTTCAAAGTTCAAATCATTCTTTTAAAAATTTATAATAATCTTTATAATATGTTCTTTTTTATTGTTTAAAGTATTACAAATAGTAGTACATATGTTTCTTCCTCCCCACCCTTGACCTACCCCAAGCCTCCTCTATCCCCCAGCACATGCCCTCACCTGCCCCCCCACCTGCTGTCTTGTATCCATTGGTTATGCTTATATGCATTCACACAAATCCTTCGATCGATCTCTTACAGCCCCCACTCCCCACCCTCCCCTGCCTTCCCACTATAGTCTGACAGCCTGTTCAATGCTTCTTTTGCCTCTGTATCCATTCTTTCCCATTTCTTTTCTTTAAAAAATCTTTTCTTGCATCTGCATACTAGAGATAAACATATAAGAACAAAAAAAGGTTTGAGTCTTAGTTTCAATGTCCAACAGTTCTGAGTCCCAGTTTAAGGCACTAGGAAGGCACTTGAGCATTCTATATTGGCCTCTCTTGCCCTTTTTGCCAAGAGGGACCCTCTTCCCACAATCCAAGTGCACACAGATGTTGCCTGAGCTTTCAGTTCAAGCTGAGGTTGAAGCCTCTGGGTGGCTGGTACCATGGATCAGTCTCTCCCTCAATGGTGTGAGGTGGGCCCTCCCTGGAGAAGAAACTTGAGTCCCCTGAGATATGTGATCAGTACCAAGACCCCACCAGCAGGCAAGGGGATTCCTAGGCAGGTGCTGGGCATGGAGGCCATCTGGGCATAGACTACCAAGGAGAACTGAACCTCACATCACCCTATTTGGCCCCCGAGGATGGCTGGTTAGTTATAGACGGGTAAGATTCCGCAGAGAAGGAACAACCTAAGACAGGCACAATTGCATAGGGGCCATCAGGAGAGAACTTGGTCAGAAGAGGAGGGGCACAGACCTTCACCCCCTCAACCTTGCAGGGGCCTGAACTCTCACCCCTTCTGAGCGAGGTCTCCTACCCCCATGGCTGCTTTGCCTCCCACACACAGCTCAGATTGGGACCCAGGTTGGAGACAGAGACTTGGCTAGCAACAGCTGCCACATATCTAAACCCAGTCTAGCACCAGGAATGCTCAGAGCCTACTCAAGAATGCAAATAATCCTTTCCACTAATATTTACAGGATAAACTAAGATTATTGTTTGCGTATTAAATTTGACAGTAAAATAGTAATCAAGTTTTCAGATTAATTAATTTTTTTATTTTTTATTTTTTAGCTTTATTTTTTAATTTTTTTAAAATATATTTTTATTGATTTTTTGCAGTATAACTTATAATTAATAGCAGTACATGTTTTCCTTTCCCCCTCCCCCTTATCCTCCCCCCAGCCTCCCCTATCCCCCAGCACATATCCCCCCCTCCCCCCTCCCCGCCCCAGTGTCTTTCATTCATTGGTTATGCTCATATGCATGCATACAAGTCCTTCAGTTGATCTCCCCCCGCATCTGCCTCCCATCCACCCAAGCCTTCCCCTGTAGCTTGACAGCCTGTTCAAGGCCACACTGCCTCTATATGTTTTAGATTAATTTAAATTGACCAATTGAAATAAGGTAATACCCAAGAAAATTTAAGTGTGCTGGACAAAAAGCTGTTCCTAAAATATTAACTAAAATTTCTATTAGTGGTTTATCTCATCATAAAATTGCCTAACATGCAAAGAACCTAAAGCAGTCATATTTCTGTGCAAAAATTAAAATTTAAAGTTACCAAGACTGCAATGTAAAATTTCCAAAAGCCTCCATTAATCAAAAAAAGTGGGGGAGAATAGAGGGGGAGAATATCATGTAAGGAAAAATATTCTGCAAGTAAAATACATCTAGAAAATCTTACTTCAGAAAATTAATTTCCATTTGTAATGTTAACATCAGGACACCCATGAAAAACACACAAGGTGTCAAAATAAGCCAAAGGAAAATCATTTGGGCAAAAATAAAAAGAATCCCAAGTCTGATTTACAGAAAAGATTCCTGTATTAACTTTTGGTCGAGAATATTTTTGTGTATTTTCAGAAAACTACTCCAAGATCATATGGATTCCTGCAACAGAGAGGAACTGACAGGTCTGTTCCGACCACGCAGACAGTCCAGAGATGGAAGACGCTTACAACATCTTGCCATGCTAGCAGTCATCCGTTGTGTGTCACTGCAGGTTGTCCCGTACCAAACCAGAGAGTGTGGGACCTACATTGCCACCATTTGTCCACCATCCAGATATCATTTCTGACATGTACACATAAGGAACTATTCAAATAATTCTAAGAAAAATCAGCCACAGATGGGGATAGGACATTTAATATACATATATCCAATAAATGACCATGACTGAAATATATTTGTAATAAACTAATAAACAAAATACAACAATAAAAAAACAAAAAATAATTTGAATGAGTTCTTAGAAAAGAGGATATTCAGTTGGCCAATAAGAACATGAAAAACTGCTTCAACCATCAGGAAATAAAAATTAAATTCCTGAAAAACCACTCACCCAAATGAATAAGATACAATTAATAGAAATGAGAACAACTAGTAATAGAGAGGATATGAATCAACTGTTTCATTGTTACAGTGGTGATGAAAATACAACTTGATACAATAACTTGATTGGCAGCACCAACTAAAGTTAAGCACTATGGCAGGTCAGTTCCTTCTAAAGCCATATGCAGTTTTATGTGTGATAACACCGAACTGGAAATGACCATCAATGAGAAAAAGTATAAATAAATTGTTGTCTATTCATGTAAGAGAAAATGACACAACAATGAAAAAGAATCAACTTTTAGTGTAAAATGTGTATATATCACAGAAGATTGAGTGAAAAGTAAAACAAAAAAAATCAGAATATATCTGTATGTATTGTATGACTTCACTTGGATAAAATTCAATAAATTCAGAAATTAATATATGGTGGTCATAATGGTTACATTAAGAAATTTTCTCTATATTGATCTTGATGGTAACTACAATAATAAATACTAAAATTTCTTTGAATTATATATTTAAATTATATATATAATATGCTGAATTAAATAAACTAACAGAATAAGATGCTATCAGCATACATGTTAGCTCCTACTTTGATACTTTTGACTTTTTAATTTTCTATTGGATATATAAAATAATTTGTAATTCTGAATATTTACATTTAAAAAGCAATTTAAACAAACAAATAACTCTTAATTAATTGGATTGTGAACTTGAAGTCTGATTTTCCTGAACTCATTCCCATATTATTATTAATGTAAGGGGACATTTATGGACGGACGTTAGGAATGAAAATGGGCAGAAGTCTTTCACATATTGCATTTGGAGAGGGATTTTATTTCTTGATATTTATCTTTTATTCAAATTTTCATTTTGGTAGTTAGAGTGAATCATAGCCTTTGCTTCATAGTATCATATCAGGAACCATTGCATTATAATTTTTCCTATCAAACTCTTAAGAATCATATAAATCTTATGAATCTCAAAAGAATTTTTTAAAACTTTTTTAGACAGATGGTATTTGGCTTTTTAACAAATACCCAAAATGACAAAATAAATAAATAAATAAATAAAAAACACACATAGCTAATTAAAACTGTGTCTATGTATCATTTTCTTAAAGCATAATGGAATTTTTTAAATATCTGGTGCATTGATATAAAGCCAGGTATGTAGGTTGTATGCTACATTCTCTATTTCTCATAAAGTAAGAGGAACAAAAAATAATAAAGGCAAAAATGGCAATTCTTTTTTATTAGTCTAGCTGTTTGATTAGTCTACCTGTTTGTAATAAAAAAAAGAAATCACCAATTTGTTTAAAGTTACACAAATAAATGGCTTTATACTTTTCTAAATTTTCAAGTTTATTTTTTAAATTTTATTTTATAAATAAATTTATTGGAATGACATTGGTTAATACAATTATATAGGTTTTAAGTTTACAATTTTATGATATATCATCTGTTTATTGCATTGTATACCCATCATCCAAAGGAAAAGTTAAGAATCATTTGATTTTACTCATACGTGAGATGTAAAATGGGAAGCAACAAATAAATAAAACCAAAATTTACACAAAAAACTTCTTTAAAACCATAAAAATTAAACACACAGAAATATTTCAAGTAAAATGTTATAGCATCTCCTTCAAAACAAGAGACATTCATTTTCTACTAGAGGCCTGGTGCACAAAATTCATGTGCAGGTACAGTCCCTAGGTCTGGCCTATAATTGGTCATCTTGCCTAGCTGCCTGTTGTCTGCCCTGCCCTTCACTCCTAGTTTCCTGCTCATCATTGGTTAATTGGAGCCTGTTGGCCAGGAAGAGGGACTGAGAGGTCATTCCCACCTGCTTGCTGGCCCCGCCCCTACCACAGGTCACCCTGTGTGCGTGAGGAGATGGCAGGGCAGGAGCCTTGGCCTGGTGCCACACGCATCCCCTGCCACCCACAGAAGAATGCAGAGCCTGCTGGCCAGGAAAAAGGACTGAGAGGTGGTCAGTGCACCTCATAGTAACTGATTGAGCAGTTGTTTTGGTAGTTCTGCCATTAGGCTCAATTTGCATATTACCCTTTTATTATATAGTACTCTAGGCCTGGTGCACTAAATTGTGTACTTGGGGTGGGGGTGTCCCTCAGCCCAGATTGCAAGAAGGTGCAGGCTAGGTGAAGGGACACCACTGGTACATGATCGGGGCCAGGGAGGGACACGGAGGTTGGCCAGCCAGGGAGGGGCCACAGGAGGATTCCAGGGCATGTCTGACCCATCTCGCTCAGTCCCTATAGGCTAGACCTGAGCAGCAAGCTTACTTACCAGTTGGAGCATCTGCCCCCTGGTGATCCGTGCACATCATAGCGATTAGTTGGCTGGTTGTTTAGTCATTGGGTTGCTTAAGCTTTTATGTATATAGTACAGACCTGGTACATGAAATCCATGCACGGGGGCAGGGGATGTCCCTCAGCCCAGCCTGCACCCTTTCCAATCTGAGACCCTTCCAGGGATGTCCTACTGCCCGTTTAGGCCCGATCCCAATAGGATCGGGCCTAAACGGGCAGTCGGACATCCTTCTCATAATACAGGACTGCTGGCTCCAAACTGCTCACCTGCCCACCTCCCTGATTGACCCTAACCGCTTCTGCCTGCCAGCCTGATCACCCCCTTACCACTACCCTGCAAGCCTAATTGGTGTCTCACTGCTCCCCTGCCAGCCTGTTTACCCCCAACTTCCCTCCTCTGCTGGCTTGGTCAGCCCTAACTGCCTTCCTCTGCTGGCCTAATCACCCACAACTGCCCTCCCTTGCAGGCCTGATCCCTCCCAATGGCCCTCACCTGCTGGCCATCTTGTGGTGGCCATCTTCTGTTCACATGGGGGCAGGATCTTTTATCACATAGGGGCAGCCTTCTTGTGTGTTAGAGTGATGGTCAATCTGTGTATGACTCTTTTATTAGATAGGATAGAGGCCTGGTGCATGGGTGGGGGCCAGCTGGTTTGCCCTGAAGAGTGTCCCTGATCAGGGTGGGGATTCCCTTGGGGCATTGGGTAGGCTGGGTGAGGGGCCTGTAGTGGTTTGAAGGCTAGCCATGCCCCCAGTGCCCCAAGCAGAGGCCCTGGGATCTGAAATTTATTTATCTTCTACAATTGAAACTTTTTAGCCTGGAGCAGAGCCAAGCCTCCTGCTCACTCTGTGGCCACAGCCATTTCTCTTGGGATATTTACCTTCTAAAACTGAAACTTTGTAGCCTTAAGCAGAGACCAAGGCAGGCCAGGGCTGTGAAAAGCTTGGCTTCCTCCATCGCCAGGGCAACCCCAGCCTCTGCTCTCTCCAGCTCTGTGGCTGCCACCATTTCTGTTGGAATTATGTATCTACTAAAATTGAAACTTTGTAGCATTGAGTGGAGGCCGAGACTGGCAAGGGCCGGTGGAAAGCTTGGCTTCCTCCATTGGAGGGGAAATCTAAGCCTCCCTCCTGCTCTCAGTGGCTGCAGCCATCTTGGTTGGGTTTATTTGCATAATTTGCTCCTGAGTAACTGATGGGCATGGCTGTGGGTGTGACTTGATCAGAGATACAGTCAATTTGCATATTAATCTTTTATTAGATAGGATAGATCTTTTATAAATTCATACCTACACTTTGAAAATCAAAATACTTTAAATATATTATCTAGTAATTTCCATTCTATGAATATTCTCACCGATAATTCCATGGAATGTCAGAAATAACATTTTTACATGTGACAAAACTTGAGTCAAGGGTATTTTTCTCCTATGATAAATTAAATTTAGTGCACACCTCACTTAGTTCAAATAGTATTCAATTTTTAAATTTTATTCCATAAAATCATACTCTCAAATCTGAAGGAAAATTTAGCAATTACTATGTGAGCAATTTCCAGAATTGATTATTATCTCAAAGCAATAGTTGCTTTTTAATACTCATGTTTTATGTAAAAGTGGATATATTTTTGCAAATCCCATTGGCACCTGTGAAATCTGACAGGAACAATGCTAAAATAACCATGGATATTTTTTATGTATGTAGAGTAAAACGTTTCCATGGCAGCATTCCCTCTCTATGCCTATGTGGGAGCCTGGGACTGTTTCCTAATATTTTAATTTGTTTGAATGTTAACCTTTCTATACAAATTTAGTGTGGAAAGGTTTAGTAAGAGTTTTCTTACTGAAAAATAGACATAGGAAAAAAGTAGGTTTTTGCCTTAATTTGGATGAATTCCAGAGAAGGAAAAGTTAAAGAATGCTTTTATATTTCTTTTTGTGCTACACTGTCTAAGCAGACTTGTATATATGATGAAAGTACAGAGAATAAAAGCTGCAGGAAAAGTTGGGACCAACTAGCTTACCATAAAAGTGAAAGCCCTATTATCAACTTCAAAATATTTGTAAAACAACATTGTACATGGGGAAACCTAATAAAAGTTTAAGGCCAGAGCACCTTAGAAACAATCGTGAATTACTAATTATTTTAATTGTTAATGTGTGTCATATACCCTTCTACATTTTTTTAGCTCTTGCTTCATATTGTATGCTTAGAAATGGGACAAGAAGAACATGCAGAGTCTGTGTAAAAAGAGGAATCATACTGCTGCTCTTGGGTAAGATGGAGCTACCTGTGATGACTGACCCCTCCACTGAAAATTAGTGAGGAAAGCTAGATAATACCCAAACAACTTAGGAATGAAAGCATTAGTTTGCCTCGACAGAAAGTAGGGTTTCGAGAGTTAAGATCCCAGGGAAAAGGAAACCCAGGAGCATGGAGCCACTGTTTTTAAGGCATTTATCTATGACAGGTGCACTATCAGAAGCTGAGTTGTCACTAAGTAGCATAGAGACAGTGAAAATATTGGCCAGACTTAGATTGCTGAAGTCACAAAATGGAATTCAGGGCTCTGAAAGCTCTGAATAGAGGGCCCAGTATTCTAGGATAGGGGGAGCAGGCACAGATAAATGAGACAGACTCACTGATTTTCTCATTGAAGCAAGAGCCAGATTCTGAAAATTATGTATGTCAGAAACATAATCAAAGAAGCAGAAAGCTACTGAAAAGAAAAGAAAAGGCTCTGACAATCTTACCATCTTGCTAGTAGGCAAAATGAGAGTCGACTACCTGCCTTTGAGGAGAATGGGACCAAGTATATAGAGCCCAATGAGTTTAAAATGAATCTATGGGGTCAACTAGAGCATCAGGAACCACCTCATATTCTGTAAGTCTTCCAATTGGACTGTGCACTCAATGGATGCTCTCATGCAATGATCATTTGTTTGGTTTAAAGAAATTTGTATGAAATACTAACTTTCTTATATTTTTCCAAGAAGAAAATGAATGTGAGAGTGTTAATATTTTTGCTTACTAAAGAATTTAGTAGATTGATGTGTCATTTGGATTTCAAAATACAGATGTCAAGTGATCAACTATTCACTGTGAAAAATTTGTTTTCCTCCTCTCTTATTCAGAGGTAGAATAGAAAAACATCCATTGAGAGTATTTTCTTTTGGTCAAATGAGATGTTTCTTTTGAAATATGATGAGATAGTAATAAGTGTAAAGATCATAGTTGGAAATCTCTATGTTGAATTGAAATTAAATGGTTTTTTTTTTGCCTAGAACATGTTACACTTTTAGTACAGGTGGTTAAGAAACCACTATCATAATGCTGAGAGTACTCAGAAATCTCAGCTATCCAAGTATCAAAATGAAACTGAGGTACATTTTCTTTTTGTTTCAATGTCTGATTTCTATTTTCTTTATCATTTTGTAAACCCAAAGATAGAACATAAACAAATCTGAGCACCAACTGACCAAATAACAAAAAAGTCTTCCCCACCATGGGACTTTCACAATATATTCTCCACCTATACTGGAATAACAAGCTTTCTTGTCAAGATCTTGTAAAAGATTGGATTACCATTTAAAGGTGATTTAAGGAAAATTTTGCCTTGCATCAATATCATTTTCTTAACTACTAAACATAATTAATTAAATCTCTAAAGTTGAGTATCTAACTCCACACATATATTTCATTCATTTTATTCTGGTTTATAAAAGAGAATAGGAATCCTTCTGCCATTCTTCTGTTCCAGTACCTGTTTTTTGCTAGCTAATGTTGAAAAGTGTTAATTTTTTAAAAGAAAACTGTCAATATATTCATCCACTTACTTGCATGCTCCTAACCATTATTCTATGCCATTCTGCTATTTACCAGTACAGGGAAATGTGCCACTTTTCAGGTTTAATGATTATTTCTGCCTGTTTTCCTGTCTATGTATATAGGGAAATTTAAAGATAATGAAATGTCTACTGAAATGACTGAAATTTCTATTTAAATGTATATATATTCAACAATTTTTGTTCATTTATTAGATATACATTATATTCCAAAGAGTATGTAGCATTCATGTTATAAACTACAAAATATTTAAGAGTTACCCACACATATAATGTGTTAAATTAATAAAGAGGCAGTTCAAAAAAATGAAAAATCATTAAGTTTGTACTATGAGATAGGAAAGAAGCAATCCTTCATGGAATCTAGTCTCAAAGGAAAAGGCTGTTATTCTTTTAAATAATGAAAACTTGCTGACGATTTATTTTGCAAAAGGAATCAGCAAAATCAGCATTCCATTGTTTACTTTGCTTCATGGTACCCACCTAAGACAATAGCTTATTTATTAGAATACATGTAAATGTGGTGAAATTTCAAAGAAACTTTTTAGCCTTAGATCCTTAATATTTGTAACTTTTTGGTGTTCAATGCTGAGTTATGTGTATTTGGCTATGTTCTTTTGGTAAACTGAATATATTAAATTATCTCTTTTCTTTTTAAATTCGCAGCACCTTTTTGACAGATCAAATATACTCAGTATTGGAACACACATATATAGTGAAACATGTATTTATACTTAGAGAAGGAATGCAGTTAATTTACAATTATGGAGAATATTTTCAGTATTTGCATGTAATGGACATTTTCTATGACATCTGTGCTTAGATGACCTTATCAGAAGGAGCTGATAATTTTACAATCAATATCATTACCATAAGTAGTGTACATATGCAATATAACACAACATACATGACTATTTCAATTTATCTAAATTGACTAACCTCCCATCATATATTCTGATAAGGTATACCCAATATTAATAAATCTAGCATTTTCCTCTTTTATGCAATATTCAGCATTATTTCTAATGGAATCAAATGGAAAATTGTGGTTATTATCTAGATGAGTTAAGACAAAAGTAATTAATTTGACACACTTGTATTGAGCATATATAAATTAGAGAAAATATTATTTTTAATTGAGCAAACTTTGGATTTACCAAAAGACAAAATTTAATAAGGCTCCTCTAATGTTAACATCTTATATATGAACTAGGGGCCCGGTGCACGAAATTCATGCACTGGGGGTAGGCGGTCCCTCAGCCCAACCTGCCCCCTCTCACATACTGGGAGTCCTTAGGGGATGTCCAACTGATGGCTCACCTCCAGCCTGCCCAAGGCCTAAAGCCATCTCCCTGTTCAGCTCAGGCCCAGCTGCCTGTGACCACTCAGCCCCAGGAGCTGGGCACTCACTGCCACTTCCACTCACAGCATCTGGAGGCCAGGCACTCCCCATCACCACCCTCGCTCTCTGCTGCTTCCATGCTCAGCCTTTGGGGGCCAGGCGCTCCCTGCCGCCATCCCTGCACTGCTTCCACTCTCAGCCCTTGGGGGCCGGGCACTTGCCACAGCTGCTGCTTCATCTCCACCCCAGGGGTCCAGCCCTCGTGCAGCTTGGTCCCACCCCTCAGCCCCACCCCCTGCTCCTGATTGGCTTGCAGTGTAGTGGAGGTACGGTCAACTTGCATGTTACTCTTTTATTATATATGAATGATACATTTTCCAAAACTATGAATTAAACAATATCATACTGTTAACTAAACGTATAATTTATTCTGATTTCCCCATGTTTCCATTACTTTTTTTTCTTTCTGATCCAGAATTTAATATAGAATAACTTGTGTTCATCCAGAGTATAAATTTTATATGAATTTTAAGGAAAATAAATTAAATTCTCTACATCAACTGATTTTATAGATGCTTGTGTTTTTATCTCTTTTAGTTTTATTTGCCTTGTTTAATTTTTCATTTTTACTAATTGATTTTTCTATATGGAAAATGCAAGCTAAATTATTTGTGTATTTTAAACCATCTTGATTAGAATCATAATTTTAAGTTATATCACAGGAGAAATATTTCAATGTTGGAGTTTTATAAAAATAGATATTACTATTTAGTTTCAGTTTATTGTATCTCATTAGAATAATCTTTTTATTTAACACACCACACCTCTTGCTCAAGCCAGGTAATAGGTAAGTATAAACCCTCTCAGGATATTTAACAAAAATATAATAATATAAGCTCTTAAAACTGAAAGCAAATTCTAAACACTTTTTCAAATTGAATAAAATATTTTTTGTGATATTATACCATAGAATTTCATTTGATATTAAGAAATATTGAAATTTGGGGATAACTATATATACACACAATTAAAATTAAAAATATTACATTAGCCCACAGTGTGTTAATAAATTGCAGTTATTATTATTATAGTTTAATCTAGTCTCCTTATATCAACTCTAATATCACATAAAGAGAACTGGACTTAAACTAGAAAATGAGGGTTACAATTTTTCTTCCATTTACTAATTCATTGACTATAGTTATATGACTTAGTATCTTTAAACTTGAGAATTTGATATATGAAAGAGAGAACATAGTGAAATTATGAAATCAAAACATTCCTCACAAACCTCATCTAAAATAATAGTAGAAAGGAGAGATAAAACATGAATTGGTTAAATACCTGAGCAGTCACTGGGCCTCAGTAATATGCACCTTATAGTAATGAACTTATTTCATAGAAAGACTTGCTTTGTAGAAAATGAGTAAGGCAAAGGTCTCACTCATATTGGATTTATTGGTATTAACTTCATGCAAAGCAGCTAGTCTGACAAAATGCTGAAATGACCTATTGAAGTTTCAATAACTGTGACATCTAAGAAGACAACACTTTACATTTTATATACTTTGAAACAGTGCACAATATCTAGTGCTCTTTCATCGACAGACAGACAACAGATCCAGGTGACACTCCAGCAGTAGAAATATATGTTTCATTTCTCATTATTAAATCTCATCTCCTATGTGTAGTACTCTGACTTCTTTTTTTCTTTTCTTAGAGCTCTGCTGATTCCAAGAAATGCTTCCTCCAGGAAACATAACAATAATCATATTGGAATCAAAATCAATACTACCTCTTTTCTACCCCCAGTGGTAAAAACAGAATAGAATTCTACAGGAACCCATTAAAAGAAAAATCCCAAGAGTTGAGACCCCAAGTAACCTTGTTTCACTGATTAAATATACAGATGGAATTAAGGTTACTAATTGGTTAACTTTATTCTTATTTTATTTTTTATTAATTCTCACCTGAGGATATTTTCCACTGTGTTTGTTTGTTTGTTTGTTTTTTTAGAGAGAGAGAGTGGAAAGGAGAGGGAGAGACAGAGAGAGAAATATCGATGTGAGAGAGACACATCCATTGCTTGCCTCCTGCAATGCCCTGACCAAGGTATGTTCCTGTGACCAGAAATGAACCTCGGACCCTTCATTCCATAGGCCTACACTCCACCAGCTAGGGCCTAATTGGTTGACTTTAAAATGGGAATATCCAGGTAGACTAATTATAATCACAAGTATTCTTCAAAGTGGAAGAAAGAGGCTGAAAAGAGTTGAGAGACATTTGAAGATGTTATGGGGCTAGTTTTAAAGATAGAGGAAGGGTCTATGAGTCAAGGAATGCAGACAGTTTCTAAAATCTGGTAAAGGCAAGGACATTAATTATTCTCTAGAGCCTCGAATGCAGTCCTGCTTAAATCTTGCTTTCAGTCAGTGAAACCCATTTTAGATTCTAACTTCTAAAACCATAACATAATAAATTTGTTTTAAGCCACTAAATTGGTGATGTTCTGTTTCAGCAACAGTAAAAACGAATATAAGCATAAAATGTTGCTTTTCAGCCTAAAAAGTGGGTATAAGCAATTTCAACTGATTTCTTTTTACTCATTAATAGACTCTCTAGCAATAACATGTGCACCTGTTCCCATTTTGCCATTTTTTATTTAATCTGCCTTTCATTTTATGTTAATTACATTGTAATGGGCAACTGTATGATTTATCAATTCTGAACTTTGGGAAGGGAGTCTTAGTAGAAAATGTAGAGGTAAATAACCATTTCCAAAGTAAGGTGTATGATACAGTAGCAGGCTTATGCTCTTAAAAATATTTACCCCACATTATTTAAGTGATATGAGATTTTATGGTATTGAATAGAAGATTAAGATTGGCAGTTAAATTATAAATTCAGTGGATGTGAAATCTTGCCTCTCCCTACCCCTTAAACCTCTCTCCACTAGGGAGCTAGGATTGAGGATATACATAGCCCTAACTACCACATTGTATCATTAAACACTGTGATATCAAAGGAATTTTAAAAATGCCTAGAGACTTCTAAATTTTCTTAATGCCAAGAGAGTCTTCTAAAATCCTCCAAGCCAAGATGGCTTTTTATTTTTTTCAAGGTACTCCTACAATCTCCCAGGGCCATGGATTCTGAAATATATGTTCAGATGCAGAGAACTAAATTTTAATAAGGCTTTGATGTGCTTATGTGCAGTCAATAATGTAGGTTATTTGAACCAACTTCTACTCACACCAACTCAGAGGGACTTTAGAATAACAGTTATATTTCTGTACTGCTGGTTTAATAATCTTACCTACACAATGAAAAAAATAAATCTAAATGTTCTTTAAAGTTACAGGGGCATAAGACTTACATTTTTCTGAAATTTCAAAGGAGATTCACCTAATGAAAGTCTTAAACAAAAGAAAGATGTAAGAAAATAATGAGCTCTATTTAGGAAAGTTTGTTTGCAGTAGTTTGTCTTTGCTTGTTTGTGTTTTTAATGTATTATGAGTATAATGAAAGCCAGGTTTCTTCCAGTCAGTGAAAAAGTTACATATATGTAAAAGTGAAACACACACATACACACACACACACACACACACACACAGAGAGAGAGAGAGAGAGAGAGAGAGAGAGAGAGAGAGAGAGAGAGAGAGAGAGAAAGAGAGAGAGAGAGAGAAAACTCTTGGTGTTGAATTGAATTTAGAGGTATCATTGTGAATTCATGATTTGTTAGGTAGATAGGTAGATAGATATGTAGGTACAGATAAACATATGTGTACATATACACATATACATATAGTTTTCCCCCTAGCTCTGTCCAATGAGAAGATTTGGAAGCAATGGAATCTTAGCAGTCATTAATATAACAAAGGCTGATATCTTGGTTTTTAGTTAGCATTCTCCACTAAAAGGAAACAACACCTTTAGAAAAGGTATTTACCAGGAATGAGACAGAAAATATGGACAAGGCTATAATATCTTGTGCCATCACTGAGAAAATATAGGTAACATTATAAATTATAAGAAAATGCTCAAAGAATAATATGTAATTGAAAAATCCCAATAAAAATAAAAGCCTAATATGCAAATTGACCAAACAGACAGGACCGGCAAGCAGGCAGAGCCAGGCCGGCCAAGGCGGGTGCCAGTGGAGGGCCCCCTCAATTGCCTCACTGGTTGCTCCACAGATCTACCCTGATAATGGCCAGGACTAGAGACCCTACCCATGCACCAATTTTGTGCACCAGGCCTCCAGTAAATAAATAAAAGGTGTTTTGTATCCAGCAAAAAAGAATGATAAGGGTATGTCAGAAGGATACAGAAGATAGGTCAAAGGAGCTTCCACTGATTGAATCTGTGATTTTAGTTAACATTGAAATAAATAATAACAACCTATTGAATTTAATAGAAATTCTTGATTCTATAATATTATTTAATTTACATGAGGGAACAAAAACTCTTCTTTATAATAGAATGCTAATTAATAAGCACAGAATTTGAGTTTTTCTATTAATTACTGTTTTGTAACCTTACTGCTAATACTTCGTTCAGATAAATATCCTATTTAATAAAAGCCTAATATTCTAAGTGTCTGGTTGTCCAGTAAGCCATTCAACCAATCAAAGCATAGTATTCTAATGATATGCTTAAGCCACTCAACTGCTCACTATGATGTGCAGTGACCACTAGGGGGCAGGCGCTCTAACTGGTATGTGAGCTGTGGTCTGGCAATTCAGGACTGGGCAAGATGGGCAGGACATGCCGTGGAGCCCTCCTGCAGTCCTCCCTGGCTGGCCAACCTCCTGCATCCCTCTCCACCCTTGGTCCTGCACCAGTAGGGTCCTTCAGCCTGGTCTGTGCCCTCTTGCAATTCAGGGCCCCTCGAGGGATGTTGGAGAGCCAGTTTCGGCCCAATAGTGGAATGATCAGTTGCTATCATGCGCAATGACTACCAGGGGGCAGATGGTCAATGCAGCAGCTATCCCCTGGTGGTCAGTGCACTTTCACAGGAGGACTACTGCTCAGCCGGGATCACAGCTGGGATCACAGCTGGAGAGTGCAGCAGCAGTGGTGAGAGCTTCTTCCAACTCCACAGCACTGCTAAGGATATCCAACTGATGGCTTAGGCCTGCTCCCCACAGAGAGTGCAGGCTGGGCTGAGGACCACCCCCCCTCAGAGTGCATGAATTTCGTGCACTGGGCCTCTAGTCATCAATAAATGCTAAAATAAATGGGTGAATATTTGTTGAGAAACAGTACATATATACAGTTTCAAAATGTCTTCCCTTTAATCCAAAGGAAAAAATCAATAAACTACAGTTAGAAAAATGTAGCCTCATAATCTTAAACAAGTGACTAAAATTAACATCACCACAATGGGACAATTCAAAATTGTGTCTTTTGATACTTGCTGAAATATAGCATTACTTTTCTGATATCCCTGTAAAAAACTGCATCACATGAATTGAATAATGAGGTAACACCAGAGGAACCCTAGTGAAGGGAAATTTTACAAAAACATCTTTCCTGTTCTCTAAACAATTAGTTGATTATTGTGTACAATTAACAATTAGATTGTGTTATACATGAAGTATCCTTTTTATAAAGAAATATGCATGAAATATTTAAGAGTAAAAGAGTATTATGGCCAAAACTGGTTTAGATCAGTGGATAGAGCATTGACCTGCAAACTGAAAGGACCCGGGTTTGAATATGGTCAAGGGCATGTACCTTGGTTGTGGGCACATCCCCAGTAGGGGGTGTGCAAGAGGCAGCTGATGGATGTTTCTCTCTCATCGATGTTTGTGACTTTCTATCCCTCTCCCTTTCTCTCTGTAAAAAATCAATAAAATGTATATATTTTTAAAAAAGAGTATTATGTCTGTCACTCTTAAACAGTTCACAACGTTATAAACATACACATACATATACAGGGAGAAAATATAGCAAAATGTTAACATTTAGGTAAGCCCAATAATGAGTCAATGGGAGCTAATTTTATTATTTTTATAACTATCCTGTAATTTTGAAATTATTTCAAGAAAATAAAAAGTTCAAATATAAATTAGTATAATTAAAAGAAAAAATAAGAAATAAGGCCTTAAAGAAAATTTCAAATATTTATTTCATTTAATAATGCTGTCACTGACACAAATTTTATAATGACATAGAATATTGCAAATATGTTTGTAGTCTAAAGAAGTTATAGAAATGCATAATCTGTTCTAAATCACATGATAATTTGTTATAGAATACCCAAAGATCCTGACTTATGTCAGATACTTCATAAATAAGAAAATATTACAAGAAAAATAAAAGGACATTGCTGGATTCATACTTTTTAAAATATACAAACAAAGATGGAAAAATCTCATCTAAACTTCTAAATATTTTTCAATTCAAATCAGGACATACATGTATAATTAATATAAGGAAATATATCTTGACGGTCAAAGTTAGATTTTTCTAGTACTTATATTATCCAATGTTTTGAGCCTTTAACTAAAATTGAGTTAATGCTGCTAAGAAGAAATATTTAATATAATATTGATATAAATTTATTACACACTGCCTACCTTTAATCAAATCTTATACCATTCTCCTTACCATGTGTCCACTTTCAGCACTAAAAACCTCCTGAATGTCCTGTGATTTTACCAAGAGTTACATGTCACAGTCCTTGAACTTGCTCTTGCTTTTTCTAGAATCCTTCCAAATATAAGACTTTCACCTGGCTTCATGATTCATCAGCTCTCTGTTCAGATGCATGTTCTTAGTGAGGTGTTCCCTGACTACTCTTTGTAAAACATTGTCTTTTTTGAGTCATTCTGTATAAATTAGCTTTCTCTCTTTTTGTGGCCTGTAACACACTTTACTATACATTTACATGTTATCCTTTTAAGGACAAAGTTAGAAGCAAATAAACTGAACGTGTAGAATTGATTCTAAATTCAATAGTTTTCTACTTACTTTGTCAAGATACTATTTTAAATCATTCTCTTGATTGTGGTGCCAAAAATTATTCAGGCATTGGTATTGTTATTTACCGGTATGGCAATAATGTAGTACCATGAAGCTAATACACGGTTTCCTGGTTCTATGTTTGATTTTTGTGATGATGTTCTTCTGAAGCATGAGACTATGGCAAACCCTCAAACATTTTGCAAGAAAGCAACTATTGAGTGAGAAGGAAATGAACCTGTGGGCCACTGACCAGGAACCATGCTCAGGGCTGTGAGCTACGCAGAGTTCGTTGGAAGATTCCTTTGTGCTACATATCTTAGTTGCTAAATGAGATCTGGATCTTTCAAGTTATATTAAAGAAAAAAATTAGGGTTGTAATTATATTACATTGATACCAAATTTTAAAAATATACATATCTGCTAATGTTAACTTCAGAAAGAAAATATTAATTATGCCTAGAGACAGAAACCCTCAAAAGTTACAAACAAAAACCATACACAAACACACACACAACACAACACAAACACACAAATATTGATTTGGTAGGAAACTTACTTTTTAAACAAAATGTTTAATAACTGAAATACAATCAAATTTGGAAAATGAATATATTTGTGACACAGTTTAGGCATACAAAATTATCTATACAATATATTAGGAGCTAGAATTTAGAAAATCTAAGTGATTGTATAAACCTAAGTTGTTCCTGGCTGGCTTTACATTTTGAGCCTTTGCCTTGCATACTTTTGCCAAATTTCAAATTGATCTTATATCTAATTTATTTCTCTTGGATACATTTGAATTTTATTTTAATCAAATGGGAAATTAAAACAAAATAAGATTTAAAATAGTTATCCCGCTTGCTTTCTATCACCCTCTCTCAAAGATTCCATTTGCTTGGTGTCATATTTTGCCTGCGTAAATCCTTCAGTTCTGCTCTACCTAATTTACTGATGGAATTGGAAACTGCTTTGTTCTGTTTCTATTGAATTAAAATACAAAGAAATAATGGACTCTGTTCACAAGCTCTGGGCTTTGCTTAAAATAGGACCACCTCAGTGGGAGATCTGCCATACCTGGTTGCTTTTTCTGAGTTCTGCTTGAATGTGAATTGGCTCTGCAATGTATTTTTGCATATCCAACTTGTGTTCCTTGGTTATTGGTTATTTTATGAATAAGCATCCAATTCTCTCTGCATTTGTTTTTTGAAAAATTCTGCACCACTTTTGGTGTACCATCCAAAAGAGTAAAGGACCTATTCAAAGCAAAGTCTGGCAGCAAATTTGATAGCTTTTGTGAATGAATAGTGAGGTTTTATTTTAAATGATGCATGCATTCTTTTGAAATCACTCCTAAGTATATAATTGGAGAAAAATTAATGTGCATTTAGCGTCAATATGGTTTATGAGTTTTTCTATAAGTGTCTGGGAAATGAGCAAATATACTCACCAATGATACATCTGATAAGGAATCAAGTTATTATTTTCAAGAAAGGAATATAAATTTCAATCATATAAATGTTTTTATTGTTTTACCTAAAGGGCAGTCTATTGCACCTCTTACCACTTTATAGTAATAGGATGGCAATTGGTCATATGACTATGGGGGGGAAGGTTTCTTCTTAACCCCTCTAGAAGTGCCCATCTCCTTCCTTTTATGACAGTTGAGGCTAAAACATATAGCTGTCTTGTTCTTGACTTATTTATGTATGATGGGATTGTTTTCTTAGTTTCCCTTGCTGATAGTTCATTATTGGTGATTAAAAATGCAACCGAGTTCTGAATATTTATATTATACCCTGCTAAGAAGAATTTATTTATCAGACCTAGGATTACACATAATTTATCTATCAGACCTAGGATTTTATTTTTTATTTTTTTGGTGGAAACTTTAGGGTTCTCCATATATGGTATCATGTCATCTGGAAATAATGACATTTTTACTTCCTCCTTTCAATTTGTATGTTTTTTATTTTTATTTCTTGTTTGATTGCTGTGGACTAGCACTTGCAGTACTATGTTAAGAGTGGTGAAAGCAGACATCTCTGTCTTGATCCTGATCTTAAGGAAAATTCTTGTGTTTTCCCACTGAGTATGATGTTTGTTATGGATTTGTAATATATGGCCCTTATTACATTGATGAATGTTCCCTCTATCCTCCCTTTGCTAAGAGTTTTTATCATAAATGGGTGCTAAAGTTTATCAAATGCTTTTTATGTATCTATAGATATGTGATTTTAGTCTTCATTTTATGTAGTGTATCACATTTATTGATTTGGATATATTGTACCAACCTTGTTTCTCCAGAATAAATCCCACTTGATCATAGTGTATGACCTTTTTAATGTATTGCTGGATCAAGTTTGCTAATATTTTGTTGAGGATTTTGACATTTATGTTCACCAGGAATATTAGCCTATAATTTTCTTTCTTTGTCCTAGCTATATCTGGTTTTGGAAATAGAATAATGTTGGCCTTGCAATAATGTTGGGAATCTTGGCCCCTCTTGATTTTTTTTGGAATAGTTTGAGAAGAATAAATGTTAGTTCTTCTTTGAATGTTTTATAAAATTCACCTGTGAAATGAAACTAAAATATAAAAGACCTATACTCAGAAAATTATAAAAAACTGAAGAAATTGAAGAAGATACAAATAAGTGGAAGTATATTTAGGAAAAGGAACACCATTAAAGTGTCCATACTCCCCAAAGCTACCTATTGATTCAATGCAATTCCTCTCAAGATACCAACAGTCTATTTCACAGAACTAAAAACAATATTTCAAAAATTTAATAGAACCACAAAACTCCCAAAGAGCCACAGCAATTGGAGAAAGAACAAACTTGGAAGAATCACACTACCTAATATCAAGCTATACTAATCAAAATAACATGCTACTGGAATAAAATTAGACATATATATCAATGGAACAGAATAGAAAGCCCAGAAATAAACCCACACCTTTATGGTCAATTAGTATTTGACAAAGGAGGCAAAACATACAACGAGGTAAAGATAGTCAATTCAATAAATTGTGTTAGGAAAATAGGACATATATATATGCAAAATAAAATGGCACTAGACCAGCAACTTATACTATATACAAAAATAAAATCCAATTGGATTAAAGATTTAAATGTTAAACTCAAAACCATAAAATCCCTAGAAGAAAGCATAGGTAATAAAATGTCAGACATTTCTCACAGCAATCAGCTAAGGAAACCATTAACAAAATGAAAAGATAACCCACTAAATGGGAAAATATACTCGCCAATGATACATCTGATAAGGAATCAATTTCCAAAATTTATAAAGATCTTATATAATTCAATACCAAAAAAACAAGCAATCAAATTTTTTTAAAAAGGAGCAAAGCACCTGAATACATACTTCTTCAAAGAAGACATACAAATGGTCAATATACATATGAAAAGATAAAAAATGTCACAAATCATCAGAGAGATGCAACTTAAAACCACAATGAGATGTTACCTCACTCACACCTGTCAGAATGGCTTTCATCAGTAAATCAACAAACAATAATGTTGCTGAGAATGTGGTGAAAAGGAAACCCTAGTGCACTGTTGGTGGGAATCCAGATTGGAGCAGCCACCGTGAAAAGCAGTATTGAATTTCCTAAAAAAATTAACACTGGCATTTAATACAGCAATTCCACTTCTAGAAACATATCCAAAGAAATCCAAAAAACTAATTGAAATGAATAATGGGTGTGCTCAAAAATTATATACACACACTTTGAATAAGGATAAGAATGTGTTCATTAAAATACATTTCATTTTCAAAATTGAACTATCAACTGTACATTTTAGAAATACTCTATTTATGCACCCCTATGTTCATTGCAGCATTATTTATAACTAGAGGACCCGTGCACAAAATTCGTGCATGTGGGGGCATGGAGGGTATCCCTCAACCCAGCCTGCAACCACCTCAATCTGGGACCCCTTGAGAGATGTCTGACTGCCTGTCGGACATCCTTCTTAATCCAGGACTGCTGGCTCAAACTGCTCGCCTGCCTACCTCCCTGATTGCCCCTAACTGCTTCTGCCTGCCAGCCTGATCACCCCCTAACCACTACCCTGCTAGCCTAATTGATGTCTAACTGCTCCCCTGCCAGCCTGTTTGCCCCCAATTTCCCTCCTCTGCTGGCCTGCTAACCCCTAATTGCCCTGCCCTGCAAGACTGATTGCCCACAACTGCCCTCCCTTGCAAGCCTGGAACCTCCCACTGTCCTCCCCTGCTGACCATCTTGTGGTGGCCATCTTGTGTCCACATGGGGGCAGAACCTTTGACTACATGGGGGCAGCCCTCTTGTGTGTTGGAGTTATGGCCAATCTGCGTATTACTCTTTTATTAGATAGGATAGAGGCCTGGTGCATGGGTGGGGACTGACTGGTTTTCCCTAAAGTGTGTCCGGATCAGGGTGGGGGTTCCCTATGGGTGTGGGGTGGCCTGTGCGAGGGGCCTGTTGTGGTTTGCAGGCTGGCCACACCCCCAGCGACCCAAGTGGAGGACCTAGGATTAATTTGTGTTCTATAATTGAAACTTTGTAGCCTGGAGCAGAGCCAAGCCTTCTGCTCACTCTGTGGCAGCAGCCATTTCTGTTTGAAATTTTGTAGCCTAGAGTTGAGGCCTAGGCTAGGGCTGCAGAAATTTGGCTTCCTCCATCACCCTGGCAAGCCTAAGCTCTTCTCTCTCCAGCTCCATGGCTGTGGCCATTTCTGTTGCGATTATGTATCTTCTATAATTAAAACTTTGAGGCATTTAGTGGAGGCCTAGGCTGTCAACAACAGGCAGAAAGCTTGATTTCCTCCATTGCCAGGGAAACCCAAGCCTCCCTCCTGCTCTCAGTGATGGCAGCCAACATGGTTGGGGTTTATTTGCATAATTTGCTCCTGATTGGCTGGCAGGAGTGGCTGGTGGGCATGGCTTGATTGGAAGTACAGTCAATTTGCATATTACTCTTTTATTAGGACTAGTGGCTTGGTGCAAAAAATTAATGCATGGAGGGGCTGGGGCTGTCCTTCAGCCCGACCTGCACCCTCTCCAATCTTTGATTCCTTGGGGTATATCTGACTCCTGATTTAGGCCCACAGGGATCAGGTCTAAACCAGCAGTTGGACATCCCTCTCACAATCCAGGACCACTGGCTTCTAACCACTTGCCTTGCCAGCCTGACTGCCCCTAACCACTCTGCCTGCCAGCCTGATCGCCTCAACTACCCCCCTTGCTGGCCTGATTGCCCCCAATTCCCCTCCCCTTGATGGCCTGCTTGCCCTCAACTGGCCTACCCTGCCAGCCTGACTGCCACTAATAGCCTCTGGCCTGCCACCATGGCTTTATCCAGAAGGTCTCCCAATCTAATTAGCATATAACCCTTTTATTAGTATAGATTTCTATTAATACCTGCCTGCCACATCACTTCTCTCTTCCTTCTGGCACCCAAATAAACACAACTGATGCCAGGTCTTCATTTAATGTAGCTAATTTGAGAGACAGGTGAGCCTGGACATGTAAGATCCAGTTACTAAGCACTGATTTGTAAGCACCGGGACTGTCCTGGTGATGTTACACACATCACCTTATTTCACCTTCACAGTATCTCTCCAGTAGCGGTGGCATGTTGCCTGTTTACCGATTTGGAATCAGAGGTTTAAAGGGTCTTCAGTAACTCTGCAGGGAAAGTAGTCTACCCAGGATTGAAACTAAGTTTTTGTCTTACTCTCAAACCATTGCTTTTGCTCCTGTGCAACATCGCTTCCCCTGAAACTTGACCTATTTCAGAAATCAATTTATCTTGGAATAGCAGTTTACTCTCCTAGGTGTTATGACCTATTTTCTGTTTTGTAACATTGCCAGCTAAATAATTTAAGGCTGTTTTTAATTGTCTATATGTCATTGCTACTGTTATTTAAAGCAAATAAACAATAACAAAGATCAAGTAGCAAAGAAACCAGCCTGCACATAGAAAAAAAGAAAAAAGAGAAAAAGTAGCTGTGTTAAGTGAGTCCTCTCTTCACCTGGTGTCATCTCTCCTCTTGGGCATATGCCTTGGAGCAGTGGGGACTCCGGGTGCTTTCTGTTGCCTTAATTGTTTAGCTCAATAACTGTTTCCTTGTGCTTTCCCAGTAATGTGTATTTCTTTAATAGAAAAGGATGAACACTGTATAGTATTGAGGTCATTTAATGAAATTCTGATTCAAAAAATCACATGTACGTCAATATTGACCAAAACTGGTGGATAACCCAAAAGTTGTTTCATTATTTGTTTTTGTTTTTTGTTTTTTTACAAATGTGAAAATTAAGGTCCAGACCCCCTGCTGGGCCTGGGGCTATAGCTAGCGGGATCGCTGCCATCACCCCAGGCTTGCCAGGGCTGGGCTTTAGGTTTGGTAGCCATCTTGCTTTGGAGTTAATTTGCATATTTCTCCTATTGGCTGGTAGTGTAGTGAAGGTATGATCAATTTGCATGTTTCTCTTTTATTAGATAGGATAGCTAAGATATGGAAACAGCCCAAATTTTCATCAGTGGATGAGTGCATATAGAAAAGCTGTGGTACATTTACACAATGGAATACTACTCAGGTGTAAAAGAGAAGGAAATGTTACATTTTGTAGCAGCATGGAAGGACGTGGAGAGCATTATGCTAAGTGAAAGAAGCAAGTCAGGGAGAAACAAGTACCATATGATTTTACTCATACATGGATGGACTCTAATGAACAAAATAAACTAACAAAATAGAAACAGACTCTTATTTATAGAACAAAGTAACAGCTGTCGTAGGGGAGGGGAATTGAGGTCTTCATGAAAACGTGAAGGGATTAAACAAAAACAAACAAACAGCAAAAAACTCATAGGCACAGACAGCAGTATGGTGATTTCCAGAGGAGAAGGGAGGTAGAAGAGAGTAGAAAGTGATAAATGATCATGGAAGAAGTCTTGACTTGGGTTGGTGAATGCAATACAATATACAGAATGCATTTATATATATACTAGGGCCCCAGTTCATGAAATTTGTGCACTGGGGGTGAGGGGTCCCCTCAGCCCAACCTGCTCCCTCTCTCATACTGAGAGCCCTCAGGGGATGTCCTACTGATGGCTTAGGCCTGTTACCCATGGGGAGCGGGCCTAAGCTGCAGTCTGGCCTCCCTTTCTGGGAGGCGACTGGGTTGATCAGGGAAAGGCACCATCCCCATCACCCCACTGTTGTAGCCACTGCCAGTCACCACAGCCACCAAGTTGTTTTCATCAACCCTGACTCTGGTCACTTCACCATGAAAAAATGACAACTTTGTTTAGGCATTTTCAAGATGTGTCTTTCATAGGATATGACATTTATTTTTCTTTTTTTATTCTCACCTGAGGATATGTTTCCATTGATTTTGAGAGTGTGGAAGAGAAAGGGAAAGTCAGAGAGGAACATCAAAGTGAGAGGAACACTTTGATTGGTTGCCTCCTGCATGAGCCCTGACCTGGACCCAGCCAGGGAGGAGCCTGCAATCCAGGTACATATCCTTGATCAGAATCTATCTCAGACCTTGTGGCTAGCAAACCTAGGCATTATCCACTGAGCCAAACAGCCTAGGACAGAATATGACTTTTTTTTTTTAATATGACATTTCTTAGCTCTCCAGGAGCAGACCTTTGTTTTTTTCTCCAAGAGTGTGGTGGGAAAACCCTAGATTACTTTTTTTGGATTCTTATACCCAAGTTACTAAGAATATTACCAGTGGCATACAGGAAGTTTAGCCAATGAGTGGTCAGAAAAGGTGTTTCCTCTACAGTTCACACCTATCTCCTCTGATCTCTGGCTCCACCCCTGCCAAGGCCTAAAGCCTCTGGCCCTGGGCAAGGGACCCCAGTGCACGTGCTTGCCCTGCTCTGCCTCTGGCCAAGGCTACAAGCCCATGGCTGAGGCTCTGAGACTGGGACCCTGGGCAGTTGACCCCCAATGCGTGTGCGATTACCTGGCTCTGCCCCGGGCCAAGGCAGAAAGCCTCTGGCCAAGACTTGGGCCCCAGCAGACGTGATTGCCCTGCTCCACCCGGGCCAAGGCCACAAAAAGCCTTTTGGCGAGGCTTTTTCCGGCCTTGGGAACCCAGGTATCGCCCTTCCATGGGCAGCAGCCATCTTGATTGGGTGTTAATTTGCATATTGCTCCTGATTGGCTTGTGGGCATGGCTTCTTGGTTGCAGCAAATGTATGATCAATTTGCATATTACTCTTTTATTAGATAGGATAAAAGCCTACATGACCATTACACAGGATGACTGGAATGACTGGTTGCTATGATGCACACTGACCACCAGGGGGAAGACATTAAACACAGGAGCTGCCTCCAGTCCGCAGGGACCAATCATGGATGGGGCCTGCTGGCCAACTTCCCAGTTTTCCCCCCAACACCCCGCTGCTGGAAGGCCTGACTGCCCAATCAGGGTAGGCCCCTGGGCTGGGGCAGGGAACTGGGGGTGGGTGGCAGCAGATGAAATCCCTTTCCCAGGGGTGCTGAGAGCCAGCACCCTCCCTGTGGTGGCAGTTGGCCCCTTCTCCTAGCCAGCAGGCCCGGATAGTCTGATTGGGGCCTGCTACGCCAACCTCCTAGTCCCCTCCCACAGCTGGCAGGTCCAAATTGCCTAATCAGGGCTATGCCCCAGGCTGGGACAGGCAACTGGGGGTGGGTGGTGATGGACTCACACAGTAAAGGAAGGAGGGGGGGCACGGAGTGGGAAACCAGGTAGTGGGGGCACATAGGCAGCAAGGGACCGAAGAGGCAGGAAGGCAGGGAACCATGCAGTTGGTGGTGTGCGGGCAGCGAAGGAAGGAGGAAGGAACCTGATCAGCCCTGATTGCTGGCCAGGCCTAGGGACCCCACCCATGAATGAGTTTTATGCATAGGGCCTCTACTTACAGAATTATATACTAGAAACCTACATAATTTTATTAAAATGCTTCACCCCAAAAACTTCAATGAAAATAAATAAATAAAACATAAAAAAGGACAGATTTTTTTAATTGATTTTTAAAATCTCTTTGGATTTACAGGTTTTGCTCTGACCCATATTTCAGGGAACCCAAAATATGTTGCCAGTGATGAGAGAGGTCCAGCCAGAACAGGGAATGAAAGGCTTTGAAGTAATTTCCAGCTCTACCAGACAAAATTTCAGGACACTCAGGTTGTAGGAACAAGTACATCTAATGGTGCTTAAAAGGACTTTGATAAATCAATGCCTTTTCAAATTCTAAAGGAGAATTATTTCAAAGATCCCTAGGATCTCAAGATAAAGCCTCGACTTCAGCTGCTAACTAGTACCTTCAAGCTCATCAGCTCTAGTAGAAGAGGTATGCCTGATTGAGGGATTTCTAAATGCTATTAACTGGATGCTTATCAGAATTACTTGATGTTATCTGACATACCAGGACACAATATTGTGTGTGTTCAGCAGAAATCTTTTATAAAATGGAAATATTTGAGAAAATATTAAACTCAAGCCTGTTTAGAAGGAAGGCATAAAGAAGTTGCAGAAGGACGTGCCTGAGACTCCAGCATGTGGCTGAGGGATCATTTCCTGGGTTCCCAGGTCAGGTGGCTTCAATGGCAAGGGGACACTGGAAGGAAATCGGAAGAGAGAAGGAGCAGCTGCAGTGTCTCCTCTTTCTACTTGCAGTGCTATCTCCATTATGGCTCTATCTCTAGCCTGACAGACTATTGCATTTTTAGCTTACACCAGTTGATTCCAGACCTGAGCTTCAGAAACATTGTCATCCCCCTTTGTTCCTGCAGCAGCTTTCTGCTGCTTCCTACTAGTGTTCTCTGGGGGTGGATCAGAGTCCATTGTTGGACATCTCAGCAACCCTATTACCTGTGCAAACAATGCGCTATAGTAAATTTGTTCAATTTAAATACTTATTTAAATTTCTGTTTTCTTGGTTGGACCCTGAAATATACATAAAATTTAATTACAAATTATATGAGGTTCTACTTAAGTTATATGGATATATATAATGAAATAACGATGTCGCCAATAAAATGGGTGATGATGTCATATGGCTGAATGGAGCAGAGAAACTTTTGAGATTCTATCTGAGAGAATCAAATATAGATCACAGTGTCACTTGGTAAGCCAAAAGGGTTTTCAGCAAAAACGAATACTTGTATTTTAGTATTTTAGTCTGAAAATTATCTATGTAGCTATCTATATTTATCCTGTCATTCCAAATGTCTTCTTAAGCTATTATTATAATTTATTATCTCTAGAACAGTTTCCTATTTAAGTTACTGGGATTTAAATAATAATTATGTCCCAAAGCATATTCAGGTGTGAGGAAAAGTAGGTTTATAGTTTGAGTACATGGAACAGAGTTTATTCTTATATTATTTTTCCATACGCCAATTGTAAACCTACTTTTACCAATCCTTGTATTTTAAGAGAACAGATATAGCTTTAAATAATATTGGTATGTCCTCAAAATAAATTACAATAAATATAACTCAAGGCAAATTTTATTTTAATGTTAATAAAACCCATATGCTTTATATCTGACTATGAATAAAACTAGTATAAGTTCTACCAGTTAAACATGAGATACATCACAACATCCACTTTGGTAATTCTCTATTGTCATTTTTATGATTTCATTTGATCATTCAAATTTTAGTAATTTCCTCCACCTTCATTTATATGAATTTTTTAAAAGTGAAGAACATATTGCAAATTATCATATACCCAACAGCACTGTCTAAACTTGTTTTTCTCAAGGAAACACATTTACCTAAACCAGAATCTTGCATTACTGCCATCAGAAACTTGCAGAGAGTGATTTTGGGAAAACAGATGGAGGTTGGTGGTAGGGGAGGCTTCCATTTTACTGAGGCTTTATAATAAGCACTGTTATAGTAAGACATGATTAATTCTACTAAAATCTGCTTAGAAAATTTGAATAAACCTGAACCAGAACACTTGAAAATTAAGAAAAGTCAGAATCCTGAGAACTTGTTCTGAGCAATGGAAGGATACATTTTGATATGTTTTTTTTTAAATCCATTTTCCCTATTTTTTAATATTCAAAATGTCACCCTTTATAGTTCAGTTGGCATTTGGAATAAAAAGAAATCAGTTTTTTTAAAGTGTGCCCAAGGTTGATTAACTCTCTGAATGAACTATCACTTTATCTAAGCAATAGTAAAGTCTAAATACCCTTTGCCCCCCCATTGACCTACATATGTTTCAGATTATTAAGTGTAAAATTAGCAATTCAATATTTTTTTTATCCATGATACCATGCTCTTATCTAATATTTGCCTTGTGGATATAATTTGAAAGGGAGAATTTCATTAACATTTAAACTCAGTAAACACATAAAAATGCAATTTGTTTTGGATAAATATTCTAATTTCAGTAAATGTCCTTATTTTCTCTGTAGATTTCAATCTATGGGTACATATATGACTGCTAATGTTACAAATTAAAAACAAAACACTGATATAAGTAGTTTTAGGTACTTCAAATGCAACATTACTTGTTGATATTTGCTAATGCAGTTAAATGAGTTTAAATTCACTAATATCTTATGGTGAGTTAGATAGACATATAAAATGTTCTAGAACTTTCCAAAACTATTGAGGATGCAGGAAAAACTTCTAAAATCAGGCAAAATATGTAATCTACAAGTATAAATCAGAATAAAAGACAAATTGGAGCAAGCATCTAAATATTTTTGATATAACAAATACAATTTAACTTTTAAAGAAGTAATTCAAAAACTGTCTCACCTCTAAATGCATATAATAGATAAGTGTTCTTAGTAGAGAAAATAAGCATGTTCATGTCAGTAATTTTAAAATAAATTATAACAGTGTACATGACACTTATAAAACATGCCAGAATAATAAAAAGGTTTGTATTTTAATGTCAATAGAAAATGCCCTTTCATGAAAAAAATAGAATTTGATATTAAAAATAGTAATATAGAACAATGGAAAAAAGAGGAAAAAAAGAGAATAAAAGGGGCCAAATAGTATTTGAAAAGATCTCAAACTCAATATTAGTCATTAAAATATAAATTAAAATAATAAAATATGATTATTCTCTTTTGAATTCCTATTCATCACAATCCTTGGTTCTTATTACATGCTTATTATTTTTCCATTAACAGCACACTTTTATTTAGTGAGTTATTTAACACATTTGATCATGAAAATTAATAATACAAAGCTAAATCTACAGTCTGAATACAAACCATATCAAAATTTTGGTGGCTAGTGCCTCCCGTCCATCACATACCCCTCCTTTGCTCTACACAAAAAAAAAGCTTTACCAGAAGTCCTATATTCAGTTTGCCTTTATATTAAAATCAGAGATCTGATGCATGAAATTAGTGCAAGAGTAGGCCTTCCTTCCCCTGGCTGCTGGTACTGGCTTCCCTGGAAGCCCCGGCTTTGTCCAGAAGGTCATCTGGAAGGATATGTGGTTTAATTAGCATATTACACTTTTATTATTATAGATGCATCCCTTAAGTATACAAGTGCTATTGTTTTTAACTTTTAAAAAAATGCAGAATAATTCATGTAATAGGTTTTTGTTCATTTATGATTGCTGAGATTCATCTGTGTTACACATTTGTTCAAATCTATTTTGTTCATTTGTTTTGATATAAGAATACTTGCATATTATGCCAAAGGTCATTGTTTATTGTTACTCCAAAATGTTATATTTGGTCTGCTTTAAGGAAAAAAAAGTTTCATTTAACCAAATAGCAGTGTCTAAATAAGCTAAAATTACCCAGGTTAAAGAAATAAAGTAACTCACACTATTTTAGTACAGGAATAAATAAATAATGGGGAAAAAGCCTATTGACATGTCTTTTAAAATAATTATGTATTAAACTAGTGAAAATATATATATACTTCTAAAGTACTGAAAACATTTTGGCATCTTTTAGTATATAATTTTTAGAATAGAGCTGCTACCTTTTCCATACATTTATTTCACTGTTTTGTGTTTTTTCTTTCCTTTTACTATTTTTCTAATTCTGCAAATTACAATTATGATTTCATTTTATTTTTTTTAATATATTTTATTGATTTTTTATGGAGAGGAAGGGAGAGAGATAGAGAATTAGAAACATTGATGAGAAAGAAACAGATCAGTTGCTTCCTGCACACCCCCTACTGGGGATGTGCCCATAACCAAGGTATATGCCCTTGACCAGAATCGACCTGAGAGCTTTCAGTCCATAGGACAATGCTCTATCCACTGAGCCAAATCGGTTTCAGTGCAAGTGTGTTTTTATATATTTTAAATGCTTGCATAATTTAGCAAATGCATGCTGAGAGAGAGAGAGAGAGAGAGAGAGAGAATGAATTTCCTTCAGGTGAAATACCAGACTAAAATTACATAAATATTCTTAAAACAATCCACTTTCATGAACTATTAACGCTTAAATAACTGTCAATCATTGATTCACATTTTGGAATAAGAAGAATGTAGGTGAGCAATGCTTTCCACAGAAGACAGTTCAGAATAACCACGCCTCATATTTTATTCCTGGAAATACTCATATGGTCCTAAACTTTTACATGAGTCTTATTTAGACAAAATTCAATTAAGGAAACTGTGGGAACACTCCTGTGAAAATCAACATATATAAAAAATAAACCCCAAATCTTGCACCAAATCTCGTTTGGGATGAGCTTTTCCATTGCTAAGGTAATCTACCTTGTTGCATTGGAAATGCCAAATTGTGCTCAGCTGAGACCTAACGTAACATATTTCTTCAATGACTTTTATAAGGAACACATGTATGCTGGGTCTCTGTACATTTGCTGAAGATTCTGATTTAGTACCTCTTAGGTAGGATCTAGGAATCTAAGTTTTAACAAGCATACTTCTGATAAGCAGGAAATTTTGGGAAGAACTATATTAGCATAAGACAAGTAATATGTATTAACTACTTGGCACTTTCTAAATTATAGATAATTTAATCATTTAAAAATATTGTAATTTATGTAACTCCATTTTGAAAGTGGAAAAACTAAATGTTAGAGTGATTAAATCTCTTGCTCAGGGTCACTTACTATATAAGTGGGGAATCATTTTGCCATAAAGTCATTCTTGTTTGACTTAATTGTCATGTGTATCAGACAGATTTTGAAACAATTTTAAGCATCTATTTATCACTACCATAACTTGGAAACACAAAGTAATGGTGAGATTTAATTTACCAAAGTTTCAACCTTAAGTCAAACAGATCTGGGGAAAGTGTTTCATTTTCTTCAAGGATCAGTTTAAAGCAAACCTGAATATACCTTTTCAAATTCACACTCTATTATTGCTAAATTTCACATTGTACACTAAACCTATAGGACATGTCACTTGCTTGTGCATCTACGGTTTTAGTATCATTGAATAGCATTAGATAACTGCAAAGTGTTTAAACTATTAAAGACATAACAAAACGCTTGGAAGTGCCACTCTGTCCTACCATTAACTGATCAAGCTAAAAACTCGACAATTCTTAGATCTGTAAGAGGAGTGAAGTCACAGGCAAATCCCTGCCCCTCACACTGGAGAGTGTGACAAATAAAATAAACCACAACTTACCAGAACAGAAAGCCTTGAGGACAAATCACAAGCGGCCAGTGCCAGGGTGGGGACATCTGAATTGTAATGGATAAGCTGCTGGAGGCTGAGTGCTCACAGGACTGTGAGATAAAAGTCCAGCGGGACACAGTCATGAGAGCCCCCACACCTGTGTGAGTTTCATCTTCTAGATCCATGGTCAGCAAACTGCGGCTCTTTGGCCCCTGGAGTGTGGCTCTTCCATAAAATACCACGGCCTGGGCGAGTCTATTTTAAAGAAGTGGCATTAGAAGAAGTTTAAGTTTAAAAAAATGTGGCTCTTAAAAGAAATTTCAATTGTTGTACTGTTGATATTTGGCCCTGTTGACTAGTGAGTTTGCCCACCACTGTGCTAGAGTACTACCAGATCTCAGCCTGTGAGAGAAAAACTCCCCTGCGTCTCTGCATGGAGAGAGGGAGGGAGCCATTTTTATATACCCCAGGGCCCAGAACATTCTGTTCTTAATTAGGCCTGCCCTCAGGAGAAACTATTTAACCAGAGCCTAAAGTGCTCAGGCTTCACCACAGTGTAAGGCGTATAGGGGAAGGGAAACATCCAGCCCAGCTGGTTTCAGTCTTCCCTGTGGAGGAAGAAAAACATCTAACTAGCCCACTCCAGCCATCCTGTCACCCCTGAGAAGCCATCCTGTCACCCCTAAGGAAGCCATACTGTCACCCCTAAGGAAGCATCCTGTCACCCCTAAGGAACCTGTCCTGTCACCCCTAAGGAAGCCATCCTCTCACCCCTGAGGATTGGGAGGAACTGAGAAGGAAGCATTGGTGAAGTTCACAAGCCAGAGGCACAGAAACACTAAAAGACCTAATCCTCTTCCTCTCTCCCCACAACTTACTACCACATTACTGGAAGCTTATTCACAACAGTTCCTTTTACCCATTACATCATGCCTGACTCTACAGAGAAAATAAATGCAAGACTTAATAAAAGGCAAATACCATATTTTTTGGTGTATGAGATGACTTTTTAACCCAGGAAAATCTTCTCAAAATTACCATATTGAAATAAAATCTGATGTGTTTTTTTTTAATTTTTATTTGGTGTGCGTTGGAAGAGGGGTAGTCTTATATGGCGAGTATATCCCAAACTCTGTATTTTAACTGGAAAAGTTGGGGGTCATCTTATATGCCTGAAAATACAATATATATATTTGTGGCACTTCCAAGCTTTTTGTTATTTCATACATACATACATACATACATACGATGTTGAAATTATCAAACCAGGAATTTAAAAAAATGATTACAATGTACACAAGACCTACTTTAAATATAAAGACACATGTAGAGTAAAAGTAAGTGGATAAATAAAAATATGCTATACTAACACTAATCAAAATAAAGTAGGAGCAGATATATGAATTCCAAAACAAAGCAGAATTCAAAGTAAGGAGTAATTATCAGGGGGGCATTATACATAGACAGGGGCATACATAATGATTAAGGGAAAATTCTCTAAGAAGACAGAAGAATCCTTAACATGTATGGATTTAATAAGAAAGCATCAGCAGAAATACAAATTTCCAAAATTTGTCATAACACAGAATGAATTAAAACACTCTGGATACTTTTTGAAAAATAATTATTGCATTTTAATTACCACATCATATTTTAAACACTTTAATACAATTTATCTCCCAAATACATGTATAATACTTGGTAAAATAAAATCAAGCTGTATCATGAATACATTCTAATATTCATGAGTTTTCTAAGCACTTATTTTGTGTACTATAGATCTGCAATACGTTAGTACACACCTATATACAAAATCAGACATATATAACACCATAAGTTAGTTTCAGAACATCTATTTTTCAAATGATCTTCTTCCTTAGAAAGAATACACTAGTATGCACCCCTATGCTCACTGCAGAAAACCTATATTTGGAAGCAGCCCAAGTGTCCATCAGTGGATGAGTGGATAAAAAAGCTAAGGTACATTGACACAATGGAATACTAAGCCATAAAAAAAGAAAATGTTCTTACCTTTTGTGACAGCCTGGATGGACCTGGAGAGTATTATGCTAAGTGAAATATGCCAGTCAGAGAAAGACAAGTACCATATGATTTCGTTTATTTGTGGACTCTAATAAATAAAATAAACTAACAAAATGCAAACAGCCTCATGACATGGAGAACAAAGTGACAGCTGTCAGAGGGGCTGGGGACTGGATGAATAAGATGAAAGGAATAAGTAAAATGGATTTTTAAAAAAATCAGAGTTGCTCGTGAATTTGATGAATGAACTGATTTTTTTCTAAATTAAAGGTAAACTGATGACTTTAGAAATATATTGTGTGGACACTCATTAGTTAATATAGTTGTGAAAGAACATGTTGATAATGGACACATTTTGCTTTCTCTTGCTATGCCGATTCATGTATCATGTTATCATACAATTCAAATCTAGTACATTAATACCTTTAAAAAATTAGTGTTCTCTCAAACAAAATTCTTATACCTTTATCCCTTCAGTTACTCAAGCGTTCACATTTCATTTTGTGAGAAGTACAATATACCCAGGTATCTCTATTTAATGCAATTAAAAAAGAGTATTTTTCTGCCTAGTCCTTTTCCTTTAGCTACCTAAAATTCAACAGAGAAAAAGCTTCCTACTGTATTCTCATCAGTGATAATAAACTAGCAATTACCTTTTGATGATATCAAACACTTTAATTTTTGAATAATTACCTAAATATATTTGTACATTTTTGTTAAAAACTGCTTTTAATATTTCTTACTGAAAACTGAATTGTTTGTCACAATATGTTAGCACTTGGCTTCTCAAATACTGAATATTACCTTGAAGTAATAGTAATTAGAAGCAATTTATAGCTCATTGAATAATTCCCTTCTGGTTTTTAAGAGTTAAAGATACTTTGTCTAGCCACTTAATTCTTCAATATAAAATGACTTGGACATTAGAAAGAATTACCGTTTCACAAAATGATTAGGTTAATACTTGCACCAATATCACAAAGTAAGTACCTCAAAGTAATGTGATCAAGTATTTGCCACTGAAAAGAACTCATTTAGAAAATATCTGCATATTTGGGCATTTTAGAAATACACAGGTGAGAATCAAAATTAAAACCAATCCTCCAATTCAAATGGTAGCATCAGAAAAACCCCCAGGACCAAATTTTATTGGTGTAATTTATGAATACCTTCAAATCTCTCCCTTTTATTTTTGTAAGGGGTTGTCTCAGATAGACAGCATACCAGTTTCCCCTCCTGTGGTCTTTCATCCTTATTGTTCTCTCAAGTGCATCAATTTCCTACCTTCAATAATTTACACTCTTATCCTTTGGGAAAATGGAAACCTGACATGATTTGCTGGTTTCTTCATTTCGTAATGCCAAATTCCTTCATAGTACTGTTCTCAGGCCAGGATATCTATCCTTTCCATTAAGCTCTTGAATCAAAAGAATTAATGTGATAATATAAATAAATCAAACCAGAAATTCCCCCCCCAAAAAAAGGACATATACTTACATCAAATACTCAAAGCAAATTATATATATATATATATTTCCCTTGTAAAAAGAGAGAGAGAAACAGAGAGAGATTTTCTCAAGGAGGCACAACAGTTAATTCTATAAAACTGTGTGAATATGTTTTTATGTTGTATTCTAAGTATGTTTATAAAAATGTAGTACAAGTCAATCTTGAATAAATACAAAAATAATTGGACAGAAGTAGTGAACCAGCTTTAAAAAGCTAGTTAACAATAGAACAATTATGAAGAGGTTTCATGTTTGAAAAGACATCATGCAGAACCTATCCAATGTGATCACATCTATAAAATTCCCATTTCTCTCAAATGAATGTGTTCTTGTGAAACCAAAATCATTTTGTGCATAGTACTACATATTGTGTCCAGTTGTACAAATAGTAATTTGGTGCTTTTTGTTATTTGCATTCATATAATAATTTTGTGGGTTGCACTTACATATAATCTTATATACAATCTTTGTTCAAAGATTTCCCACTGTTGTTAAAATAACCAGAATGCATATATAGCTAACACCACCATTAAACTAGACCTTTTGGCATATTATAATTATTCTAATTAGAACATAATTTGTAAGATCAGAACAGAAAATGAACATTATACTTTGGGTTCATAAGCTTGTCAGAAAGGACAGAACATTATAACATGAAGTGGTAAGGTCCCAAAGAAATTCTGTCACTTGAAAAGCCATAATATTTGTAGTATATACTTTCAGCAGTTGTGGCCTTTAAGTAACATTTGAGCAGCTATGGTCACAAACAATACAGAAAATTACTGGATATGTGAAACTGCTTTACAAGGTCCCTGTAGTTATAACTTCAGATTTGAGCAGCCTATATAATAAAGAGGTAATATGCAAATTGACCATCACTCCAACACATGAAATGGCTGCCCCCATGTGGTCAAAGACGGGTGCTCCCTTGTGGACACAAGATGGCCACCACAAGATGGCCTGCAGGGGAGGGCAGTTGGGGGGAACCAACCCAGCAGGGGAGGGCAGTTAGGGGCAATCAGGTTAGTAGGGGAGTAGTAAGGCATCAATCGGGCTGGCAGGAGAGTGGTTAGGGGGTGATGAGGTTGGCAGGCAGAAGCGGTTAGGAGCAATGAGGCAGGCAGGCAGGCGAGTGATTGGGAGCCAGCAATCCTGGAATGTGAGAGGATCCCAGACTGGAGAGGGTGAAGGCTGGGCTGAAGGACACCCCCCGCCCCCCATGCAGGAATCTTCCTGCAATGGGTATCTATTACATATTCTATGTATATGACACAGAGAGATACTTTTTAGCACAAACAATGGCAAATTTATTTTTAAAAATATATTTTATTAATTTTTCACAGAGAGGGAGAGGAATAGAAAGTCAGAAACACTGATGAGAGAGAAACATTGATCAGCTGCCTCCTGCACACCCCCTACTGGGGATATGCCTGCAGCCATGGTACATGCCCTTGATTGAAATCAAACCTGGGACCTTTCAGTCCACATGCTGACACTCTATCTATCCACTGAGCCAAACTGGTTTCCGCAAACATTAGCAAATTTAAATCTGAATTGTGATTCTGCAGGCCTGAGATGCCTGAGACATGCAGATGAAGTCTGAAGGCAGTGAACTGGAGGTTCCCTATCACTAGGGCTGTGATCGGCAAACTGCGGGTAGTGAGCCACATGCGGCTCTTTGGCCCCTTGAGTGTGGCTCTTCCTCAAAATACCCCGGCCTGGGCGAGTTGATTTTGAAGAAGTGGCTTTAGAAGAATTTTAAGTTTAAAAAATTTGGCTCTCAAAAGAAATTTCAATCGCTGTACTGTTGCTATTTGTCTCTGTTGCCTAATGAGTTTGCCGACTACTGCACTAGAGGAAGAGTCATTATTTTAGTTCTATGCAGGCTTTCCACAATTTGGATGAGTCATACTTAATTTATGAAAAACAATCTGCTATTTTATACTAGTTAAAATGTTAATTTCAGTTTATATCATCCAACAATATTCTCCCAGAAATATCCAAAATAGTGTTTGACCAAATATCTGGGTATCTATGACCCAATCAAGCTGACACATAAAAGTCACCATAAGATACAAAAAAGAAATATAATATGCACTATTTCCCAGATTGTTTGATCAAAGCAACCTTTTATAGAGATGTATATCATGATATATCTGTTTCCAAAAATCAGAGGTTTTTGTTTTGTATTGTATATACTAAAATATGTCCCTAGGGCTGCTATAACACAGTATCACAATCCATTGGGTTAAAATAACAGACACATTTATCCCCTGACAGTTCTAGAAGCTAGAAATCCAAATTCAAGGTGTCACTAGATCCATATTGCCTCTGAGACTTACATTCCATGCCTCTTCCTAGCTTTCTGTAATAGCCATTGATTTTTGGCATTCCTTTGTATATAGCTGTATCAATATAATCTGTCTTCATCATCACACGTTGTGTGATTACATTCATTTGAAAGCAAAATAAATAAATAAATAAATAAACTCTCAAGTATTTGTAAAATATTTATGTACACTGAAAGCATTTGAAAGAATGAGAGAAACGGTCAGTCATTAAATATTCATCATGAATATCTACCATGTACAAGCAACTATGCTAAGTACTTTTTAAAATAAAATTTAATTAGATCTCTTTGTTTCTTTCTAGGTACTGTTATTCTAGTGAAGAAGAAAGATAAAATAAAAAGTATAATGTGAATACCATCATCAAACAATGAGATACAAATCACAATGAGATACTATACTGAGAAGATATCACAAAGGAGGAACCACCAGTGTTGTCCTTGTGAGGGTGGGCAAGAGCAGGAGGCATTGTTAGTGGCCACAGAGATGGTGATTCATGAATGTGGTGTCTGTGTATGTGTTTCCAATAGCATTCTGAGAACTGGTTTACAGGATTTTAATGGATTGCTTTTAAAAACTGACAGCTTTTTACTCAAAGCTGTCCCCATTAGGAAGCAAAGGTCAATTGTTTCATAAAAATGAAAACTAAATCTACTGCTTTTGTGCTGTTGGATAAAATAAATAAAGGGCCATTGATAAACAGTTAAAGGGGTAATGTGCATATCACAATTCACATAAAATTTTTAAAAAGCGGTAAATTTGAAAAAGAATGAGTTAGTAATTTATGCACAGAATATGCTCTGGCTGGTGTGGCTCAGTTGGTTCGAGTACTGTCCCGTACGCTGGAAGCTCACACGCTTGATTCCCAGTCAGGGCATATACTCAGGTTGTGGGTTTGATCCACAGCCAGGGTGCATGCAGGAGGCAACCGTCTGGTGTTTCACTCTCACATTGATGTTTCTCTCACTTCCCCTTCCTCTCTCTCTAAAATAAAGCATGTCCTTGAATGAGGATTAAGAAATTATAGATAATTAAGAAATTATCATGTTCCAGTCAATTAAAGAAAATCAAAACAAATTTTCTAGGTAATCAAAGGGTCTATCAAATAACAAAAAGTCACAGATAGGCTATATGCTCTGACAAATCTCCACACCGAAAATGAAATAATTTACAAAGCTCACAAAAACACTTAAGAGCCCAGCTGGAGGGGCTCAGTTGATTGATCATGATCCCATGAACTGAAAAAGTTACCAGTTGCATTTCCAGTCAGAGCACATGCCCAGGTTGTGGCCTTGATTCCCAATAGAAGGTATGCAGAAGGCAGCTGATCAATGTTTTTCCCTAATATCGATGTATTTTTCCCTCTCCCTTCTTCTCTAAAATCAATAAAAACATATCTTTTTGAAAAGTTAAAAACATTAAGAATAGTCAATGTTTTTAATGCGTGTCATCTACTTACTAAGAATCTCTGGTTTATAATGAATAAACCCCTTAATGTCTTTTTTATGCATTTCTCTCAAGGCATTCTACAATACCAGTATATGTGTAAGGACATGCTTGAGTTTCAACATTTCAACACTAGGTCTATAAAAAAGTATCTAATTTTTCTAAATTGTGATTTTAAAAATCTGTGCTTAAAATCATTTGAACAGTTGAAAAAAATAATATGAGGTGTTTATAAAGTAAATGAATAAAAAAAAACAAATGCCAATGCAATATGGAGTACAAAACAGTTTGTAACCCCCTTCATATCTTTCCTATGCCTTTTCCCCTAGGCATTCTGCAATATTTGTGTAACATAATTATTGGCTAAGAGGAACAATTACTAGTCAATAATCGCCTTTCATACTCACCTCTCCCTATTATCCTAGTCTTTTTGTGGCATACAATTAAATTTTCTGCATTAAAGATTATCAATAACCTCTTTCTTTTTACTTAGTAATTTTTCCCCTTTATTGATTAAGGTATTACAAATGTGTGCTTATCCCCCCATTGCCCACCCCCACCTTCCCTCACCCTTAATCCCTGCTGTCTGTGTCTCATGGTTAGACTAATATGCATGCATACAAGTCCTTTGGTTGATCTCTCTCCCTTACTTCCATCTTCTCCTACCTTCCCTCTGAGATTTGAGCATCTGATAGATGCTTCTCTGTCTTTGCATCTGTTTTTGTTCATTGGTTTATGTTGTTTATTATAATCCACAAATGAGTGAGATAATGTGATATTTATCTTTCTCTGACAAAAGAGAGATCATCTTTTATGCCCTTAGATTGACAGAATATGTCAATCTTGAACATCCTTCATTCATTTTTTGTTGTTCTTTGTTTTGTGTGTGATCCAGCAGCCTTGTCTATATTGTCTTCTAAAGGTAAACTCAGCTTTGATACCCAGAAATAGTTAATTATTCCATTAAATGCTTAGCTAATATGTTTCCTCCCTTTTATTTCTTTACCAGTGGTCTGGAAAGGATGTTAATCTTCCTGAGGGCTAATTTAATATTCTTCTTTTATACTTCTCTCCCACTCTTCCTTCCACACACCGCACACCCCATCACTTACCACTGCTGGTGCCAGACTCACATTTAGTTTATTTTTTTCTTGAATTTTCAAATTTATTATGTAGCTCTGATTACAAAATATCCCTGTGCTATGAGTGCAGGTTTGTTCACATCAGCCTCTTTTCAAACTATTTACTAGCTCATTCATTGATGCTGGAGTTCTTCACTATATAGATCCAGTTAACATTCTTTTCCAAGACATATGAAGGCATTCAGCTATTGTCTGCTTCTTGCCCCAGAATATTTCAGGTATTCCAATTCTAAAAGTGAGTTAGCATCTCCTTTCTCTTCAAATAGCTTGTTTAAATATTACTTCCCCTATGATGCCATTCTTGATTCTCCCTGGTTACCCACCATATGATGAATCATTATTTCTGCTCAGTTCCATTAGAATCTTTACAATTCCTAATTTTCCTGCTTGCAGTAATATTCTTTAAATAGTTTCATGGCTAGATTTTCATTTCTTAACTCAGATGTTATATCCTAACAAAGTTTTTCTTTGACTTAAACTAGCATGATCTTCAAAACACTTTTCAGTGTTTAAAATCATATCCTTTTGTATTTTTACCTATTTAAAAAAACAACTATCTCATGAAAGCTCTACAGAAGCAGAAATCTCGATGTGGCTGAGCGCAATATTTTCATCTTATACTCTGCCCTTCTATTTGGATTCAGAAAGGACAAAACTCAGAAAACAACTCTAGCTTTCACTTGAGTTTCAATTTCCTCATTACACAATAGTGAATATAATAATACCTATTTTATATATTTTTTATGCAAATAAAATGAAATACTACATTGCTTAGCTCACTCAACATGTAATATTGTGAAGTTACATTTGGAAATTTATACCTTTGAGTTAATGGTGATAAAGAAGAGGTAGCCTCATTGTTCAAGAGTTGGAAATATAGTGTGAAAATCATGGTTGGCTATATGTTTGAAGAAATCCTCATTGTGTGCAGTCTTTTAAGTTTAGGCTAAGGGATTTCTACATAATTAAGTAGGTATATCATAGACCCTAAGAAATGAAAAAATGAAATTAATTTCATTTCATAATATTATCTGAGTTGTTTCTCTAACATATCAATTCACCCAAATGCTATACAAATCACATATGGATACAGAGGATGATATATACAGCAAAAGCAATACTTCCCATCGTTTTTAGTTTTCTTAAATAATATACATTCTTATTTGTAAACTATTTTGGGGACATTTTAAACATAACTAGTTATTGAGTTATATATCACCAAATTAAAGAAAAACAAGATATAATTTAATTGTGCTCTATGTAATTCCCAAATGAACATTTACCATAAAAAACCACAAAAAACTAATAAACTAGTAAAGAACAAACTATAAAAGGGTAAAAGGTAGTCTTTCCATTCTAATTTTATATTTATATATGTTTTACATTTATAAGGAAACACATTATTTTATACCATATAAATTTAATTATGAGAGAAAATTCCTTGATATATATCTACAAATGGCTCCCAATAATTCAAAGTGCTTTTTAGTAATAAGATCTTGGGGCCACTGGCAGCTTTTAATAAAGTTCTTTTTGAAATTCTTAAGTATTAGGACTTATTACTAGAATAATTCAATAGAATTTAATGTAAAATCTTAAATAGTTATGATTCATCTGCTATTAAAAAACACTTCCAAGCCTTAGTGGATATTTAGAAATATAGAAGAAATGTGTATACTCAAATGAAAATTAGCAACTCTCCAAAGTAAGTCTAGTTCAATATATAGAAGATTTAAGATACTCTTAAAAATGTTGGAATTCAAATCGGTGATAAAAATTATTGAACATTTTACTTTCATCATGCTTGTCTTCCTAGTTTAACATTCGTACTTTCCAACCAGTTCAAAAATAAAGAATAAAAATTTCACCAAGGCCACTTCCAGATATTGTTTCCTTCAAAGCCAAAGTGAAATATATAGCAATATTTAAAGAAAAACTCCCTGCATGGAATAACTTTAGATAGTACCAGGCCCTTCTTTCTTGGAGATATAGACCCTTAAAATAATTGAGTTTTACCAAAGATGTCCAGAAGGTTCTCTAAATATACTAGAGTGGGACCATTCTGACACAATAACATATGCCACAAACTACCAAAGGCTGTAAAATGTGCTGCAAGTATAAATTGTTTTAAAAACAGAGTTGGGCAAGTATTTGGAGAAGAGAAATATTGAAGGGCAGACCTGCTAAATCAAAAGGAAGCAATGGGCCATAAATGCCAAGCTACTGAGTTCTTGTAAGATTTACTGTAAATTCTTACTGTGCAGTAGCCTCATTTTTTTTCCTTGTGAGGAAAATGAAGTTATTACAAGGTATCATGCCACATCTCATGAAATGCCATGACAAAGCACTAAAAAATGGTTACTTTCTCAGGAAGCTCCAGAAGGTGTAAATATCTATGGTATTAAAACCCCAGTGACCTACAGTTATTTTTATATAAAAATGTTGAGTTAATGTGATTTAATTTCTTAATATAAAACAATTTAGTATTTAGTATCTTTTAGATTAATATTTTTGAAAGACTTCCTATACTTCCTCACTGTTCATGCAAACTAACATTATATTTTAATGATGGAGATGTTATTGACTTCTTCCCAGATAAGCATGTATTTACCTTTGTTTTTCCAGTAAATGAGATGTGTTTCAGTTTTCGTCATTTTCCTTTCCTATGTATTAGCTAAATTCACTTATTTATGCTGGCTGACAACTGAAATTCAATACAATTAAACTACCTAGTATATGCAGATATGTGGCCCAGGGCAAAGGTATTTAAATTCTATATTCTAACAGTTTTACCTAATAATATTCAGTCAAATTCAATAGGTCTGAAACAGAATTCTTTAAGCCAGACACAATTCCCCACCAACACACTGTCATTCTTTCTGCAAACATCTTCTACTGAATCATTCCAGAATCGTTTTCTCAAACTGTAAATGTTAGAGGCAACCTTAGATGTTCTTTCTCCCTTAAGCCTACTGTGATGGACTCAAAGCTGTTCTCCCAAATCTCTGCAGTTTTATTTCCCAGGGACTAGGAAAGCTGTCAACAGACAGATTTCAACTGTCTGCCCCTTCAGAAATTGCCTTGGAATCAGTGAGCTGCCTCAGCCAAAGTCCTGCTATTGGGAGTGTGGCCTACTTTCAATGGTTAATTGTTCAGGGAGGATAAAAATTCATTCAGCTCTTCCCAAAGCAGGATATCTCTGACCAACAATCTCAGCCTTGGTACCCCAAACCTCTTTTGCTCTGCCCATCCTTATTTCTTTCCCCTTTCTAGAGGTATTGACATCATCCCAATCTGTGATAAAAGATCTCAAAGACTGCTTCTCGGAGAATCCTATTTACAATGCTCTCATACATTATCATTTAAATATTTTCAGGTATACCTCTCATTATATAAAAATGCATCTAGTTTTATCATCTCTATTGACAATGCCCCATTATGGTCTTTATCATTTATACACTATGTCAAAAACATATCTCCTAATTGAAGTCACCTTTTCTAGTACTGTTCCCTTAAAGTACACACTCCACACAATAGACTGTGTTTATATTTCTTCAGTGATCATCCAATAGTACAAGATCAGGCTTATTCTCTCTAACACCGCATGCTGAGTCTTCTGTTTTTAAGTACTGTACTGCTTTTTTTTAGATGCCACACTTTTTATTCAAACTATTTCTTCTTCCCTAAATGTCTGCTTTTTCCCCCATGTACATTTGCCATTGTTTTCTCTTCCTAAAACAACATTCTTTGTTTTGTCAATTTGTCTTCCCAGATTCAGCTAAAGCAGCACTTTCTCTATGATGGTTTTAAAATAAACCCCCTCTGATTTCTCTAAGTGGGGTGTCCCCTTTCTCGGTTCCCAGAACTCCTTTTATTTTGTATAACTTTATTAAGTAATCCATTGTTTTGATTAGAACGTGGGTTTCAATAGTAGTGAATTTCTTTACATTTCTATCAATGGCATTGGCACACAGGCACTCTATCATTTATGTAGGCCCTTAATGACTAACGAAGATATTAAATATGTACTTTAAACTACACTTCTTTCTTCAGTTTAAAATAATTATGGGTAGTAGAGAAACAATACAGTATTGATGTATTTGTACTGTAAACTTTGCATATATATGATAAATTTTCCTTTTGATGAGCACTATCAGTGGACAATTTTCCATGGGATTTTTATCTTTCATATATTGAATAAAATAGGGTTGATAAAAATAGCATTTGATCTGGTGTGACATAAAGTTATTTCTTATACTCCATTTATAAAAATTTGGTTAACATTGAAGACATTTTTAAACATAAAAATTGTTTCCTCTCCTATAAAAAACAAACTTAGTAACAATAAAGAATTTAAATTAAAAAAATGAAAATAAATTCACTGAAGAGCATCTATATGTTGTGCCCAATATATGTAGGTTAATGGAACTGAATGATATGCTATATGTTTACATTTATATTACATAAATATAATTTAACTCCTACCTCTTTTAATAATATAAACATAAATACATCCATACATCCATAGATGAATACATATATAGGTTTTAACTTTCTACAGTTCTAAATTCAGAATGGACGAATAAAGGACAAACTACAATTTCTCTGGTTTACCTTATTTTTAAAAGCTCTTTTTTCTATACATCTTATCTTTAAATTAACTTTCAGGGTTTAAATCAATATTTTCCCAAGGCTTTTGTTACCTTATCTTGATTTGATGTTTTTGAACTAATGATAGACATTCAGTTTAAGGTTAGCTCTTCAACTAGAAACTACTGAAGAACAAACATATTTCTTCAGACTATTACTCATTTTTACATTTAAAATAACCATTTTGTGCTTTAGTAACATTGCAATGTTATTGTCCTTTATTATTATTATTATTATTATTATTATTTAGAAACTTTGCAGCTAATTCTTTCTAGAGTTATTGCTCTTCTTTATAGATTCCCCTTGCAGGAATTTTAAACATTCAAAATAATTTCCAAAAATTGTTGAGGGATCTATAAAGGTTAATAATTTTCTATGATTACTTGCATCAGATATATTGAGAATACGTGAGAATCTTTTTCTTCATTCTTAGTCATACATCTTCAAAAGAATATATAATTTTCTGGAAAAATATAATCTCCAGAAAAAATAATTTTATAACAATAATTATAACAAGTGTTCTTTATGGGAAGAACAGACATTTCAGATTTGAGAAAATTTTGTGTTCCATTTAACTACTTTTTTAAACTATCCACCTCTTTTCAATGTTCTTTCATACATTATTTAATCTAGCTCCTACCCTATGTGGGTTACATTATCTATCCATAGTAATTTTTACCTAGGTAATGTTAAACAGTGGCATGAGCATAGAACATGGAACATAAAATGTTCCAGCATTCTGATAGTGCAGAGATGTAATGCGACTACTATAATTTAAGCTTTATGCTAATATAGCTAAAATCACTTAAAACTTAAAAAAAATCATCTGCCTATCAGGACTTGTAGAAATTATCTATTAAATTATTTTTAAACATCAATGATTTTCTTTCAGCTATATATGCTAGTATACAAGTTATAGATTTTATATATGTACTAGAGGCCCGGTGCACAAAATTTTTGCATGGGGGGCTGTCCATCAGCCTAGCCTGCACCCTCTCCAATCTGGGACCCCTCAAGGGATGTTCGATTGCCCATTTAGGCCCAATCCTACTAGGACATCCTTCTAGTAGGATCACACTTCTCACAGTCCAGGACTGCTGGCTCCAAACTGCTCACGTGCCTGCTTCCCTGATTGCCCCTAACCGCTTCTGCATGGAAGCCTGATCACCCACTAACCACTACCCTGCCAGCCTAATTGATGTCTAACTTCTCCCCTGCCAGCGTGTTTGCCCCCAACTGCCCTCCCCTGCTGGCCTGATCACCCAAAACTGCCCTCCCTTGCAGAGCCTGGAACCTCCCAACGGCCCTCCCCTGCTGACCATCTTGTAGTAGCCATCTTGTGTCCACATAGGGGCAGGATCTTTGACCACATGGGGGCAGCCCTCTTCTGTGGTAGAGTGATGGTCAATCTGCGTATTTCTCTTTTATTAGATAGGATATGTTCATACATGTACATATACATATACTTAAATGGTGAGCTAGTGTCATATTGATCATTGGAAATATATATTTAAAACATTTATATTGTAGATAAAGACAATTGATGAATATTGGCTAACATTTTGGATAATAAAATCTCTTCTGATCTGAGAAATTAACTAATATTGAGCAGTAAGCCAGGACAAGTAAAATAGGGAAACTGAGATAAATAATTGAATAAACTCTAGAAATAACATCTAGGCTTTAGTTGTATTTCAGCTCCAGACCCAGAAAAGCAACAAAGCAGGTGGGCAACACCAGGACCAGCTGAGTTAACTGATGACCCCTTCCCTGACACTGACCAATCAATGAAGACCATGGCCCTGGAGAAGCATACCCCTAGAAAACTGATGAATATTCTATCTGAAAACTCTCCTGAGACCTCCCCTATGTTTCCAGCCTGGGAGAAGGAGATAAAGCCTGTGGACAAAAGAATTCACCCCTTGCTCTTCCTCTGGGGAGCAGAACCACCATTTCCTTTCTCCTTTCACTCCACTTTTTCTCTAGAGGCATGCAACTCCTAAACTCTAAAGGACCCCCAAGACTTGCAAACTGGGAAGCAATGGGCAGTGGCAGTTCATCGGCAATGGCTAGTCCCCTGAACTTGACTTCAAAGACCTTTTTTCTCTGATTTCCAAGTGAGCTAGAGCAGCTCAGCTTAGGTTCTCCTGCTGCTTCTTCTATGCTAAGCCCTCTCTTGTTTTAGTGCTCAGCTATAATCAATGTTCCCTTATTGTCATCTGGACTTGTGCTGTGAAACTTTTTCTGTACTAATTATGAACCCACATGCTACCGGTTGGTCCTAGGAAGACAAGAAAAAGGGCCAGGTCACCTTTCTAGTAACAATATAAGTGATCAATTCTAAAGGTAAGAGAATTTGTATGTATACATCTCAGCCAAAATTTTACATTAGAGTCTGAAATTCAACTAAAAGAGCTGATATATTTAAGTTATTATTAGTCTAAATGCCCTAACAGGCAAAAAGAAAATCTCAAGGGCTTCGGTTTCAGTAGGAGGAACATTCTGATTGCCTTCCTGGTCCAAATAATTGGTGTAGTAGAAGTGACTGATATTTATCCAAACATTAACCTATCAAAATTGTTTATTTTTTTGCCTAAAATAAATTAAATCTCATGATTAATAAATAAACTATAACACATTGGTAAAACTGATTTGTGTTTTTTATAAGACTTGTCTTTATTTGATGTTTTGTTTACTTGGAAAGTTTGTCTTCTATCCCTCATAATATCTAGAGCTCAGAATGATGCCTGGTTCATTTTAAGAGCATATAAATATTTGAAGAATAAAGTCTGCTTAAATCATAATAATATTAAATTTATTGCAACTAAACTTTGCCTTTATAAAGTTATATTTACTTTTTAAAATAAAATGCCCACATGAGATAATATAACACACCTACAAGCATGATGAAAAAAAAGATTAACAATGTTAAGTAGAGTAACTCAAAAGTATTCTTATACTAAGGCAATGGAACTATGTACATTCATGAGAATAAATGAGTGAACTTTGTTACAATCCATGAATGACATAGATAAATCTTAGGAACATAAGTTTAACTGAAAATAGTCAGACAAATAAATGATGTGGAACTGTAAATCTAAGCAATAGTGACAGAAGTTAGGATACTGAATTCTTTAGGGAAGAGTTATGGCTGGAAGAGCACAAAAGGGAGCATCTGGGAACATTAATTGTATTTTTCTTATATAAAAGGCTTATGGTTCCAGGTTTTATTCACTTTGAGAAAATTTACTGAACCGAACATTTGTGATTTGTATATTTTTGTGCATGTGTTATGCCCCTACATAATTTTAGTTTAAAAATAAGGAATGATTTGATAAAACAAGAAACTTTTCATGTTTTATAGGACATACAAGGAGCCACATTGAAATATTTATTTAGGGTATAGAGTTAGTTAAGTAGTAGGGTCAGTATCTAAACAATGATTTCCAGAAAAGCATCATGTATGCTACACAGAAAAGAGGGAAATGAGATAAATGTTCACATGATTTAAAAGGTTGGATTAATGGTCTGTATATTTCAAATGCATGCTCAGCAGCATATTCCTTGTTTCTAAGCATAAGTGGGAAATGAATGCATTTGATTCAGATTAACTGAAAATATATATGGAATTACATCCTCTTGGACTGGGAATACAATTAATTAAGCAGTCTTTCCTTGGTTCATGGACCAACAGCATCAAGAACAAGAACATAGCACTGCAATCCTTTAATAATCACAATGCAAACACACACAAACATACACACACACACACATATAAGAGAAACATGCAAATTAACCATCACTCCACTACACCCACCAATCAGGAGCAAGTATGGAAATTAACCCAACTAAGATGGTAGCCACCACAGAGCTGAAGCAAGCAGGAGGCTTGGGTTGCCCCCAGCGATGGAGGAAGGCAAGCTTCCTGCCTGTCCTGGCCAGCCCTGGCTTCTGCTCAAGGCTACAAAGTTTCAATTATAAAAGATAAATAAATCCCAGATACCTGCTTCCAGCCCGCCTTGGCCTTGGCTCAAGGAGGCACTGAAAAAGAAATCCCTTACCCAGGCTGGACAACCCCCATGGGTTGTCTTATAAATAACAAGTCTTATAAATAACACAAATCCCTCCCCCAGGCTGGCCAGGCATCCCAGGGGGACCCCCATCCAGAAGGGTGTGTGACCAGCATGCAAACAGCCCTCAGCCCCTCACTCAGACTGGCTATACCCCCATGGCCTGATCCTTATAAATGGAAGTTGAACACAACTCAAGGGGTCCCCTATTGGAGAGGGTGTAGGCTGGGCTGAGGGATACCCGCCCCTGTACAAATTTCATGCACCAGGCATCTAGAGAGTGTGTGTGTGTGTGTGTGTGTGTGTGTGTGTGTGTGTGTGTGTATGTGTGTGTATGTATATACACACTGATGCACACATACACATACATACACACTAGTGACCTGGTGCACAAAATTTGTGCACATTAAAAGGGAATTAATTAGAAGAAATATTTTAATATTGCTATTTGCCCTTTATAATAGAATTGTCAAAGATGAAAGAAAATTAGTATATATAACAATAATATATAAATTTAATAATAAATAATCACAACATGATATAACAAAAACATTATGTAAAACAACACTGATATAAACAATAACTGATAAATTGATTAAATTAATTCTAATATCTCCCTGTATACCACATTAAGAGTTAAAACACTTTCAGAATGCTGTACTAATTTCCCTTGTAATGAAGTATTTACAACTTTAACTTTAACATCACACTCTCTTCAAACTCAAGAGAAAGCAACATATAACTGACCATGTGTGAAAATGGGTTCAGGTAGGAATATTCCTACTCTGTCTAGAGTTTGTTCTTGTGATTTATTTTTTTTTATTTAAAATATTTTTATTGAATTTTTAGAGAGGAAGGGAGAGGAACAGAAAGTTAAAACATCAATGAGAGAGAAACATTGACCAGTTGCCTCCTACACACCTCCCACTGGGGATGTGCCCACAACCAAGGTACATGCCCTTGACTGAAATTGAACCTGGGACCTTTCAGTCTGCAAGTCGATGCTCTATTCACTAAGCCAAACTGGTTATGCCATGTCCTTGTGATTTATTAATAGTCATCACAAATTCTGGAATCATGGGAAACTGTCTTCGAATTAATTTAAATGGAAGGCCAGTGTCAGATCAGGGTCCAGGTTGTAAGGGAATGGGATTCCTGCAAGCTGTCCAATGGCTGATTCTGTGAGGAATGGGGCTCCCTCCTCCCTCTTGGCAGGGGCTGGTTTGAAGGCCAGCAATGGCCTTGATTGCATGAGAAGCAGAGTTCCTCCATACCCAGGCCAGGGCCCAGAGCTCCCTCCCACTGCCACTGCACCCAGGATGGAGTTGGGGGGAAGCTCCCTCCCATCAGCAGCCTGCTGTTTGGTTGTCCATCTGGTCATTTAGGTCATGACGAACCCTGGCTTTCTATATATTAGGATAATAAAATTTGAGTTCTTAATTCATGAGAAAGTCTGGATTTGACAAATAAATGCCCCATCACTGAAACTAAAAGCCAGTGAGTCAGAGTAAATCCATGTGTGGAATCTTTAGGAAGTACTGCTTGGGACTCCAGCAGCCTTCCATCTTGTTCAAGCACAATATCCACTGGTTTTCACAGCTATATGTTATGTGGATTTATCCTTCCCAGCACTGGAACCCTGGGCTTGGAGGCCTGGTGTGGACCTGGGACCCCTTGCTCCTCAGGTGGGGACCTCTACAGCTGAGATATCCCTCCTGAATTTTACCCACCAAATGTGGGTGTGGGACCAGCCCTTTGTGTCTCTGGTCCCTTCTACCAATCTCCATGTGGCTTCTTATCTATATTCTTAATTGTAGGACATCTTTTCAGCTAGATTTCAGGTGTATTTTCTGAATGAAAATTGTAAACAAATCAGCTTTCAAATCTTTCACATATTTTAAAGTCTTTAGGAGACTGTTGCTTGCAAGGAAAGATATTTAGTAGATGAATTTGTCATAGCACATTTACTCACCATTAAAAAACCAGAATGAGACATGCCCATATTGGCTTATATTCCTTTTAATATGTTTCCCATGCCCCACATTATATTTTAGCTAAAATTTTAGGGAAACTCAGCAAGGAAAGACTTTTTTCCCTTAATTCCACAATCTTTCTCATCCACTATCATTCTACTTTTATTTCTAAAATCTTTGGCATCTATTCCATATTCTTTGTTTTGTAAACATCACTAATAATATACAACATTTTACTTTTTACAAAATTCCTAAGGAACATTTTGTAACAAAGCTCAGTCCTTTATCCTCTTTCTCAAGGACATGTGGAGGGAGAGAAGAGGTGAAAGGAAGAACATTCTGCCAGAAGTTCTGAATGCCCAGTGCTACACATCACTACTCCTGTGCAGCTCAGTGATGTCCCTGGAGATTTAACTGAGAACATCAATGGTTAGCTGTGACACAGGAGCAAAAATACCTATACTCCATCTAGCCAATAGAAAAAAGACAAAGAGCTCTGTTCCCTATCTGTTTCATCTGGCTTTTTGTTAACTTGGCACAACTAAACTGAGTGAGAAGTCTTACCTGACTCTAATTTTCCCATCTTAGCAATCATCAAATGGCAAACTGCCATTTGTCCTGAAATCCCCTGCTCCTTGATTTATATCTCCTTCTCTAGTCACAATTCCTGTTTGAAGAATTTATTTACACCAAGATTTCCTCTCCTGAATCTGGGCCTTCTTAAAAGAATGTGCATTGGAAAGGATATAGGAACATCTTGAGAAATTCCAGAAAGGATTGTTAATCTCATTAATGGAATTTATACAAGACAATGATCTTAGCATATTTCCCTAACAGGGAGGCCTACTGAGCTATTCTAGAAGTCCCCTTCAGAACTACTCTCATTCTTCTACTTACTTCACCAAGCTGTGACCTCACCTGTCTTGTTAAATCTTAGGTTTCAAAATAACAAAAAATGTGGCATCAAATAGGACCAGGGAAATAAGGCCAATACACAATCAGCTGTCTTATAACGGCTTTGACCAGGTCTGTAATGTCAATACTTGCTGTTCATGTGGGGGCTACTAATATTTTATTTTATGTTTAATGTACATTTAAAGGATTAAGTTATGTAGCTCATCCTACCTAATAAAAGAGTAATATGCAAATTGATCATACCTCTGATACACCCACAAGCCACATCCACCAGCCAATCAGGAGTGAATATGCAAATTAACCCAGCCAAGATTACTGTGGTCACAGAGGGAGAGCAGGAGGCTTGGGTATCTCAGGCAATGGAGGAAGCCAAACTTCCCACACATCCTGGCTGGCCCATGCCTCTACTCAAGGCTACAAAATTTCAATTATAGAAGATAAATAAATCCTAGATACCAGGGGCTCCACTTGGGTTGCGGGGAGGCATGGCTGGCCTGCAAACCAACACAGGCCCCTCACCCAGGTTGTCTCACTCCCCAAAACAATCATCACCTTGATCCGGAACACCCTTCAGGGCAAACCAGCTGGCCCCCACCCATGCACCAGGCCTCTATCCTATCTAATAAAAGAGTAATATGTAAATTGACCATTAGTCCAACACACAAGATGGCTGCTCCCCTGTGGTCAAAGATGACTGCCCCCATGTGGAGACAAGATGGCCACCACAAGATGGTCATAAGGGCAGGGCAGTTGGGAGGTACCAGGCCTGCAAGGTAGGACAGTTGTGGGTGATCAATCCTGCAGGGGAGGGCAGTTATGTGTGACCAGGCCAGCAAGGAAGGGCAGTTTGGGGCAAACAGGCTAACAGCGGAGCAGTTAGGCATCAATCAGGCTGGCAGGGGAGTGGTTAGGGGGTGATTGGGCTGGCAGTCAGAAGCAGTTAGGGGCAATCAGGAAGGCAGGCAGACGAGCAGTTGGGAGCTAGCAGTCCTGGATTGTGAGAACGTTGTCTAACCTCCTAAACGGGCAGTCGGACAACCCTTGAGGAGTCCCAGATTGGAGAGGTTGCAGGCTGGGCTGAGGGACACACAAATACCCTTTGCACAACTTTTATGCACCAGGGCTCTAGTGAATATTATAATCACTAACTTATTCAAGACCTGTTTTTTAAAAATTGATTTACTCATGCACTTTCTTTCTATTTACCATTCCCGAATCCCGAACTACTCTGACAAGCAACACGCTAATGTGTTTGATATTCTCTGTTGGTATGTATCACACTAAAATATATGTCCTTCTTTAGTTTAATAAAGGTTTTACTAACATAAATGATCCTGTATAATAATTTGCTATATATTTTTGTTTGTTTCATTCCACATTCTATTTATAGATTCATCAGTTTGTTGCTTTAGTTTTTCTTTGTTTCAGTCCATTATCTTATATAATAAAAGGCTAATGTGCAAACTGTCTCCTCTACTGGGAGTTTGACTGGGAGTTCAACCAGGGGGTAGGGCCAGCTTGCCAACTGCCCATGGCCCCTCTCCCCAGTCAGCCTGTCCCCAGTCAACCTCACCCCCTACCCCAATTGGGGTGGGCTGGCTGGACCCCACCCATGCACAAATTCATTCACCGGGCCTCTAGTATGTTAATATACTCATCAAGTCTCTTGTGGTATTCAACTGTGTACATCAGCCACATTATCCTAGGTACTGTTACAGTGATGGTCACCAGGATTATATTTGACTTCCTGTCATAACAAACAACATTGCAATCAGTATCCTGGTCATACCCTCCTATGTTTTATGTTGTGTGACAGATAGTATGTGCACTTTATTTAATGAACTACTTATTACTTTTACTCTAGGAAAGAGCAGTGCTTGAGATAGTTATTATTTCCTCCTTCAAAACAAAAGTATCCATTATTTGGCTGTTTACCTTTTTGTCAGGCTAATGGGCATAAATTGATGATCTCAACGTTTGTTAGCAGTTTTATTAGTTTGTAATTAACACATAAGAAACAGAATGTATTTATGTTGTATATCTTAAAGGTTTTGACATAGGAATTGATCACCACAATCAAGATAGTGACAATATCTATTACACCTAAGCACCTAACAGCTTCTTCATGTCCTTTTCCAAGTTTTCCCTTTCCTACCTGGTTACTCTTATTTATTTTCTTTCACATATTACATTGACTTGAACTACCCTCCCCCCACCTGCCCCATACTGGTAAGAACTATCATCCTTTTATTTTTCCTGATCTTAGGAGAAAGTTTTCTCAAGTCCTTTTATCAGTTTGAGGAAATTCTTTTCACTTTCCAGTTCACTGATACTTTAGCAGGAAAGAATGTTAGATTTTACCAACAGGTATTTTTACATTTGTAATTTATATGGTCATATGATTATTCTTTCTTAGATTGAAACATGACAAATTGTATTACTTGATTTTTAAATCTTGCATTTTGGGGAGAGATGCCAATAAAGCATGATATATTGTCCTTCATATACTAGTATATGTTATAGTTTTTTATTACATTTTTAAAATATTTGCATATATGTTCATAAGATATACTAACCTTTTGTGTTCTTTTATCTGTTAGTACCATCCATCTTTTTTTAAGTGTTAGCTGAGGTGTTTTTCCATCTCTGTAGTTAAATACGCCCACCATGGTTGAGATCAAGTTATCAAAGTTTCATCACTGAATCCAGAATTGGAGGAGAGGCTCACAGCTGGCTAATCAGGAGAAGCTGATACTACCAGACTGGCCGCTCTTACATAAAACATATTGAGGAAATGTTAAACCTAGGCACACATCCTTCCAGTTGAGTTGGAGAATGGAGAAAAGCAATAATCAGTCTTAGAATGATGATGATTGACCCCCCCGCCCCCTACAACCACCACAGACCCAGTAAGGACCACATCCCTTTGCTATTACCCAAACAGACTGATGATTCAAGTATTCATTATTAAATTTTTAGAAATATGAAGAATTGGAAGTAAATAGTCACCTCTATTGTGAACCAGTATTGCCAAAGGTGAAGGGTATAACACATTTGTGAAACAAGAACTCAAGTCAGTTTGAGCAGTCTTCAAATGCTTTCAAATATTGTCCATCCCATCAGGGTTTTGCCCTGCCTGATATGATAGGTCTGATTTGGGAGGCCTGGAAAGCTGTTTCCAAATTCTGTGGTAAGGAAGTTATCATTAAAAGATAATGGTGATATGGGGAAATTGGCAGAACCAGTCTTCTTAAATTCCCTTCAAACACTACTCTCACTATTGCCCCTAGATTTGATGTGTTTCACACCAGATTCCAACAATAAATTCTCCCCCAACACACACACACACAAACACACACACACACACACACACACACACACACACACACACACACACACACCTTTATAAGAGGTTCCAATTTCCCAAATTTTTGTCATTATTGTTAATTATCTCTTGCATGCTTTTGTCTCACTTATTTGGGTTCATAAATGTTAATCTTGAAGGAGGAAGCTTGCAACCCTGCAAAGCTTCTCCCTAGAACATCCTTTAAATTAGACAAATGTGAATTGCATCAAGATATGAATTTGAAGGCTATATCTAGAAAGATTCTAGATAATCAACATATCTCTTTGTATATTGACTGTTTTCTACTCTATGTATATTAAGAAAAGTTTAAAATTCAATTGAAAGATAAATATGGAATCAAATCTAGTTCAACTCTTATTACCATTTTAGAACAAATAAAAAAAGAATAGGTATTGATTGTTACAAATAAGGACAAAATATCAAGAAAATATCCTTGTTTCCTTTTCCTAAGACTCATAACCTGAAGCTGCCTGTGTATTAAAAAGGAAATAATTTATTCTAGACTGAAATGTAAGTCAAGGTAAGTTTACAGCATAATTCTGCAAGAGCTCCTGCATGTAAATCCCTTTAGCAATTTAACTGGGCATCTAGAGATGTGTGGCTACTGGGAACAACTGATCATATTTATAAAACTGAGAGATATAAGAAAGGTAATTCTGAAGCTTGTATGCATGAAGAATCAGACTTCATCTTTTACCTGAAGGACAATTTACCAGAACCTGAAAGAATCTTAGACTAAATGCTAACAATGTGCATTTGATCATTATATGTGAGGTTGGATTTTAGAGTTTTAGTCTAAAATTTCTCACAAATTTGAAAAAGGAATAAGTTATCTTGTGCAGTAATAAAGTGATTCATTTCCTTGACTATAGCTGCATGAAAAATATCTGAAATTGGTGACTTTCAATATCTGACTAGTGTCTTTAATTTACTTGAAAAAGTGTATTTTTAAAATAAATCCCATTGCATTAATAATTTTTCCTTTAAAATATTGAAGGAGCAAATTTTGTTATTATTAATTTAGATTTTATAAATATAAATTAATATATAAGATATGAGGAAAAATCGTACAATTATATAAAATTAGGAAAGATTTAAAAAGTGTTCAACAATGAGAGAGTAATCAAATGTATATTTGCATTACTTGTTTTTGCATCCATAGAACCAAGGTTATTGACCAAATAATAACTTTGATTGACAACTCAGCTATTAAGCAGTTTCCCCTCCTTTATGAAAACTATTCACTTGCTTTTATATTTTTAATATTTAGTATAGCTAGTAAAATAGGAGAACCTTATTAGCTATTTCCTAAAATGTATTTCGCACCTGATATTAAGAGAATAATCAATAATCAACAAATTGAAGCTATTAACAGGGAGTCCAAGCTCATCACTTACTAGAGGCCTAATGCATGAAATCTGGGCAAGGGTAGGCCCTCACAGCCCAGGCTTCCTTGGCCCTCACAGCCCAGCTTCATCTGGGAGGTTGTCTGGAAGGTCGTCTGGACCATGGTTCTGCTGTTCAACCATTTGGTTAATCTGCATATTATGGTTTTTTTATTATAGATTATTATAGATAATATTTTTCTTTTAGAAAAAAGTCAAGATTAGCAAAAAAATAGGTTTTACATTTCAAAAACATCATTAATGTGATTTATGAATCATATATTATAAATTATGTGGCAATTCAAAATTTGCCAAAGCTAGCCACTTACAAATTGCATTTCTATATTTAAATTCCTCAAAAGTTTAAGCTTGCTAAAGTATATATGTTAAATGATCCTTTTAAAAGTACAGAACTTACATTTTTAAAATGATTGATTTTAAAATAAGACTGACAGCACTTTAAGATTAGTGACTATGGCCACATGCATTTCATAATTCAATAATTTTCTCATCTTGCTAAAAGCATCACTTTAGATGCCATTTTAGTCAGATACTCCTTAACTCTTCTCTATATCATCTAAAGTAAATGAAATTTTCACATATGCTTAAAATATCCCAACTTACTTTTACAAATGCTAAATATTCATATATATCATATGCCATAGTTTAATATATTTGCAATTGCTTTAAAGACCCCACCCACAAAAACAAACTGATAACTCAGTTGTTTATTTTTAATATAGACAAAATGATTAGCATGTCAGAATATCATAATTAAATATTTTAGTCAAACTTTTACAGTAAGCAAAATAGGCTAAAAAATCCTTTCTCCTGCAGACAAATCCTTCCATTTGGAGCATCTACACATCATATTTGGGGATGGATCTCAGTTTATTTCCATGCCAAAGTGAAAATACATGTAATGCTTTTTGTAAACTAGGAAATTCTTCCCCAGCAAAGAATAAACTTAGTTTGCTAGAGTTATCTTCACCAGTAAAATATATTTTAGGGAAACAGAAAATATTTTGCATCAAAGTAGCAAAAAATCAAGTCAGTAAAATGACAAACAGGTTGATAACCTACTCAAGGATAATGCCCAAACTTGTTCTTATTTCAAGTAAGATGAGTGTATTATGAAACCCACGGTCTCACAGAAATGACGTTTTTGAAAATGAGTAATATCCATATAAAGATGGAAAAATATTTAATATTTCCTTGGACTTCTGTTCCCTTCACTTAGGTATTCTATTCAGATTTTTATACCATTAGGTAATGTTCACAAAATGATGGAATCTTCACAGGAACTACCTTTTTTGATTGTAAAATATTAAATCATACATTTTCAAAGTACTACAGCTTTCTGGCATAAAGACATGTCTTCCTGCTTAGTAGCAGAAACACCAGAATATAGATGCATAATAAATAATATTGGTTTAATGAGATAAAGTTATGATAATTTATTGGAGTCTCCTTTTAGGCATAAAAGCAAAGTTTATGTTTTTTGCTTGTATGCCTAATATCAGTAATTCCTAGTTGTTTAATGACCTAAAATGCCCATCTTCACATTAAGATGTTTAAATGATTGAAATTTATAAAACTAAAGTTGAGTTAAATATAAAACAATTTTACTTTAAAATGCAATATTATTGAAGACTAGAGGCTCGATGCACGAAATTCAGGCAAGGGGCTCAGAACCTTGCAGCCATGGAGGCTTGCCTAAGCCCTCGCAGCCCTTGATTCATCCAGAAGGTTGTCTGGAAGGACGTTGGAAGGACATCTGGAAGGCTATTCAGCTGTCTGATCTAATTAGCAAATTACACTTTTATTATTATAGAAAACATAAGAATTGTAAACAAGCACACTCAGTGATTTTCTATGACTTCAGATGATTGTTTAACCATACCATCAACAAAAGAATTAACATGGTAGTGTTAAAATACATTAAAGTGAAAGTTTCAACTGGTACCTAAGATGTGTTATATATAAGATATCAAAGTGAGATGGGAAGTGAACCAACATGTATATTTAGAAACAAAAACTTAAAACTATTGAGATAACTTGATTTCTCTCATTAACTACATGCATATACAAAGCATTTAAAATATATTTTGTAGGAAAAGGTAAAGAAAAATATATTTGCAGAAAATTACTTTGTTATGTGTTTCAACATTCACGAGGATAAACAGGAATGTGTGCCCACTGCACAGCTAATGAGAAGGGCACAGTGAGACAATTCAGAAAGCGTGGTGCTCATCTCCCACATTCACTGGGATGCTTTAGGTTTTGGCCAGAAGAATCTAAGAATAGCCTCTACCACTATTGGGATGTAGTAATATGGAAGGTGGGGGGAGAGAAGGGGAGAGAGAAAGGAAAAGAGGGAAGAAAAGAAGAAGAGTGAGAAAGAAGAGAACTGAGGAAAAAGCAGAAGCTAGAGTAATGAAATCTTAATTGTCTGTAAAATGTAAGTTACAGGTGGAAGGGAACAGTACTGAGTCTCTGCAAACCCAGAAAATGTATTACATGAGAGTCAAGTTTAAATCCTTATGTAGGCAGATTATCTGAGGTTATCTTAGGTTACTACAAAGTCAAATAAATCTTGTACTGCTCCTATTTTCTACCCATAATCTTACTAATGTAGTGACCATTTCACAATTCATACAAATACCAAATCATTCTGCTAACATGAAACTAATATAATGTTATATGTCAATTATCCTATACTAGAGGCCTGGTGCACAAAATTCATGCTCAGGCAGAGTCCCGAGGCCTGGCCGGCAATCAGGATTGATCAGAGCCTTCTGGCTGCTGGCCAGGGCCTCCCTACCCTGGCTGCCGGTTGCTGGCTGCCCATCAGGGCTTCCCTTCTCCAGATGCTGGCCACTGGCCAGTGCCTTCCTTCACTCCACGCTGCTCCCTGGTGGTCAGAATACATCATGGTGAATGATTGGTCTCCCAGTTGAACCCCTGTGGGGAAAATTTACATATTAGGCTCTTATATATTATAGATTATAAGGTAATATGCAAATTGACTATCTTGCCCTCACACAAAGATGGCTGCCCTCATGTGGTTACAAGATGGCTGGTAGGGGAGAGCAGCTGTGGGTGATAAGCCTAGCAGGGGAGGGCAGTTAGGGGTGACCAGGCCAGCAGGGGAGGGCAGTTGGGAGTAACCAGGCTGGCAGTTGGGACTACCAGGCCAGTAGGGGAGGGCAGTTAGGGATGACCGGGCTGGCAGGGGAGGGCAGTTGGGGGCTACCAGGCCTACATGGCAGGGCAGTTAGGGGTGATCAGGCCAGCATGGGAGGGCAGCAGCTGGAGGTGATCCTGCTGGCAGGGAAGGGCAGTTTAGGGTGACTAGGCTGGTAAGGGAGAGCTGTTGGAGGCCATCAGGCTGGCAGGGGAGCAGTTAGGCATTGATCAGGCTGGCGGGGGGGGGTGGTGGTTAGAGGGTGATCAGGCTGGCAGGCAGGCGAGCGGTTGGGAGCAAGCAGTCATAGATTGTGAGAGGATCAAGCCTAAACTGACAGTCAGACATCCCCCAAGGGGTTCCAGATTGGAGAGGGTGCAGGCTGAGCTGAGGGACACCCCCACAATGTACAAATTTCATGTACTGGGCCTCTAGTATCTTAATAAAAATGAAAGAAAAAAAACACATAATGATTTGTCCCAAAATTTTCTACTCACTGTTATAACAAACACATTCTCTACGAAATAATATTTAAATGGTCAGTGGGAAAAAAGAAAGTTTTTTAATGCTATTCCATGATTCATGCTTGCTCAATTGTGCTAGGTATAGTAGAAAAAAATTTTCATCTGGGTATCAAAATATACACAAATATCCATGATGGTAAAAATATTTTAGTAACACAAATATTAGGTCTTCTCTCCCAACTTAAATTATTTTTCTTATCTGGCTGACAAAATTAATGACAGAAATCCTAAATTCTTCATACAAAGCAATCCAAAATATGCTAAATACCGGTATATCCATGATGCCAGGAAAATCTCTAGGCAATAGAGGTTTCCAATGCAGAAGCAAAGTAAATAAGAGAGGAATGGAGTCAAAGCAGTCGCTCTTCAGAGAAATCTGTAGATGTTAAAGGGATTTCATTTTTAGGTACATATTTGTTCTCTGTATGGTTTCACAGCAATCACAAGAGTCCAATCAGTAGAATACAATGTGTTTCACAGGAGATTGTGAAACTGAAGACTTTATAAGAGCACTACCTAATGTCTTGTCAATCTGTTCTTTATTACTCCCAACCTACTCTTTTGAGGTCTCATTTAGAAAATAACAAATTTGTCATTACACTACAGTTATAAATTCAAGCTTAATGATAACACTAATGACACAGTGGCATGAGAAGCCATAAATATTACTTATACTCTTCTTGCTAACTTGTAAGTTCAACTCAGAGGAAAGGCAAACCATTCTTAGTTCTTAGGTGATAATAAAGATATGATCAGGGGAATTATATAATTTCCTATCAAATGGAAAATAGGGACTGCTTTTGACCCTGTGCTTCCACTTCTGGGAATATATTCTAAGAATTCTGAAACAGTCACAAAGGATACATACATCCCTATGTTCAATGCAGCCCAAATGCCCATCAGTAGATGAGTGGATAAAAAGCTGTGGTACATGTGCACAATGGAATACTATGCAGCTGTAAAAAAAAACAGCATGGATGGAACTGGAGATTATCATGCTACAATTTTAATGCATCCCAATCGTGGAAACAAAGAGGCACTCTGAGAAAGGATTGGTAGGATAATTCTCTGGCCCTTTCATGATAGGGGTTGTGATACTGAGAGATTTGTATGATGGGAACTGAGACATTAAAAAAATTAAAGAATCATAAGAAGTAGGATATTTGTTAAGCAATGCTTCATTTACATGTACAAATCTTGTGAATGTAGAACTCTCAAAAAATCAAGTATTAAACATTGTTAAAATAAAATAAAAAATAGAGATCAGCCTTGAAACAAAGAATGTGAAGCTTCTATTTACTGAAAACTATGTCTAAAGAAATAGGACCTATTTATTTGTATGAATACTTTCACTTTTTGATTTTTCCTTAACTTAGTCTTATCTTCAGCCATTTTGTGAGTTTTTAAAAATATATTATCATTAAAATAAAAGATGAATACAGTTCTATTTTCTTTAAAATATGAAGAGGAAATTAATTATGCCTAACAATGTGTAAAATTTATTACCTGTGATTTTAAAATATTACCTTCGGATAAACACTTTGAGCTACAAAATCTCTAGTGTTCATTTTCTGTCACATTTACTCTTTTTGGAGTAGTAATTTTCATGTTAAAGGACAATAGCCATTCATTTAAAGATAAAGTTTTGCTCGGCATTATTTGGATAAACTGCACAGAATTTCACTAGCTTCTCAGAATATAGTTAGTGAAAATACTAATTTAATTTAATTAAAAGCCATCATGAGAAACTACCTAATATATATATTTCCTTATATATAATCACTATTCCTTGTTATGAGAAGTATTTTATTAAATAAAATTATCTAGTGCCATAAAACATTAGTGGATTATCAAGAAAGTCACATCAGTCATCATTATTAATACAATCAAGGCCTTGTTAAACCATGACTAAATTTAGAGATAAATGTTATTAACATGTCTTTTGGACTTCATATTCAACAGGGCTGAATAGAGTACATTACTGTTGATGGGTTAACGCCAAATGATCTAGTTAGCTGCTGTGGGCATTGTAGCCACAGCTAGTGGCTCCAAGGTTAGCACACCATCTGTGACCTCTGGACCAATGAGTGTTGGGTGATAAATGGCAGAATGAAAATTTAAACTGGGATTAATGGAGAAATCAATAACAGAGATACATATAATGTCAAGTCATATATTTTCATATGAAGGATCAAAAACTTTTACAACTGAATAAAAAGTTTTGAGATTTAGACTGAATAAAACTTAGATATTGTGACCAGTTAATTATTTCCTTACAATTTACGCAATGAACTAGTTTTCATTCATGCACTTTTAGCAAATGATTTTTAATACTATCATTTTAATTTATTTTAACAAATCATTTATGCATTCAGTATTTTCTGAATGATTATATCTGCTTTTTACTAGTCCACATACTATTTTTACACATTAACTACTAAAGTAGAAATATTAGAAATAAAAAACAAATTAAAATAGTTGGTATGAAATTAAGTCAAACTTACCATACAACTATGAGCCATTATATTATCATCCTCAAATATTTAAACTATGTATTTAAGTTCCTACATGTTAATCTTTATTACCATATTAGTTTACTATTGCAATATCAGAAAAAATGTAGTTATTTAAATAAAATTAAAATAATAACCAAGTTATCAAAATTACATGGCCTCTAATGAAAATAAAACAGCATTATTTCTAAATAGATCCTAGAATTAGTGTTCCAGCTAGAAGTAGTAAGCAAAAATTGCCTCCTTATTCTAGAAGGCTATTATTTTTTGCACCCATTTGAATTCAGTATTCAAGCCAGCTATTCATGATGTCAACAAATTATTTCTAGCTGCACGATCAGTAGCAGCCTTTTCAACATAGCTGGATTTAAAAATGTATAAATATTAGAAAAATATCAAACATTTAAAACATTCATAAAATGTATATAATGCAAACATGCACATATAAATACAATGACTTATTGTATATGTACAATGGGTTATTAATTTAACACATTAAAGAGAAATGAGCATAATCAGACTACATATTTAATATAATTTGTCAGTATTTTAAAAAACCCACTTAAAGTTTAAAAAATATTTAAAATCTCTTTTTAAAGATTCTGATTTAAAAGTTCTTCCCTCCTTAAAATAGCCTCCCACTTAGCTTCTTTAAGAGACAGTCCACATTTTAAATGTCAGTGTTAGAAGCTGTTAAAATAATATTTTGTTCAACCTGACATGTGCAATTTGAATTAATCGATTGCTACACTATAAATTACTGTTGGTGAAGCACAGTGAAAAGAAAATTGGTCTACAAATATCTATTTAACCACTCAGGTAGTAAATACCTGCTGTCATCTATCTATTCTCAAGTGTACCAGCTTCATTTATCCTGCCTGAGATTCAAGACAGCACTGAAGTTCATTTCAGAAAGCAGTGAACCCAAAAATCCACCTCAGAAAATTTTGAATATAACTCCATTCAGTAATACAATTTCAGAATCTATTAAACTGCATTAACTTTCACATTTCTTCTATAAAATATTTTGAAAGAATTGGAGAAAGTACACAAATACAAACAGAAGTAATAGAAGTGAAAATATAAGTACAATAAAAGTTATGTTTTACTCTTTGCAACAATTTGCCCTCTATCTTAATTTGATCTCCGGGAGGTCAGATAATATTCCTTTCTTAATCTTCCTTTACCAATTACAATAACTGGGCTTGCCAATATCACCAAATGAAATGAACCAATAAATTGAATTGCCTCCACAATAGTTTACTCTTAAAGTGATATATATGACATTACTCTTTGGAAACTTTTATCAGAAATAGCAGAAGCTTTAGAAGTTTCATATTTCAGATAAAGGACTCTACTTAAAAATTAAATTTCTTTAGCCTTTTGCACATGAATCATTATTTCTGTCCAGGCTATGTGTGGTTCAGGGCACATGCCAGGGTTGTGGATTCTATCCCTTCTGAGGGGCCTGAAGGAGGTAGCTGATCGATGATGTTTCTCTCTCAGATGTTTCTAACTCTCTGTCCTTCTTCCTTCCACTCTAAAAATTCAATAAAAATATTTTTAAAAAGATAAATACATTCTAAATGTATATATTTGAAACAGCCTTACACATTTTGTTAATAGCCTGCCCTTTCTCTAACAAAGCAACTGCATTACTTCTTTTATCCTAGGCTCCCAGAATGCATGGGTACAGTCCATTTGAGGATACATTATTTAATCACAACTATTATTTAATGTCTACAGAATTATACAGAAGAGTTGAAAAGCTTGTGGATGAACAAACACTAAATGTGTATTATAAAAAACCTTGTGTATTATAATTCTTAGTAAAGGATAAATCTATCTGTACAAATAAGTAGGAAAATTGCTTAAACATGTTCAGGGACTTTTCCTTTAGAAAAACATGTTTGTTTATATGGTGTTCTACCCTTCCTCCAAGAAGCATGAGAAGCACTCCATGTAGGATGGAAAGATTTGTTAGCAGGAAACAGGAGGGAGTTTACAATTTTCTCATTAAGCAGACTCTAAAACCTAAGGCAAATGTATATAATAGCATAATATTATAGTGGAAGTAAGGTAAAGTGAATATTTCTCAAGGGTGGAATTCTAGGCTATTAATTAAACAATTTCTGCGGGATGCTCACATTTTTATGAATGTGAATGACAGCTCAATTTAATGCGAAGGTGTGTCCTCTAACAGAAAATCAATTAAATCAACACTTAGCAACATTATATTAAAGTTCTCAAATTCTTATGTAGTCCTTTATACTGCCTAACAATCCTCTTTAACTCTGTATATAATATTTATTTCTAATAATTTAATTTCTTATCCTTGAAATGATTCCAATGGGTGAAAAGATTATAATGTAAAATATATTAATCACTATCCTAGGATTTAGAACCTTTTAGCACATGTCAAGAATTGAAAATGTCCTGGGGGTATAATTATGCCATTATATTCACATTTTGAGTTTTATCTCATTGCTTAATTATTTGTTTTGTTTTTAAATGGATGGCCTCATCATATTGATAGGGGAATTTTGGACTGGAAACCTGTGGTGTTTCCCTGGGCAGAATGGTCTCCCAGCTCTTGTCTGGTGGAGATGAATAATGAAACCACAGAATAAAGGTGATATAGTAAAGGTGGAAATTTATTGAAGAACAAGTACAGACTCCCACATGGAGAAGGGGAAAGAATCTCACAGCACAGACTCCCATGGTGGGAGGGGGAAAGAGTCCCATTGAATCCCTTTTCTCTATGGTTTATAAAGGCTACAAATCCTGTGCCTTAATATCCCCTCTTGATTGGTCAATATCCTTTCTGATTTGGTCACTATAGCAACTTCTGAGCTCAAAAGTCAAACATCACCTAGGTCCTAGGACATGTGAGGACATCCTCCCTCATTGCTCTCCTATTTTCTCTGGGCTTTCTTCATCCTTCTTTAGTTTGTAAATATAGACCTTTTGGTGTTCCCAGAGTTCCCTTATCTAATGAAAAAGTAACTGTTGCCTCTCACAACTCGATTGGCTTATGGAAATTTAACTTCTCCCAACTCCGTATCTGATGGAAATGTATCCTTTTGCAACTCTGTAGCCGTTTTTTCCATGGACCCCTTAATTTCTTAAATTTCCTAAACCTGCCTATGTCACCCCTAAAAACTCCTATTTTACCCCTAAAAACTCCTTTCACTATCATAAGCTTCTCTTTGCATTGCAGTCCATATTCCTAAAACATAATGAAAGTGGAACAAAGAATCACTGATTGACTTAGGGTAGGATGTTAATTGATCTCTATTTAACCTGTAACCTCTACACGTGATGTATTTGCCTTGTGAAACTATCCAATGCTGTTTCTATGGCCCCTGGAATGACTGACACTTTAAACAAAGATCAGTAATGCAACAAGATGAGGGTTTCATTTATAACCACTCTCATCTGTTTCTTGTCTCTCCACATTTACACCTTGAACTGCTAAAGAATAAGCTCTAACTTGCATGAAAAAAATTTTTCTGTGCTTTCTCAGCATAAAGTGCTTTCAATTTTCTTCTCCATTTAAGCAGCAATAAAATTTTATTTTTCTGATTTATTTTTTGAAGATAGAATTATCATTTTTTTAAACTAAAGTTTGATTGCCGAGACCGATTTGGCTCAGTGGATAGAGCGTCGGACTGCTGACTGAAGGGTCCCGGGTTTGAATCCAGCAAGGGCATGTACCTTGGCTGTGGGCACATCCCCAGTAGGGGGCGTGCAAGAGGCAGCTGATCCATGTCTCTCATCGATGTTTCTGACTTTCTATCCTCCCTTCCGCTCTGTAAAAAAATCAATAAAATATATTTAAAAAATAAACTAAAGTTTGATTTATACATTGGCTCTTATTCTTATTTCTTAATGAAGTGTCAGGTCTCCATCCCTAGATGGGCCGAAAAGGCTTAGGGCCATTGCACTTTCTTGAAAGCCTACTTACAACACAAGGGAGGAACCTGACATATCTTATGATATGCTGCTTTGAGTTAACAGATAGATTGTATTTTTGAGAGATGACAGCCCGGGAAGTAATTCCTCCAACAATTCTGACAGACCACCGACAGATATGCTTATCAATCCCCAGTGGTTGGGAGAGCAGGGTCGGAGCGTATGAAACTGTAAAGGAGCAGGATTTTCCACCCCAAAATATATTTCTTTGACATGATTGTATTAGGCTAATTATTTTCAAGAAATAAAAAGCTCAGAAAGAGCTTTAAACTTTCCCTTAATTGCCTAAAAGAATTTAGATGGAGGGCTATTTCAGGAAAGAGAGTTACCAGCAGAGATAACTACAAAAATATGGGCTAGATGTGGTCAGGGGAGCTCTTCAGGGCTGGGAGACCAACTTTCTGTGTCCCAGAAAACATTTATTTACTAAACATTTGTTTTTGCTTCTCCATATGGGTTGCCTTTCTCTCATTTGAAGCACCATACTCCTACCCTTTCTCTTTAGTTTAGAATGGCATTAAAGCCTCAGCTGCCTGACAATCTACGGGACTCCTATTTGTATGGAGCTTCCATAAGTACAAAATGTAAGCCCTATATGATTATAAATCTGTTCATGCCAACTTAATGCTTAAACCAGCCAAAGGAAGTTAGAATGGTAAAGGAGAAATTGTTGCTCCATGATAAAACCAAAAAAATAAAAAACAAAAATTGATACCAAACAAAATATTCAGTGAAAGAGGAATATAATGGGTAAGACCTCACAGAAGTCAAAATGACCTGAACTATGTCTTCCCTCTCTCCTTCCCTCTCTCTCTCCTATTCTCCCTTTCTTTCTCCCACCCTTCTTCACTCCTTTCTTCTTTCTTTTTTGAAGGTTATCTATAATATATCTATCTATCTATCTATCTATCTATCTATCTATCTATCTATTATCTATCTCATTATCCATGCATCTCTCAAATAATATTGTACATATTGTAATCTATCTTAATGTTTATATAATTACATGCAAACCCAAGTACACAGAGTGGAGCCTCATTCAGAGATAACTACAAAACATCTGAATTATAAGCTCTATATGACTGAGAAGCAAAACAGGGCAAAAAATCTCCTTAGAATCCTCCTGTGATAGTCACTGGGAGATGATAGTATACAGTTCCTGGAGAAACGTTAGGGTTAGGGTTGCAGTGATTTGCAAGAGGATAGCTATACCCTGAGGTGGGCTGGGAAAAATCAACATGGAAAGTAAATAGTATAGAACTTTGAGAAAGATCCCCTTTTATTTTTATAGTTGTAGAATAAATATTTCATGCTTTGTCATAAGTATGAGCCCAGAGTATATATAACTACTAATTTTTAGAAGGATTTTGTACATATGGATAAGTTTTTGCAATCAAAAGCAAAGGAGCATTTGTAAATTATATTCCAAATATCATTTTAGAAGTGCTGATAATCAGAGCCTGATATATAAGCAGGTAAACCTGGCTCTTTTTACAGTGGGATCTGGGTCTTTGTAATTGGGGAATTATAGTGGGTAAAACTCATGGAACTAGGGAAATGTAAGTGTTAGAGGAATTACTGACCACCTGTTAATTACTAACAGCTCATAGCAGGACAGTCAGAGAGCGGCTAGAACTTTCTTTTTAAAAATATTTTATTGATTTTTTACAGAGAGGAAGGGAGAGGAATAAAGAGCCAGAAACATTGATGTGAGAGAAACATCGATGAACTGCCTCCTGCACAACCTACGCTGAGGACGTGCCCACAACAAAGGTACATGCCCCTGACCAGAATCGAACCTGGGACCCTTCAGTCTGCAGGACAACACTTCATCCACTGAGCCAAACTGACCAGAGCAGCACCTTCTGAGAAAAATCCATAAACCTTTCTCCTTCAGTAAGTATTAAGACATGGCAAATAAATAGTTTCTACAAATGTTTTCTTTTTACAGGTATAATAAAAAATATGTTTTCATTTATAAAGTATTTTTCAACCATAGTATAAATGGCTTTTGCACTGGGACTTGGTTTTACATTATTTTCACTCTTTTCCTGGGGGCTGTAAATTCTTTGATTTTCTCACTTCCCCAAATCTAAGACCAAATCAATGTTCACACAAATAAGAGATGATTTATTAGAATAATGAATTTGAAGCCAAATCAAATGAAATGCTGCCAGACACTGAATTTTTCCTTAATAATTCAAAAGAAGAACAATGAATTAATATTTTATCTTTCATTTTTATGGCCAATTTGAATACTAATGATTGAAGAGCTTCAAATTTACTCATAATAAACATTATCCCGTTGCAGAAAATCACATTGCTAACCAGTGTGCATTTTTTTATCAGTTAAAAAAATACATTTTGCCTTCTGCAGTCAAACAAAATGCAGCAGGGGATTTTTAATAGGAAATCACTTCCAAGGTGGTTGTGAATGAGACAGCAATGGACAAGAGGCAGTGTTTAATAGGAAGCCATCTACAAATCATATTATTATGATTATCTTCTGTGTAAATCAGTCGTTCTCAACCTTTTTTTGGCCATGCCCTACCTAAGCATCTCTAAAATCCCGATGTGCCCCCTGTGACATATAATTCTTATTATTCAAAAAGTGAACTCCTATTCCTATGGAGGAAGCCTAAAGGCCATTCACTTAGTCTAAACAAGCTTCCAAAGAACAAGGCATAAAAGCAAACAAACAAAACAAAACAAAACAAAAAAGAACATGGCATTCATGAAAGAGAAAAATAAAAGAAAGGACAGTGGAAGTACTGAGGAAGAAATCACTAAGAAATTGGCAATAATAATAAATAATAATAATAATATGAAATGACAGAAAAAAACAGCAAAGAAATTTCAAAATATGTAATAGAGAACTTAAATGCATAAGTATGTCAAAATATATATTTATATACTATGTATGAGGCCCCTAGAACCACTACAAATGCAAAAAATTCACTGTTAATAACTCATTCTCAAATTTTCCCCCTTAAAAATCAAACTTCCCCCCTGTGGGGCATATGCCCCTTTGGGAACCACCTGTCTAAAGAGTACTTTCAACATTTCTGAAGTTGTGATATAGACAATTCAGAAAATTCAATGAACTTACTGGAGTTAGAAAAAGAGAGAAATTTTGTCAAAACTACTAAAATCTAATAGTTTAAAAGCTGAATTGGACACTATTGCTCAGAATAAAATTGCTGAGCCTTGCTTTAAATAAGAACAATTAAGGACTGATTTACTTTCCATAGTTTTCTTTGATAATTAACAAACTGTTACTTTTACATACATCTTGCTTCCATCAGTAGAAAATGGGCAAAATTATAATGATTAAATAATTTTACTAAAAATGATACAAGCCTGTAATAATAGAAACAGGTAGCAAACTTTAGACAAGGTGAAGCTGATTGAAGATAAAATGGCAGAGGAAGGTTTTATTTGGTACACTTAAAAGGGTTGGCTAAAATGATCTTTGTGGTATAGCAAAAGCAAATTCCAACAGCCATGGTTATGATCTAGGGCTATTTTAATTATCTATTCCTGAAACACTAGTTTTGGAAGATGCCAGTTATTCATCTATGACCTAAATATGCACTGAGTTCTGTTTTATTTGACCTGATCGGTGGTATTTTTTAATGATAATTTACAATTAAGAACATCTCATTTAAAACCTCCAAAATGTTCAGTTTTTCTTGACTAATAGTCATGTTCCAGGAGGTTAATAAAGATTATAACCATTAGACAGGGCATTCACTCTCTTCACTGCAACAGTCTACATCTATTCCTATTTTTTCCCTCTACTAAGACTAGCTCCTGTTGGCACACATCATCTTTCTTACATGATTTATTTTTCATTACAGAAGAGTATAGTTTATGTATTACCATCCCAGGGCTGTTGTAACAAAGTACTACAAACTGGGTGGCTTAATAGGAAAATGTATTGCCTCACAATTCTGGAGGCTAGAAATCCGAAATCAAGGAATAAGAAGGGCCAGTTTCCCTTTAAAACCTGTAGAGGAATCCTCTCCAGCTTCTGGTGCGTGGATGACAATTTTTGGTATCCCTTAGTTTGCAGCTGTATAGCTCCCCATCTCTCTGCCTTTGTTTTTCTATGATATTCTCCTTAGTGACACTGTTCTCACATAGTCATCATCTTATAAGGACACCAGTCATAATAGATATAGAGGCCCAAGCTACTCCAGCATGACTTTTTCTTAACTAACTACACCTGCAATCAGCCCATTTGTAAATAAGGTCATAATCTGCAGTACTTTAGGTAGACTTCAACATACCTTCTTTTTAGGGGGTGAGAGGAACACATAGTTCAACCCATAAGAGTCTATCCATTGGCCTCCCCAAATCCATTTCTTTCCCATTGCAAAATACATGCACTCGGGCACTCTGTCCCAATAACCACCAAAGTTTTCACTTTTTCCTGCATTGACTCTAAACCTTAAATAAATATTGTCTAAATCAGGTATGTGAGTCAAACTTTATGTTTCATCCTGAGGCAAAATCCCATTCTATCTGTAAACCTTTGAAGCCAGAAAACAAATTACCAGCATACCATAAAGGGGGAAATTGGAAGGAAAAAAGAGGAGATCACTGGTTTAAAGCAACACAGAAAGGCAATTTCAATGAGGTTTTCAGGCTTAGGAATAATTGTCTGTGGCTGGATGAGCTCTTCCCTGGGCCTGCAGAGGTGACCCCGCCTCTCTGTACCTGGACAGCAGCTCAGCTTCAGGAAACCAGAGGTCTTGACAGCCCAGACCTCTCAATGGTGATGGCCTTGGTTTCATTCTTTCTTCATTTCATCCATCTCTGTTTCTTCCAGTTCAGGCTGGCAGTGTTTCTTTTGATATAACATTCAAACATGTTTGTTAGCCTCCTGTGTAAAATTCCTGGGAGTCCAAACCATCAGCCAAGAGGGATTTCCACAGATCTTTCCTAGATAATCACATCTCTATTCCTTGCTTCTGCTGAGATGTTTGATTGAATCCATAAAGCACATACCTAATCTTTTTAGGAAAATGTTGTTTAGTCACCCTCTGCACTGTTTCCGAAGCACACTATATTTGAATAGGCTGAGCATTTTTGAAATCATCATGTGCTGGTCTGCATTTGCTTAGCAGTTCCTTCTTTAGTTTATCTCTTTTTTTCTTGCACTTTATTATTTTTCAGCAAGAAAACAACAGATGTGCCTTAGAACTTTGCTTTGAAATGCTCTCAGATAAGAATCCAAATTCATTGCTTACAAGTTCTCTGCCGCTTTAGAACAGGGATCATTTTTCCGCCGGTTTCCTCTAACACGTTCTTTTACTCCATCTGATTCTGTAGCAGAATCACCTTTACCATCTATTTTTCTGGAACAGTTTCTTCAAGGTACCCTAGGCTTTTTCTATCATGCATCTAAAAATTCGTCTAGCCTTTACCCATATCCCATTTCCAAAGCCACTTCTACACGTGTAGATATTTGTAACAGCAGGACTCCACTTTCTAGGACCAAAATCTTTATTAGGGTATTTATGAGTGCCATAACAAAGTAACACAAACTGGGTGGCTTAAAAATGTATTGTCTTGCAGTTCTGGAGGTTAGAAGTTTGAAATCAAGGTATTGGATTAGGGGTCCACCATATCCCATTACAATGGCATCTTAACTAATTTTATCAGCAATGATCATATCCTATGTAATAAAAGAGTAATGTCCAAATTGACCATCACTCCAACACACAAGATTGCCACTCACATGTGGTCAAAGATGGCTGCCCCCATGTGGACACAAGATGGCTTCCACAAGATGGCTGGCAGGGAAGAGCAGTTGGGGGGAACCAGGCCTGCAAGTGAGGGCAGTTGGGGGTGACCAGGTCAGCAGGGGGGCAGTTAGACATGACTAGGCCAGCAGAGGAGGGCAGTTGAAGGTGACCAGGCCTTCAGGAGAGGATAGTTGGCGGGAGGACACAGGCCAGCAGGGGCGGGCAGTTCGGTGGGACCAGATCTGCAGGGGAGGGAAGTTGGGGGCAACCAGGCCTGCATGGGAGGGCAGTTGGGGGTGACCAGGATAGCAGAGGAGAGCAGTTAGGGGTGACCAGGCCAGCAGGAAAGGGCCATCAGAAGTCACCTGGCAGGCAGGCAGGTAAACAGTTGGAAGCCAGCAGTCCTGGGTTGTGAGAAGGATGTCTCACAAATGGGCAGTCAGATATCTCTCGAGGGGTTCCAGATTGGAGAGGGTGCAGGCTGGGGTGAGGGACACCGCTTCCCCCCCTCAAATTTCATGCACTGGGCCTCTAGTTTCAAAATAAGGTCCCTTTCTGAGGTAATGGGTATCAGGACGTTCCTTTGGGTGGTGGCACAATTCAATAGATGACGCTTCTTATTCCCATATTTTTATTAAAAGTGAGAAAAACCAAAGACTGAGCAAGCTGCTTGATTTTCCTTGATCCTGACCACTACTTACACAGATCTTTTTTGCCTTGTTACCTCTGAGAATAGTGGCTTGTGATCAGGAAAGGCTTTTATGATGGTATACAGATATAGCTAGATATGAACTCACCAACAATTCTCTAGAATTATAAATAAATATATTCATTTGTATTTCAACAACTGTTAGTTTACTCAATTGATACTGCAAGTGTTAGATTAGTTATATAACTAAATGATTTAGTTACATAACTAAATGATACTGCAAGTGTTAGATACTGCAAGTATTAGATTCAATATGCAATATAAAATGTGTGCTAAGATGCTCAAAGAATGCAATTCTTAGCTCAAAACAAGATGTATTTTTGAGGAAAATATATGATCTTCAGATCAAATAAGACTTTCTTCAGCTAAGAAAAACCGAGTGTAAGAATACATGCTAATAAGAAAAATAAAATGCATGCCCATGCAATAAGATATCTTTTTGAGATCATTATTGCTATTTCTTAAATGCTAAAGTTTCTTTTTTTCAATGAATATAAAAAATCTAAATTATCAGAGCACAATTATCCAAATTCCAATTTAATAGACATAGAGAAAATTTTCACATGAAACAAAGCATGGAATGAACTGTACTTGCTATTATATGTTATATATACATTAAAAATTGAGAATGACTTATTTGTCCCCATGATACCAGATATAGTGAAAACATTAAATTCAACTCTATAAATAATTTAACTGGTAGAAATTTAATCTTCTTTAAATATAATTATAATGAGTTTTCTCAGAATAATTTAATATTCTCCCCAGTCTTCCCTCTCTTGCTGTGATCATTATTACTATGCTATAATATTGTGTTAGTTTTTCTCATGAACAAACAGACTGATGGTCAATTAATGCCTAGGATGATATTAACTTTGAACCTCTTATTATTACACATTTCCCTGTCCCTGGATAGAAGTGGATGATAGGTAAATATTTAAGCTGAGAAATGACTGAATTTTAAAGACATATATGGTTTGTAAAAGTGATGCTTTCATTTAAGTTTTTCCTAATAACACTGTTTGCAATGTTTTGACCATCTCAAACTATTTTATCAGACTGAACTTCTGAGAAGTTTATCAGCTTCATTTTATAACAAGTCACAAAAGAATCATTATATGCAGTATTATAATATCCATTGTTAGCAATAAGCCACCCAATAGACCCAAATGATAAATAATTGTGTTGTTTCCCGCTCCTCCCCCCTCATCTTCCCATGTTGTCCCTATTAGAGATGCTCATTCTTTAGCCTAGCTATGGAGTCCAGCCTTCAAGGCCTCATCTACACCAGCCTCAGGTGACTTCTTGCTGCAAGTCCTCAGGTACTTAATTAACATCCTCCTGCAATCCTGCCACTTTCTGTTCCTCAAGTTATCAAAGTTTCATCACTGAATCCAGAACTGAGAGGAGAGGTTCACAGCTGGCTAATCTAGTGTTTTTTGTTCGTTTTTAACCATCATTGCATTTAGGTTTAGAGTGGGAACTTATATGTGTTCTCTTGTATGTGTCCTATGTTTCTCAGAGAAATGATAATAATGTCATTTGCTGAAAGTTAGAATGAAACGAAACTGTTAGTGTTTTTGAGAGAAAAAATAAGGTAAGAAATACTTGGCTAGGAAAAGAGGCAAAGGTAACAGTGGCTTTGCTGGGCTACACTAATGGAAAATTCAACATTGATGTATTTAACAAATATTTATTATGCTCCTTCTATATTCTAAGTGTTCCTCTGGGCACTTGTTCTTCAGCAAAACATATTTCTGATCTTATAAATTTTAAATGAGACCAACAGTAATTTTCACCAGCAAAGTCTGTTGAGAAGATTCATTCACAAATACAGAGAACATGGAATTAACTAGAGTTGAGATTTTGCCAGATATTGACATGAGATGAAAGAGGGTAGGGGAATTGTGAATAAATGGGGAAAAGTGATTTTAATAATTAACTGTGAGTTTTAGCTGGTAAGGAGGAAAGTGAAGACTCCGGCTTTGTGTGAGAGAGTAAAAACTGGCAGTATTTATAAAAGATGGATCTTGATGGAAATAAAATGATTGCTCATTTGAGGGCATTAAAGGAACAAGGGTAGATAGAATAAAAGTGGAAAGTGTGAATACATGTAGACAAAAAATTATCACTTCAAATCCATTAAGATATTTCCCAAGTTGCTTTAATGGCTTCAAAATATATCCCATTACATAAAATTGAACAGATATATGCAAAAAAAATATGAAACTACACCCACCAACTTATATCATACACAAGAATAAACACAAAATGGCTTAAAGACTTAAAAGTAAGTCACAAAAACCATAAAAATACCAGAATAAAGCAAGGGCAGCAAAATCTCAGGCATTCCTTATAGCAATATTTTTTCAGATATATCTCCTAGGGCAAGGTAAACAAAGGATAAAATGGGACTACATCAAATTTAAAAACTTCTGCACAGCAAACTTAACCATCAACAAAACAAAAAGAGAATCCACTGAATGGGAGAACATATTTGCCAATGATACATCTGGTGAGAGGTTAATTTCCAAAATATACACAGAACTTATTTATATAACTCAACATCCAAGAGACAAATGACCCAGTTGAAAAATGGCAAAAGATCCAAAAAGACATGTTTCCAAGAGGACATACAGAGAGCCAATAAATGATAAAATGTTCAATGCCACTAGTCATCAGAGAGATGCAAATTAAATCTACAATAAGATATAACCTCATGCCTGTCAGAATGGCTATCACCAATAAATCAACAAACAAGTGCTGGGAGGATGTGGAGGAAAGGAAACCCTACTGCACTGTTGGTGGGAATGCAGACTGCTGCAGACACTTGGAAAACAGTATGGAATTTCCTTAAAAAATTAAAAATGGAACTGCTTTTTGGCCCTTTCCTTCCACTTTTGGGAATCCTATCTAATAAAGAGGGAATGTGCCAATTGACCTTCATGTGGTTGCAAAGATAGCTCCACCCATAGCCAATAAGGAGGGAATATGCTAATCGACTGCCTCACCCTCAAAGATGGCAGTGCCCACAGCCAACAAGGAGGGAATATGCTAATTGGCTGCCCCACCTTAAAATATGGGGGCACTCACAGACATTAAGGAAGGAATATACTAATTGACTGTCACACCCATAAAGATGGTGACACCCACAGCCACAAGATGGCGGTGCCCAGTCTCCTCAGCCCCGCTGGGGTGGCAGGCATGCTGCAAGGCCGGGCCCGCCCCCGGGTAGGCCTGGCTGCTCTGTATGCCTGCCTCCAGAGTTCCCCAGTTCCCTCAGCCCCCCAGCCAATTAGGGCCAGCCCGAGGTGCAGACAAGTCTTGGATGGTAGCTGCCCAGACACCCAGGGCTGCCTGAGGCTCAGGTAACCAGGGCCAGCCAAGGCTTGCACTGCCAGCAGTGGCAGGAGCAGAGGTGTGATGGGGTGTTGCCTTCCCCTTATCGCCAGGTCACCACCCACCCCTGAGGGATCCCTGATTGTGAGTAGGGGAGGGCCTGGCTGGGGACTACCCCTCTCTATTGCATGAATTTTCATGCACCAGCCTCTAGTATACTTTAGGAATCCCAAAATGCTAATTTGAAAGACTCTACATACCCCTATGTTCATAGAGCGTTATTTACAATAGCCAATATCCTGAAACAATTCAATTGCCTATCAGTAGATGAGTGCATAAAAAAAGTAGTGTTAGATTTACACAATGGAACACAATCGGACCATGGATCCACCTGGAAATTATTTTGCTAAGTGAAATAAGCCAGCCAGAGAAAGACACTAAATGACCTCACTTATATGTGGAATCTAATCTACAAAATAAAATGACAAACAAAACAGAAACAGAGACACGAACAAATTGAACAGACAGCTGTCAGAGGGGAGGAAGATTGGAGGGCTGGATGAAAGATGAAGGGGTTAAGCAAAAAAAAAGCAGCCTATATGCATATATACACATATACATTATATATATATATATATATATATATATATATATATATATATATATACACACACATTATGACACATATATATGACACAGAGACACAGAAAACAGTGTGGTGCTATCCAGAGGAAAAGGCAAGGGGCAGGGTAAGTAGAGGTAAGCAAAGGAGGGATAAATGGTGACAGAAATAGACTTCACTTTAGGCAATGGGTGCACAATGAAGTGTGCAGATAATATTGTGTTGAGTTGTACACTTGGTTTTGTGAACCAATTGTAATTAGATAGCTATTAATAATAGGAAGAAAGAAAAGAGAGGTCAAACATTACAAGTAGCTATCTGGGCAATTTCACCAGGAAGCTGCAACTTTATACTCCCCAGGAAACCACTGGTCCATTCCCTGCAAATAACTGGGGAAAGGAAGTTGGGCTCATATGAAGTGAAGATGGGGTGACTTGTGGAAGGTGCTTGCTTATCATTCTAACCTAGGAACACATGTCATTGGCTAGAGAGGTTGAGCCACTGCAAGTCCTCCAAATCTTAGAATGCTAAAATCTGCAGACAAAGGAATACTATCTCTCTTGTTCCTCCCTCTTCACTCCTGCTTCCCAGAACTCGCTCCTGCTCCTTCCACAGCCATGTGGCCTTAGAAATCACATGGCCCATGGCAAGCAACTATTTCTGGGAACACAAGCTAAGCCAGATGGACTGTGCTTCACTATGGAATGAAGGCTCTGGGCAGTGGCTTTAATCCCAGCTCTGCTGAAGACAAATGGGACTCTTTCCTGGATGGGTCAAAGGGAGATGGGGCCTTGGAAAGTCAGGAGTTTAATTCCACAAAAATAAAACTTTCTGATACTTCATCCTCCTGTGGGGGCCTCAGGAAATTCTTATTCCAGAGGAACCTCAAGAAGCCCACTCCCAACCAGACGGGGCATGGAGGATACCCCATCAATAACACAATGTCACCCCAATAGAGTAAAAATTAATAAATAAATAAAATATATCCCATTGCAGATGAAAATATCGCATTTAGTATTAAAAAATAAAAATATATAACCTCATAAAAAAGTTACTACTAAAATTTATGATTTCAATGAATAAATATCTGTTGTGCTTATGTTTATCAAGCAACATGTCATAAAGTAAAAATATGTCTTTATGCAATTCTGCCGTAAATAAAGGTGCTCTGTTAGTAGTCGTATTAATATTGGTGTTATTTTTACGCAGTGGGGCACGAAGGCTAATAATATCCAATTTTATTCATGCTTATTTTTAATTAAAAGACAGTGTAGGAAATCTGCCTAAATGTATTGTCTCATATTTGTAAAAACATCAAGACAGGAACATGGTCTGTGGCACTTTATCCCATTAATTGATCATTTCTCTGACAGCAGAAAATGTTTAATTATCCTCAAACTTGATCTCCCATTTCTGCTACATAGAACATTGTATTCAGAGCTGGATAAAGAATTAGCCATCTAAACAATCTATTTGCATCAGCTCTGCTTCTTAATCTAATGTGTAATTTAACTCTCTTGCAATCTCTCTCTTAAAATACTATTGACTTTCTCAAGGGGCTGGTGAGATCAGGAGAAAAAGTCCCAGAATCCAACACATGAATCAAGTGCTCAAGAGTTATTGGTATTCTAGTAGTTACTCCAAACTGCTGAACTGACGAAAATCAATCTGTCAGGGCCTGTTACCTTTCTTTACAGATTTTTAACTTGCATATTGATTTTCAAATTAAGGTAGGCAGAAACTAGGTTAATTCAGCGATAGCTTCAACATGTCAGGATACTTCATTTTGCAAGTGATATTATTTAGATATGTTACTATAAATATTTGAAGAGGATAGACACAAAAATAGTTGTTCTTATCTTAATATCTTTTTTAAATCTGGAGCAAAACTGAATTTTAGGATGAATCAGGATCATTTAACTGCTTATAACTTTATAACTCTCAGTGATAAAATTAAATCTTGGAAATCCTATCTAATAAACGAGTAATATGCAAATTGACCATCACTCCAAGACACAAGATGGCCACCCTCATGTGGTCAAAGATAGCTCCCCCCATGTGGACACAAGATGTCTGCTATAAGATGGCTGGCAGGGGAGGGCAGTTAGGGAAGACTAGGCCAGCAAGGGAGGGCAGTTGGAGAGGACCCAGGACTGTAGGGGAGGGTAGCTGGGGGGGGGTTAGGCTTGCAAGGGAGGGCAGTTGGGGGAACCAGGTCTGCAGGGAAGGGCAGTTGGGGGTGATCCAGGCCTGCAGGGGAGGGCTGTTGGGGGGACCAGGCCTGCAGTGAATGGCAATTGGAGGCAATCAAGCAAGTAGGGAGGGGAGTTAGGGGAGACCAGGCTAGTAGAGGCGGGAAGTTAGGAGAGACCAGGTCATCAGGGGAGGGAAGTTGGAGGAGACCAGGTTTGCATGGGATGGCAGTTGGGGGAAATTAGGCCAGCAGGGGATGGCAGTTGTGGGTAACCAGAGTGGCAGGAGAGGACAGCTAGGGGTGACCAGGATGGCAGGGGAGGGCAGTTAGGAAAATCATGCCAGCTTGGAAGCAGTTAGGTGTTGATCAAGCTGGCAGGGGAGTGGTTAGGAGTGATCAGGCTGGCAGGCAGAAGTGGTTAGGGGCAATCAGGCAGAGGCAGGCAAGTGGTTGAGAGCCAGCAGTCCTGGATTGTGAGATGGATGCCCGACCACCCATTTAGGCCCAAGACCACTGGAATGGGGCCTAAACAGGTGGTCAGACATCCCTCAAGTGGTCCAAGATTGAAGAGGTGCAGTCTGAGCTGAGGGACAACCCCCTCCTACATGCACAAATTTACTGCAACAGACCTCTAGTTAAAATACATTTCTTATATTTATTCTCATAGAAAGCTAAACCTAATTTGTTCATCCTAGCAACATTTTGTTTTTATCTCTACAAATATCAAATCATATAGGCTCTTATGTTTCCTGGGAGCTTCGATTCAGGTACTTCATTGAAAGAAAATGACAAAAGCACATACCACAATGAACATTTAGAATAATGCATAGCAACAAGTTAACTTTGAGTCAGCATCTTAATGAACCTATTAGTCATATGTAAAGTATGCAAGAAACATTTATACAATTTGGGACAGAGTATGATGGGCCTGATGTTTATCTGAAGGGCTTGTTATGATAATTGCTAAGAATATTTTCTTAAATGAAAATTAATATGATAATATTAATATGAGAACTCTATTTATCTTTGACTGACAGTCATGATGCCTATCTAACCAACAGAGAATTTTAATTGGTTGTGGCATATGTAATTGTAAACATAGGCATCTAGTTTAAATCATAATTTGGTAGAATAATACAATAATATACAAAATCTCTAAGGACTAATTCAGCTAGAATTTTTTATAACTCCAAGAAGAAGAATAGAAATCATCCTAAAATCTATATTCCACAAAATACATTTCTTAAATTTGATAAAGGTATTTATTAAATTTAACATGGACAAAAAAAGTATGATCATAAGAAAAATGAAGAACCTATTCTAATAAAAAATAAAAAAATATTGTGCAAATGACAATAATCCATCCACCTTGCCAATAATTGTATACTTAAAAACCTTTATTACAGAATATAGTCATTCATTCATTTGAGCACTCTAAAGCAATGTATTAGTATCTTCACTGCCCTCTAAGCACTAGGAATACAGAGCTCTATTATGCATGCCAGGAACCCACAGCCCTAGGGGGATCGACAAGCAAGGCAGACTTTACATAATGTTCATAAGTAGCTTAGCTTGTGCACGGGGTGTTGTCATACCACAAAGGTTGATTATCAAATAGACTGAGAAAGAAATGGATTTAAAATGTTTATATTATAACTGAGTCAAGTCAGGAACATAAAAATAATATCTAGAATGGAAAGGAAACATTCTTTTAACAGAGAAGCACACATTATACTTGTTCAAATTTTATATATTCTTGTAATAGATAATTAAGGTCAGGCATTTCGTCATTTTTATTTTTATATCTCTGACTTTGTAAAATTCTTGCACACAGTGTTCATTCAAGATTATTAAATAAAGTAAATGTTAAATAAATTCATGCAACTAGTCACTGAATGTGCAAATATGAAAAAATGTATTTACTTAAATGATATACATTGAATGAAAATGTAAATTAATAAAGAGATTAAAAGCAGAAAATAATAAAGAAGTATACTATGTTAAATAAAATTTTTAGAAGTGATATTGATGTATGAGAAAAATAGGAGTTTGGAGAAACACCAAAACTATTTGAGTTGAAATAAAGAAGTAAAATCACAATATAGAAGTAAGCTAGACGTACTGTATGCTGTATTCCTGCTATTGACGAGAAACCTTCCATACCATTGTTGAGCAATTTGAATGAATATGTAAAATGATGGTGAGTCTCAGATGCAAGATAGATGAGTGTCATTAACATATAAGAAAATTTATTAGAAAGCTGAAATGTATAATGAGTTACCCTCCCGGAAAGCAGAAACATAAGGTATTCATCTATCTAGAGCTTAGGATAAATGCTGGAATTAATGAAACAAGAGAGAAAAAAATAATTAACTCCTCAACTTCGATTTTATTACTATTCTGTCCAGAAGAATACTCACAAGGCTGTAAAGAACACAACAAATGGTCTTGTATTGGGGGGATCTTGAGTCCAAATCAGAATAGAGAGCCTTAAGAAAGAGACATATGGATTAAACACATTGACGGGCAAATTACATACCCATAAGATTATTACTATCTAGACAAAAGATGTCTAAACTGAGGTCAGGGAACTAAGGTACTAATAGGGAGTGAGGGAGCTAAAGGAAGACTAGACATGAAGAAAAATAAACTTGATTAAGATAGAGTACAACCTCCAAAAAATAAAGTTTAAAATTTCTAGTATTCTCATGGATAATTATGTAATAAATAATTTAAAGTAGTCTTCTCTTTAGGATGTGTTGTAAATATGAAGGGAAGCAAACTTGGTTTTACCTGGGGGTGGTCATAGGAAACAAATGTATTGTTTTTATTTCTTCACCCATTCACTTCTCTGCTCAGCAATGTTTATTGCTTTCCATGTTCTGGCAAGAATAAGAATTTAGAGTTCTCAAAAAACAAAATAGTGATTCATGTGAAGTACCACCTTTGGGATCAAGCAATTAACTGTAAGCATGCAATCTTTCTAGTCTTGGAGGTGGGAGGGTACATAGTTAAAAAAAATTAACAATGCCTATGTGTTTCAAAAGGGCCACTGTTAAAAGATTTTAAATCCTCTTTATTAGAGACACTTGAGGTGACTGAGATTAGCCTAAAGAGTAGAAATAAGTCTTCAAAAGGAGCATGACAACTCTTCAACTAGATAGAGTGCTAGCATATGAAAAAGAGAATAAAACAGAGATGTCAGAACCAATGGGCAAAAAGTTTATTTGATTAATTTAGAATTGAGAACAGTAAATAATCCTTAATTAAATAATCAATGAAGAAGTTGGAGGCTACATATTGATAATTTTTGGTGATAGTATGATGGGCTAATTCAAATGATCCTTCATGTTACATTTAAATCTAAAATTATAATATTCTGTTAAAGTTTACAGTTCTTTATTAGTTTCATGTTTAAAAATTATTTAAAGAGAAAATTAACAGAAAGTAGAATAATTAAAAATGTTTAATAGAAAAAATAATTGAGATTTGTTGAAACAACATATTTAAGAGACCAAATAATAATTTATACTTTTCAAAATGGTTTATTCTGAGAACAAAGACTTATTCATAGTTCCTATATGACAATGGGTTAAATAATATAAAAAATATTATGCTAGGACAGACTAATAGACTCCTGATAATTTTTAAATACTAGATAGGTTTCAGAGAGAAGTATAAAACTTTCCTCTCAGGGTATATTTTATAATATAGTATATTTTGGGATGTTTTAGAGAGTCACCCCACTGTCCATGCTCCTTCTATTCCTATGGTATTTGAAGATTTCCTTTTTTATAATAATTTCAGCCCTCTACAACTACTGAAATAGCTTCTACATTATAAATAATATTTTGCAGAATTTAATTTCATGATGTTAATTGGTGACTTTTGGGTTATTTTCTGCTAACTAAAATCATCCTTTCCATATTACTTGTGCTAGATTATTTCGAGAAATTAAATATATATACATATATATTCATTTTAAATATTTTCTAATATAAAGTTTGTGCTAATAATGAGTCCTATTATCAAATACTAGGAATAATATAATTAAGAATATGAGATATTTTATTACAAAATATGAAAACATAACCACAAAATATATCTTACTAAATCAGATTGAAATCGTTTGGAAATATTACTTTTAAATATAAAATAGATTTGGGAATGTTTCATTCAATTTCATGCCCTATTTACTATACCATTTTTTTCAGGTTTATTTTCTTGAAATATAAGAGAGGAAAACTTCTCTCATCTAGTCCTATAGCCTTTGTAGCCAAATGCTCTAAATTTCATGATATTTTTTTCAATATAAAAGAAAGGGATATAGTCAATTCAACATATATTAACTGAGCTCCTAATATGGATCAAAAAACTGTTTAGGAAAAGTGAAAATTGTTCCAGTACATTTCAGCTTTAAAATAAATACACTATTTATTTTACATAAATACATTATTTATTATACATAAATCCCTTGCCCTCAATAAATATTGAAAAAGTGACAAAACATGCATAAATAATAATAGCACAATGATATAAATACAAGTATAAGTATCTATAATATTCCACTGAAATAAAAATAAGAATTTATTCTCATGAGCCTGGAAGGAAGGTCAAATAAATTGAAGGTAATGTGTGATCAAAGAGTACAAGAATTTTTCAAATGGGTCAAGGTTTTAGTTACTGTGATTGGCAGAAACCATTCATTTTATAACAGATACATGTGGACCTGGTTTCATAAATTTTAAAAGAAACTTCAAAAGGATAATTTTAAAAATTAGATTTTATGTTCAGTGTTCTCTGAACCATTAAATTACATAGTCTCCTATGTTACATGACTTAGTTTGTCATAACTATAATTTGAAGAAATTTCTCAAAACCCATAGATTATTATTATTATAGCACTAGCAATGATAACCCCAAAGAGAAAATTGTAGTTGAAGGCTAGCAGATTACTCAGGGGTTATATTAGTTAATAAAATGCATCAACTTTTGATGTTGAAAAATATATCACAACAAATGATATCAAATGGGCCTATGAACTCCTACCTTAGCTTTCACCTTTTAATATTTTATCATTGTACACATTTACCCCAAAATTGGCATGCCTAAAATCAAGGCCCATTATTAATTCATTTAACTATGAATTAATTTTAATTAATTCATTTAACTATGAATTAATTTTAACCGGTCAAAATTCTTCATAGCAGTCTGTGGTTAAATTCAACCTCAATAATAAGAGGACTTCCATTTTTACCACTGAAGGGTTTTTTTGTTTTGTTTTTTGTTTTATTTTTGCTTTTTTTTTTGGTTTTTGTTTTTTGTGGGGTTTTTCAGGAATTGTCATCTCCATAGTCAGTTAAAAAAGAAGTTAGTGAACTATAATTACCAATCTAAAAATATCCTTAGAGTTGCATATCTACTTCAGAAAAAAAAGAGAAAGTTATAAGAAAGGGAGGTCAAAGAATAAAGAAGAAAATATAAGGAAAGAAAAGAAAAGGAAAAATTAGAAAACTACAAGATAAGCAAAAAAAAAGGATTTAATTTTGAAAAGAATGCAAAATAATAAACTAATTAACTATTTAATATTTTGCTCAATGTACAAGTTAGGTGACATAAACGCAAATAGGTCCTCCTATGAAATTATTTTTAGTCAACTGTAATGGATATTTTTTCAAATAATACTCTGGAGGCCAACTATATAAGGAAGTAATGGCTATAGTGAACCAACCATAAACTTATATTGGTTAAAATTCATTTGCCCACATTCTTTTAGGAACTTATATACTACCTTAACTTTTAAGCTAATTTTGAAATTCAGTTTTTAGTTAGATTGAACTATTAGTTGAAAGTGAGCAATTAAGTTTTATATTTGTGAAGGTTTTTATAATACTAACCTTCACCCATTTTATCTTTATTTGAAGATTTGGTCACCTTGGGAACATTTAACAATGCTTTCAAAGGTTCTGAAAAATCTAATAAAGCTCCTTGTCTCTGCTACAGGCCTTGTTCACCTTACTTGAACTCCATCTACATGAGCATGAGAAATAGGATTTTAAATTTCATATACAAGAGAAAATGAGGGCCGAGAACGGTTTGGCTCAGTGGATAGAGCGTCGGACTGCGGACTGAAGGGCCCTGGGTTCGATTCCAGCAAGGGCATGTACCTTGGCTGCGGGCACATCCCCAGTAGGGGGCTTGCAAGAGGCAGCTGATTGATGTCTCTCTCTCATCGATGTTTCTGACTTTCTATCCTTCTCCCTTCCACTCTGTAAAAAATCAATAAAATATATTTTTTAAAAAGAGAGAAAATGAGGGATGAATACTTTACAGTAAAAATTACTCCTTTGATTAGTTTTGTACTGTACCCAAATGAAATGGAACAGCTTTCATGAAGCTATGGATAGCTTCCTAAATTACCTACAATATGACTTACAACACTCAGTTTGTATAAATCTCTTGGTTGTCAAGGCCCTTTGAATTTTAGATGACTATATAACCTTATTTTGAAAATATTACTTTAACAACTCAAATAAAAAATCAAAAAGTCTGTCTTAAGAAGTCTGCATGACATCAGAACATTCATTTTTGAATCATGCCAAGTAGGAAACAATTTTAGTACTTTCAGTAATAGATATATCTTCTTTAACAAGTGACTTTAGTTTTCTAAGTTTTAGTTTTTCATATGTAAAGTGGAGATGACATTTATCTAGCAAGAGTTTTTGAAAGCTAAATAAGATAATAAATGAAAAGCACCATAATGTCTGACTCATTAAATAAAAATAAAAAAAACAATAACTCAAAACATGGTATTCACTTCAATCCTAGCAGCTAAAATGTAAGTTATTTTCGTTGTGCATCATTTTGAATTAGAAATTAAAGCAAAATTATGTATTTTTTATTTTAGCAAGCCAACCACATATAATATTTTGAAGAGAAAAGAAAAGCTAGTATTTTGATGTAAAAACTCTTAAGAATCAGCAAATCTAAGAATCAGACGATGTCTAATTGACTGACTTTATACTTAGCCTTCTCCTGAGGTTCATTGTTAGCTTTCTTAACTTAAAAAGTTACAATTTAAAAGGGCCCCTAAAATATACTTTGCTTAAAAATGAGTCTGATGGAAAATAAAGTAGTAGAAAAATTATAAATAGAGAATGAAGAAGATAAAATTCAGACTCAGAGAAAAGAGTAAAAATCATAATTCATTTCTGGGAAGTTTTTTTTTCCTAAAAAAATTCACTTAGATAAATAGCTACTTGTTTTGGTGTAAGAAATAATGTATGTTCTTTTTACTGTTGTTTATTTCGAATATTTGAAATTCTATTCCCTTTTGAATTAAAACTATGGAACACTCATATAACTTATATCATGTTATTGCAATAACAGAAATTGGGTTAAACAATATTTAAAAAGCAATACTAGTAACTTTATTGGCAGGGTGAAATATGTTTTTCAAAAGTTGATATTAATTCACAAACTGCAGTTGTTAAATGTGTATGAGTTAAATGTTAAAAGATCTTATTTCAGTATAGTGTTTTACAATTACAAACCCAGACTTTCTGATGGCTTCACAAACCAGAGAAGTAGCACAGATGTGCCAGAGTCAAAAGATAAATATCATCATACATCTTTATATATTTAATATTAAAATTTATTACATATATTATACACATACATGTGTATAATAAGCTATACCATATATATGTTCATATGTATATGCATATTACTAATAGTGCAGATGTATTTTGTAATGTTGGTAAATTTTTACAAATATTTCCTTTTTATAGAGTCCAGATTGAGCTGCTGGATGATGAAAATCTTTTTCTGGGTTAAAAGCTTGTTTCACCAAACCTTTCCTATTAAATGCTAAATTTTTGCTGAGACTTGGAAGAATTTGGTTTGAAGGAGCTGTAACATCCAATCTTGTGTCACAGGTGGTCACTCACTCCATTAAATGCAGACAATATATCACTCAGCATCTTCCTTGTTTACACCTTTTATCAGCAAAATAACAAGTCTAGCATTATAATGGTCAGTGTAAAATTGTACCATTTCAGTATTTCTTGTCCAGAACAGCTTTGCAGGAGGTACCACTGAGATCTGGCATTCTACTTTGGCTTCACTGAGTCTCCCTCAAATACATTTTTGCTTTCTGGTTTGCAGATAAACACTGGCGTTCTATGTTCTTTGGCATCTGCACAGTAAAGGTGGCTTCTCCTGCTATGTCGATGGCAGCATATACATAATTCCCAGCTTCTGAAGATCTGACAACTTCAAAAATGAGTGAACACAAACCCTTTTAAGGCAATATCACTATGTAAAACTCATCTGATTAAACTAGTCTTCCATTTATATAGTAGGACCCATCAGAGTTAGCAGTCCACATATTTTGATGTCCATTCTGCAATTTTTTTTTCTTTAATGGACCTGTTCATTGCTATTTGAAATAAATGTGGTGGGGAAATTTTTTCCTGAATCGAATCTGCTCATTCACATCTCCTCTGAGATTGATCTATTTTTGGTGAGCGTAACTTGCCTTGTAAAGACTTTGCTGCTACTGACATCATGCTGTGATGACAATATATACTTTAGTGAATTCAAATCCAGGTAACTATTAAGTGTAGCTAACCATGGAAGGCATTTTCAAAGCAATGACTCTTAAGCAGGGAATACTTGGATGTAGAGAATATATATCAAAGTATAAAGTAAATTTGAAAAGAATACTACAGATGTGAGAAACAGAATACTACTTAAAAACACCACATGAAAAATACATAACAATCTAGGTTTTCATAAGAGATTCTCAGGGAATCAACTTTTGGGGGGGGGGCAGAGAGTATATACCTATTTTTTTTAGGTTAGCACTGGTGGGATGGTTGAATCAGTTGGAGTATTTTTCCCTATATCAAAATGGTCCTAGGTTTAATCCCTGGTCAGGGCACATATGGGAGGCAACCAATAAATATCTTCTCTCACATCCATGATTCTCTAGGACACTTTATTACCAAGAGAACTACCTTACCAAAAAAAAAAATGTGTTTCCCAGTGTGCTATAGTAGATCGAAAACTAGCCATAATCCTTCAGCCTTCCTTATGTTCATGCCCTTTTAATGTGGCTTTGAATTTCTTCCCATCAAGGAGTGGAGTGACTTTTCCCATTTCTTGAATATGAGCTGGCTATGTGAGTTGGTTGGCCAATAGAATGTAGTATAAGGATTCAGGACTTCAGAGTCATTTCAACTCTGCCCAACTGTCATGTGAAATGTTCCAGCTGGCATGCTGAAGAGAGCGAGAGATGATGGAGAACAGAGACATTCTTCTAGCTGCAATCATTCCACATAACCACTTCCTGGCTGGCTATACTGTCAAGCTCAGACACATGAATGAGACAAGAAAACCTACCCAAGAAAGCTATTCCAAATGCCATGACATAGAATGAGTTAAATAAATGGTTGTTATTTTAAACTACTAAGATATGAAGTGGTTTGTTATGCAGCAAAGCTAACTGATACACACGGGCAGTATTCACCTGATAGGGGAATAAGGTTACCTTAGTTTATCACACAAGTGATCAAATGCATTCCTACTCTATATAAAGTAGATTTAATTGACAGTTTACTCAATTATAAAATAAACTTATTTTACACCAAAATGTATTAATCAAGTTTGGGATTTCAGTCTTGCTTCTTTCAGGTCTAATTTTAAATAAATATGCATTGTGATTTTAATATCCACTGAGTTCTGAATTCTGTTCCTGATATATGAACACCAGATGGCTTTGACTGGCTTCTGGTTTTAAATCATTTTATATTAGAATACCACACATTGTCTAAAATGTCAAAGAGAAGAAAGGAATTTCTCTGCATAAAACATTCTATATATTTTAGGTAGGCTTAGTGTAATTCCAAACTGAGAAGCTTTCTAACATTTCACATAGTTGCCTTTCTATGCACAGACTGTGTATCTGTATGTGTGTGTGTGTGCACGCGCGCATGCAATAATGAATGGTCATATAAAGCAAACTGCCTTTCCTATTGTCCAATGTTAATAAAAGCCAAATGTCCCTTGCATAATGCAGCTAATGTATTTTGATTAGTCTGTCTTGTGCAGATGTGAAAAAAGGGAACATGCATTTATTAAGGGGGAAAAGTACACATTGCACCAATAATTATCCATAATGTGAAATACTATTGCTTTTCCTTGTGAGTAATTGAAATACTTGCCAAATAATCCTCTCTACACTATTTAAATATGTAATGTAATATTTATAGAAATACAATAATGTAAATAATTCATTCATAATGATATACTTAGAATTACCTTTATATTAAGTTTAACTGAAGCATGTTTATTTCCATTTACCTTTCTTCCATAGTTTTAAACAATGCAAAACTATAAGTTTTTAAATGTTTTCTACTGGCATAAATTTTAAACATAAAAATTGTTGTCATTTTACAGACAAAAGAGCCATGGTAGCAGTCATAACTAGTTTTGAAGGCTAAATCTTTCTATTCAAATGGGAAAAATCTCTTTACCTCATCTATTAAATTGGGATAAGAATACCTGCAATGGTGGTGGATGGAAAGTGGTTAAAATATTGAGATAATCTGTATAAAGTGTCCCTGTCACAGATGGTCTTTCTCACAGTGCTCAATTATTAGAAAACTAGAGGCATGATGCACAAAATTCTTGCTAGCCCTCCTTCCCCCAGCTTGCCAGCACCAGCTTCCCTCTGGCACCCAGGACCTGGCTTCATCCAGAAGGTCATCCAAAAGGACGTCAGGAAGGACATCCGCTCTAATCAGCATATTAGGCCTTTATTATTATAGATAGAAACAGAATACATTCAAATTTTCAGGTATGAGTTGTTTCTTGATCTCTCACTCTTGTTATATTTATTTATTTTTCAACTAGACTACTGAGAACACTTTCTCCCTTTTAGAATACTGATGTTGTATGATGAACATTTGAAGACCTCACTCAATCAAATGCTGATGTATCTGAAAAAGAAACGCTCTAAATAAAAATAGAAGGGTTTAGAAAAGAGCAACCACTGTCTCCCAGAGATTGTGTTCTCTGCCTGAAGGAGGGATCTGATTTTCCCCAAAGTGATGATGGAAAGGATAACAGAAAGGACGCCAGGAACCAGAGACCACATTTCATCCTAGTTTTATTGGCAGTATTTTTGCAGCTCTGTTCCATCACCCATTTCTCAGTATTCTGAGAGTCATTGTCTTCTGTGGTAGAGGCTTTGGATTCTAACATTAACTCCTGTGGTGTGGCATCATCCATTTTGCAGTCACTTAATTCCCGGTATTAAATGTCTTTCTTATTAAAATACCTACAGAGTTTTCTATCACTTGAGTTCAACCCTGACTGATGAAACTTCCAAATACTTTGGATAAGGCAGTGAATTTGTCCAACAAACTGGGATTGCAGGAGAGAAATAATGATGGAGAGACAGGTTAGTTTCAGATTATGTGGATTCTTAAATGCCTTGGAAAGGAACTAGAATTCATTCTAAAATTCATGAAAGGCCACATGAGGCCTTAGAGCAGAGAAGTGGCATGGTCAATATGTATTTTTAAAAGATAGTTCTGGAACCGCTGCCTGGAATAAATGGAAGAATGCTAAGACAGGAAGCAAGTGATTTGAACTGATGGGAGCTGGTGGAGCCTGCATCAATTACAGCACAGGATAAAGATGATCCTTCAAGATAATACTCCTTTCATAAACAATAGGCATAAAAATGTTTTCAGTAAAATAACCAAGGAGAACCGATATGTTTCATATTATAACTTTAACACTTAAGAGTACAGCTGGCCACATAGGTATGATAATATGTAAATGAGTAGATATGAAGTGCATATTTCGAGTATAATGTATCTTATAGAGTTCCTGGAAAATATATCCATTCTTAAAGCTTAAGTACACCAGTTGTTTTATAAAAAACAACTTGACTATTTCCCAGAAATAAAACTAAGTGTCCAGTTTGTATAAATACTCTCTACACAATTAGTTCTCTTACTTTTCATCATACCTTCCACCCTGAGAATAGCCAAATACTCCAAGCCAAAGATAGATATGCTCTGATATCACAATTATAAAGTGCAGATTTGTAGCTTTTTCATTTTTAAAAATGAGAATATATATATATATATATATATATATATATATAAAACATGAATTCCTATAACTGTAACTGTAACTCACAATTGTAGTAGGGGTAGAGATGAATACTTGCTGGTATATTTTGAAGCACTGGAATTACCAGCCATGGCTTGAGTCTGCCTGCATTTATACCTTCCACTAACACACTTCACTCACCCCTGGCTTCTGTACATTTGAGATATAAAGTCTGATTGCTGTATCCACATTCCTTAAATACACCCCACTCTAAATAAGTCTAAAAATACTTTAAATAGTGCAATACATTTGACCACCGCAGGATTTTCAGAACTATTATCCATATGAGCTGATAAATTATTTATTTCAGCTCTACTTACTGAGGCAATTGCTCTGGTTAAAAATAAGTGAGAATGAATATGGATAAAAGAAGTTCAAATTTGGAATTCAAACTTTATATTTGATTATCCCTACATACTTATTATTTTTAATTAACTTTAAATTCATTATCTGTATAATCAAAGTGGATGGAAAAAACCCTCATTTAAAAATTTCATACTATAGCCGAGACTGGTTTGGCTCAGTGGATAGAGCGTCGGACTGCGGACGGAAGGGTCCCGGGTTCGATTCCGGCAAGGGCATGTACCTTGGCTGTGGGCACATCCCCAGTAGGGGGCGTGCAAGAGGCAGCTTATCGATGTTTCTGACTTTCTATCCCTCTCCCTTCCACTCTGTGAAAAATCAATAAAATATATTTTTTTAAAAATAAAAAATAAAAAATAAAAATTTCATACTATAAAAATGGTAACTTATTACATTCATCAGTTTTAATAAATTGTGTGTACATGTTTATTTAATTTCTCTTCATATGTAAATATTTTATGAATATTTATCACTAGAGTGAAAACTTTAATATTAAAATAATTACTTTTTCATTATAAAGCATGAGGATTTATCTAAAAGGAGTGTCTCTGTACAATGGCACTTGATTAGGCATACATGACTCCTGGACCATAAGAATACTCAGGAGGTCTGGGAAGCATGAAGATGCACAGCTGAGACCTTTGGAATACTACAGTTTTGATACTTTTGGAGTTACATAACTGCTTTCTGACTAACTGTAAGGGGAAGTCAAGGGAAAGGCAGAAATGAAAAGGACCCAGCGGGACATGATGTTTCTGCTAACTGCAGAGTGAATTCTGGCACCTGAATGGAGCAAAGAAGGAGAAAGGATTTCCATGTCTTAGAGAAGGGCTTTGTCAGCCAGCCAGAAGCTCCAGCAAACACAGGCAAGATTAAAGTAAATATTTCTGATTTTGTAAGTTTCAACTTCTAATTTGGTATGTTCGCACCACCTATTTATATAGCCATTGTCAAGCCCACAAGTTTAAGAATTGTTATTTGCTCACCAAAATAATTTAATAATATAATCTGTATCTTCAGCCATTAAATAAAAAATTAACATAGTATTAAATTAATGCTATTAATGAGTGAGCACTTAGAGTTTGTAGAATTAAAGTTTCTGGTAGTAGTTTTATGTTATTTTGAACTAGGATATTAGGAACATTTCACCAATCACCTCGATGGCCCTCACTTAAACACACTCACACACACAGACATACACATGCGCGCGCATGCGCGCGTACACACACACACACACACACACACACACACAAACACACTCACACAGCATGGAGGGATATATGAAAAAAATTCCAACTTAAATTCCAAATTATTGGCACATAGACTAAACCCACACTAGGACATAGTTTCTGCTAAAGGAAGTACATAGTGTAATGAAAACTCTTACTTCCCTGTTCCTTAAACTTTGGGGCTTCATTTTCTTCATCTGCCTCCATAATGAAAATCAAAGTAAAAGGGAAGTGAGATCATCAGATATGCATAGCCTTCAGCAAACCTTCATGACATGAAGTAGATGATATACTAAGGAAGTAGAAAATGGAAGAGAATGGAAGAAGCCCATTGGCTTTAGGACAGTGATCTTATCTAAGGAGTGTAACCCTATCAGTGCCTTGAACTCAATTTAATTAGTAGCTTCTCCTCTACAAAGAAAGTGCTGGGGAAAGGTGGGAGTAGAAAGCAGAAACACTCTTCTATGCCCTTTTTTGCTCTTCTCCCCTCACATGGTATATTTCTATCCATAAGATCATGTATGTGTTAATTGATTAAATCAACTTCCCTAGAATAATAGCATATAGACTATTTGTATCCAAGTTTATAGATTTAAAATAAATCTTAATTATATTTAATCTATACTAATAAAAGAGAAACAGGCAGATTGACCTCAACCACCAGCTATACCCAACAGTCAATCAAGAGTGAGTATGCAAATTAACACAATCAAGATGACAGCTGACACAGAACAAGCAGGAATGAGTGTCCCTGGCAATGAAGGAAGACAAACTTCCCACTCACTTTGACCAGCCCTGGCCTCTGTTCAAGGCTACAAAGTTTCAATGACATAAGATAAATAAATCCCAACAAAAATGGCAGCAGCCACAAAGCTGGAGGGAGCAGGAGCCTTGAGTTGCTCCTGGTGAAGAAGGAAGCCAAGCTTCCCACAGACCTGGCCAGCCCTGGCCTCCTCTCAAGGCTATAAAGTTTGAATTATAGAAGATAAATAAATCCCAGATACCAGGACCTCTGCTTGGGTTGCCAGGGTGCATGGACAGCCTATAAACCACACACCCGCAAAGGAACCCCCATCTTGATCCGGGACACCCTTCAGGGAAAACCAGCAGGCCCCCACCCGTGCACCAGGCCTCTATCCTATCTAATAAAAGAGTAATATGCAAATTGACCATCACTCTAATACACAAGATGGCTGACCCCATGTGGACTCAAGATGGCCACCACAAGATGGCCAGCAGAGGTGGGCAGTTGGGAGGGACCAGACTTGCAAGGGAGGGCAGTTGGGAGCAATTAAGCTCATAAGAAAGGGTAGTTAGGGGTGACTAAGGGCAGAGGAAGACAGTCAGGGAAAATCAGGCTGGCAGGGGAGCAGTTAGGCATCAATCAGGCTGGCAGGGGAGTGGTTAGGAGTGATCAGGAAGGCAGGCAGGCGAGCAGTTGAAGGCAGCAGTCCTGGATTGTGAGAGGGATGTCTGACTGCTCATTTAGGCCTGAATCTACCAGGATTGGCCTTAAACGGTCAGTTGGACATCCCTCAAAGGGTACCAGATTGGAGAGGGTGCAGGCTGGGTTGAGGAACACACCCCACCCATGCACAAATTTCATGAACTAGGCCTCTAGTTAATTATAATATTAAATAGCACACAGACTATTTGTATCCAGGTTTGTAAATTTAAAATACACGTTCTGAGGAGAACTAAGATGGCGGCAAAGGTAAAATACCTATCTTGCCGTCATAATCAGCAATTTTAATACTACAACTTAACGAAAGAACAAACACCTTCCAGAATCACCAGAAAGCTTGCCGAGTGAAAATTCCACAAATAAAAGTGAAAATAAGACACTGTGACTCAGAGGAGCGGCAGCGAACAGCGTTGAAAGATTCTCACAGAGAGAGGTTTGGAGTGCGAGCCGCGGAGTGGGCGGGCGGCTGAAAACCGGCCAGTTTTCTCGAACAGGGAGACAAAGACGTCCCACTGGACTGATTCTCCAGCTCTGGGCGAAGTCCAGAGAACCCACTATCATACGGGGTGAAAAATGGACAGTGGGAGGGCACGCCGAAGCTCGGGTGCTGCCGGGTCTGCTGGCTTGTGGAGAAGGCAGCTTGCGCGCGAACAGATCAGCTGCATGACGGCGCAGAGAGCACTCTGCGACTTGTCTCTCATTCGGAAAACCGTCAGTCTGCTTTGTTTTACGACCCTGGGTGAGACATTGCGCATGCAAAGTCATTTGGGGAGAGTCTGAATTCCCCGGCAGCTGGTGGAGCTCGGGAGCGGCTCTCTCTCAGAGGTGCTGGCAGCCAATGCCCCCAGCACAGAGTCCCCAGGGCCGCATAGGGCGGAGCTGACGCTGTCTGCTTGGCCCGGAGACTCTGCCCATCCAACCCGAGCACAGCTGAGCTTCACAGACAATTGGCCTAGAGGTCAACCCTCCAAGTGCTAACAACGATTAACTGAGCTTAACTTCAGCAAGACTGTGCAGCCCATATCCACCTCAGGTTACCGGGGAGGCTGATCCACTGTCCCTAGTAGGAAGTCTACCACACAAAGCTAATTGACCAACTCAGGGAAGCAGCCACCATGCAGCGACATGGAAAGAAATCAGATGTGAAAGAAATGGAGGAAAAAAAACGACTGGACATGGAATTCAAAACCACGGTTATAGGGTTTTTCAAGAGGCTCCAACACAAGGTCGAGGCCTATAAGGAAATAAGCAAGACCACAAAGGAAATGAATGAGTCCTATAAAGAAATGAACAAGACCCTCAAGGATATAAACGAGACCTGCAAGGAAATGATCAAGACCAATGTGGAAATGAATGAGTCCTACAAGGAATTGAACAAGACCCTCAAGGATATGAAGGAGACTCTCAAGGATATGAAAAAGGACCAACCAGAAATTAAGCATACACTGACTGAAATAAAAAATATTATACAAAGACCTAAAAGTGCTCTGGAGCACCCCAAGAAACAAGTTAAAGATTTGAAATACAAAGAGGTAAAATCCAGTCAGCTGAAAAAGCAAGAAACCAAAAGAATCCAAAAAATTGAAGATAGTGTAAGGGGCCTCTGGGACAACCTCAAGCATACCAACATCCGAATTATAGGGGTGCCAGAAAAAGAGAGAGGCCAAGACAATGAAAACCTATTTGAAGAAATAGTGACTGAAAACTTCCCACACCTGGTGAAAGAAATTTACTTAGGAGTCCAAGAAGTGCACCGAACCCCAATATGTAAGAACCCTAAGAGGACCACACCAAGGCACATCATAATTAAAATGCGAAGAGCAAAAGACAAAGAGAGAATAATAAAAGCAGCAAGAGAGAAACAGTTAGTTACCTATAAGGGAGCACCCATACTATTGTCAGCGGATTTCTCAACAGAAACGATGCAGGCCAGATGGGAGTGGCAAGAAATATTCCAAGTAATGAACAGCAAGAATCTACAACCAAGATTACTCTATCCAGCAAAGCTATCATTCAGAATTGAAGGTCAGAAGAAGTGCTTCGCAGATAAGAAAAAGCTAAAGGAGTTCATCACCACCAAACCAACATTATATGAAATGCTGAAAGATATTCTTTAAGAAGAGAAGAAGAAAAAGGTAAAGATGAAAATTATGAACAACAAATACACATCTATCAACAAATGAACATAAAAATCAAGTGAATTGATAGGCTGTTGAACAGGATAGACTGGTGAATATAACAGAGACATGGACATAGAGAGGGAATGGACTGACAATTCTTGGGGAGAAAAGGGTTGTGGGAAGTGCAGCAAGAGACTGGACAAAAATCTTGCAACAATGGGAGAGGACAGTGGGGAGGGGAGGTGAGGGTGGAGGGTGGGATAGGTACATGGTGGAGGGGAGCTATAGGGGGATAAAAAGGTGAAACAATGTAATTAATAAACTGAACAATAAAGATAAAAAAAGAAAATAAAAAGCAGAAAAAAAATAAAATACAATAAAATACACCTTCTGAAACTGTATTATTTCTAAAGACGAAAGAAAAAACACACTGTAGAAAAAGGCCTTAAGCAAAGAGATACGACATTTTAGCATTTTGCTGTCTCATTTTGAACTTCTTTTCTAGACTAGGAATTCCAAATAATTGCTCTGATTTGCAGACAAAGCAAAGTTCATTGAGGTAGTGTTAAGGAACACAAGTCAGTAATGGTTTGGGCCAACTGGAGAATGAAGAACAGCTTTTTATAGGAGCACAGTACTTGTTTTCAGAATAATCTGTTTTTTATGATACAAAATGAACAATTTAAATGGCAGTTAGCCACAATTATATTAAGTGGGCAAAAGCAAATATAAAGTTATGTAATTTAGGAATACTTAAATATATTTAAGATAAATCCAGATACTTGCAAACTTTAACTATAATATTAAGACAAAAAACTGTTTGGATGCATGTGAACTCATTTTTTAATTGCAAAATGATCTTTTTTTCTAATTTTTAATATTTTATTATGAAGAGATTAATCAAACTTATATGCATAACCTATGAATACAGATAACAGTTAATGGGGGTGGAAGGTGTCAATGGGGGAGAAAAAGAGACATATGTAATACTGTCAACAATAAAGAAAAAAATAAAGTTATATGAATATGCTAAGCATCTAGCTTCAACAATTAATAAGTCATGGCCAATATTGCATCAACTATACCCCACCTCACTTCTTCAATCATCCTAACCACACTATTTTAATATATTTGTATATCCTAACATTTAATTTGTCAATTTTTATAATTATTTACCTTAATGTTCAGTTTTCATGTAAATTCTGAGTTCTTATTATTGGACTGAAGTAAAGGAAGTGAGCCATATTTACCAACATAAATCACCATTCTGCTTGTCTTTTTGAGTACAGTATTGTGGCTGGTATGGTGCCTAATTGGTGAGATAAAAGTTATTAAACATATTTTAGGGTACCTTAAGAACCTATAATCATTATTCCATATATTACTTATAAGAGGGTTCATTAAATGCTTATTGAATGAATTCAAAGAAGCTATAATTTATGGCCAATTACTCTCATAAAATTCATGTCCATATCACATACAAGCAAACACTCATAAAAGCTATTATAGTACCTACTATTTGAACTTTACAGTAAGTATTTGAACTTAATATTAGTGTTATTGCTTATTATTGAAAGTGATTTTTATAATAGTAATCACAAGAGTTTACTATCTGCAAACTGGAAGAGACTTGCCTGACTGATCATAGATAGAAAGAAAACACTTTAAAACTTAAACAACATGTTAGAGCTTCTGTATTCACTAGTATAAAGTTAGCCTTTAACCAATTATACTAAAACCATAGCAATAAAACCATAGTTTTGTTTTCTTAGTGCATGACCTCTAAACACTGTGCATATCAACCACGTAGATATTCTAGTGTGATTATCAATAGCCATTGCTCTCTTCCTCCTGAAAATTTGCCTAGAATTAATTACCAAGGCAGCATATCCTTACTGTCCAGAGTGCTAATCTCTACATATGAGTGTCCAGTTGGATAAAGAAGTGGAAGGGTAATATAATTCCTTATTAAAAGAGTGTGTCAATCAGTCAAGAAAAATTATAAAGGTAAAATAGAATGGTAATTTTTGTCAGATATTTCAGTAGTATAAACCATTTTCTCTCCTGCAAGACACTAGCAATCTAATTAGGTAACAGACTTCGACACAAATGAAACAATTTAACAGCAATGTAAGACCACCCACTTTAGATCTAAAATATAAATGTTTTCAAGTCCATAATTAAAACAACTAAATCTACAGAAAAATATATTATAAATATATATGAGAATAGTCTATAGAAAGGGAAATTATAAATGAAGTCACAAATATAGTAGTACCTAAATATATTATCTTCAACCTATAATCAGAACATACTAAACTTATCCTATAACATTTTCACCTAATACCCAATACTCCTTAAATATTTGAAATTATAGATAAATTGGATAGCTTGCACTATTATTAAATTTGTTGGGGTGATATTGCTTAATAAGTCCATATTAGTTTCAAGTATATATTCCTATGATACATGTCATGTGTGCCCATCACCCCAAATCAAATCTTCTTCCAATACCATATATTTGGCCCCTTTTACCCTTTACTACAAACACCTCCACCCTCTTTCCTTTGGTAACTCCAGTATGGCAATTTACATTTTGCATCTGTTTTGTAGTTGTATTGTTCGTGGTACCAAATTTTGGTGTGTCCTAAGAGTTCAATTTTACATTGAAATAAAAACAGCATAGAAAATTAGTTCTATAATTCTGGAAAATGTCTCAAATACCATATACTTAGTTTTGACCTAAAACTCCAATCTATATTTATGTCCTCATCCAGGATCTTTTATAAATATGGAGATAGATGCAAAAGACAACAAATATCTGGCAATATTTGATGATATCTGAGCAATGTTAATAAATTAAATTTATTTTATTTCACTTTCTTGTTGAGTTGCATGTATGTTCTTCGAATTTTGGTATAGTAGAGGTTAGAGCTGATTTTTAAGAGACATATACAAATGTATATAATGATCTTTACTAGTATTTTATGTGTAAGTAAACATAATAGCCAGTGGCAACCTTGGCTATACTTAGTAATTATAGGAAGGCTTGTTTTGTGATATCTTCTAATGAATTAGTGAAGACAACTCAATAAATGTTCAGAGTTCATCCATGTTCTTTCAGATATTTTTTTCCTAATGCCATGGGCAATAACAAAATTACATTTAAATACTTTAAAAAAATAATTTCAGATAATGCTATACCCTGACATGCTTTTTCTGTTTCCTCCATGCTCTAGGTGTCCATATATCAAGCACTGTGTATGTCAGTCTTTGACAGAAAGTTTCATTTATGGGGAAAATAGCATAGGACAAAATGGCATTTTTTTTCCACCCAGGATTCACTGAAGAGTGAAAATCCACCTAAGGAAATTTAATGAATCATTTGCAAATATTTTGTTCTTTTGTTAATTCTCACCACAGGATATTTTTCCATTGATTTTTAGAGAGAATGGAAGGGAAGAATAAGGGGGACAGGGGTTGGTGAGGCAGAGGGAGAAACATAGATATGAGAGAGACACATGGATTAGTTATCTCCCACAGGAACACCAACTAGAGCTAGGGACTGAGTCTGTAACCGAGGTATACGCTCTTGACTGATATCGAACCCAGGACCCTTCAGTCCAGGGGCCAATGCTCTATACTCTGAGCCAAACCAGCTAGGGCTGCAAAGATTTTTTAAGGTATATTTCTATTTAAAAAAATACCAAATAAATCATTTACATGATGATTTATGTAAATCATTTACATAAGATTAATGGTTGATCATTCACATTTTAAGTCAAACAATTATTAAACACTTGCTAATGATGAAATGTTGTACTCAAAACTTTATATTTGCCTCCCCCCCAAAAAAATTGTATTATAGTGAGAAAACTGAAAATGCCTGAGAATAGAAGAGAGACACTGCATTCTCTGGAAGGTTTCATAATGCTTTTTATATGACCTATACATAAAAACTATCTCCAGTAAAAAATGTATCATTGTATCTAATAAAGAGTAATATGCTAATTTGACTGTACCTTCGCTATGCTGCAAGCCAATCAGGAGCGGGGGGCGGGGCCAATGCATGTGCGAGGTGAGGGGCGCCTGTTCTGCTGCTCCAGGAGTCCCACAGAGGGACGGGGACGCAAGGGACAGTAGGGGCGGGGCCATTTGCAGAGGGATGAGGACCCAAGGGGTGGGAGGGGCAAGCCCGTTCATGGAGGGTCAGGGAAGCAAGGAGCGGGAGGGGTGGGCCCGTTCGCAGAGGAGGGGGATGCAAGGGGCAGGAGGGGTGGGCCTGCCACGGCCCTGTTGTCAGGGAGACAGACTGCAAAGTGGCTCCTGAGCTTCCAGGCACCTGGCTATGCTTCCTGAGGCCAACTACCAGCCACAAGGCCCCCGTCAGGCGGAGCTGTGGGAAATGGCAGTTCTATTCCTGGCCCAGCCTCTTTTCCAGAGCTGAGACAGCCAGGCTGGGCACTGGGGGGTCTCGGTGCACCCCGGAGCTGCCCTGAGCCTGCATCTGGCTGTCCAGGTGGACCAGAGGCCCTGCCTACAGCCGCTCTGGCCAGCTCCCTGCCGGCTGCACTGTGGGCCCCTCAGCTCCCCACAGGCTGCACTATGGGCACAGGGGCCCCTGGGCCTCATCTCACTGCCCCAGCATTGCTCCCTCCCCCCTGGGCCGGGCTGGCACAGAGGGCACCGCAGCCAGGTGCCAGGCTCTCCCCCTCAGAGGCAGCAGCACATGTCCTGACACAGGCTTCCTGGGTCGCCCTCACCTCCTAGGACCCGAGGGGCCATCAGATGTAACAAAGTTGAATCCGAGGCCAGTGTTGTCCCGAACTGTCTGCTCTTCTCCAGTGAAATGACAGGTGGACCCCATGGGCTGCCAAGTAGGGTGATGGGCATGCCTGCTGCGTGCATGAGAGAAGCTCGGCTTCCACACCAGGCCTTGTCTGGAGCCCTGCTTGGCTACAGGCTGGATAGTGTCACTGGCCCTCAGGCCCTGCCCTTTTCGGCAGCCCCAGCCAGCAGCTCAGTTGGTTAAGCGTCATTTCCCGCAAGATGGCCAGACATGCCCTGGAGCCCTCCAGAGCCCCCTCCCCAGCTGGCCAACCTCCCATGTTCCTACTTGGCCCTTATTGTGCCCTGATGGGGTCCCTTTGCCTGAGCCCCCCACCCCAATGCATGAATTTCATGCACCGGGCCCCTAGTTACTTGTATAAATGCATTATTTTCAGATTGTAAGGTCCATGAGAACAAAAGGAAGAACTCTTACCTCCAGGGCCTAGAATGGTTTTAAAAACTGTAGGTACTTTGTTCATTAAATCAATCACAAGTAACATGAGTTCTGCTGAAGTTGTGATTAGAAGGTAAGTTGAATTAGCTGGGCAAAATGTTTCTTAGGAGGTGGAAGGTAGAAGTGAAAGAATGGCAGGGATAGAATATGTGTGACAAAGCTATGTTAGAGTGAGCAAAGATCACAATGCAAGCCATGAAGTTGGATAGAGAGGGAGTGCTGAGATCAATAGAGTTCCTAACACAGCCCTCCTGCAGATGAAGCTGGAAGACTGGACAGGACGAACATCAACATGTGACAGACTATATATCCATTGGTAAAAGCTAACATCCATTCCTGAAGAACAAAGATGGTATATACTTGTATTCTTACTATCACTATCTGCTTAAAGAAACCACAGACTTATTTTCTCATTGATCAAAGGACACTTTCACACTGAGCCAAGATAGTCTCTTGAACAAATAATGGATTTAACCCAAGAATGAAAAACTTTTTCCATGCCTGTTCAGAACAGTTGAGCTTTACTAGTTTTTCACTAGGAACAGAGTATCATTAAATCTGTGATTTAGCCATTTTTATGGTAGGCGGTTGACAAGAAATAATGAATGCAGTGCGGTAGCTTATCAAGCAAATCTAATAAATCCAATGAAATATAAATAAAATATTCCCTATTAAACAAATAGGACATATTCAGTCTTATTCTGTATCTGTTATTTTATTCATTGCCATTTTTCATTTAGTTTTACCTTCTGATATTATATTTCTGTTTATATTTATTCTCATTTTTATTCCCTACAATCTAATACATGACATACTTTGAAATTTTTACCAATGTGAGAGGTTAAAGAGTTTGAGATTTTTCATTTAAGGACCATTTATTTCTATAATTTTATTGTGTGTATATATGAAATTCCTGTTCATACCTTTTCCCCCCATTTTTGTTTTTGTATTTTGTTCCTATGTCCATACGTTTTTAGGACTCTTTTATATATTAGACTAGAGGCCCAGTGCCCAAATTCATGCACAGGGGTGTGTGTCCCTCAGCCCAGCCTGTATCCTCTATAATCTGGGACCCCTTGAGGGATTTCTGACTGCCTGTTTAGGCTTGGTCCTATCGTGATTGGGCCAAAACGGGCAGTCAGACATCCCTATCACAATCCAGGAAGGCTGGCTCCCAAATGCTCACCTGCTTGCTTTCCTGATTGACCCTTACCACTTCTGCCTGGCAGCCTGATCACCCCCTAATTGCTTCCCTGCCAGCCTGTTTGCCCCTAAGTGCTCCCCTGCAGGTCTGGTCACCCCCCCCCAACTGCTCTCCCCTACAGGCCTGGGTCCACCACAACTGCCCTTCCCTGCAGGCCCAGTCACCCCCAAAATCCCTCCTCTGCTGGCCTGGTCACCCCTAACTGCCCTCCCCTACAGGCTTGATCACACTAACTGCTCTCTCTTGCATGCCTGGTCCTTCCCAAAAGCCCTCCCCTGCTGGCCATCTTGTGGTGGCCACATTGTGTCAACATGGGGGCAGGATCTTTGACCACATGGGGTCAGCCATCTTGTGTGCTGGAGTGATGGCCAATTTGCATATTACTCTTTTATTAGATAGGATATAGGCCTGGTGCATGGATGGGGGCCAGCTGGTTTTCCCTGAAGTGTGTGCCGGATCAGGGTGGTGGTTCTCTTGGGGCATGGGGTGGCCTGGGTGAGGGGCCTGTGGTGGTTTTCAGGCTGGCTATCCCCTCTCCCCCTGGAAACCCAAGCAAAGGCCCTGGTATCTTGGATTTATTTATCTTTTATAATTGAAACTTTGTAGCCTTGAGCAGTGCCAAGAACCCTGCTTGCTCTGTGGCTGCAGCCATTTTTGTTGGGATTTATTTATCTTCTATAATTGAAACTTTGTAGCCTTGAGTGGAGGCCTTGGCCAGCCAGGGTGTGAAGAAAGCTTGGCTTCCTCCAGCACAGGGGCAACCCAAGCCTCCTGTTTGCTCTGTGGCTATAGCCATTTTGTTTGGGTTAATTTGCATACTCATTCCTGATTGGCTGGTGGGTATGGCTTATGGGATAGTAGAGTGATGGTTAATTTGCACATTACTATTTTATTAGATAGTACATATGAAGACTTTGTGGTTAATATTCTTTTACTTTCTCCTGTGTTTTTCTATCCTGTGATTTTGCTTTTGGTGTTATTAGTGATGCTACCTTTGAGTATAGTAAAATACCTCAATATTTTATTTTCTTGTCTTTGAATATTGAGTAATAGCTTAAAAAATCCTTTTCCTAAATCAGTGTTAAAGAGGCACTCACCCAGGATTAATGCTGTACCTGTATAGTTTAATTACACTACCGTAAATCTATAATCCACTTGTAGTTTATCCTTTGTGTGGTTTGAGATATAAATCATACACAATTTGTTGAACAGAATTTTTGTTCCAATAATTAGAGATTTCACTTATATGATATACAAAATTTTTATATATTTTTATTTCTGGGCTTTTTATGTAAATCCAATAATATATTTTCTTTCTATGTATCACTACTTAAGTTCTAATTATAGAGATTTTATAGTATGTTTTAATATTTGCTAGGTCTAGTGCCTTTTCTTAGCTTTTCTTTCTCAGGGTTCTGACAACTCTTTCATGCTTGTGTTCTAATATGAAATTTATTATCAATTTGTCCAACTGTATACAAAAATTTTGGTATATCTTTCAGGATGATGTTTAATTTATAAGGTAACCTAGGAAGAACTTGTATCTTCACAATTTTGAATTATCCTATGAACATATGCAATGTTTTGTTGGAATAGAAACCAAAGAAATGGAGCAACATTTGGATCATTAATTGATGTCAATTATTTAGTATTCATATATAAAAATATGTCTCAAATGACTTTAAGAACTTTCTAAGCATCTGTTAACTGTTCTTGATATTGTTTTATTTTGTGTGTTCTTTTTTGCTGTTAATGTAGTTCAAGCAACACAAAAAATGCTTACTAGCTAATGCTCATAAATAATGCAAAGTATTTACCTACAAATATTGGATGGTCCAATCAATATTCCAGCTGAAACAAATTATCCTAGATTAGCAACTGATTATCTTAGTCTTTCCTAAATTGCTACCTTAAATTTTAATGGATTCTGGAAATAAAATGAGAGTTTAGAAATGCACAGGAAAGGGATAGATTTAAACTATTTGTCTTTCCTTATTACTTCTTTCTTCTTTTAGTATTTGTGACCACCATCTGTTCAGTTTCATATGACATTTGTTTTCCTTTTTCAACTGACTCATAATTTAATAATTATCTCACTTTAATTTAAATAAAAGAACTTTATTAACATTATCATTTGTGCTAAATGGTAATTTCCTTGGGGCATATATATTGCATTTAAAAATGAACATAATACTCCAAGTAGCTGCTTTTTACAGAAATAGATTAATGCCAAAAAATAATCAGAATCTATTGAATCCTATCCTAAGAATATGAAACAATTACTATCATTTGAATTTAAATTGTGGTTATATGGCAGGTGCAGGCCACATAGATGTTTATTTGCTTTATATATTCTGTATGGTTGTTTTTTTTTGTGCAAAATATTTAGAGTAACTAACCGTCCAGGTTTGCCCAGCACTATCCTGGTTGAGCACTAAAAGGCAAATCCATAAAACCTCTCAGTTCCAGGTAAATTGGTATAGCTGGTCACCATATATTCTACAAAGAATATCTATTTTAAAGACAAAATAAAAATCACTTAAAACTTAAATACTGCATTTCAACATTAATAATCTAGTTAATATAAAAACAGTGTACCTACAGTCTTAGAAAAACAATGTCTATGAAGTCTATATCAAGAATTATTTCAAATTTACTTAAAAAGCACATTGGTTCAGAGAAAGAACTTACTGCATTATAACAAAGACCTACAATGCAATCAAATGAAATTTATTTTTCTAAGCCACTCTCTCTGTAAGCCTATGCTGAATCAATACTTCTTGATTTGCTTTCAACTTTAAGGCTTTTGCAACTAATGCAACACAGAGTGCACACCACAGAGAAACAAACTTCTGAAGTTTTTAAACAACTCCAGAGTTTAGGGGAAGGGCATATGTTATAACCGTTGCTTTGAAGAAACAAGGAACTTCTTTTCGTATCACCAAAGAAGCAAAAAACTCCACAGTGGTTGCTGAAATATTGTTTATATATTTTCTCAACAGTGTCTCTCAACTATGATGAGATTATGAATATCCATGAATTTGCTAGCACACAGCATCACATTCTGGTGTTTCACTTCTGACAAAGTTCACCTTTCACAATATAGTAAAATTCAAGGAAACTGTAAGACATGTCTTAGGAGAGTTTCAAGAAAACAGGAAAAAATTATGGTAAGCAAAATTTTTAAATTGGACCTTTTCTTAAATTTGGGGGGTGAGCAATACTGCATAGACAAATAACCTGTTTTTGGAAATACTGCCACACTGGCAATTATTTTTTTAAAGAAAAACCTTACTGCTGCAACAACTGAAGTACTGTTTCATCTGTCTTTTGGATCAAAGCACATTATTGAACATGCTACAAAAGATTCCACCTTGGCCTGCCAAAAAAATTCAATACTGACAGGATACATACAGTCACTAAACTCAAAACTTCGTGTATCTAAAGCAATCACATACGTTGCAAAACCAAAATACTCTGCATACTCATTCTTCTAGAATCATGGGATGGTAAATTCTCTGTGGCACTGTCCACCTTGCATTTCTGTTATTAAACCTTTCACATGCTTCTTCTACTGTATCAATCTCATCAACCCTACTGTCTAGACGGCCTCCTACCAAGGTCTCTAAACCATCTCGACATCTCCCTTACTTATGTGCTAAGTGACATGTTCTGAAATTTTAATATAAAACACCCTCTATGTTTACTATATATCTCTGTAATTATATATATGCATATCGTCATCTCATAATAATAACAGCTAACTTTCATTAAGCACTTTACATTGCAAACATTGTGCTAAAACATTTATTTTATAAAAAAAATATTTCAAGGTAGTTATTATATGTCCAATTTTACATACAATGAAACCAGAAACATAGATGTGTGATGTTATTTGCTTCATTCAGACAACTAAAAATAGTGAATTGGAAGCTGTACACCAGAGTTTACCATATTACGTGTTTTACATATATACAATTTTTAACTTTCTTATCCAAAGATAGCACTCAATATGGGTTTCTGTGGATGATTTTTAAAGATCTACTATCAGAAAATTAGAAAGTGTAGTGTGACAAGCAAAACCAGACCTCTAGCCAAAAGTTTAACTATTTTGTGGACAAACAGTACAGAGATAGTAGCAAAGTAGAGTAGGATCTCATTCATAAGGTGGCTTTGGGGTCTCCAGAAATTTCTCAAATCATATCATTAAATTCCTTACAGAAAGAGTTTAAAACCTTCTCAGCCGGCACAAGGACAAACAGAAATTTTAAATAATAAATAAATAAATAAATAAATAAATAAATAAATAAATGTGTGTGTGTGTGTGTATGCACATATATGTATTGTGTGTATGTATAGAATTATAAAATAGTATTAGAGAGATGATAGGTAGTATTAGAATTAGAAAAAATGACATGTAGATACATAGAAACATAGACAGAAGATAGCAGATAGAAAAATGGAAAGCAAAGTACCATGAAAACGTGGCAATGATTGTGATATTACAAAGGATGGGTAAAGAGATGATAATGGCAATAAAAAGAAGAAGAAAAAGAGAAATATACACAAATGACAGGAAAAGAAAAATTACAGTGTACGTTTGGGAATCACTAAAAATTCAGCCTCTTTAAAAGCATGCTTAGGGTATGGGTTCCTTTTATTACCTAACACTGACAAAGAATATCAATTTAATTTAACTTCAGTTTTTATTTAGTAGAGCAATCAGTTGAGTATTATATATATTATATATATATATGTATATATATATATATATATATATATAATATATATAATACTTTCTTAAAGTAAGAGCCACGAGAGAAGTATGTTTCTTGGAATTATATCTTCTCATTACCTCTGAGTATTTCCAAAATTGCTTATATTTTGCTATATCGATACCCCAGTTATTTATTTTTCTGTCAAATTTCAGTTACTCTCATTCCATCACCCTTAGAACAATGTAGATGCCATTCCAAATCTTAAATATATATATATATTTAATTCTTTTCATATTTTATTTCTATCGTTGACAGTTTTATAGATATCCTATACCCATCCTCACCCCTTTTGCCCACCTCTACCCAGACCCAATCCGCCCTTCCCTCTGGCCCTCACCATAAGTATATTGTTGCTTTTGGTTTTGTATACATGCTCAATAGTTACTGTCTTTCTCAAATTTATTTCCTTGCTCAGTTCTGGCCAGATATATGAGCATTATTTTCAGACTGCTGGTGCTACATTTGCTGTTTGTTTTAGTATGCACACTTCCATAATACGCCTTCTTAATGGTTTTTCTCATATACCTCTTTGTCATTTTCATTCTCTTTGTGCTTGTTCCTTCTGTGAGCATTCTCCTTGTGCTTTACAATCTTTCCCTCTATGGCTAGTTTTTCTCTAAGGACATTTATTTCCTATCTGTATAAGATCCATCTATCCTAAAGCAATTTCTAATTCCTTACAAAACTGAAATCCATTTCATCTGTGCCTCAAGCTAAGTTTTGAGTTTTATGTCCTTCCATGCCTGGCCTAAATGAAGCAGAAGCATCATAATGAACTCGGACTGAATTTCAAGGCTGGCTTATGTGGCAAAGCAAAGGAACTGTGCTTCCCTACCACAAGGTGACAGTAGCCAGGAGACTGTGCACCAATAAAATATAAAGCAAGTGATGAGAGAGTCACTGGTATCAAAATGTTGCTTGCAAAAGATGAACAGAACTCTGAAACAGTTTCTCCTCTCTGGAAAACTATGCTGCTCACAAAGCACCATAAACAAATTTTAAAATCTATTCTCAGAAATGCAGAGACTCCAAAACTACCTCTCAAAGGGAAATAGCATTTGGCTAATACAATTTACTTCTTTCTATGTATTCTTTTTTTTCAGTTTGATAGCTTACACTTTAATCTTGCTTCATATATCAAAAAGATATATGAAAGCCAGATTCAAAACATAATTACAAAGATAGTCATCAGACTTACTCTTTCTGGTATTCTCCCTGAAACACACCCACAAATAAAAACTGTCCTGGACAGGCATATAAATAGTGAATCCACTGCTGCACTCTCAGTCTTTATTTTTAGTAAAGGTTGATAACTGGATATTTGTGTGTATAATTGGGAACAGTTGATTTTGTTAAAATTGCATAAAATATTAAAGTTATTACAGATATCATGTGTTATTATTATTATTATGTGAAAAGCTATTTATCACTTAGCATTAACGATGTGAAAATTAATGTAAATTCAAATAATTATTGAGCACTTTCTAGATATTTACTCTTGAACCCACAAGAATTTCATACTACTTTTTATTAACTACAATGAAATGCAGTTTTAGACAGCAAACATTTTAAAGAATTCCTTATAAATTATAGAAAAGATTATAGGATGCTCAAAGCTTTTGAGTATTTTAATTGCTTTTAAAGCATATTCCCACAGCTTTATATGAAATTAATCTAGTTCATCAACCTAGCTCTTTGCATCACACTGCACAATGAAAGGAACTAAAATATTGTAATACCGGCCCTTATTTAGTGCAGTGGGAGGTAATCTGTTCTGTATGAGAGACTCCTTCATCAGGTTTCTCTATCATTGTTCCCATTGTTCCCTATTTTTTTTACTGCTGTTTCTAACCAATATTTACGTTCCTTATATTGGTGGCTTCCTTGTGTGCTGCACTGTAAAACCTGTGCCCTTCAGAAAGATTAGCAGGACATTAAAGAGTTGCCCCTGTGTGTGGCTTTAGGATGGAAAGACCTCTCTGATGGCAATCCTAATCACTATTTCCTGGAGCAGCTCAGGTAGGCAGAAGAGGTGCTTTGTCCTATTATTAGAGAACCATGAGGCTATGTGAACCTATGTGAACCTATGTGAACAGGTTATCTTTGGCCCTGTCTAGAGTAGGGTCAAATTTTAAACTGGCATTGTGAATATTCATCAGTAAAAAATATTACTAATATTGTCTGAAAACAGGAAATTGTGGTGTCCAATCATCACATAATTTAGAAAATCTACTTATTAAATATTTCTGATTTTGCTATTTTTATGTTTGCCTGATGAAACAGTAAAGTATGCATTCAAGAGTGCTTAAACACATCTAAGATAGCAACTCTTTTTAAATAATGTATAGAAAATGGAAGGTTGTTTTTGCTAATTAGCCATAAATATTGGTTTTATACACTACCTACCTACTGGATCAGGTTACTCATAAATAACTTAACAGGTATATAGAATTTTTGTACATTATTAATAATATTATTATTCTGGAATTCCAAAAAAATAATATTAACTCTCTAAATATCACACCCACTAAGGATATAGATTCAGTTACCTAGAGTGAGGAAATATCATTACAATGAGTTCTTAAAATGTCCACACCTTTTTATCACCTGTGTTTACTTAATATTGGCTCTTTATCTCTTGTTTTGTGCCCGAGTTTTCTCAAAATATTTTCATTCCAGGACGGTCCAGGGCAGGCTCATGGAAAACAACTTTATGAGGAATAAATTCTCTTTTCTGAATATGACAGCATTCCTCTTTTAAAAATGTGAAGACATGGCCTGGGGTGTTGGGCACCCAATACAATATACAGATGATGCATTATAGAAGTGTATACCTGAAACCTATAGAATTTCATCAACTAATATCACCCCAATAAGTTCAATACAACAGTAAAACAATAATAGAAAATAACATATAAAAATATGATACATGTTAACTGTTCATTCCTGCCTTCTCATTTTACAACTAAGGTTAAAGACACCGTTTAATTGTATTTTTGAAATATATTTAAAAACTATTTTGCTAATGCTCTTTGTTCTTCCTTGAGGAATCTTTGAAAAATATACAAGTAAATGATAGACGAATGTCAGAGTGTAAAACAGAGTTATTATTCCTCCCAAAACAAACATTTTTAAAAGTGCACAAATATATGCATTTATTTTCCTTTCCCCACCCAAATTATATTTATCTTATGATTGATAAGTTATTGAAAGAGATTTTCTTATAAATATGTATTCAGGGATGTTCTGAATATTAAAAAGAATCTCAAATCAGGGTTAAGCACATCAGGAAAAGTCTGGACTTGAAGTGGATCTCAGCTATCTCCACATCAAGTCTTTTTTTTAATCAACTGATCCTATGACTTTTGAGACCATCTATAAGAAAATAACAGAAGGACAAGATATAATATTACACAAAGAAATAATTCTGTAATTTCTGTGACATTATAGAATGCCTCATCCTCCTTTCCTAAATACAAAATTAATATTCTCTTGTTAGTAGGTATATCTTCCTTCCTAGACTTTAAGCTGAAATGTTCATTTACCTTTTTATAGTTGAGTCTGGCTAAAACAATGATTCACTATAGAGTTACTGAGGAATTAATTTTCAAAACAGCTTCACTTCATGGTTTAATTCTTAATAATATTTTGTTACGTGTGACTTGACTGTAAAATTGCTTGAAGTTACTCGTGTAAATAATTGTTTGAAATAATTATGTCCATCGGTATGCCTCCTGAGAAAAATTGAAACACTCTCAGTTGTATTTGAAGTATAACACTTTTCCAAAAGTGCACTTATTTTTTCAGTATTCAAAAATAAAATGAGACATGATTTTACTAAATGCTACATCTAAGAAATGATATGGAATGTAAAAGACAAAACAAGGTATTCGAAAGCATCCTTAGGGACTTATCTGAAGATTTCCCGGCTACTGAATGATTACAAAATATCCTGAAGCAGTTTAAAAAGACACAAAGAACACTAATGCAATCAAATCGAGCTGCACATAGTTAGAATTACAATGCTTGCAGATGAAGAAGTCCAAGTATTACTTTTAATTCCCATATATAATAAAGAAACAAATGAGTAAATTGAAATTAAGATGCACAGTTTTATGGAAAGAATACTATACCAAGGACTAGGGATGCACATAGTATGATAACTTTAACTGATCCCTAAATCTCAATAGGATCAGAAATACACGTGGTTTTTTTTTCCAAATGCATATGTTTTTTTTTTAACTGAAAGTATCTTTTACACAACATTTTCTATCAGATAAGATTCTCTATTAATAACCAACTGTTTATTAATAACTAGTGGTCTGGAGAATGAATTTGTGCATGGTTAGGGTCCAGCCAGCTTGCCCTGATCAGGGCCGGTCAGGACCAGCCAGGGGGAGGGGCCATGGGAGGTTCCATCTCTCCCCCAATCAAGCCAGTTGGCCAGCCACAATGCACATCATAGCGACCAGTTATTCCAGTCACTTGGCTTTTTTTAAAAAATAAATCTTTATTGTTCAGCTTATTACAGTTGTTCCTCTTTGTTCCCCCCATAGCTCCCCTTCACCTGGTTCCCAAACTACTCCATGCTCTTACACCCCCACCCACTGTCCTCATTCATAGGTGTAAGATTTTTGTTTAATCCCTTCCTACTCACCCCACATCCTCTTCTCCTGAGAACTGTCAGTCCACTCCCTTTATATGCCCTGGATTTTAATATATTCACCAGTTTATTTTGTTCATCAGATTTTTTATTCACTTGATTTTTACATTCAATTGTTGACAGATATGTATTTTTTTATCATTGTCTTGTTTATAATTTTTATATTTACCTTTTCTTCTTCTTCCCCTTCTTAAAGAATACCCTTCAGCATCCTATCTAATAAAAGAGTAATATGGAAATTAATCATCACTCTGCTACGCCAACAAGCAATACCCACCAGCCAATCAGGAGTATGAAAATTAAACCAACCAAGATTGCTGTGGCCAAGGAGAAAGCAGGAGGGAGGCTTGGGTTTCCCTGGCGATGGAGGAAGCCAAGCTTTCTGCACACTTTGGCCAGCCCAGGCCTCTTCTCAATGCTACAAAGTTTCAATTATAGAATACAACTAAATCCCAACACAAATGGCAGCAGTCACAGAGCTGGAGAGAGCAGGAGGCTAGGGTTACCCCTGGCGATGGAGGAAGCCAAGCTTTCCACCTGCCCTGTTCTCTGTTTAAGGTTACAAAGTTTCAACTATAGAATGTAAATAAATTCTAACAGAAATGGCAGTGGCCAGGAAGCTAGCAGGAGACTTGGTTCTGCTCCAGGATACAAAGTTTCAATTGTAGAACATAAATAAATCCCAGATACCAGGGCCTCCACTTGGGTCACCGGGGGGCATGGCCAGGCTGCAAACCACCACAGGCCCCTCGCTCAGTCTGCTCCAAGCCCCAAGTGAAAACCACCCTGATCTGGGACACGCTTCAGGGCAAATCAGCTGGTCTGCATCCATGCACCAGGCCTCTATCCTATCTAATAAAAGAGTAATATGCAAATTGACCATTACTCCAACAAACAAGATGGCTGCCCCATGTGGTCAAAGATGGACAGCAGAAAAGGGCAGTTGGGAGGGACCAGGCCTGCAAGGGAGGGCAGTTGGGGGCAATCAAGTCTGCAGGGGAGGGCAGTTAGGGGTGAGCATGGCCACCAGAGGAAAGAAGTTGGGGGCAACCAGGCTTGCAGGGAAGGGCAGTTAAGGGCAAACAGGCTGGCAGTTAGACGTTAATCAGGCTGGCAGGCAGAAGCGGATAGGGGCAATCAGGAAGACAGGCAGGTGAGCAGTTGGGAGCCAACACTCCTGGATTGTGAGAGGAATGTCTGACTGCTCATTTAGACCTGATCCTATTGGGATTGGGCCTAAACAGGCAGTAGGACATTCTCCGAGGGTTCCCAGATTGGAGATGGTACAGGCTGGCTGAGAGACCCTTTACCCCCCCATGCACAAATTTCATGCACCAGGCCTTTAGTTTCATATAATACAGGTTTGATGGTGATGAACTCCTTTAGCTTTTCTTATATGTGAAGCTCTTTATCTGCCCTTCAATTCTGAATGATGGCTTTGCTGGGTAGAGTAATCTTGGTTGTAGGTTCTTACTACTCATCACTGAATATTTATTGCCAATCCCATCTGGCCTGCATAGTTTCTGTTGAGAAATCAGCTGACAATCGTATGGGTACTCCCTTGTAGGTAACTGTATTTCTCTGCTGCTTTTAATATTCTCTCTTTGTCTTTTGCCATTGGCATTTTAATTATGATGTGTCTTGGTGTGATCCTCTTTGGATTCCTTCTGTTTGGAGTTCTGTGCACTTCCTGGCTTTGTAAGTCTATTTCTTTCATCAGGTAGGGGAAGTTTCCTGTCATTATTTCTTCAAATAGGTTTTCAATATCTTTCCTCTTCTAGCACTCTTATAATTTTAATGTTGGTACACTTGAAGTTGTTCCAGAGACTCCTTGCATTATCTTCATATTTATTGGTTCTTTTCTCTTTTTGCTTTTCTAGTTGGGTGTTCTTTGCTTCTTCGTCTTTCAAATCTTTAACTTGATTCTTGGGATCCTCTATTCTGCTGTTGGATCTCTGTATATTATTTTTTATTTCACTGTATGCTTAATTTCTAATTGGTCCTTCTTCATATTCTTGAGGTCTCACTATATTTCTCAGAGTTTTCTAGAAGATTCTTGAGTAACCTTATAACCGTGGTTTTGAACTCTACATCCAGTAGTTTGCTTTCCTCTATTTCTTTCATTTGTGATCTGTTTCTCTTTCTCTGCATTTTGGCTGCTTCCCTGTGTTAATAGAGTGGCTTTGTGTGCTAGGTGTTCTATAGGTCCCAGTAGCTCAGCCTCCCCAGTTACCTGAGGGGGACACTCTTGGTGCACCCCTGGGTAGGCTGTGAGCACAGTCTTGTTGTAGTTAAGCCTTGATTGCTGTTGGCATCATTGGGAGAAATTGACGTATAGGCCAATTGGCTGTGAGGAGCAGTTGTGTCTACAATGGGATAACTGCTGTGCTGGAGACACCCCTAAGGGGGAGATAGTGCCCCTAAACTAAACATGAGGTTTTACTACCAGCAGAGTGAAGAATAGCTCTTGAGTAAATAAAAACAATGGAATCTCAGAAATTCTTCTACTACTCAGGTTATTTCTTTTCTATATCAGCATAAAGGAAATAAATTCCAAATACAGGTTGAAAATAATATGAGACCAGATAAATGCCAAATTTTTACCTGAAATATATACATTAGCTCTGTTTCCAAAATTGATCTATCTTTCTCCACCTAGTAATACACTACATGTGTGTTCATACACACACCCACACACATGCACACACACACACATACACATATACACACATGCTTTGGTATAAATAATATTATATTGAAATACAATCACAAATCTATTTCAGAAAGATGAATCATTTCATCTCAGAAAAACAATTAACTCACTATACATTACATCTTAAATATACTTATTACTAAATATGTTACTAAGACTAAGTTTAATAAATATAAAAATTTATAGTAATAAAAGTTTTAGGAACTGCAAGCTAAAATTTACTAAACCAGCAAATATATAGCAAACTGTATAACTAGAATTCTATATATGTATCTATGTTTAAAATACCATCCTATCTAATAACTGAGTAATATGCAAATTGACCATACCTCTGATACACCCACAAGCATGCCCACAAGACTTGCCCACCAGCCACTCAGGAGCAAATAAATCCCAACAAAGATGGCTGCGGCCACTGAGAGCAGGAGGGAGGCTTGGGTTTCCCTGGCAAAGGAGGAAGCCAAGCTTTTCACCTGCCCTTGCTGGCCTGGGCCTCCACTCAATGCTACAAAGTTTCAATTATAGAAGATACATAATCCCAACAGAAATGGCAACAGTCATGGAGCTGAAGAGTGCAGAAGCTACAGTTGCCTGGGATATGGAGGAAGCCAAGCTTCTGCAGTCCTAGCACCTAGGCCTCCACTCTAGGCTACAAAGTTTCAATTATAGAATATAAATAAACCCAAACAGAAATGGCTGTCACCATGGAGCAAGCAGAAGGCTTGACTCCACTCCAGGCTACAAAGTTTCAATTGTAGAACATAAATTATTCCCACATCCCAGGGCCTCTGCTTGGGTCACTTGGGGGGGGTGTGTGGCCAGCCTGCAAACCACCATACGCCCCACACCCAGTCCTGCCCCATGCCCTAAGGAAACCCCCACCCTGATCCTGGACACTCCTCAGGGCAAACCAGCTGGCCCCCATCCATGCACCAGGCCTCTATTCTATCTAATAAAAGAATAATACACAGATTAACCATCACTCCAACACACAAGAAGGCTGCCCCCATTCGGTCAAAGATCCTGCCTCCATGTGGACACAAGATGGCCAGCAGGGGAGGGCCGTTGGGAGGTTCCATGCCAGCGAGAGAGGGCAGTTAGGAGGGACCAGGCCTTAAGAAAGGGCAGTTGGGGACGATCAAGCCTTAAGAAAGAGCAGTTGGGGAGGACAGTTAGGGGTGACCAGGCCAGCAGGAAAGGGAAGTTGGGGGGGGAAAGGCTGGCAGGAGAGCAGTTAGACATCAATCACGCTGGCAGGGTAGTGGTTAGGGGGTGATCAGGCTGGCTGGCAGGCAGAAGCGGTTAGGGGCCATCAGGGAGGCAGGTAGGCGATGCAGTTTGGAGCCAGCAGTCCTGGATTGTGAGAAGGATGTCCGACTGCCTGGTAGGATTGTGCCTAAATGAGCAGTCAGACATCCCTCCAGGGGTCCCAGATTGGAGAGGGTGGAGGTTGGGTTGAGGTACATCCCCCAGACCCTGTGCACGAATTTTGTGCCTCAGGCCTCTAGTCTATAAATATAAAAGCCTAAGCAACCACCTAACTGGCCGGTAGCTATGACATACACTGACCACCAGGAGCAAACGCTCAATGCAGGAGTGGAAACCACAAGCACGGAAACAGCATGAATTTCAGAGGTTAAGTGGGAGGAAGAGATTAACCAAAGATCTTATATGCATACTAGAGGCCTGGTGCAGTGAGGTTCCTTAGCTTGGCCTGCAGGGATCAGGCCAAAACCGGCACTCCAACATCCCCCAAGTTGTCCCAGATTGCAAAGGCTGTTCTCAAAATAGTCCCATTTATACTCATGAAATGTTTTTCTAAAATATTTGTTTGTAGCCTAAATGTAAGCATAATACACAGGGCTGTTTTCTATTTTTAATACTAAAATTAACTACCTCATTTTTGATCATATAAATAATATGTATTCATTGTAAAGCAAAATATACTTTAGGTTACCAATTAAAATTTAGAGGAGAAATAATTACTTGAAAACCAAGAGAAAACTCACTATGCCAAATCAATTACCAAAAACATTTTATAGAATCCTTCATACATTTTTATTTAACTAGATGTCCATCTATATGCATTGCTATCCAAGTTGGATCATATAAACATATTTTATTTTATGAGCAGTTGTGGTAGGCAGAGTACGATGACTCTCATGTTTCTTGCCCTCTATTTATATACCTTATAAAATTCCCTCCCCTTGAGATTGAGCAAGACTAGTGAATGTGATGGGATATCACTGCTGTGATTAGGAGTGTAATCAGTTGACTTTGGGTGAAGCCAACGAGAGAGAACTTCATTGTTCTGCTCAAAGAAGGATCAACCTGCTATCTTGTTGTGAGTTTCCTATGGGGACTTGGGCAAGGAAATTTAGGCAACAGCTAGGGACCCGAGTATGTCCCCAGATGACACCCAACAACATAAATAAATCCAAAGAAAATAAGCAGATACCTTGTCTGGAGCCAGCCAGCATCAATATAACAGCACCTGAAAGAGGGGTGAGGTTTGAGAAATGACAGACAGATAACAGATGGGATCAGGAGGTCCGCAAGCCCTTTGTCAGACTGTAGCCCCAAGTTTATTTTTCCCCATGCTTTTATGCAGTACTGGTTACATAACATGCAATTCATCATCCCATAATTTGACAAGTATCCTGCTAACCTTCCCACAAAAAACTCCTTATCTTAGCTTGGCGCCACTTAAATTCCTAGCTATCTCCTTATGTTCTACTACTTGCTCAAGGACAACATGTTTACTAAACTATTGTACTTAAAGGTCACTGTGCTCTAGGGGGCAGAAAGCATGACTGACCTTAGGAGCAGGCAGGCTACTTTGTGAAACCTGCCCTCTCAGGGCTTTATCAACTGAGGTCGCTCCCCACATACTTTAATCCTATAACCACAAGGCATTGAATTCTATCAATAACTAAGTTACAGCCTTCACAGGACCCCAAGAACCAGAAGGCAGCAAGAAAACAGGCAAAATCTTGAGGTAGCTGGGTAAGACTCCAAGCAGAGAACCTAGCTTTCCCATAGCCTAATCACTGAACCACAGACTGTGTGATTATACAAGTATGGTATTTTAAACCATTAAGTTTGTGATGATTTGTTGTGCAAAAAGAGAAAATCAATACAACAGATCTTGACAGGAATATAATTGTTTTCTCTATTTTGCTGTTTATAGGTTCAGTCTGCCCACAATACCCACAAATGAAGTATAAGACAATTTAAATATATACACTTTAAACTATGCATTCAGTAGAAATACATCACTAGTTATTTTAAAAAAAATGGATTGTTTATCCACAACTTTCTGTATCTATGCTTTCACACTCAAAAAATACATCATTGGAACCCTTCTGAGAAAATATGAGAAAGCTCTAAGTCATATATTTTGGCTGCAAAGTATTCCATCATATGGCACACCATTCTATTACTTCCTTACTCAGAAGTTTTCCAGTTTCTTTACATTAGAAATGATGCTATAATAAATAGCTCTTTTCCTATAATATTACATATTGGTTGCTTAGTTTGCATAAGATAGAAGTTCATGGAGTATGATTCCTGGGTCAGAGAGCATATGCATCTTTTGATTTAATAGATTGTCTGATAATATTCCAAAATACCTGTACCTATTTGTATATGCATCCACAATGTATTAGAACCCCAAAACTCTAAGTACTTTCACACCAGAATTTTAAAAATTACAAGTGAAAAAGACATGTCTTACTTTACAATGGATTTCCCTATTATTATTGAAAATTATTTTATGATTATTGATCATTTATATTTGCTGTTCTTTGAATGCCTATCTTTTGAATTTGTTCTATTTCCATCAAACATGTAGGCTTATTTTTTGTTTAAGTAATTGCAAAAGTTTCCACATTGTAAACTATTTATCCAACCTACAGATGTGCTGTTTTTCTATCAATCTATCTTTGTTTCACTTTGTTTAATGGTACACTTTATATAAAAATATTTTTTCACAGAATCAGTTTTTTTTAATTTTTAATTTAAACATACATATAACTTACCTTCCAGAGTTTCCTCTGTTTTATTAACTTATATCTCTTTTCCATCAATATTTATTTTTAATATGTTTGACTTAATGGTCAAACTATATTTTCTTCCAGATGGCTAATCCCATGCATCAGCAACTTTTACTAAATAATTCATTTTTCCATTACACTGAACTGTCACTTAGACATGCATGTTTTAGTAACACTGCTAAAAAAAAAACCAGAAAATTATCTCTTCAAGATTATAAAAAGATTTTAAGGGCTTTTAAAAGTATACAATTTCAAATTGTTTACAATGCTTGAAAATAGTTAAACATTAAATATGGGAGACTTGCTTATGTTATCACTCATTTACTATTTATGATTACCATAATTAAAATATTATATATAGATAGGATTTTAACGAGGTAAAGAGCATTATTGTTTAGCATATTAATTTGCTTAAATAATTCTATGTTTGATTACTAGATTCTCAAATTGTAAACTTTTTGAAAAATCTAAGATTAGCAACATACATCTTAATTAGACTAATTTTCTGTGGAGCAGGAATCACTAGAATATAAACTTAAGATGAAAAGATATTTGTGACAGAAATTGCTTCAAAATCCAAGATCTTATCTCTTTTTCCTGGAAAAAGTTAGAGCATATTTCCAAGGCTCCACTGAATTTACTTCTGGCCAGCTGGAATGTGAACAGAATAAAGAGCTGTTCAGGGACAGACCATGAAAACCTGCTTTGAAAGCTTTTCCATGATCATCTGCCTTCTCAGTAACTGGAATGGAGATAGGTCTCAGGGAGACCCTGAAAACCAATGTGAATCATGCATGATTACCTAAGGAAGGACCACTTTGCCCACCCTTTTACTTGCCCAGTCCTGTTACATGAATTAGGAATAAAGTGGTATTACTTTCAAACCATATTATAGAAAATGTTTTGTTTTATTTTCTATTTTTCTCAGCAAGATAGTCTACATTCTAATGGGTACCAATTACAAGTCAATCACTTTTTTGATGAGTTTCAGATGCACTGTTACTTCATTTAAGTACTTAAGAAGACTCCAAAGGATATGCAAAAATATTTTGAGAATTATAAATCCAAATGTGCAATATAATGTTATATGTTGATTACATAGCAATAAAAAGAGAAATGTGCATTTTCAATTCTTCTTATGTTATTTTCTAATTACTATGTTACTATTTTACTCAAACGTTTAATGAGTAAAATATTAGAATAACTGATAAACACTACTCTTACAAAGAAAGAAAACATTAAAATGGCTCGAATTAAATATATTTAAGAATGCTGAGCTGGAGGAGATCTTGTATTATCATTGAACTCTTTCAACAGATGCTTCTTTAATGCCTAAAGCAGTTTTCTAGGCACATTTTGCCAGCACAAGATAAGGAGGTGATCCAATTATAATGAAAAAGACATTTTACAGATGATAAACTCAGATATGTATCAAAGTTATAGAACTAAGTAAGTTTGTAAACTTTCCCTAGGTCACTTACAACTTTCAGTTTACTACTAGCAGGTGACAAAGGTAGAATCAGAGTCCAAGTGACTTGACTTGGATGCTTACCCTCTTAAGCAGAATGCCAACCTGAATCCCTCTTTATGCCTTTATATGGCCGTATAAACACTCTAGTAGACACAGCACATCTTAGCTCTGCACATTGCCAGTCTTCCAATAAGACTGTACAATGATACATTGACTCTCAATCCAAGACAAGTTGGGAAAATCAGACTGCGAGACTAGTTGGGGTACAGATATACAAGACAGATGTAGGAGCTGGCCAAACTTTCTCAGGAGAGTCTCAGAAAGTTTGCAATTACTGTAGAGTTCAGAGTAAGAGTCTAGCTAAAGAGTCAAGAGTCAAGCTAATAATGTACAGCACACCATTAATCATTACTAGAAGACAGCCAGGAGCATGCTAGACAGGAAGAAAGACAGTCTTTTAAGAACCAGAAAAGTAATCAGAAACTAGGTAAGAACGTTTCACAGATGAAGTCTTTTTACAAGGCCAGAAGCTGGCAAAACAACTAGGACTATAAAAGCCGACTAAACAAACAGTGAAGTCGAACTTGTAAGGAAACCTCTCCTGAGCCAAGTGATGTGCATTCACCTGGGTAGGCAGAAATATTATTTAAATGCAACATTATTGACAATAGCCAAGATTAGGAAGCAGCCGAAGTGTCCATCAGTAGATGGGTGGATAAAGCAGCTATCACACATTTACACAATGCAATAGGTCTAGGACATACAAAGGAAGAACACTTCACCTTTTGTGATAACAAGGATAGACCTGGAGAAAATTATGCCGAGTGAAATAAGCCAGTCAGAGAAAGACAAGCACCATATAATTTCACTCACATGTGGAATTTAATGAACCCTGAACTAACGAGCAAAATAGTGACAGATTCATAAATAAAGTAGGCAGACAGCTCTTGGTTGGGGGGAGGAGGTGTGAAGAGATTAAGCCAAAAAGAGCAAAAAAGAGAAAGAACTCATGGACAAGGACAACAGTGTGGTGACTGTCTGGGAGAAAGGGGGGGGGGGAGTGGAAGAGGGTATAGCAGGTTTAAATGGTGATGGGGAAAAATAAAATAAATAAATAATCTTTTTAAAAAGGTAAACAAATATAAAGTTGGAAACAGAACAAAAGCAACTCAAAGAATGCACAATGGATTAAACAAATTTGAAGATTATTTATTTAAAAACATCCAAAAGAGGTGTTATAAATCTTTGAGTGGTTCTTTTCTAAGAAGAAATTCAGAGACCATACTCTTTTCAAGCGGTATTCCTCCACCCCATGAGACTTGTTATTATTTATATCAAGTTGGAAGAGAGAAATAAAGAATGCATATAGGAGGTTTTTGAAGTGACATTAAATTTCTATTGTTTGGGGAAGGTATAATTGTTATAGTGATTGCCCTATCTTGATAAAAGTGACATTTTTTGCTAGATAGTATAATCAATCTACTCTATCAGACATTTTAGATCACCACCTCAATTCACATTTTAATCATAAAAACTCAGTCAAATGGCGATGTCTAATTACAAAGGAAACCAGGAGACAGTGACTAACTGCATGTCCAGGAGAGGAAACAGATTTTCCCATAATGATTTATTTAGAGCATTTTTACTTCCAGACTTGATCATTATCTGATCTACTAAAGCTAGGCTAGACTACCAAATTTAGAGATTGAGACATGGACAAATGCTGGTATTAATACTTTTTAGGATATAAACTGTTCCATAATAATATAAACAGGGTGATTGAACAAATTTATCCTTTTTACCTTTCTCTTCAACAGTATTTTTCATTTATTGTTTTGAGTGTTGTTTTGAGTTCTCTCCTGCCAATAATTTGGGACTTCTACTAACAATTTCTTTAGCTTCTTAATGTTAAATTAAAGTATTTTGCTCCATGTAGACATACTTGCAAATAGAGAGCATATCAGTGCTATTGAGCATCATATAATGGTGTATGGTAGGTAAAAAGAGCTTGCAGGAGTAATGCATTGATGCAAAAAAAAAGTGGCAACCAAACTGTAATTTTCCTAACAATGATTTGTATTGTGGCTTTAAATATTAAATATTTGTGCTTCATCCTAATAATTAAGGATTACTGACGCTTCCACACACCTAAGTTATGCAAGGCTAAATAAGCATCCCAAAGAAAATAGTCAACAGAAGAATGTTGAATGATACTAAAATATAGATGTATGTTTCTATTAGAATAAAAATAATATTTAAAAGAATATGCATTATATTTTGGAAATTAGAATTATGTGACATAAAATCTTACAAAGTGTTATCATTTAAGGTCTTCTCTCACAAACTTCACAAAATATAGCACATTTTTGAATAATAAATTAAATTAGGTATTTATACTTTTCTTGGATATACCTAGTAGTCATTTTTGAAGATACTGTTAATGTTTATTAATGATGTATGCACGCAATGAGTAATATTATTAAGGCTTGTGGTTCTAAAGGGTGTAGAACCACAAAGGGCAATAGAAATTATTTTAAATGTTTCTTTTGAAGAAACAGAATAATCTTCCTATTTGTTTTTCTAATAAACAATCAAATGCCATATGGTATCAAGTCATCCCTGGTTGGAGCATTCTCAGCAGGGAAATATGGCACTGAAATGATTGACGGATTTTATCTCGTATTTAATTGGCCATGCTTCAAGGTCAATTGCAAATACACATGAGTTCAGTGTTCCGAAACACAGTTTTCTGACATCGGGACATAAATTGAGGAAAATTTCAACCCATACTTAATAATACAATCTTGTGACTAACTATACTACTCTAGTAAAACACTTGATACCACTCTATTTTTTGTCCATTTATTTTAAAAAGCTAATAATATATAGAATTTTATTATAATTTTCTCCTTTCCTATGTTTGAAGAAAGTTTGAAAATTAGAAACAGAAAAAATGACCTCTTTTACTTCAACTTTCCTAAGTGTAACCCATTTATAGTCTCAATAAAATGAAATCAAAGTATAATTTTAAAATGTTTGTGATAAAAATTTTATGGCAATAAAACATAATTGCTGAAAGTAAAAAAGAGGTTGTGAACAATAAAATAAATTTGTGGAAATGAGGTAAGTTAGAGAGACACAAACAAAAGGCAGAAGACAAATATAAATAGAATGACTTAGAAAGGTAGAAAAGAGAAAGCACAAAGATAAAAGATAAGTCAAATAAGTGCATTATCCCTGTGTGTCACCAAGTGTTCTCTATATTAGAAAGAAGAGAAGCATTCTCTGTGTAATCAATCAAAAAGTAAATTCAGGGGAAATATATTATTCCTATAGGAGCAGAGGTTTTATTTTGTTACACCTAGAACTGTACCTGAAACATGGCAGATATGAACAAATATTTCTTGGATGGATGGGTGGGTGGATGAATGGATACATACTCTAACTTTACTTTTTGGAAAACAGATGTTTCCCTTTCCAGACTTTTCCTTGCAAACTTAGCTCAAAAATGACAAAGTTTTGTTTCCTGTATAAAATAATATGTTTAAATGTTACTATATTTTCAATTATGTTTTAAATCTTCAGATAAAAACATACCTCCTAGTGCTGACAGGTGGTTTGCTATACTTATGCAATAAAATTTATTTTAGGATAATTACAATTATAGGCTAAGTAGTTTTTATTTATTGTGATGGTTAATATTTAATACATATTCTCCTGGAAACAAGAGAGCAACTAGAGTTGTTTGTAGTAAATGCTTAAGAGCACTAATGTATCTTTAAATAACAGTACTTAGGCATGCACATAATAGCTTTAAAAAACACAAATGGAAAGAAAGAAGACTGGGGTTGATTTATAATGGGATGTTAAGCCTTTTAGCTCAAAGTCATCAACTCAGACCTGATCTTAGTCATCGGTTAGTGACATGTTAACAAATTTATGGCAATGAAAATAATTGAAGCCCTCAAAAAGCAGTGTTGGTAAAAAACAGGAATGATGAGGGCACATATGAGAGGCATAGTTATGATTATTCAAATGATAATACTGTGTATGAGCCGAACATTCACACCACAGATATACCCATTTGAAACTCCATCCTGTTCATTGACTACAGATCTTCACATTTATATATTGCCAAGTTTTAACTGGTCCTTACTTTCACTTTCATAATACAACTAGAGGCCTAGTGCACAGATTCATGCACAGGGGGAGAGGGGGCGGGACCCACAGCTGAGCCTGTGCCCATTCACAATCCAGGACATCTCAGGGGATGTCTGAGAGCTGGTTTCAGCTCGATCCCTGCAGGTCAGGCCAAGGAACTCCACCAGTGCATGAATCTGTGCACTGGGCCTCTAACATGCATATAAGATCTTTGGTTAATTCTTCCTGTCCTCCCCGCTCTCTCCTTCCCTCTGAGATCAGTCTGTTCCATGTTCCCATGCCTGTGCATTGAGCATCTGCCCCCTGGTAGTCATTGAGCATCATAGCTACTGGTCAAACAGTCAGCTGGTTGCTTAGGCTTTTATATAGAGAGATAAGAAAATGAAATATTTAGGGTACTGAAAGTCACTTATGTATAATTATAAAATTATAATTTAAATGATTACTCTAGAATATTGATAATCATATATAATCATATATAATAAAAAGATAATATGCAAATTGACCATCACTCCAATACACAGGATGGCCGCCCCCCTCGGGTCAAAGTTGGCCACCCCCATGTGGACACAAGATGGCCAACACAAGATGGCCAGCAGAAGAGGGCAGTTGGGGCCAACCAGGCTGGCAGGGGAGGACAGTTAAGGGCAATCCGGCTGGCAGGGGATCAGTTAGGCATCTATCAGGCTGGCAGAGAAGTGGTTAGGGGCAATCAGGCAGGCAGCAGAAGCCAACAGTCCTGGATTGTGAGAAGGATGTGCCATATTGGAGAGGGTACAGGCTGGGCTGAGGGACAATTCCCCCATGCATGAATCTTGTACACCAGGTCTGTAGTATAAACATAAAATAATTGGAATATACCTAAAACAGCTAGTGGAGATAATATGAGTCATTGGTCAATTCTCTCACTTAAGGAAAATGATTTCTTCAGAATCTAAATCCTTGCACATGGAGGTACCCAATACTGGCTGGGGGATGATATTTCAGGCTTAGAATCTATGTCTTATGAATTCTAGTTCACTGTCTTTTATATTTGTGAGGAATTATTATATCAAGAATTATGAAGATAAGTGAAAAAATGAAAGCTGAGTGGGAAATGCTCTCATTTGAATTATATTTAATCTCAAATCATTCTCCTACTTTATTAAGATTTTTAAAAGTATGTCTCTGAACTTGATTTTAATTCCCATCATTGTCAAAAGGTTGAAGTTGTATCCCTCCAGCAGCAGGAAATCTTTTCAGACACTGTGGACCATGATGTACAATTCTAGAATATAATTTAATATGCCCTTATAAATGCACACAATATTTCCAGGTTGATGTGTATAAAACAGCATCAGATACTAATGACCAAATCTTAAGGGGGAAAGCATTCATATCCAGATGAAAAATACATACAACTATGTTCTTCCTGGAGTTGACAAACTTCATATGATTTATTTTCTCATTAAGTAATGCCCTCATATTTTAGTGACCTTTAAACAGACATTAAGGAAGTTGTTATAATGCTCTTTGAAAGATTAAAAATCAATACAAAGGCCATGCTACTCGCCATGTAATAGGCATAAAATACATTTTGTAGTTAAATTACTTTTGGACCTTCTTTGTAGATAAAGGTATTTTATTTAAAAAGTGCCTGAAATTCAATATATTATGACAGAAATCAAGTATAAGTAAAAGAATGTAATTTGGTCCATAAAAATTATACCCTTACTTGCTTAGTGTCTGAGAATAGTTTGAGTAATAATTGCATATCTATTATTATATATAATGGCATATAGGCTCTATTAATTATGGAAATATTTTTATAATATTATCCTTACATATTTTAACAAACTAAATCACAAACTGCACAAATTATTAATAATTTGGTTCTGTCTTATAATTTATAAGCTTATACTTTGTGTTTTCTGTTGTTATTTTTCCAATATAATTATAATGTCCTATGGTCACTCGCAGTTAGCTAAGTTTAAAATATTAATAAATTGCTCACATCCTCCTAAGTGCTATCCTTAACAGCAGCAAACAATGAAAAATAGTTTATTATAAGTTATTTTTAATAATCACCATGTAAATATTATAGCAGTCATTATCACTTAATGACAGGGATATGTTCAGAGAAATGCATCATTGAGTGATTTTGTCATTGTGTTATCACCACAGAGTGCAGATATACAAATTTAGATGGTACAGCCTCCTACATACGGAGGCTACAAGCTGGAACAGCATGTTACTGTACTAAATACTCTATATAACTGTAACACCATGATATTTGTGTATCTAAACTTAAGATGGCATAGTAAAAATACAGTAAAGATAACATCTGCTTAGGGTGCTTACCATGAATAGAGCTTGCAAGACTGGCATTTGCTCTGGGTGAGTTGGTGAGTAAAAGTGAAGGCTATGGACATTACCGTCTATTGATGTATACTTTGTAAACACTTTTCCCCCAGCTACCTTCTGACAGGGTCGGAAATAGAACATGGAAGATGTCAGTGCTGCTTCGTAAGCATGTGAACTGGAGATATTGAAGAGAAACTGTCTGGATAAGACCAAGATCACCCTAATAGTGACAGTCAAGAGAGAGTGAAAGGTGGCCTGACACCAAGTTGGAGAGATAAAGGAATACAGAGATTGCCATGGCAATGTGATTTTGTCTACTGCATGTTAGAGCAGAGGTCAAATTAAAGAATTATGTGGTATTCATAAAAAAAGACGTTTAACATGAAGATGGTGAGACTGCAGAGTCAATATTTTGTCTCCAGAAATTTGTTTTTGGTCCCACTGATCCTACCTGGCACAAAAGGATCTCTGACATTGAATTTATTGATGGAAGAAATAAAATATATCTACACCTTACATCATTACAACCTGAAAAAATTTCCAAAGGGCAGAGGCAGGCTGGCTCCACACTACCACAGAAAGCTTTCATTAAAGTGACAATGGCACTTAATACTTATTAAGGCAGCTCCTGTGGACCCTTGTCCTTGAAGAGGATCATAAGTCCTAAATAAAGAATGTACAATATTGGCCATCAAGCTAGTCCTAGAAGGGCTGCCCTCTAAATATGCAGCATGAGGAAACAGCTTCTTTGTGCTGAAACAGCTCAGCAGTTGATAGGTTGGGATATAATATGTACACTCATAATTGAGATGCTGTGAGTGAGAGAAAAATCTACTACCAAACTCCACATATTTAGCTCCCATCAGAGAAAAATAAATTCTTCCTGATAATCTATTGGACCACTGTCCTATATGTGGCCTGTTCTTGACTGAAATATAATTATGCAGTGCATAACTAATATCTGTAGAGCATTTATCTTGTTTGGACAATGACAGAAAGAACTAGAAAGTGCCTGATCTGTAGTCATGGTAATCCAAGCAGCTGCTGCTGTTTTGAATACTCAAAGTTGGTAAAATATGACGACTTCTAAAAAGAAGTGTTTAAAACAGGCAAATCCCTCAGAATATGACATTGCTCTTCTTCAAGACCAGAGGGTCTGGAGCATCTCAGCAAATTACTGACATTTGCACGAGATGAATATTCTCATTTCCCTTACTTTCTTTACATAGTTTCTCTCAGGTGTTCTTTTCTTCTACTCTATTTCTTTCAAATATTATTCTATTTCTCCCAAATTGTTTCTTTGACTTCCTTGTGGTCTCTTAATATAGGACCTATGCATATTTATCTGGCACTAAGCTACACAAAATGCATACTAATGTGTGTATAACCAGATAGTTCAATTAATAAATCAATCAATCAATACCAAAACATATATATATGTTTACTAATAAAAGAGTAACATGCAAATGTGACCATACATTGGCTCCTGATTGGCTATGCTACCAGCCAAACAGGAGCAGGGGGCAGGGCCAAGCAGCATGAGCGCCCGGCCCTGGGGCAGAGACAAAGCTGTGGCAGCAGTGGTGGCGCACACCTGGCCCCCAGGCTCGGAGACCAGGTGGTGGCGTGGCACTCCAGCCAGAGCAGAGAAGACTGAAGGCTCCGGCTGCAGTGAAGCCTCCAGCCAGCCAAAGCAAAAACAGAAGGCAACAACCAGAGGGAAGGCCTGGGTCCCAGGTTTCAGAGGAAAATTGGTCCTGGCAGCCAGGGGAAGGAAAGCCTGTTGCATGAATCTTCATACAACGGGCCTCTAGTATAATATAATATAATATAATATAATATAATATAATATAATATAATATAACATTATTTAAAAGCAAAGTGTTTATAGTGATAGAGAACTGGGAAAAAAAAGACATGATACATTTACACATTGGAATACTATTCAGCCATAAGAAAGAATGAAATAGCACCATTTACAACAACATTAAGGATGGACCTTAAAACCTACATGTTAATGTTTAATATGTGACATACAAATGTGTGTATATATATACATTTCTACTAGAAGGAGCTCGCAGAAAGCTTATCTTTAAAGAAACTATATTCCTAATATCAAATCATTTGGTGTGGTTCATAGATCTTTAAGAGCTAAGTATATTTATTCCTTTCACTTCTACTTATTTTGTTTCTGTTGACAATTTAACTTCAGCTCCAAGGACACTGAAATTAATAGTAAATAAAAATGGCTACAAACAAGCACCTAACAATAATAACTTTAAACATAAATGGACTAAATGCTCCAATCAAAAGATACTGAGTGGCTGAATGGATAAAAATCCATGAGATATATATACATATACATATTGTTTATAAGAGACCCACCTCAGAACGAGGTACTCACATACACTGAAAGTGAAGGGATAGAAAAGTATATTTCAGGCAAATAGACATAAAAAAGGCTCTGATAGTAATATTTATATTTGACAAAATAGAACTCAAAGTGAAGGCCATAACAAGATAGGGAAAGCCACTTCCTGATATTAAAGGAATTGATACATCAAGAGGATATAAACCTGATAAACACATATGCACCCAATGCAGGAGCACCCAAATACATTTAAAAAAACTCCTGGAAGATAACAAGGGAGAGATCAACAACAAAACTATCATAGTAAGGAACTTTTATACACCACTAACATTAGATAAATCCTCTAGACAAAAAATCAGTAAAGAAACGGTAATCCTAAATAACTCGCGAGATCAGGGAGACTTAATTGTCATCTTCAGAACATTTCACCCCAAAGCCAGGGAATATATGTTCTTCTCAAGTGCACATGAAACACTTTCAAAAATAGAGCACACATTGGGTCATAGGCAAAGACTCCACAAATTCAAGAAGACTGAAATCATATCAAGCATCTTCTCAGAACACAAAGGCATAATATTATAAATAAACTACAATAAAAACAATCCAAAAATTCCAACACTTGGAAGCTGAATAGCATGATATTAAGCAATGATTGGGTTACAAAAGAGATCAAAGAAGAAATTGGAAAATCCTGGAAACAAATGACAATAAAAACACAACAATCTAAAATCTATGGGACACAATGAAAGCAGTCCTGAGAGGGAAGCTTATAGCTCTACAGGCCTAAATCAAAAAACTAGAAAAAATAGTTGTAAATTATCTAACTCTGCAACTCAAAGAATTAGAAAGAGTAACAATAAAGGCCCAGAGTGAGCAGAAGGAAGTAGATAATAAAGATCAGAGCAGAAATAAATGACATAGAGCCGAGAGAGAGAGAGAGAGAGAGAGAGCGAGAGAGATCAATGAAACCAAGAGCTGGTTCTTTGAAAAGATAAACAAGACTGATGAACTTCTAGCCAGGCTCATCAAGAAGCCGAGAGGACTCAGATAAACAAAATCAGAAATGAAAGAAGCAAAATAACAACAGACCCCACAGAAATACAAAGGTTTGTTCAAAAAGTACTATGAACAACTCTATTCCAACAAACTAGACAATCTAGAGGAAATGGATATATTCCTAGAAAAATACAACTTTCCAAAACTTACTCAGGAAGATTCTAAAAATCTCAACCAGCTGATAACAATGGAAGAAATTGAAGCAGTCATCAAAAAGCTTCCAACAAACAAAAGCCTGGGGCCAGATGGCTTCACAGAGAAGTTTTACCAAACATTCAAGGAGGAACTAAAACCTATCCTCCTCAGACTATTGCAAAAAATTCAAGATGAAGGAACACTTCCAAGCACATTCTATGAAGCCAGCATCACCCTAATACCAAAACCAGACAAAGACACCACAATAAAAGAGAATTACAGGTCAATATCCCTCATGAACATAGATGCCAAAATCCTCAACAGAATTCTAGCAAATCAGATCCAGCAGTACATCAGAAAGATCATACATACACTATGATCAAGTAGGACTTATCTGGGGGATGCAAGGATGGTACAATATCTTCAAATCAAAAAACGTGATACATCATATAAACAAATTGAGAGATAAAAATCACACAGTCATATCAATTGATGCAGAAAAAGCATTTGACAAAATCTAACACCCTTTCTTGATAAAAACTCTCAGCAAGGTGAGAATAGAAGGATCATAACTCAACATAATAAAAGCCATATATGACAAACCCACAGCCAACATCATACTCAAGGGGCAAAATCTAAAACCATTTCCCCTAAGAACAGGAACAGGGATGCCCATTCTCACCACTGCTGTTCAGCATACTACTGGAATTATTAGCCATTGCAATTAGACAAGAAGAAGAAATAAAAGGTATCCAAATTGGAAAAGAAGTAAAATTGTCCTTACTCACAGATGACATGATACTGTACACAAAAAAACCCTAAAGACTCCATCAAAAAATTATTAGACTTAATAAATGAGTTCGGCAATGTAGCAGCATACAAATTAATGCCAAGAAATCTATGGTATTTCTATATACCAATGGTGAACTTAAAGAAAGAGAGACTGAAAAAGCAATCCCATTTACCATCGCATCAAAAAAATTAAGATACCAAAGAATAAACTTAACTAAGGAGGTAAAAGACATATACATGGAAAACTACAGGACTCTGGAAAAAGAGATAGAGGAAGACATAAACAGATGGAAGAACATACTGTGTTCATGGATTGGTAGAATCAACATCATTAAAATGTCCATACTACCCAAAACAATCTAGAGATTCAATGCACTCCCCATTAAAATGCCTACGACATATTTCACAGACTTAGAATGAAGTTTCCAAAAATTCATTTGGAATGAAAAAAGACCCTTAATAGCCACAGGAATCCTAAGAAGAATAAAGTAGGTGGTATCTCAGTACCAGATATCAAGCTATATTACAAAGCCAATGTTCTCAAAACAGCATGGTATTGGTATAAGAACATACATATAGATCAAAGGAATATAATAAAGAACCCAGAAATTGACCCAAACGACTATGCTCAATTAATATTTGACAAAGGAGGCATGAACATACATAGGAGTCAAGACAGTCTCTTTAATAAATGATGTTGGGATAATTGGACAGATACACACAAAAAATTAAACTAGACTACCAACTTACACCATACATAAAAATAAATTCAAAATAGATAAAGGACTTAAACATAAGATGTGAAACCATAAAAATACTAGAGGAATCCACAGGCAGTGAAATCTCAGACATATGCTGAAGCAATTTCTTCACCGATACCACTCCTAGGACAATGGAAACTAAACAGAAAATAAACAAATGGGACTAAATCAAAATAAAAAGCTTTTGCACAGCTAAAGAAACCATCAATAAAACAACAAGAAAGCCCACTGCATAGAAGAACATATTTTCCAATGTTATCAATGAGAAGGATTTAATCTCCAATATTTACAGGGAACTCATACAACTTAACAAAAGGAAGAGAAACAACTCAATCAAAAAAATGGGCAAAAGACTTAAATAGATACATTTGGAAAGAAGACAGAATTAAGGCCAAGAGACATATAAGAACATGCTCAAAGTCACCAATTATCCAAGAGATGAAAATCAAAATGACAATGTGTTACTATCTCACATCTGTCAGAATAGCTATCATCAACAAACGACAAGTGCTGGTGAGGATGCAGAGAAAAAGGAACCTTCCTGCATTGCTGGTGGGAAGGCAGACTGGTGCAGCCACTGTGGACAACAGTATGGCATTTCCTCAAAAAACTAAAAATGGAACTCCCATTTGACCCAGTGATTCCAATTCTAGGAATATATCCCAAGAAACTAGAAACACCAATCAGAAAGGATATATGCACCCCTATGTTCATAGGGGCACAATTCACCATAGTTAAACCAGATAAAAGCAACACAATGAAACATAGTTAAGATTTGAAAACAGTCTAAGTGCCCATCAGCAGATGAGTGGATAAAAAAACTGTGGTACATCTACATTATGGAATACTATGCTGCAGTAAAAAATAAAGAATTCTTACCATTTTCAACAGCATGTATGGAACTAGAGAGCATTATGCTAAGTGAAATAAGCAAGTCAGAGAAATATAAATATGACATGATTTCACTTATTTATGGAATATAATGAACAACATAAACTGATGAACAAAAACAATTCAGAGACAGAGAAGCATTGATCAGACCATCAAACCTCAGAGGGAAGGTAGGGGAGGATGGGGATAAAGGGAAGAGATCAACCAAAGGACTTGTATGCATGAATATAAGTCTAACCAATGGACACAGACAACAGAGGCTGAGGGCATGAGTGGTGGGGGGGGCATCAATGGGGGAATAAAGACACATATGTAATACCTTAATCAATAAAGAAATTAAAAAATAAATAAGGGGGAACACAGAAAGTTCAAGGACATTAAACATACCTAGTATAGATGATGCAAAGAACAAAAGGGACAAAATGGCACTTAACAATGCTGTAAAATAAGTCATATCATTTGTGTTTCTTAGATTTTTATCTTAAGAACAAGGGAAATGAAAATTTTTAGACTTGATTTAAGGATGAAGGTTTTTAGTAGGAATAGGACATAATCTTTACAGAAAGCTGAAAGACTGATTGATTGGGAGATAATAAGAGTAGGGAATAAAGTTGTAAGAGAGGTAATGAGGACCTACAAGAAGGCTGTTATAATATTAGCGGAAGGAGATAATAGTATTTTTTAATTTTTATTATTAAATTTTATTTAGCAAAACACTAAGGTTATTAAAAAATTTGGAAAATATTTTTAAATATATATCCCATAATATATAATGGTTGCTAAAAAATTTCTCTGAAAACCTTTTATTCCACTTGCATTTATTTAATGTATTAGTTCTTTTTTTTTTTTTTTGACTTGGTGGCTTTATTTTTTAAAAAAAAATTTTCCAGTATAACTTATATTTAATAGTAGTACATATGTTTTCCTTCCCCCCATTATCCTCCCCCCAGCCTCCTTTACCCCCAGCACATGTCCCCACCCACCCACCATCCCCGCCCCAGTGTCTTTCATTCATTGGTCATGCTCATATGCATGCATACAAGTCCTTCGGTTGAAGAGATAGTAGTATTTTAATTAAACTAGTAATAGATGCCTTAAATTGATAATTTCCCCAAATTCCTCTAGAAAAATATTCAACTAGTATCTGAAATAAGCTTTACCACAGTATTAACTTCTAAATAAATAATTGCAAATTAAAAATAGTAAATATATGAAAGTAATGAGAAAAGAACTTTTGAAAACTATCCTTTAAAAATCTTTCATATTTAAAATTTTTACAAAAGATTTAACCAAATGTAAATTGTGGGTAAACTGTTTACATATTCAACTATTATTAACTGCACTGTTCAATATACTGTATTTTTTCATGTATAATATTCTATTTTTTTCTAAAATTGTTAGACTGAAAATCAAGGGGGCATCTTAAACACACAAGTCAGCCAAGGAGGGAGCTTAGAGGGGTGCCTAGCTGCCCATACCTTGTTAAACAGGCTTCCTTCACTCAGGAGACTTATTGTTACTGACGTCAGCTGATGCCATATTGGAGGTGGAGGTGGAGAGTGCAACAGGGAAAGGAGCATTCTGAGCCCATAAAGATGTAAAAAAAAAAATAAAGATAAATACTGAAAAGCAATTGTCTTACTCTGCAAAATTCAAACTGAATGTGATCAGCTATACAAAAGTGCATGGGAATAGAGGCAGAGAAACAATTTGGACCTCCTCCCACTGAGTATATGATCAGACAGTGGATAAAACAGGAAGAACAACTCCTTGAGATGCCAAAAAAGAAGAAGGCCTTAAGAGGAAAAATAGCAAAATGGGCAAACTTGCAGCAGAGGCTTACCACTTGGATTATGGAGCACCGCCAGAGTGGCTTATGTGTATCCAAGGTTATTCAATGTCAGGCAAGAACGTTTGCAAGTGAAATGAACAGTGTTGATTTTACAGGAAAGGCAAAATGATGCTTCAATTTCATGAGGAGGAGGAAAGAAGGATTGGCCATGAGAACACAAACAAAGTTAGCTCAGAAAATGCCACCAGTTTATGAGGATAATCTTGCATATATAAACAGTGACTCGGAAGACAGCAGTGATACAATAGAAGTTGAAGAAATTGATATGTCTGGAATAGTGATGAAGAGGGCAGTGATGCAATAGAGGCTGAAAAAAGTGATATACTGCAATAATATACAAATGGTATGTAAACATTACCTGCTGTAGTTATTAAATTAAAATGTGTTCTGTTTTATGTTTAAATATTGATTTCTTAATTTTGGGTTGCAAAAGTGGGGGGGTCTTTTACATGAAAAAATACGGTATATTATTTTTCAGACTGCAAATTATATATGGGTGCAATGAAGTAAAAGAGCCTATGTGTATATAGAAAACCGTAACAAAATATACCAATGTATTTTAATAAAATCAAAGTTAAAATGCATTGCATTCTACTAGCCTCTGATAGGTACTTAACTGGTTTTCACACTGCAATAAACAAAGCTACAAAGAATCTCTCCTGTAAATATGCTTAACAATAAGAAATTTAACCTTCTTTTGCTTTATATTCTCTTTTTTTCCACTGTGTGCCACAAATATCTTTCCACTTAAGGAATTATGTATTAATCAATAACCAATATACAATACTTAAGAAAGAATATTCTCAAAGAGCATCACAATTTTATGTAAAAATTAGTATTTTAAAAATTTGAATGATGTTATACTAAATATATTTTATTTGAACAGACACAGCTCTATATTCATCTGGGGCTTTATTTTTAATCATTTTAGGTACAAGATGAAGCTAAATCACATGTGAAATTGAGATATGTTCAAATGTTCTAATTATAATTATCTTTCATCTAAAATGTTTCAATTGAAATAGAAATAATCCAAATTAAATATTACTTGAGTGGTTCTCAAACTTGGATGCACAGTAAAATAACCTGGAAGGTTTTTATGTATGCTGATGCCTTGTCAATACCCAAGACCAATCAAGTCAAATTCCATGAGCTTTTTTAAAGCTTTTCAAGTGATTCATAAGTAATACTTAATAATACACTAGTTTTTCCTTTTGTTTTTTGAGGTTTACCTTGCAAAAAATACAAGCAACATGAATCTCAAATGTTGTAGTTCCCCAGGCTCCCTGACCACTAGAGTAGGTTTTAAGGTAATAGCCACATAAGGCATTGAGATTGTGCATATTTAGTGTTAAGAAAAATAAATATATCTGATGGTTTATTCTAACAGTTAGTGATTCTTCCCTACTATGAAGAATGTTTGTTTACTCCTCCCTTGAAAGACAGAAGGCTAAAGTTAATGTATTAAAATTCAATATCTCTATTAGACAACAGAGAGAAAATAGCTAGAATGCAAACATTCCATTTTTAGCAGAATTTTAAAAGTAAAGAAAAAAACAGCTTGAAAGTCGTGTGTGTGTGTTACTTTAGAAAGAATTGTTAGAGCATTTGATATTATTCTTGGCCAGATGAATCATTCATAAAGTTTTTATTTCCATGAAATTTATAACCATCTTGCTCAGAGTAGCTATAAATAAAAAGGTTCAGTATAATTTACAGTAGGAGATTTTTGTTAGTTTTATAGTAATGTTGAAAGTGCCAAGATTGAATTTTACCTTTCAAAAAATATTTACTCTTCCTCCTTTCATTGTAGGATTTCAGTCTTTATTTGAACTATATGAATAATAACTGTAAATTATTACCTTATCCAAGTTAGGAATATTTGTGCAGAAGAGAATAACTGATGCCAAACTAATAATAAAAATGTTTTATATTTAAATTCATGTTAAAAATCAAGTCCACATTTTATGAAACTATTTATATGTGTAAAGGTAATAACATTTCTAAATTCCTCCCAAGGACACTACCAGAAATAATATTTAACCACATACTTGAGTATCCTATGACTCAGTCAAGTTGTCATCTAAAGTTAAACATCACTGAATGGAAAGATTTCCTATTTATTGATAACAACCAGTACTTCCAAGTAAGAGTTTGCTTGCCTCAGTTTTCTTAACTCTCAAAAGGGAATATTGCTATACAACTCATGTGTTCATTACTATGAATAAATGACATAATATAAGGAAAATACTTGGCCCATGCCTTACTAAATAAGGATTCAATAAACTTCAGATACTTTTCCACAAGTTGGAGGATTTTCAAAACATGTATGATTATCCCAGTGAGCCGCTGCTATCCCTCTATATCAAAATGTTTCCCCTTAGGAAGGCTTCCCATTAGGCTGCCAGAGTGGCTAGAATATCAACATTAATCATTTCTCTGAAAAAAGAACAATTCTTCTTTGAAAGAAAAACTCTTCCAAAAATCAGATTGTCGATCTATTAATAAGAATCAGATATCTTTCTGGTATCAAACTTGATTAAATGCAAGAAATACAGCAAATAATGAAACACAGGCTAAGCATGCAGAAATATGAGCCTGCCAAGATCCTTCCTTGTAGCATAAGGATGAGCTCTGGCCCAGATTTAATATTTGAGACTCCACGTACTGCATACAGGGCAGCAATTAAAATGTTTTTATTTTGGACTTAAACAATTACAAAATACATGCTGACATTTTCTAATAGGTCATGTTCCATAAATCCAATAATTCCAAATATTTACTATGAGCAAACTAGAAATATTCAACCAAAATAATTCTAAATATAAAGTAACATTTCCACTAATTAATATTATCAGAAGTTCTGTCTTCCTTGTGTAGACATCTCTAGGATAGAGGTAAGTTATATATCAATTTCTATGTCTTCCTTAAATAATGTTAGATAAAATAATATATACTTTTATCTGTGTATATTAAGATCAAACTTATAGCATTCTCTCATTCTGATATCAATTTGTATTTGTAGCGGTGGTGGTGACAGTGTGTGTGTGTGTGTGCATGTGGTTGTGCAGATTAGATTAAAACAGAAAGCAGAGAAGTAAACATATAGTGCACATTTAAGAAATCTACCTTATACCTTATACTTGCGAAAATAATCCACATGCACCGTGGAGAAGAATCCATTTCCCATTCTGTTTTATATATTTACTAGGGGCCTGGTGCAGGAAATTCGTGCATTGGGGGTGGGTGGTCCCGCAACTCAACCTTCCCCCTCTCACATACTGGGAGCCCTCAGGGGATGTCCAACTGATGGCTCACCCCCAGCCTGCTCAAGGCCGAAGGCAGAAAGCCTCAGCAGAGGCTTTAGGCCTTGGGCACCCAACCATCGCCCTGCTCAGCTCAGCCCCGGCTGCCTGCAACCACCCCGCCCCAGGAACTGGGCGCTCACAGCCACTTCTGCTCACAGTGAATGGGGGTTGGGCACTCCCTGCCACCTCCACCACCACTGCTGCTTCCCCTCACAGCGCTCAGGGGCTGGGCGCTCGCCACCACAGCTGTTACATCTCCATCCCTAGAGCCTGCCGCTCACACCACTTGGCTCTGCCCTCACTCCTGATTGGCTGGTAGCATAGCCAATCAGGAGTGAAGGTACAGTCAAATTTGCATGTTTCTCTTTTATTATATAGGATAAAAATAAGGTGGAATGAGGAAATGTTTGTAAATTGTGACAATGAAAGTTTCTTGGTCAAAAAAGTGGCCTGGTAAGATTAGGTCAGCCTATAAATAAGACTGCTAGTCTCCACCCATTACTCTCTTCAGCTAACTCAGATCTATTGAGCAGGTTCTCCACTAAACTCTCCAAATGAGAAAGAAATTGAGCCCCAGAGTCATTCAGATTTTTTTTCCTGCACCCATCCCCCCCTCTAGGAATTTAAGATTGTTAAATATCATTTCCATCACTCCTGGTGAAACTAAATTGCAGGTATTTCCACAATAATAAGGACCACTCAATACATTTTGAGTTACAAAAATAAAAATTTGAGGCTGTTAATTTATTATATCACCATTGGCCTGGTGCACAAAATTTGTGCACAAGGGAAGATCCCCTTAGTCCAGCCTGCACCCTCTCAATCTGGAATCCCTCTCACAATCTGGAACCACTGCTCACCTGCCTGCCTGCCAGTGCATCCCTAACTGGCCCCCTCCCACCAGCCTGATCAACCTAACTGCCTAAGCTTGCTGGCCTGATCACTCCTAACTGCTCCCCCTGCCAGTCTGGTCCCCGCAAACTGTCTCCTTGCCAGCTTGGTTGCCCCCAACTATCTACCTGCTGGCCTGGTCGCACCTTGCAGCCTGCTGTTTATTCGTCCATCCAGTTGTTTCAGTTGTGATGGCCCTGGCTTTTTATATATTAGGGTTATTATTCACACAAAAAGTGTAGTTAGGTTTTTGTTCCTTTTAAATATCTTCTGGTTAATATCAGACATATACCCTTAAGAAAGCCAGATTTATTTTAATGTAACAAGTGTCAGAATAATTCTCCACAAAACACAAAGTCTATCCATGCTTCTTTGGCATTGTTCAACTCTTAAAATGAATATTATTTAAAAGAAAAAAAAACATTTTAATTACTGGTAATTTAATATTACTACATTTTAGGAAAATAAATCTTAAAATTTAACATTTGTCAAAAAGCAAAATCCTTTCTGGCATCACTATTGTTGGACAAGTCATATTAACACACCTCTTGAATTAAATTTCAAAATGTAAGTTTAATTTAAAATACAAAGAACTTGAATATACTTTCATTAATTTTTATATTAATTAAAACTTAGTCCCAAGGATGTTGCACTATATTCTAATAATAAAGTAACAATAGAAGGTAAGAAGAGGAAAGCAGATATATTCAGGAAGAGGCATGAAGATAAATAGCTTTCAGCAGAGAGTGAAGATGAAGTAATTAATCTATTCATGATAAGAAATAATTTAAATAAATAAACCAAACAAAAACATATGAATATTACTAGAAGGTAGATTATGTCCAAAAACATCACTTTTAACTTTCAATATTTTGAATGTTTGAGAAGAGAGAATATTGTTTGTTATGATTTTATCATAAGAAAATATTTCATGTGAAATTTACCTAATGTTTATTTTCACAAATCTGCATTCAAGTACATTGCAATACAGAATAAGTTATAATAAGGCAGTGATTGATAGTTTTGCCATATACTTTTGTCAAGGGAACATCAAACATTGGAACCACTATCCTTTAGAACAAAATAACTTTAGATTCTGAAATTAAATTTCACATCATCAATCTATAATAATAAAAGCATAATATGCTAATTAGACCAGACAGCTGAACAACCTTCTGGATGACCTTCCAGAAGAAGCCAGGCCTTCAAGAGCCAAGGCAAGCCTCCATGGCTGTGAGGGCTGAGGCCTGAATTTCCTGCATCGGGCCTCTAGTGTTTAATAAACAAGAGGAAAAATTTCCTATTATTCTTCTTTAGAGAAACAGTAAAGAATAAAGAGATTAAAATGACATGAGAAAGATCTTGGCTTTAATATAATCTATGTTTTGTCTTTAACTTGCTTTATAGCTTGTAGCAGAGTTTGTAAAGTATAAATTAATGTACATGTACAGATTTCTTTCAAAAACTTTCTTGTGAGTTCCCCCTATTAAATTAGGTTATTTACATATGTCATTTAAATATAAAAATATAAGTATAAATATCTTATGATCATAGATCATGCAACTCTAAAAAACACACAAAATCACCAAGCAGATATGATCATAATTTAAATCAATAAAATTTAAATCAATGCCATTGATTTAATGTGGTGGGTCATACAGATTTGGCAAAATGTGTATGCCTGTTCTACCAGGGATTATTTGAAAAATTATTTTTTAGACTTTTTCTTACTAAAATACTACAAAACTAGCTTTATCTTATTATAAATGTAGTATGTAGATAGCAACTTCTTTTTTCACTTCTCATCACTCTTAATAATTAAAGATATATATCATGGTGCCAATGTGACTACAAATGCAAACAGTAAATACTAGCACTGGCATGCCATGCAATGTGCATGTATAGTCATTTTCTATATGATCTTAAAATTCATTAAATATTCTAAATAGAAACGAACAATGACAGAATTTAGTAATTACCCATGGATTAAGTATTTACATAAATATGTTTTAATCATCATCTCAAAGAATAAGTCACTTAACCTCTCTGAACCTCGGATTCCTCCTGTGTTACCTGATTAAAGAGAGTTGTAGACTCAATGATTGATTAGGCTGTTATTTTTTTTTACCATTGATAATTCAGTGAAGCACATTTAACATACAATTACTGGGTATTTAATGCCAATAAGTGTGCAGGGTGTGAGATTTTACTCTACTTGAATGTTAATAAGCTAGCATGAGATAGTTTCATGGATGCTGTCAGAAGAGACAGATTCCTAGGACTGAGCCAAAGCACATTCTTACTCATGGGCAAAGAGAGCTGCATAAACTTTATATTTGTATCAGTCCCATTAGGGACAACATGAAGTGGTCCAGATCGATATTGTATATGCAATGGGTTTGAAGCACAGCTGAGGATCCCTGGGATTAGGGGAGTCAAATCTTTTATAATGAACTACAAGTAAATCTGTCTTTTGCCTGGGAGGGAGATATTATCTTTATTATCATGAGCAGTAAAAATACATGCCCTTGCTCTGTAAGTAGAGACTGTCTCTGCTTTCCAAGGCTGTTTGCTATAAAAACATCTTTGAGAAGGCAGTTTGTAACAAAAGGCCATCCATGACACCAGTCACAGCACTGCAGTGGGCTCTAACCGACAAATGATGGAGACAATACTTAATTTTACTACAATAAAATAATTGTTAAACAGGGTACTATGAATTGAGAGATTTATCCTGATATGAAAAGTCAAGGAGGACTTTAGACAGCAGGGAGTTTGAGCTGAAGGTTAGGAAGAAGGTATAAGTAAATTAATAAGAAACAAGGGGGCCAAGATAAAATAATATAAAGAGTTTGTCTTTAATATACTCTGGATTCTTTGATTACTTTTCTTTAAGGCTTGGAGCAGCTAGAAATTTAAGTTCATGTGCACAGTAATCTTAGGAACACTTTTTTAAAAGTTCCCTGTTAGTTTACTGTATTATGATGTAATTCACAAAGTAAAGTTTAAAAATTGCAAGAGCTCATTCCTGACTTCCAACATCACACTGTGTAGAAGTCAATGTAATCTAAACATTTGTGATTCCTTAAAATCCATTTGTTTCAGCCCTATTATATTGGCGGTTTTTGGAGGTAGGATTGGGTTTAGATTAGGTCATGAGAGTGGGAACCTCATGATGGGATCAGTGTCTTCAGAAGAGAAGACAGAAATTTAACTCTCCGTGTGCAGGCACTTGAGAAAGAACCTATCAACACACATAGAAAATGTCTGTTTCTCTACAAACCAGAGAAAGGGACCTCACCAAGAACTGAATCTGTCAGCTCCTTGTTCTTGGACTTTCGAGGCGCCAGAACCCATGAAAAACAAATACGTGTTATTTAAGCCCCAGACCAGTTTATGGTATTTTGTTATAGCAGCCAGGGCTGACTAAGTTTGTATCATAAAGGAACTAAAAAATAGTTAAATCCTGAATTTGAAATGCATTATCTATGTAATGGCTTTCATATTTGTTTCAATATTTATTTAAAAATAGATTTCAATATTTATTGTTAAGGCCACTTTAAGAATTTTAAAAATAGTCATAGTTATATAGTGACAAATGGTTATTAGACTTATTGGGGGGGTTCACACCATAAGTTACATAAATGCTGAATCAATATGTTGTGCACCTAAAACTAGTATTATACTGTATGTCAATTATAATAAAAATAAAATTTAAAATAATAAAAAATATATTTTAATATTTCCCTTATTTAATTATTTTTATTTTGATCATTTTAATTTGATTTTATATTGAAAAATAAATTATACACTTCAATTCATATATGACAGCAGTTTGAGATATATTAAAATTACTTTTAAATTTCTACTGAGTTCTACCACAAGGGTCAGGAACTTAATCTGTAAAGCATTTTTTTGATGTTTTTCATTAAAAATACTAGATAAGTGTAGGACACTGTTCTTAATATTGATATTTATGCTGTAATACTACATAGGATAAAGCATTATTTAAAAATTCATTGTAAGTCTGATATCATTGAGATTAAGAGTATTTCAAAAGAATAATTCATGGCTCATTTCTAAAAACAAAATTTGAAAGTCAAATCTATTTAGAAAATAGCATCATTATTCTTATAAACAATCCATAGACTGCGAAGGAGTTCTGCTCTGTTACTGCTTTATTTCCCTTATGACACTTTGATTCCATCTAGGGAGCTTTTCTCTGAAAAGAAGCATCAATCCTAAGCAGGTCTAAATTCCCGTTGGTAACATATTTTATGATAAACTTGAGGTGGCCCAAAAAGGCGGAGGAATCACATTTCCAGCAGAAGAGACACTTGCCAGTCCGTTACCTAAAGATAACTACCGCTAGCTTACATACATCATGGAGAAATCCTTTTACATATTTTGGAAATACTTTTTGAATCATCTATAAAGATTAGATGAGATTTATAATATAACTTTATATTGGCCCATTCTTGCATTCTATTTCATCATATAGTTAACTATCTCTCAAAATTTCTGCTGAGCTGGATGTGATTTTATTTTAGGAATGTGAAATAATAAAAGAGATCTACGTTTCTTTTAAATGTTTTCTTTCTCAGAATTGTTTCAGAATTACACAAGTATCATGGAAAGAAGTAAAAGTATTCACATTTTTTCTGTGCTCTAACTTTGAATTTGTGACAAGAAAATGGGTTGCCTTAAAGTTAAAAAATAAAAACTGACCTAGACTGTCTGAGAGAAAAAAAAATTGTTTTGTTTTTGCTCAAACTATAAAGATTCAGTAGTCTGAATCCCAAACGAGAGTGATGAAATGGATTTCCTTTCCTTGACTCGCTTTCTGAACCGTGCTTGCGCCAGCCCACACGTCTCAGACCGCTGAAAGAAGAGGACAGCACGCCAGCGCACTGATAAAGGACAGTCTTTGGAACCAGACACATTTAGGTTTCAGTGTAACTTTGATCTTACAAGCCTGATTTTAGCTCTCTCAGGCCCCATTCACTCTCATGTAGAATGCAATGAAAATACCTTGCTGTATAAATTTATACTCAATTTATATCCAACAATGCTTTACATGTCCACAATTAATAGAAATTTATACTCAGTTTATATTCAACAATGCTTTACATGTCCAAGATTAGTGAAAAGTTTGGAGAGAAGGCATTTTGCTTTTTTGCTATGTTTTTTTTAAGAAACCTAATATCATATCTCTACCTAATTAATATTTTGATGTAAAAATGAGTTATCCATCAGACAATTTTTAAAAGAATTGAATTGCTACATTGTCAACAAATCTATTGTAAATGCTTGTGCCATGCAAGTACAAAAGTTCATATATTATTTCTTATCAGAGCCTGTCACTTCTAGACTGAAGGAAGTTCTCTATATATTAACGCATGCTGTTGCTGCAAAGAAAAATGTGTCATCAGTTCTTGGGAAATAGGAAGATACAATCCAGGTTCAATTGGGAATGCGTGAAGACAGTTTCTACTTTCAAAAATAGCAATATCTATCCCAAATAAAAAAGGAAATCAACAATGGTGCTGATATTCTGTTACTTACATGTCTTATGTTGACGGATGACCATCTGAATATTTGATTGGAGATACAATAATTATGTTTCCTTTCTTGCCTTCCATATCTAGAATTAATATAAATACAAAGAATTCTTACAAAGTCAAGAAGGAAAGAAAAATATGGTCAAGACATAAACATACGATTAATAAAAAGGTAACCAACCCAAAATCTATATGAAGTGATGCTCAAACTCAGTAGTTACTTGAAAAATAAATGCCACAATGAAATACTCTAATTTAACACTCATTATATATCTCAAATTAGAAATTTGCATAACATGAAGTGCAGGCAGTGTTGTAGGGAATTGTGGGAATCTTCATACACTGCTGGGAGTCGTGTAAATGATTCAACAGTTGATGTGTTACTTAGCAGGTTTCAGTCAAATGTAGTTTTGCAGTTTCATGGCTAGGTATACTAGTAGAATGCCTATAATGTTACAAAATGCAACAGGAACAAGAATATCCATCCTATCAGTGTTTTGATAACAAAGAGAAATAAACAATCTAATTGCAGCAGTTGGTATCGATGCCCTACTATCTCCCTTTTATGGGGCTGTGTACTTGCCCCACAGCTACCAGGGTTATTAGCCTTCAGAATCTTCACACTAGCTTTTTTCTCCAGAGGATCAACCTTGGTTGACAGAAGCTTCCAACTCAGGGGATTTTTCACACCTGTTTTCCCACTTGCCCTACTTCCATCTCAAAAGCTTACTACTGACAGACTGATGTGAGGATAGATGCCTAGTGGTGGTCTCTTTTGCTTTATGTTAAGTGTATTTTTATTAAATCTGCTTGCTTTGTTGAGGTGCTGCTCTCTGTCTCTCATTTGAAATCTTTCTTAGGAGATTGACAAGAAAGAACCCAGGAAGGAACACCCCTCTCCCTCTGACTCAGGGGACTGTCCAATAACATCTCTGCTGGTTCTCAGAACATCAATGCAACATAAGAGTTTTTAAAATCATCACTTAAGCAAAACGAAAGAAACAAATTAACAGCTAATATCTTTAATGCAAAATAGGCATGTAAATAATATTATATCTAATTGTTAATTTGGAGTAGTAGGAATAAGGTCTAAAAATTGAATTGAGTGTGTAGATAGAGGATACAAAATAAAGCAATAAAATATGCATGTGGAAATGCTGAAAATGAATATTCACTGAGTATTTTTTATTTGCATTGCATGACTGTAAACAACAACAACAGAATGGTTGCTTAATGGAAATTTGTTTTCCCAAACCTAGAACTTACTTTTTTTTCCCTTTCAGGATTAATGAATGAAATATAGGCAAAAATATTGTTTAATATGATTCAGGGCTTTCCATTCTACTTCAACTAATATTTGGAGGCAAGCATATTTAAAAAGACATTGAATTATTAATGATTTTATAAATTATAATATGTTTCCATTCAATTATTTCTACTGCTTTCATAATTCCTGCTTTGGTAAATTTCTAGATCAGTGATGTTCAACATTTTTCATCTCATAACACATAAACTAATTAACAAAACTCTGTAACACAGAAAAAATACATATATTTTTGCAGGTATAATAAAAATAAGTATCATTTTTATTCATTCATGCTGGAGAGCTATTGTTGTGTTGGCTTTTGTCATGTTTTTATTTGATAATCTAAAGGGAAAGAGGTCAGTGCCCAAGACTTGAATAGACAGGTATTGCATGTTTTAAAAAATGTTCTAAATAGCTATTGTGAAGAGTTGACTAAAGGGGAGCCACTTAAAAAGAGAGCCAGAGCAGTGATTCCAGAGAAACTCTATTGGTCTTCAACCTTTAATCTGTTTGAACTGGGCAAAACAACCTTTGGACTTGGCTAAAGACATTGTCTCACAAACAATCCTAAAACTGTATAGGACAACTGAGATCCTCACCACCAGAACTGATAATCATTGATGCTCTTTCAGAAGATAGAATCAGTTACCAGCCATGCATAGCTATAGAGTAATTCAGTCAACACGATGGAAATTCCTTTCCTCTATGCAATCCTTCCCCTTCCTTCCTCATGCAAACCCTTCCATCACTCTGTAATCAAAACATAATTGGATTTCTGCCTGAATTTGTGTCCCAAAATTACATATTTTTTGTTAATCCTCACCCAATGTTATTTTTCCATAGAGAGTAGAAGAGAAACATTGATTTGAGAGAGGCAGGTGGATTGGTTGTCTGCCACACATGCCCCAACCAGGGTCAGGAATCAAGCCTGCAATGGAGGTACATAGCCTTGCCAGAATCAAACCTGGGACCCTTAAGTCAGAGGGCCAGCCCTCTACATTGAGCCAAAACAGTCAGTGCCCAAAATTATAATTCTTTGATCTCAAATAAATACTTGTTGCCTCTCACTTTGTCTTTTAATTTCTAGGTTGAAATGTAAGTTTGATCTTACTGATACGTTATTGGATGAATGGAATGAATATGGTTTTAAATGTTGCAGTTGTTATTTTTACATGTGGAAACATAACCTCTCTCTACACCTTCTCCAACACTATTCACTGTTACATTGTCACCAGACAATATTGGCTTTTTCTTTTTATACTAAAGAATTTCACCAATATGTCTGCAATGATATTTTCAGAATACTATATTAAAATGTTTATATTTTGAAAGTTTTTTAAAAATATTTTTATTGGTTTTAGAGAAAGAGAGAAGGGAGAAAGATATATAAATACTAGTGGCCCAGTGCATGAATTCATGCACCTTGAAAGGAACTGTGGGCCAGGAGGCTGTGGTGGGCACAGGGGTAGGTCTCAGTCCATCCTCCATGCCCCCACCTGGTCCCTCCCACCATGGCCCCCTGGTGCAAGTGGCGGCTCCGGCTCTAGCTGCAGTTGTGAGCAGCAGCTCAGACACTGGAAGCAGATGCCAGTGGGGACATCGCTGGCAGTGGTGTGAGAGGAAGCTGCCAGCCCCGATCATCTCTCAGGAGCAGGGGGAGGTGGAGAAGCCCTGTTGCTGCTCACACCTGCTGATGGTGCTGCATCTGCTGATGGATCCACACCTACTGACAGCACCGGCAGCAGGTGCGAGCAGTGGCTCCGGCGCTGGCCAAGGGTGCGAGTGGGACCAGTGCTGGCAGCAGGAGCCAGTGCTGGCCAAGACTGCAGTATGCGGGAGCAAATAATTTTAATAACCACCAGAGGCTTGATCTGCTGATAGCGACTGGCATCCTGCCTTGGTCTGGCAACCCCACTCACCTCTACCATCTCGCTGCAGCCGACGCCTGCCATGTTCCGCACATGACCCCTGGCAGTCAGTACACATCATAGTGAGCAATTGTTCAGTTATTTTGTTGTTCTGCCGTTCGGTCTATTTGCATATTAGCCTTTTATTATATAGGATTGATGAGAGAGAAACATTGATTGGCTGCCTCTTGCACATGCCCTGCAAGGAAACCCAGGCATATGCCCTGATATGGAATCTAACTAGCAACTTCTTGGTGAATGAATGACACTCAACCAACTGAACCATATCATCTGGGCCAGACCAACTACTTTTCTTTTATTATTGTTTAAAGAGTAACATATATCTCCTTTTTCCTCACCTGACCTTCCCACATCAATTCCCAGCGCCCATGAGAAGCCCCTCCACCCCCACCACGTCAGTGTCCATGTCCACTGGTTATGCTAATATGCATGCATATAAGTCCTTTGGTTGATTTTTAACAACCCTCCCCCACCAAGTACTTTTAATGTTGATATTTTTTAATAGAAGTCAATCAGCATACTATCTATAACTAAATAGATCACTTACACTTCCAAGGGTTGCAATCATTTTTGGATCCTGAGAAAAAAATTCTTGCATCATTAGCTCTGTGATGGTATTATATCATAAATAAAGTCAGAAATTAAAGTCTGATGTATATGAAATAGACTCAAATCAAACCTGAATATCTAACATAGCTGACTAAAATTGCCTCTGAGTTGTCATTAATAAATTTAAATTAAAAGTTGACAAAGAAGAATTATAAGTCTTCAATTGAAAGTTACAATTTCAGCTGAACTGGTTTGACTCAATGGATGGAGCGTCGGCCTGCGGACTGAAAGGTCCCAGGTTCAATTCTGGTCAAGGGCATGTACCTTGGCTGCGAGCACATCCCCAGTTGGAGGTGTGCAGGAGGCAGCTGATTTATGTTTCCCTCCCATCAATGTTTCTGACTTTCTATCCCTCTCCTTTCCTCTCTGTGAAAAATCAATAAAATATATTTTTAAAAAGAGAAAGTTAGAATTTCATTCAGGGAATTTTAAAATATTTGGGAGCCATGACAATCTTGTTGGTATCCTTTAACTACTAAAATTACAGGCAATACTGTGTGTCTACTTAGGTTTACTTATCTAGGCAGATGGCCTATAGTATTTTCTCAGATTCTTTAAGAGGACCTTGACCAAAGAGAATAAAATACATTCTCAAACATTCTCATTCTCTCTATCTCTCCCTCTCCCCTTCTCTCTCTCTCTCTCTCTCTCTCTCTCTCTCTCTCTCTCTCTCTCTCTCTCCCTCCATCCCATTCCTTCTCCTTCTCCCTCTCCCCCTCTCCCCCTCTCCCCCTCTCTCTCTTTCTCACTCTCCCAAAGCCCAGACAGATAAGTGAACTGCTCTTAAATGATCTTGTCCTTGTCACACAATTAAACAGAGCTAGGAGTGGAACTTCATTCTTCTGTCTGATCCAACTTTCATTTCCATATACCAATGGTCTTGTATCTTTTGACAATATTATGAAATTATAAGCCTTGTATTTTGCTAAGTAATCTATTAGTGCATTATCAAACATGCCAAATAATTATTAAAAGCTATACTCTCATCTGTATTTATATATACATTGTATCGTTTTGCTTACTTAGGACCTGAACAACCTTTCTTTCAGTCCTGACACTTAAGTAAAATTATTAGGGATAAAATAAGAAAATAAGAATGTCTTTCCCATGTGTTTGATTAGATGCCTGACAGGCTTTGGTAATTGAAACTAATTGAACCATTAACCTACATATACCTACATTTTAACCTACATTAAAACTTCTGCTTTAATGATAGTCACATTAGAACTTGATGGATGGTTATTAGATGTCAACTCCATGCTTCCTAGTCTTAAAGAGCTGTCTTACAGTAAATAGCAGGACCTTATATCAGCATAATAGTTCAATATATTTTAACCACACTAAATAAAACCTATATCTGTCTGAAGCTCAAATTTTGGGAAAATCTTGTTAAAATTCCCAACATATTATATTTATCACTATGTAATTTTCTTTCATCTTCGTTGTTTAGTGTATTGGCCACATTGTACCTAGACTTTGAAATTATTAACTCACTCAAATTATTAATTACTTTTAATAGTGTTATATTCCAAAATAGTTTATCATTCAGAAACATATTTATGTTAAGAGAATTTATAAAAGTTTATTGATTGAATGGTACTGTTTACAACATACAATACTAAAAGATGAAGCCCTTAGAATTTTTTCACTAATAATTGAAGTGTCTTTCACATGTCATGCCCTCTTCACCCACCTAAACAGGGCAGACCAGGCAGTAATAAGTACACTTTCTTTCTCATCCTATTATTTAAATAGATTTTAATAAATATGCAGGTTATTCTCATCATTTACTATTCCTTTACCTTCTGTCAATTCTCTGCATCTATAATTACGTGCATTTTAATGCAAAAATTCCTCAGAGGTCCACTCAATTACACTTTTTATAAAATAAAACACTTAAAGTCATCTGTTATTTTAATTTTTAGCTGCATATTTCTAAGATAATTATACATTTATCCTGAATTATTTTATCATTAAATCAAAATATTCAATTAAAGCATTGATTAAATAGTCATGGTAAAAATTAGGTTATACACATCATCCTTAACTATTATTACAAATTGCCTTTGTTAATAAAGCCAATTATGCTAGCCCACTGAAACCTGGTTAAAGAGCAATTTATTTAAATTGAATTATATGCAATATGTAATGGTCTGTTTATTATACTGAGCAATAAGCTAAATAACTTATAGTTTAACAGACACTATTACAAAAAGTCATAATCACCATTATTTCAGCCAAAACATTTTATTTTGGCAAAGAAAAATATTTCTACCAACCATACTATCTAATAAAATATAAATATGCAAATTGACCATACCTCCAATCAAGCCAAGCCCACAGCCATTCCCACCAGCCAATCAGGAACAAATTATGCAAATAAACCCAAACTATGATGGCTGTGCCACTGAGGAAGCCAAGCTTTCCGCCTGCCATTGACAGCCTAGGCCTCCACTCAAAGCTACAAAGTTTCAATTATAGAAGATACATAATCCCAACAGAAATGATGGCAGCCATAGAGCTGGAGAAAGAAGAGGCTAGGGTTGCCAGGGCGATGGAGGAAGCCAAACTTCTGTAGCGCTAGCACCTAGGCCTCCACTATAGGCTACAAAGTTTCAATTATAGAATAAACCCAAACAGAAATGGCTGCCACCATGAAGCAAGGAGAAGGCTTGGCTCTCCACCAGGCTACAAAGTTTCAATTGTAGAACATAAATTAATCCCAGATTCCAGGGCCTCTGCTTGGGTCGCTGGGGGGCATGGCTGGCCTACAAACCACCATAGGCCCCTTGAACAGGATGTCCCACATCCCAAAGGAACCCCCACCCTGATCCAGGACTCCCTTCAGGGCAAACCAGCTGGTCCCTACCCATGCACCAGGCTTCTATCCTATCTAATAAAAGAGTAATATATAGATTGACCATCACTCCAACACACAAGACGGCTGCTTTCATGTGGTCAAAGATCCTGCCCCCATGTGGACACAAGATGGCCACGACAAGATGGCCAGCAGGGGAGGACCATTGGGAGGTTCCAGGCCTGCAAGGGAGGGCAGTTGTGGGTGTTCAGGCCAGCAGGGAAGGGAAGTTAGGTGTGACCAGGCCCACAGAGGAGGGAAACTGGGGGAAAACAGGCTGGCAGGGGAGCAGTTAGACATCAATTAGACTGGCAGGGGAGTGATTATGGGGTGATCAGACTGGCAGGCAGAAGCAATTAGGGGCAATCATTGAGGCAAGCAGGCAAGCAGTTTGGAGCTAGCAGTCCTGGATTGTGAGAAGAATGTCCTACTGCCCATTTAGGCCTGATCCTACTGGAATTGGGCCTAAACAGGCAGTCGGACATCCCTTGAGGGGTCCCAGATTAGAGAAGATGCAGGCTGGGCTGAGGGACACCCCTACCACATACCTCCCTGCACGAATTTCGTGCACTGGGCCTCTAGTAAATTTTATATTAATATAATCATGTGAGTAATAGCATAGGTTCATCATGTGATTGTCATTATATTTATTGATATTGGACATAATGTAAAAGAATGGTGGGCTGGCAACAGGAAGCAAAATTAGAAATAATACTTATATTTTATCTCAATGAGTATACTAGATACCTTCATTTACCCATATGTTTTCTGCTGCTGGAGACAGACCTGTATGAGCTCATCAGCTGACCCTGTACTCTAACTGTTGGGTTTAGCTAATGCAGAACAGCAATAGATGGAAGAGAGGAATGAGCACCACCAGATGTGTGCCTTCCTCTAATATGCTGAGGATGGCCACAATTCAACAAAAGAGGTAGTGGAGAAGGGAGCTAGGCATCATCCATCCAGGTTGCCTTCTATTCAAGACTTTCACATTTCAGGTTCCAGCATCTACTTGCCTTAATAATTATGAGTCTATTTGAATTATCTATTTCATATTCATGAATTGTAGTAAGTTTTAATTCTTAAACTGTTGATTCATTTTATCTAAGCTATCAAATTTCTATGCTTTATCATTATAGAATGTCCCAATCTGTTTCTGCATTATTATATAATGTCCCAATCTTCTTTCTAAAGTCTACATTGTCTGATAATTATATGGCCACTATAAATATTGTTGTAAGATTGTTTTCATGATGTGTATGTTTCATCCTTTTGCTTTCAGCCTGCCTATGTGGTTATATTTGAAATAAGTTTTTTGTACTTAGTAAATAGTTGTTTTCATTCACTTTAGCAATCTCTGTGTTATAATTGGTGCAGTGTAACCATGTATTTTTAACCTATTTATTGGTACACTAGAGGCCCAATGCACAAAATTTGTGCAAGAGTAGGTCTTCCTTCCCTTAGCTGCCAACAATGGCTTCCATCTGGCTCCTGGGAGCCAGGCTGCCTTCCCTCCAGCTGCCCACAGCAACCAGGGACCAGGGCTGGCTTCCCTCTGGCCCTGACTTTGTCCAGACAGTGTTTGGTCTAATTAGGATATTACTCTTTTATTATTATAGGTTAGAGGTCAAGTGTGTAATTTTAATCTTTGTTTTGTTACTTTTATTTGTTTGTGTTTTATTTTCCTGCTTATGGCAGGAGTTTGCTAGAATTCCATTTTTGTTATTATGTAATGTTTTGTAGTGTATCACATCATATAGTATTTTTAGGATTATTCTAGGTATTAAATTTGCATATATATGTGTATATATATATACACATATATATGTATATATATATACACACACACATATATATATGTGTGTGTGTGTGTGTGTGTATATATATATATATATATATACACACATACATATATATTTAAAGTTTCCTGGTGTCAGCACTTTACCAGTTCTAGTAAATTAACAAAATCTGACCTTCCTTTGATCTTGCCCCAAATATATTCATACATAACTCTCCATATATTTTGAATCATATCAGATACAAATTATTGTTTAAATTATTGCTAAACCATCAAACATAATTTAGAAAGCTCAAGAAGAGATGCAAAAACATTTGATTACCCGGAGTTTTGCTTTTATTCTTCTTTTACTGATATTCCAATATTTATTTTTTTCCATTCTTTTTAGAACGCTTCTTTTAATTATTCCTAAATTCTAATTTTAATATATCCAATTAAATTTAACCAATTTTTGAAAATTTTACAAAATTTTTGACATCATGTGGCAAAATGTTGGAAATGTACTCCAAAGATCAAAGTTACGGTGATTTCATTATCTGGTAACTGTGAATGCAGAAGGAGCTGATACTTGTGAATGCAGAAGGAGCTGCAAAGTTATAGTAGTGCCATAGAACATATTCTAATTGAGGAATTTATTTATAAATTAAACTGGGTGTTGGTATATTTCATGTGTTATTAATCAAAATTATGCTGTCCTCTAATCACAGAGACAACTTGCTACCTTCAAATACTAGAGGTCTGGTGCACAAAATATGTGCATAGGGTGGGATGTCCCTCAGCCCAACCTTCACCCTCTCCAATATGGGATCCCTCAAGGGATGTCTGACTGCCTGTTTAGGCCCAATCCTACCAGAATCAGGCCTAAATGGGCAGTCAGACATCCCTCTCACAATCTAGGACTGCTGGCTCCCAACTGCTTGCCTGCCTGCCTTCCTGATTGCCCCTAACCATTTCTGCCTGCCAGCCTGATCACCCCCTACCTACTCCCCTGTCAGCCTGATTGCCCCTAACTGCCCTCCCCTGCAGGTCTGGTCACCCCCACTTCTCTCCCATGTAGATCTGGGTCCCCCACAACTGTCCTCCCCTACTAGCCATCTTGTGGTGGCCATCTTGTTTCCACCTTGGAGCAACCATCTTTGACCACATGGGGCCAGCCATCTTATGTGTTGGAGTGATGATCAATTTGCATATTTCTCTTTTATTAGATAGGATGTGTATTATATATATATACTAGAGACCTGTTGCAGGAAGATTCCTGCAATAGAGTTTCCTGCGGTCTGAGCAAAGCTCCCTCCCTTCCCTTCTGCCTAGCTCCCTTCTCCACTACCTCTCCACTACTCTATTCCTTCTCCACTGCCTCACTCCCTTCTCCGCTGCTTCGCTTCCTTCTCTACTGCCTCCCTTCCTCTTGTCTCCTCTGCCTTGCTTCCTTCCTTCTCTCCCACCCCACTTGCTTACTTCTCTGCAGCTTTGTTCCCTTTTGCAGTGCTTGGCTTCCTTCTACACTATCTTCTGTGCACAGATATGGAAATTAATCACCATCTTGGTTGAGTTAATTTGCATACTCACTCTGATTGGCTTGTGGGCATGGCTTGTGGGTGTAGCAAAGGTATGGTCAATTCGCATATTACTCTTTTATTAGATTGGATAACTTTTAAGATACATTATTATAACATAAGAATTACTTGCATCAATACTTTGCTATCAAAGATAACTATTGCATAGATTTAAAAATCAAGTGTGTTAAAAATCTGAAGACTTTTGTATGCTTATTCCTGGAGATAAATGAGCATTGGCACTTGCAAATATATCCACTTTAAGTAATTTTGTAATCAGTAGAGATTATAAATACATGATTATATAAAAATACATATTATCTATAGAATATTTTGGCCAAAACAATAAATAAGTTATCTAACATTCCAGTAGCCAAGAGAAATTATCTAGTTTATTTTAGTTCTTCATATAAATGTGCCTTATATTTTCATAACTAGTATGGACAATGAACTAATTATGGATTACCATTATCATATGGCAAAATGTGGATGTAATCTCAATGTCATTGTTTGAAAGCGCTGTTCTTTTAGATTCATTTCTGTGTCTATCTCAACATCATTATGTCTATTAACCATCATTTAGTGAACAGTTTTATTAGAAAGATTAAAGGAAATATAAGTTTAGATTTCAGTGAATGATATAAACTTCAAAAAATTAACTGTGTTTTCCTTTCCTATATTATGCAAATCATTATTTTCTTCTTCACTTTGTCTAAACAGATGCCATTAATCAGAATTTTTAGAGCTAATCAAGTTCTCTTCTTTGAATAAGTAATATTTTTTCATGTTTAAGGCTTTCATAAAACAAAATGAAATATTTCCAATTTATCTAATATAATTACCATGCTTCGAAAAACTGAAAGAATGAGTTTCAGTGTCATGACTGGAAATCAGCACCCTAATGTCAGGCTGCTTGGATTCAAATACCCCCTGTAACACATTTCAGTCATGACCTTGGGCTTTATGCCTTCTCAAAGTCTAAATTTACCTCTATGTAAAAATGGAGATCATAATATTAACTGATTCATACAATTATTGCCAGAAATAAATGTGATAATCCACATAAAATTGGATCCAATTAGAATAAAGATAAATTCTATTATGTACCTGTGTTTGTGCTGTTATATTAACAAAGTGAAGTTTCTGCCCTCAAGAAATTTGTTATTTTTAAGGCATACAAACAAAGAAACAAACAGGTAGAATATATTTGTTATGTTTACCATGATAGAAGCAAGCACAGGGACAAAAGAATAGACAGGTATTCTAGTCTTGATAGTCAAGAGAGATAACATGTCTTAGGAAATATATGAAGAATAAAAGATAGTTATTCTGGCAAAATGAAAACTTACATAGTTCTCTGACCCAGAGCCCCTCTTTTCCTTACAACTAAAGGATCTCTCACCACAAATACCACTGACATGGGCATTTGGGACTCACATCATGAAATATGTGAGTGTGATCTCATGGTCATGCTTAGTAACACTGACCCAACCTGGGATGAGTTCCTTCTCCCAAATTTTTGATTTGTCATATAAAAAAAAAACACAGTGCAAGAAAGTATGTATCCAGTGGTTGCAACTAGATGGGAATATAATATACTATGGTTATTGGCCATATTTCCTGCCAAGTTAATAAAACCAGTCTGCAGAGCAGAGAGCAGCAACTGTAGAGAAGTGAAGCTAATCCTGATGGCCTCTGATTCCTAGCTTCCAGGTGGTCCTAAGACGTAACTGCTGTCAATCCTCCCTGTTGCCTTGGCTGTATACGTATTTCTTGAATTACATTTTCCAAAAACTTAACTTTTCCCTCAGCTAATAAAATAAAACAAGTTATTTTATTTTATTGGTAGCCAAAGTCCAGAGGAGAAGATGGTTTAAAATAACCAGTAAGTATGTTTAAATATATATTTCTGCCAAGAACTAGAGGCAAATGTGTGTTTAGTGGGTTCACAAAAGTCAAATTAGGTCAGTCTCTAATCCTATTTTAAAATTTAGGCCCCAATTATATCACTTAATAGTGTACTTTATTTTTTTCCTGAAAGAAACCAAATGTCTCCATTTCTAGTTAGAAATTTGACTCTGGTTTCTTCTCCCCAAATTTATCTTACTTATTTATGACACTCCAGAAAGATTAATTACTCCTTTGGTCAAACTCTATTGGTTAAGTCTAAACTCACGTTTCCCTTTCCCTCGCTGGCCTATTTACAATTGCATGATGGCTGCACTAGACTTAATGTAAAATCCTTTCTGGAAATTATCTCTGTGACACATGGAGCTCACTGGTGTCTTATCTGGAAGTGTTTGCATAATTTGACATCAGCATTCCATATTGTGATATTATATCTTCAGTATGTCACACTCTTCTGCACCCCTCACACCCACACAGTGATTTATCCTGACATATAATAGTTCATTATTCCAGGTAAAGTTACTTTTACCAATCCTGATGGACCCAAAAGAGTATGAGAAAAGAGCTAGCACCAGAAGAAAGAAAATTAGCAGCTGGCAGCACTTCACTACAAAAGTTTGATTCCAGAATGGAATAGCCAATAGCAAACTGGCTTTCCCTCTCTGAAGCAAAGACTTCCTTTTACCTGGATCTTTTACACTGTGTTTTTAGGAACTAAGAACAGACTGTCAGTATACAACATAGGGTTTACAGTCATATCTGCCATGACAGAATATCTCATTCACAAATATTTGGTTCCCTTGCCGAGGGAGAGTTGTATACCCCCAATCCTATGTTACTGAACTGAGATGTGGCTTTGGGATTGCTTTGGTCAATGAAATATGACAGAAAACATTTTGGGAAGAAGCTTGAGATAACACTGTGTTCACCACATTATTTTCTTTGCATCATTGTGACCTAAATATTACAGGCTGAGGCCATTTTAGAATAAGGAAGACAATTTACACTGTCAATATGAGACTTGGAAATTTTGAAATGTTCACACTATTCTTTATACAGCTTATTCTAGCAAATGTTAATTAATATGCCTGGATTTTAATCCTTGCTTCACTGCATGCTAGCTCTATGATCATTAACAAGTTACTTAAAATTATTTCTCTCATAATTTCCATATCTGGATATGACAATAATAAAGTTTGTGATAAATATATTTGATGGCACTCAGCATTGTTTCCTACCTACTTCACTCATTCCTTTCTATGCAAAAAGGGCTAGAAAGCAAAATAAGAACAGTTTTTCCTTGCAGCTGAAGTACTGGGTGAAAAAATTACTATAAATTCAATATACTTCTCTGAAACTCGAAAACACAAGTGTTGTGTAGGCTGTCTCCCCTGGTGAGTCAACATGTGGAGATAGGAGGAACCAAGATGGCGGCATAGGTAAACACCTATTGTGCTGCCCCGTGCAACAATTCCAAAACTACAAAATAACAACAAAACAAACATCATCCAGAATCACCGGAAAGCGGCTGAGTGAAAATTCCACAAATAAAAAGTAAAGGTGGGACACTGAGACTCAGAAGAGCGGCACAGCACAGCCTTGAAGATACCTGCAGAATCAGAGGTTAGGAGCCTTGAGTGTGCGCGGGCTGTAGGGCTGGCAGCAGCAATCCCGGCTGGATTTCTCCAATGGGGAGGGCAGAGACGTCCCACTGCACAGATTCCCCAGTGCCAGGCGAGGCCCGAGGTCTGGGGTATGCATGCTAAAAGCCTGGCAGGGCAGAACTCTCCCAGTTTGAGGAGAGTACGCATATCTTAGAACAGCAGTTTGTGAGCATAAAGTGTGCGACAGCACAGATGTGCAAAGTGCTCCCTCGTATGGGAGACCACAGGATAGCTTTGTTCTACAACCCTGGGCAAGACTTTGGGTGTGCAGACTCATTTGAGGGGTGGTAGCATTGTCTGGCAATGGGTGGAGACCAGTGGCAGGTTTCTCTTGGAGGTGCCTGCAGCCATTACCACCCAACATAGAGACGTGGGCGCTGCCTAGGACTTAGTGGACACTGACGCTGCCTGCTCTGCTCAGAGAATCCACCCATCCAACCTGAACACAGCTCACCTCCACGCCCAATTGGCCTGGAGGTCAAACCCTCCTAGTGTTAACAATTAGCTGGGCTCAACTCTAAGAATACTGTACAACCCATAAAGGATTGAAATAAGAGTATCCACCTCCGGTAACTGGGGAGGCTGAGCCACTGTCCCTTAGAGGACATCTACCACACAAAGCTAATGGACCAACTCATGAAAGCAGCCAACATGCAGAGACATGGAAAGAAATCAGATGTGAAAGAAATGGAGGGAAAAAAACGATTGGACATAAAATTCAAAACGACGGTTATAGGGCTTTTCAAGAGGCTCCTAGAAAAGGCCAAGAACTACAAGGAAATAAACAAGACATACGAGGAAATGAATGAGACCTACAATGAAATGAATGAGACCTACAAGGAAATGAACAAGACCTACGAGGATATGACCGAGACCCTCAAGTATATGAAAAAGGACCAACTAAAAATCAAGCATACACTGACTGAAATAAAAAATATTACACAAAGTCCTAAAAGCAGTCCAGAGGGCCACAAGAACCAAGTCAAAGATTTGAAATAGAAAGAAGCAAAATCCACTCGGCTGGAAAAGCAAGAAGCAAAAAGAATCCAGATAATTGAAGATACTGTAAGGGGCCTCTGGGACAACCTCAAGCATACCAACATCAGAATTATGGAGGTTCCAGAAAAAGAGAGAGAGAAAGACAATGAAAACCTACTTGAAGAAATAGTGACTGAAAACTTCCCCCACCTGGTGAAAGATACTGACTTAAAAGCCCAAGAAGTACACAGAACCCCAAAATATAGGAATCTAAAGAGGACCACACCAAGACACATCATAATTAAAATGCCAAGAGCAAAAGATAAAGAGAGAATATTAAAAGCAGCAAGAGAAAAACAGTAAGTTACCTATAAGGGAGCACCCATAGGATTGTCAGTGGATTTCTCAACAGAAACGATGCAGGCCAGATGCGAGTGGCAAGAAATATTCAAAATAATGAATAGCAAGAATCTACAACCAAGATTACTCTATCCAGCAAATCTATCATTCAGAATTGAGGATCAGATAAAGTGCTTCGCAGATAAGAAAAAGCTAAAGGAATTCATCACCGCCAAACCAATATTATATGTAATGCTGAAAGATATTCTTTAAGAAGAGGAAGAAGAAGAGGAAGAAGAAAAAGGTAAAAATATATATTATGAACAACAAATACACATCTATCAACAAATGAATCTAAAAATCAAGGGAATTAATAATCTGATGAACAGGATAAACTGGTGAATATAACAGAATCATGGACATAGAGAAGGAATGGACTGACAATTCTTGGGGAGAAAAGGGGTGTGGGAAGTGCAGCAAGAGATTGGACAAAAATCTTGCAACAATGGGAGAAGACAGTAGGGGGGAGGTGAGGGCGGACAGTGGGATGAGTATAGGGTGGAGGGGAGCTAAAGGGGGATAAAAAAGGGGGAACAATGTAATTAATAAACTGAACAATAAAAAAAAACATGTGGAGAAAAATGTGTTGGCTCCAGCGTTGAGGTTGTGGAGGCAGCTGTGGCAGAGTTATCACTGCTTTAGTGGTCGGGTTCAGTTACAGGCTTGGCCGCATTCTGGGAGGCCATTCTGGATCCCATGCCACAACATGCATAGTGTTTTGAATAACCTAATTCCTTACATTTAACTCTTTTTCACTGCAATATCTAGAATAGTTTCTGGTTTCTGTTAAAAATCCTGGCATATTCCATTTTTTGTTATTGTGAACATCAAAATATGCAATATATGGAACATACTTCTTCCAGTCTTCAGAACATAATTAGCTCAATAAGTTTTAGAGGCTATTATTTCTATTGACAATTATCTACTTGGATACTCAAACACAGAAAATGATACTGTCACTGAGCTACTTCTATGGTTCATTCATTTATTCAACAAACCTCTACTATGTGTTTGACAGTGTTCAGGTCAAACAAGCAAATAAGAAAGGCCAGATGGCTGCCCAATTTTTTTTGATACCTCATGGGATAAAATAATTTCTCTAGGATAAAGTGCCAGTCAAATTCCTGCTAATTTTACTTATTCCCAAAACTCATATTAACGATTTAACATCTCTCTTCGGAGATATTTCAGTTCAGCTGCTGTACCAGCACACCCTCCTAGAACACACCTGAGATCACTGCTAAATGTAATAAACTTGCTTTATATGAGGCTAGTGTCAATTTACCCAGCAATCCTTATCACACAGACATGTCCAACTGCAACACATGTGAGGGTTAAAAAAGGAATACCTTCACAACCAAATGATTTCCCACAGAACTATTAAATCACTTAAATGACCAACTTGGCACCACTGAATTTACTCATGATGGTACTTCCCAATTAGAAAATGTATATACATGTTACTGAGAGACATATTTGGGATTTAATTGGAATTGATGATAGCACAGTCGTTGGTAAATGTAATGATGCCAACTGGTCATTTAGATGACTCTGTTATTAGTTATATAGGCTGATAAAAGCCTTATTTAAAAGGAATATATTGCATCATTAATTATGAAACAAAGTTGTTTATTTCATGCAGACAGAGGTGAAACATATTGAAGAAACTCAGGGATTTGTTACACCAAATGTCGACTTTAAGTATATTGGTACAGATGGGATTTAAATGTGCTATCACATATATAAAAGATATTCAAATAATACTAGTTATTCAATATATGAGAAGAGTGGTTAATCATTATGATGAATCAAAAATAAATACATTGGAAGATATATTTAGTGGAAAGTTCTATTCATAATTGATTACTGGAGGACAATTTATATGATTAGTGTGTGACTTCCCAAATACCACACATATAACTTTCTTTACTATTAATTAAAGTTAATAACCTCAATCATAGACATTTCTTAGCATAGTATAAATAAATGCATGTGTATAATACTGTCCATTTCAGACAGCACTTGCATGTGCTTCATCTATTTATTGTTAGAAAACTTCTGAAATTATACCTATAAAAAGATATCTCTCAAATAATTTCAATGACTTGCCCAAATCAAAGATAACACATTACCACCACTAGGTGTGAACAGCATGAAGTAATATTGTCTTATTTTGTACCCAGGGCCCTGAGTTAATTTTTGTAACAGTGCTGGTACATTTTATATGTGTTAGCTGTAGTAATAGTAATAATTTTGGTGGTAGTGGTAGTAGTGGTGGTAGTGGTGGTGATAACCATAGCAGCAGTAGTAGTGGGGGTGATGACAGTGAAAGTAATAGCTCTATTATTAGTAGCATTAGCAGTAATAGTAGCAAACAATAGAAAATAGTGGTAGTGTTTCAATGGCATCATGTCCACCCATATTTATTTTAAGAATATATCTGCAATAGAACAGACATTTAAAAGCTTTTTGCTGCTTTAAATTTTCCAGTCAAGAGAAATACATAGTTATGTACTTCTTTTCAAATATGTCTTTCTAAATATATATTTTGGCTACTAATTTTCAATTAGGTTCAGTGTTATAAAAATATCTCTATATCATAAGAGAACAGGTAGAAGTTTACACATATGATAGCTTTGAATCAAAGATGACATAATATTATGATTATATGCTAGAAGATACAAATTTAGTCTATAATGACCCATTCAGCACCCATGAACGCCTTTTTGTGGTAAACTAAAGAAAACTGGCAATCATGGTGAACATATGTCAACATGGAAAAAAAGTAATGACCATGCTAAATGAATTAATTCCTTATTAACATGATCAGTAACTAGCTATGAAAGCAATAGCACACTAGAATGGAAGCTTGGTTTGAACACATGGTTGTAGATGTTTTTTGAGTTGCACAACAGTTTTCTTGGATCTTTATCAAAATAAGAAAGTATCCATGGGGTCGAATGTGCCTTCCCTTGAGCAAAGGAAATTAAAAATACTCTCAACAGGTAGCTTACCTCTCCTTTCCTTTCCACACTTGCTTCATCCTTCTCCACACAGATATGTACTTTCTGCTCCTTGCATAGGAGGGGTCATCCAACAGATCCTGACTTCATCTCAGGCGAGTTTAAGTATTCTGAGAAAATGAGCAGGGATCTCTCAATCCTGATTTCAGATTCCTAAGAGAATTCTAATAGATGGATGTTAGTGTCTATTCCTGATCTAACAAACTGTAGCTGAGAAAGGAACACACACTATAAACATGGCAAGGGTAGCTCACATCTGTTATGGGGGAGGAAGCAATTCTCACAGAAATAGGAACATATTCCAAAAAGTGACTAGTATCAGGTAATTTTTGGAAAAAAAGAACTACTCAATCTCACTAAATCCCAATTTCTCCTTCTATAAAATGATGGTTATGATACATTCTTTCAAAGGGGTATTTCAAGAAATTCATATCCATAATAATAAAGGCATAATATGCCAATTAGACCAGATGTCCTTGCAAATGCCCTTCTAGATAACGCTGGTGCTGTGAGGGAAGCCTGGGTCCCCGGTGCCAGAGGGAAGCCATGTTGGCAGTTGGGGGAAGGAAGGACTACTCTTGCATGAATTTTGTGCATCGGACCTCTAGTGTAAAAATAACATCCCTCATACAGTGTCTAGCGCATAGAAGGTGCTCAGTAAATGGAACTGTTGTGGATGATGGTGGTGGTGGTGTTTTTTGGGGGGTGGAGGGATCAGATGGTGCTCATCTTTGTGTTCTGCCATTTACCGTGCTGTCTTGTATAAAGTTGGTCCTTAATAATTTTTGACTAAACTATTCAAATTATATGCTCTAGGAGGAGGGATAACCAGGTAGCTTCTTCTTCAGATTCATATGTAAGGGTCAGCATGTGATTCTAACTTCAACAAACTCATCATAACATTTTAATTATGTTGGTTCATAATTAATTTCACAGTTTATTTTTAAAAAGTTAAAAGTTAGACAAAGAGCAACTTTCTTAATATTTGGCATGCATTTCATTCTGGATACACATTCATCCTCAGCAGGATGCAAACAGTGCCTCATGAAAAATTGATTTATTTCTAAGACTGTATTATAAATGAAATGAATTTTGAAAATTCATATATATGCATAGTTGCCAGCAACAATTATGCCTGCAATCATAAATATATGAAATGCCTCATTTGTTCTGGTGTTGTTTCAAATATTACTTTTCAAATGTTCTCTTTCAACTTCATCACATGTCCTAAAAATAGCAATTATTTACATAAAAAGACAGTATTCTTCAAGCTGTATATGTAAATGGGTATTAGAGAAGGTATAAAGGAAATGCAGTGAAAGGTAGCACTTGTTAGTATTTACATATATAAATATATATAACTTAAAAATATTTTTACTGATTTTAGAGAGGAAAGGAGAGAGGGAAAGAGAGAGAAATATCAGTGATAACAGAGAATCATTGATCAGCTGCCTCCTACACATCCTCTACTGGAGATTGAGCCTGAAACCCAGGCATGTTCCCTTGACTAAAATTGAACCTGGGACCCTTCAGTCCACATGCTGACGTTCTATCCATTGAGCTAAACCAGATAGGACATAGCTTTCTTTTTAAAAAATGCTTGTTTTCCCTCATTTCAGAAGTAAAGTGGATTGATCCTCTTAAAAACTTTCAAACACCTTGGACATGTGTAACATAAACCATGAAAGGGTCCTTTATATATATATATATATATATACACACATACATACACACACATATATATATATATATATAGTTTTATCCATTAATTTATTCAAAAATATATATGCACACTAACATACTAATATATAAATATACTAGTGGCCCAGTGCACAAAATTCATGCATGAGGTAGTGGGTGGAGGGGGTTATTTCCCTTAGCCTGGCCTGCATCCTCTCTAATCTGGGACTCCTGTGGGATCGGGCCTAAACTTGCAGTCAGACAACCCCCTCGCAATCCAGGACTACTGGCCTCTAACTACTCACCTGCCTGCCTGCTTAATCTCCCCTAACCACTCTGCCTGCTGGCCTGCTTGCCCCCAACTGCACCCTCCTGCCAGCCTGATCACCGCCAACTGCAATCCCCTCTGGCCTGATTACCTATAACCATTTCTGCCTCAGCCCCACCACCATGGCTTTGTCTGGAAGGACATCTGGAATGTCTCATGGTCTAATTAGCATATTACCCTTTTATTAATATGGATAAGATATGACAGACTGTCATAACTATAGCATATCTACCAGTATTACCTATGAGAAAACATACTTCATGAGATAGGAAGGCATCTAATACATTACATTGTATATGTTGTAAGTAGTAGGAAATACAGTATTTGTAGCATTAATATACACTCTGTGTCTTCCCAGGTCTTTGAACATTTCCTGGCCCCTAATGCTTTTTTTTTTTGCCATTCAGTGTAACTTTATTTACTGTTTATTTCACATGATTTGAGGTCTTTAATTTCTAACCACCACAGATTCAAAGGACTATTTTTTCCATGAATTTTAACATTAACATTAGTGAATTCATGTATTCATGTGTTTTTATTATAAACATCTGTATTATTCACATTTTCATAGATCCTGAACTCCTAAGCCTGGGCAATGCACAGTCTGGCAGCAAGCCAGGAAGCCACTCTGCAAGCAAACTGAAACTCTGTATAAGGAGAAAAGTCATAGCATAACATTTAATGTCTGACTTTAATTCATATACTATCGGGGACTCAACTGCTTGGTTGGTGACGGGGTTGATTGTTGGATTATTCCTGAAATAATTAAGGAAAGGGGGGCTCAATCTTTCTTCTTGCTTGCTTGCTCCTCCCAGCACTTTCATCTCTTCGGGCAACTTCTTGGGCAGCTTCTCCTTCACCTTCTCCTCAGCTTCTTGGGCATCTTCTCCTTCTCCTTCACCTCCTTCTTCCTTTGCATCCTCACATTCTTGCCACCTTCTTCCTCTCCTCCTCCTCTTCAGCTTCTCCTTTAGAAGGGGGTTCATCCTTAGTTTCCTTGGCTTTTGCAGCCTCAATGGTCCCCTCCACCTCAATCTGCTCCTGGACGTGGCAGGGGCATTAAGAAGGGAAGGAGAGAGCAGACATCAAGTAGAAGGTAGTCTGTAAACCACCGTAGGCAGATCACCAAAGACCTGGGAACTCTGGGAGTAGCCTCTGGCTATGCTTCCCTCACTGATGAAACTGAGCAGGGTCTCCTCACCTTCCAAGAGTTTCCTGTAGCTGCAATGTCAATGTCCAAAGCCATCTTCACATTGAGGAGGTCCTGTTTTTTTTTTTAAACATTGTGCCATTTCACTCTTTGTAGTTCTCAACCCATTTTCTAATTTGTTGATCATGTCCTGCATAGCACTAACATCGGAGTTCTGCTTATCTTCCAGCTCTCGCAGCTGCTTTCCCAGGGCTTTGTTCATGCCCCGGCATGTTTCCATCTCCAGGGTCTTGGCCTTCAGCAGTCGCTTACCAGCACTGCATAGGTGTTTTTGGCAGAGCTCTCGGTCAGCATGGTGAAGGGGCTCTTCTACCATTCTTCGGCATTGTGCATGTTCTTGGCAGCCAACTTCTTGTACTGGGCACGGATGTCCTTGAGCGTAGTGGAGAGGTGAGACTTGGAGAACATGTTCATCTCCACAGAGATCTAAATATACTGGATCTGCGCCTGCAGCTTGGCGACCCCTCATCGTGCACCTTCTTCAGAAAGGCGATTTTGTCCATCAGGCTGTAGATTCACTTTTCCACCTCAGAGCCTGCAAGAGCCGCCTCATCTGCACCTTTGCTCACCTCCATCAGCCAGCCCTCTGCATCCTCATGATTCAGCACCTCTTCCTGGTAGCATGCTTGCAGATTGTTCCCAGCCACTTTGGAGCCCAGGTGCCTCCTAACTACCCACTTCCCTCTGCTCTCCAGGAACAAGACATGGTGGGGCTGGACACAGGCACCCCATTTTCATTAAAATGTTCAACCCAGGCCTGTTCCACCAGTGTCCTCGGGGAGCACAGGGGCAGACAGTGATCCCGGAGACCCGGGCCACCCCTGCCTATGAATCCCCCATGCCGCCTGCCTGATCCAAATCACTGCCTGGCCCCCGTGGGCAACATCAGGAACTGTCTGCTGGAACTGCCTAGTCCCAATGGCCACCTGAACCCCTCGGACAGCTTCAGGAGCTTTCTGCTGGAACTGCCGGTCCCAATAGCCACCTGGACCCTGCGCGGGGCATCAGGCGCTGTCCATGCCGTCTGCCCGGGTCCCTGATAGCTGCCAGGACCCTGAGGGTGACATCAGGAGCTGCCTGCTGGAACTGCCTGGTCTGATTGCCACCTGAACACTGCGGGCAGCATCAGACACTAGATTTGTAGAAAGCATAGCTGTTTATGAATGTTATATCTATAAGTTTAACTAGAAACTAATATGTTTAATAATAAATGATTGAAATTATTTATATAAACACTTTGATAGTAATTTTTATAATCAACTCAGTAACTTGTTTGTAAAATAAAATAATTGTGACTTAAATAAAGCCATTAATGTCAATAAATTATCATTTGTTTCAATATCACTGGCATTGTGTTCTTTTGGTAACAATTCCAACATATTTACATGTTCCCATTAAGAATGAGTTAAACAAGGTATGCTCTCTCATTACAGCTAATAAATTGTTCTCTATAATCAAGACTAGAGGCCCAATGCACAAAACTCATGCACAGGTAGAGTCCCTAGGCCTGACTGGTGATCAAGGCCGATCAGGGCCTTCTGGCTGCCGACCAGGGCCTCACTTCCCTGGCTGCAGGCTGCCAGTTGGAGCCTTACTCATTCTGCACTGCCCCCTGGTGGTCAGTGCAAGTCATAGTGAGCAATTGAACTCCCAGTCTCCCAGTCAAACTCCCATGGGGACAATTTGCACTTTAGGGTCATATATATATATATATATATATATATATATATATATATATATATATATGTAACTACTACATGACCATAAACATTACTTTCTCCTTTGTTATGTCCTGCTGTTAAAATGTTTCTGTTTCTTTTCTCCAAGTAATTAATTTAGAGATTCAATTTGATGTTTTCTTATTTTTGGAATCTTGAGGTGCATGAACCACATGCTGAGTTGAGCCCTGTTCTTCTGCTAACAGGAATGTTCCTACCGATAGCTGACCAAAGATAGGCTCAGTATAACTTGTGAGTCTATTTCAGTTTATTAAAAAAAATGAAGCAGGCTTTGTAAAAATTATTTTACTTAGCATAGTAAATAAATCTTTGGAAATTACTGAGGCTTTGAAAACTTTTCTTGATGAGAAATTAAAAAGCAGCTAAAACCCAGTCAGTGTGGCTCAGTGGATTGAGTGTCATCCTGTGCACCAAGAGTTCGCATGGTCAACTCCTGGTCAGGGCACATGCCCAGATTGTGGGTTCTATCCCCAGTAGGAGACATGCCGAAAGCAGCTGATCGATGTTTCTCCCTCATTGACATTTATATCTCTTTCTCTCTCCCTCTACCTTCCTCTCTCTCTAAAATCAATAAAAACATATTTTTAAAAAAAACCTTTTAAGCAACTAATAAAGGAATAGAGATTAGCTTTATTCTCTTGTTTATATGATGCCTTAGTGAACCAAAATAGATATTGATTGAAATATTAGGAATGTAAACCTTTATTTAAGACTATAACAATAGATCTTATTAATTTTTCTAGTAAAAGGTTAATTTCACAAAATATAAGTCAATAAATGCCAAGTTAAGAGAATGTAATTTAAATTTAAAGTTATAAGGCTATTAATTTACTCATTTTTCTTCTACTTGATCTTATTATCTTATCCATAAATGATATTTTTATGGTGTTAAAACATTATTTAAGTAATAAAGAGAGGAAATATGATCAGAAATCAGTTGTCTGAAATTTGTAAGTGTTGTGAGTAGAAACATTTCTTACTATTTTTTACATAATGTCTCTTCCTCACCTTTGAAATTTTTTATTCAAAAATAATTTGTGATGTGAAGCAATGGTAAATTTCAGTATGATAGTAATTATAATAAAATCAGTTAACCTATTTTTAAAAACAAAATCAACTAAAGTATTTTGAATTCATGTTAAGCAATTATCATAATCAATATTCAATATATCTCCAAAATTTCTATTTAAAAAGTGCCTGCGTGACTTTCTGGTTGGAATTTGAAGACAAAAGGACTTATCTATAATCTATTATTATCTCACAAATAATTGTTTTTACTTAGTTGATGTATTTATTGGGGTGAATTATGGGAGAAATTAATGAAAATAGGATTGGATAAAATGTCTCTCTCCAGCCAACTCTCACTCTATTATTCCGTAGAGTCTCAATTCTACCAATTACCATTGGACAGTTAGCTAGATGCTAGTAGAGATAAAAGAGACAGATAACTGTCCATCAATCACCATAACTATGTATGTAAGGAGTTCTGTGAAAGTAAATGCACAACCATATAATTCATTAAAATGTGTGCTAAAAGAAGGAGAGCTAAGCTCAATTTGGGGATTCAGAGGACTTCTGAATGAAAAGGTGCTTTAATTTAATCTGAAAGGACTAATCAAAGAATTCTGGAAAAAGTATTCCAAGTAGAAGTAAAAGCACAGGCACACATATGAAATAGTAAAGACTATGAGAAACAAAGTAATTCTATAAACTTGATGTTACCAGATTGCAAAAGAGAGAGGAAGAATGTCTAAAACTGGAAGGAATTAGGTCACACAAAATTTTATATGCCACATTAAGTGACAATATTCTGTATTCTGTGAAGCAGATGTTTTGAAAATTTGACAGTATGATGTCTAGTTTTTATGGGTGACTATGCTGATGGATGGCATTTGCACATCCGTGAAAGCAAGGTGGGTGAGGAGAGTAAAGGAGCAGTTGGAGGTACTGGAGTTGTCAGGGGTCAAGTCTAATTTAGAGATCGTCCAGGAAAAGTGATGATGAAGGTGTTGACAGTAAGGAGAAAAAGTTCGGGAGTGATGTGTAACATAAGTGAGGAGCTGATTTTTGCAGATTCAAAAATGTATAGGACCAATCAAATGAATATGTCCTGTGAGAAAGACATTTGAAAATTAGAAAGACATCCAGCCTGGGGACTTCACCTCGGGATTCATCAGTAAATACATACTAACAGAAACCACTGAGTCTGGAATAAGTCAGCACAAACATAAGAGGGAGACAATGATGGACCAAGTATAGACATTTAAGAAACAAACTATCTTGTTTGTATGACAGGGCAATGCAGGGAAGCCTACAAAGGGTACTGAGAAGAACGGCAACATTCCTGAGAGTTAGGTAATTTCATCCTGTTTTTCAGGTGGAAGAATCTGAAAAATACAACTTGCCCAAAATATTATAGCTAGGAATTGTGAGCCAAGATTTGATCCCTGGCATTTTTTTACCATAAAACTATGCTCTTTCCGGTATCTTGTGAAGCCACCATGCCAAATGATAATGTTCTTATGGGTAAAGATTAATGTTTTCTATTTCCAAAACATACCCCTAATGTGAATACATAATATGCACTTTAAGGAACACAATTTCATTTCATAAAAAACATAATAAATTAAGATAATTGTCATTTTAACCAGATGTACCTTTAATTAGGTTGCTTTTTTTGATCATTTTTATATTAGCATTTTGATATTAATAATGCAGTTTAAAAATCTCTCATGCAAGCACATTTATTTTAACTTAGTGATTAAATATAAATATTAATATAGTGACTTTAATTCTCTAAAAACATGAACTTTTATTACAAAATTATATAGAATTATAATATACTAGTGGCCCTGTACATGAAATTTGTCCACAGGGTGGGGGGGGAAGGGGGTGTGTGGTCTCTCAGCCCAACTTGCCCCATCTCACATACTGGGAACCCTTAGGGAATGTCCAACTGATGGCTCACCCCCAGCCTGCCCAAGGCCTAAAGCTTCACCAGAGGCTCAGCTCCAGCTGCCTGTGACCACCTGGCCCCAGGGGCTGAGCTCTCACCTCTGCTCCCATGCCCCGGCTGCTTGCCCCGCCACCTGTTCGCCTCCCATGCTCGCCACACCCCGCCCCCACATCTGCCTTCAAGCTCAGGCAGCGGTGCTCCTGTGCTTGCCCCGCCCCGCCCCACGCCCTGGCCGCCTCCAAGCTTGGGCAGTCAGGGCACCCTGGCGCTTGCTGCCACTTCTGCTTCATCTCCACCCCCAGGGCCCAGCCCTCACACCGCTCGACCCCGCCCCTAGACCTTCCCCCCTGCTCCTGATTGGCTGGTAGCATAGCCAATCAGGAGCCAAGGTACAGTCACATTTGCATGTTACTCTTTTATTAGATAGGATGAGAAATATTTTCACTTATGAAATTAAATGGGGTCCTATTCCATTTTTTTAACAAAACAGGATATTTTAGTAATTTCTTGCATTTGTTCATAATTTTTTTCCAGAGACTGTTTTGGGGAAATATATGATCCAATACTCTTACCAGAAATTTATCATAAATTATCAAAGTGTCACTGTAGCTACCTTTCCCTACAATGAGAAATTTTGCTATAGTAAATCATTTTTAGGCAAAATTATATCTAAATACAATCCAACACAAAAATTCATGTTGGCTGACAGTGACAGAAGCTGTTTCCTTTGCTATTATAAGACACCTAAAATTTAAATTTGAAAATAAAAAACTTAATAAAAACTTAAAGCAGAACCTTAAAATGATTTTATCACACCCTTTTTCTTTGTGGATTGATTTTAGACACTCCCTGCTTCTAATTAGTTAGAGACAAAATTATCTTAAGGAAAACAGCAATTTTAGAGAGATCTATTGTGTATCTAATTACACTATAGATTTGAGAAAATTATGGAGTAAACCACATCTACATATAAAGAAAGTTATATAATAAGTAATGTCATTTTAAAAGTCATTTTCTATTTGGGCCAATATAATGGAATTTTCTTAGAATACGGATTTGTATTATTCTGCATGTACATGTTTGCTAGCTTTCAAGCATGTTTTAAATTTGTTCATTCCTTCCATATTTACTGACAACATACGATGTTCCCAACATAGTGACAGTTTCTATAGATAAAATGGTAAAGAAGACACAACTCCACCCTCACATCCTCTACAAAGTTAAAATACTACCATAATATTGGCACAGGTTGGGTTCTCCAGATGGAAATACTATGACTGAATTTGGGGTGCAAGTTATTCATTAGGGATCAACATCTGTGAAATGCAGGGGAGAGGATAGCAAAATTCTCCAATGGAGAAAGTCAAACTATAATACAAAAGTATCAACTCAGTAGAGATCTTTAAAGCAAGCACTGACCATCAAAGTGTCCTGCCTGGAAGTAATACAGCCAGGCATTCATATTTCAGTCTCAGGTAGTTACTGGTGCAGGCTGCACAAGAAAGCATATGACCTTGAACAAGGGTGCTCTCTGTATTCAGGCAGCCCTTGAGTATCTGACACATGGGAACTATCTCTGAAAGCACTCCTGGTTTCTGGAGAGCAAGTCTTTTATTTTAAGGAGGGGCGGGGAGAGTAATGGGCTACCATACCCCATCATAAAAACACTCAATGTATTACTGGAACTAAGGGTAAGAGGACCATTCCTATTTTCTTCCCTGATTCCTGAAGCCAAGCAGCCTTCCTACTGCAAGTGCAGAGTCAAATAAAAGTATTTAATATAATGCATACACTTCATAATATGGCATCCCATCATTAAAGCATATAGCCACCAGGATGCCTCTCCAATTGAGTCTTCAGTAAACCTTTTCAAAGCTCTACGATGCTGGCAGCTTGAGAGTTATCCAACTGATGGACTCATTTCTGCTTGTCTTTGCTGATTTGACATGAAATTATGTGGCATCTATTTTTCCAATCACTAAAACACTTTGTAACCCCTCCCCCCCAAAAAAAATAATGCTGGCTGAGAACTTGTGGACAAGAAAGGCAAACCTATACTAAGAATATGTGTCTATTCTTCTGGTGAACCACTGGCCCTTTCAGATGTAAGGGGAACAGTATAGTTAACTTGACACCAAGTGGCCAGTTTGTCGTCTCAATAAATGGTCCCTCTCAAGGACTCATCATTGGTATCTGATGATGACTTATGGTAGATCAAATTTAATCGAGTCAGGGCTACTGGTGCTATGTAGTCTTTAAAATCACCATCATAAACATTTCATGCATGTCCTGGCACTAGGAGAACAGATGACAGACACAAAATGAAGTCATCTGACTGGTCTATTTTGTCCAGTTGGATGTTTAGAGCTTCTTCTGTGGTAGATGTGGTCTGGTGGCCATGAACATGTCATACAAAGATCTCACATTGTGCCAACTTTCATATGTCCATCCATATGCTTCTCCTCGAGACTTCTTGCCCTCAGTCTCCTGACTTAACTCTCCCCTTTTCTTTGGTGAAAAGTAATCTGAATAAACTGGGGGATATATAACCATTCCTCAAACAAGTCACCAGACAATCCGAGTTTTGAAAAGGTATAATCTCAGGTAAGGAGACTATCTGTAGTTAAATCGTATCTTGATGAAGCTCACAAATGGAAATTGTGTGCTGATCACACTCCCTGAAGCCTGACAGCAAGTCCTTCCTTGAAGAAGATGTGGGCAGTACATCTCTATATTTATCACAAATATAAATTATACTAGCTTCCCTAACAGGAAGCATAGACTTTTTTGGTTGGAATCATAGGTTACCTAGATGCAAAAATTATAGATTTTTATTTGCAAGTTTGATGAAAAATTACTCTTTTCCTTTTTTTATACCTTCCCTGATTCACAAGGGGGCAATTCTAGTTATTTAGTTGTGTATAAAAAAGTAAATGGTCAGAGAATTCTCACAGAGGAAGCAAAAAGGGCTGAATAGGTATTTGAAAGTCCAACAAAATAACAGAAGCTAGGTACATGTCTGGGGTTGGGAAAGGACAGTGTGAGCGAGTTGTTAAAGCAGTAAAAAAAGCACACACAAAGGCCTAAGAATAAAAGAGTATGGTGATTTGGAAAACTATAGATTACTTATTATGGAATAAACATGCATAGAAGAGGCAAGGAACAGTGGGAGATACGGTTGGAAAATACTTAGGGAACACATTTTAAACTTGTAAACAATGCTGTAGAATTTGGACTTTCTGGTAGGGGTGCTACAGACCCCATGAACATGTTTAAGTGAAGTAGTATTATGCTCATATTTTATATGTGTTTCAAAAAAAATCACTGGAACTGCAGTTTGAAAACAAATGTAAAGAACTACTCTGCTCTGGTCAAATATTGACAACTTCATAAGATCCCTCTTCAGTAAAAAGGCCTACTGTATTTCTGAAAGGTAAGAATTCACCATCCAAATGTCCAATTGCCTGTGCTTCCAAATTTGCTGTAATAAAAAATGACCTTGAAATGTTCCTAATGAGGCAATCATGCAGGGGAAATCTGTTATAGCTAAGAAGGTTTTATGATGGTCATTCCATCTATGTTCAAAATCATCTTTGATGGCTAAAACTAATTAAAATTTTATGACATCCATGATAAATGCAGAATTTCATTCTGTCTATAGCAATTAGTAGAAAGAACCAAGCCAGGCCAAATTCCAAAATTTTGTACCTAATAATAGAACATATTATACAAGTAATCATGCATTTTGACTACAAGCAATGACCAAACTATATATCTTAATAATAATCAGTCATATTTAAAATTTAACATACAGAATAAAGTTGAAACATAATAATTTTGCTGCAAAGAATGGAAAAAAAAACCTATTGTGTTTTTTTTTCCCCATTGTGTATATTGTTTTCCCAAAAGATAGTACTTGGATATTGTATTAGGATAAGCTACAATGCATGGATTTATTTATTTTTCTCTGGAAGTTTTTGCGATTATTTTTTAAGCACCTAAAAACTCATATCAGATCAATTTAGTAAGGAATAAAAATTTCAAAGTAGCTAATGATTACTCGGTAGCTCCTGAAGGAGGGCCTGAAGTTTATAAGAGTAGATATGAAAGAACAGTGAGTAAGGAGGCAGGCAATAAAATGTGAAATTAAAAGACAATAAGTTTTAACAATATATAAAGTAAAATAAATATTTGGATATGTAAATTCAGTCAAGTGTAATCAAAAGTAAAATACTCTGCTTGCATAATTATTACAATTAGAGACAGTTTATTTCTATGTATTTAACCAGGAGTATGCTCCCTTCAATGTGTTTATAAAAAGATTACCTGAATGAGAAAGCATGCAATATGGGGAAAGTGAAAAACTTGCTATGCCACACATGGCAATCCATAATGGAAATATATGACTAGTAAATGTTCATGTATCTGAGACCATTTTGAGATATGGTCTCATTTTTTATTCCACAATGAATTAACTTTTCCCATCCAATTAGAAAGGTTCCTCTTCAGTCAATATTTAATTTTCTTTCTCTCATATTTTCCAAAGCATAGGAGTTTTCTCTCCGCTCTTCATTTAAAATTGAGGTTCTGGGATACGTTGCCAGCTGAATAAGCAAAATGCATAAATCTGAGCAGTCACTGAAGACACGCACAGGTCCCACTGAGGGCTACTAAGCACCCTACTTCCACTGTTTTATCATTACTGCCTTATTTATGTGGGTTGATGAAGAGAACTTAGAAAATCATTTCTGTAATTTTTCAAAAATGCTAAAAATGAAACCATCAAAAAATCCTTTCACCTAAGTTGCTGATTCTTATTGTCTGTTTAATAAGATTTAGATCTTGCTCTGCCGTCCTGGCTGAGTGGCTGAGCATCAACCTCTAGGAGGTTCTGGTTGAATTCCAGGTCAGGGTACAATCCCAGTTGGGTTGCGGGCTCAATCCCCAGTATGGGGCATGCAGGAGGAAGCCAATCAATGATTCCCTCTCATCACAGATCAATACAAAATATTTTTTAAAAAATAAAAGTTAAAAAATGAATGTGACTCAGAATTCTTTGTTTAAACAGTACTTTTATCATTGAACATGCTTTTTATTACGTCATTGCCTGAATACTTTTTTAAAGCATTCAATGACTTAAGCTAATTCTATGCTAGATTTAAATAAGCATGAAGACACCTTTCAGTGTAACTTAAATTCAGATTTGGTATGATGATTTTACAGAGCCACCCTCTTTTCCATTTTCCTCAATATGGGCCATTAGAGAGGTTAAAAGTTTATTATCTCAGTGACTAATCAAGTCAAACATTCAAAATAAATTTTGGAACATGTAGAATTTATGTGGTCATCAACTATTTCTTGTGAATTAAAATGATTCTACTCGCCATGATCAAGTTTTAATTTATATTTCATGAACAGTCACCAATGTCATGCCAAGAAAACTAAAGCTTAATATATATGTATAATATTTTATGTGTATTTTTGCAATTTCTTACATTAAGCTCAATTTTGGCTGTAATGAAGTTAAGTAATAGACATTTTTCCTTCACTCCAAAAATTTTATTTAAAAATCTCCAATGACACGACTCAGGAGAATACTTATGAAATATGTGTGTTCAATATCTACGTCTTCCAATGTGGTAGCCACTAGCCCACATAAGACTACTGTGCACCAGGAATGTGGCTGAATTTTATGTAAGTTTAAAACTTTATATTAAGAATAGCCAGTTGTGCTGAAACTGGTTTGGCTCAGTGAATAGAGCATCAGCCTGCAGATTAAAGGGTCCTGGGTTCGATTCTGGTCAAGGGCATGTACCTTGGCTGTGGGCACATCCCCAGTAGGGGGTGTGTAGGAGGCAGCTGACTGATGTTTTTCTCTCATTGATGTTTCTGACTTTCTACCCTTCCTCTCTGTAAAAAAAAAATCAATAAAATATATATGTATTTTTTAAAAGAATAGCCAGTTGCATTTAATGACTAACATATTGGACAGGCCAGATCTATTACAGTAAAAAGATTACTGTACTCATATTTTCACAATATTGGGATAAAATAATTAAGTATAGTTCATTAAAACAGTATGAAAAGCATAATATTATACATATGGTGATTAAAGGAAGATAGAAAATCTCTAACTCAAGCAGAAATGGAAAACATCAAGGAACTATTAAAGCAATTGTAAAGCAGTTGTCTTGAAGGATGAGAAGTTAGAGCCAAGTAGATCGTTGGCTCAGACTTGAAAAGAAGATAAGTTATAATAATCATGACCATAACCATTTCCATAAATAGATTGTTCAAATTACTGTGATTAGTATTTGTGTGTCTTCCTTCTAGTTGCATAGTTTTGTGTGCAAGAAAGCAATCATCAGGAGATCCCACAAGCAAAGATTAAACTGTATCTACCAGAATATCAAACAGGTTTTCCATTGGATACAAAAAAGTACAGGAGTTTGGAATTTGGGAATCTATATGATTCACATGACATTTGAAGAAATGTTTCAAAGCAAGCAGTATATCTACTTTTTTAATTTAATAAATCTTTATTGTTCAGATTATTGCAATTGTCCCTTTTTTCCCCATAGCTCCCCTCCACATGGTTCCTACCCCACCCTCTGCCCTTAACTCCCCCCCTGTCTTCATCCATAGGTGTACGATGTTTGTCCAGTCTCTTCCCACACACTCCACACTCCTTCTCCCTTGATAATTGTCAGTCCACTCCCTTTCTATGCTATTATATTCACCAGTTTATTCTGTTCATCAGACTTCTTATTCACTTTATTTTTAGATTCATTTGTTGACAGATATGTTTTTGTTGCTCAAAATTTTTATCTTTACCTTTTTCTTCTTCTTCCTCTTCTTAAAGAATACCTTTCAGCATTTCATATAAAACTGGTTGGGTATTAATGAACTCCTTTAGCTTTTTCTTTTCTGTAAAGCTCTTTATCTGACCTTCCATTCTGAATGATAGCTTTGCTGGGTAGAGTAATCTTGGTTGTAGGTTCTTGTTACTCATCACTTTGAATATTTCTTGCCACTGCCATCTGGCCGGCATAGTTTCTGTTGAGAAATCAGCTGACAATAGTATGGGTGCTCCCTTGTAGGTAACTAACTGTTTTTCTCTTGCTGCTTTTAATACTCTCTCTTTGTCTTTTGCTCTTGGCATTTTAATTACGATGTGTCTTGATGTGGTCCTCTTTGAATTACTTTTGTTTGGGGTTCTGTGTGCTTCCTGGTCTTGTAAGTCTATTTCTTTCACCAGGTGGCGGAAGTTTTTGGTCACTATTTCTTCAAACAGGTTTTTCAGTATCTTGCTCTCTCTCTTCTTCTGGCACCCCCATAATTCTGATGTTGGTATGCTTGAAGTTGTCCCAGAGGCTCCTTATACTATCTTCAAATTTTTGGATTCTTTTTGCTTTTCTGGTTGAGTGTTTTTTGTTTCTTTGTATTTCAAATCTTTGACTTGATTCTTGTGGTCCTCTAGTCTGCTTTTAGGTCACTGTATAATATTTTTTATTTCAGTCAGTGTATGTTTAATTTCTAGTTGGTCCTTTTTCATATCCTCTAGGGTCTCCATAAATTTATCAGTCTTTTCTAGGAAATTCTTGAAAAACTTATATCCAGTCACTTGCTTTCCTCCATTTCTTTTGTTTGTGATCTGATTCTTTTCTTCACATTTTTGCTGCTTCCCTGAGTTGGTAGAGTAGCTTTGTGTAGTAGGTGCCCTATATGGCCCAGTGGCTCAGCCTCCCTGGATACCTGAAGTGGACATTCTTGGTGCACCCCTTCGTGGACTGTGTGTACAGCCTTGTTATAATTAAATCTTGATTGTTTTTGGTATCACTGGAAACTTCTGTGCTAGAGACAGCCTTATGAGACAAGACTTGCAAAGTTTCAAAAGCCTCTGTGTTTAGCTTGGATGGAGCAGAGTCTCAGGGCTGAGAAGACAGTCTTGGCTTCCCATCAGCCCTGCCCTATGAGGCTTCTGGGCCTTAGTGTCCCTCAGTAATTGCTGCAAACACCTCTGAGAGAAAGCCGCCCTTGAGTTTTGCCCGCTTCCAGACAGTCCAGTTTCTCCCCCAATGAATCTGGATTCCCATATTCTCACCTGGATCTGGAGTTCAACACAGCCAGGAGCTTCTGTCTCCCTTCCACTTGAGAAAGCCAACAGCACACTCAATAGTCAATTCTCTATGTGTGCATTTGCACACACACACACCTCTAGACCTCTGCCCTTTGTGGCTCCCCTGATCTTCTGTGTGTTTTTCTCTTTTCCTGACAGTCCAGATCCCCTCTCCCACTCCCCATAATCCTGGGTCCCAGGGTCTTGCCCAAAACTGAGGTTCAGTGCAGGTGGAACTGGGATTCAGTGCAGTTGGAACTGGGGTTCAGTGCAGTTGGGAACTTCCGTCTTCCTCCCACTAGAGAAAGCTAGCCAGGTACTCAGCCACCCTCCCTCTCTGCATGAATGTCTCAATACCTCAGCCTTTTGCGCTCTTTTGATTATCCATGTGCTTTTCTCTTTCCTTCTAGTTGTTGAATTTCTACTCAGCCAGCTTTACTGTGGTTCTGGATGATATCTATTTTGCCTTTTAGTTGTAGTTTTGAAATTGTTGTGTGAGGCAGCAGCTTAGGTGTTTACGTATGTCACCATCTTGATTTTCCTCTCCTAATTATCTACTTTTAATGTCTAGAGAAAGAAAATCGTTAATTTTTTTTTCTTTCTGCCCTAACTATGTACTTTTAGAACAGGGCTAACTAACCATTCAGAGTGAAACTAGATGGCAAATATTGAAAAGTTGGTACCACAGTCCTGCATATGACAATAAACAAGAACTCCCTTATTTCCATCCTCCCCTCATTCTCACTGTGAGTTGTGCCACAGTTGAACCTGCCATGCAACCTGTAATTTTTAGTTCAATTTGCAACCTACTCTTCACTGCTCATCCAATGGATTTTTAAGCTGACTCAAATTTCAGATTTCAGTTCAGATCTGAATTCTTATTCCTTCTGTTCCCCTTCCTGCTCTTGACTATATTTTCCCAGTTCTTAAAAGGATTTGATTCTAAACGAGAGGCACACAAAGGACAACATGGAATACTGCCAATGTATTCCTCTTCTGACTTTTGAAAACACCAGATGTGCAAATTAAAGAAAACCACAAATTCCTTGATGCTCCTCCCATCAAGTGGGTGGGCTCTGTGACTACTTAGAAGGGTAGAATATATGGGAAGTTTTGTTCTGCTGTTCCTGGCTCCAGGCCCTTAGAGACTGACAGCTTCTAGTTCATGTTTTATGGAAGACTCACTCTTGGAAGCCAGCCACCAAACTGTGAGAAAGCCAGAGCTGCCTCTTGAACAGGACTAGCCAGCCTGGCTGAGCTCCCAGACAGCAGTCAAAACCAACTTTCTATTCCATGTGAGAGGCCTCCTCACACCTAAAACTGATTTAGATGATGAAATTCTGGATGCTGATATTGAATGTGATGCTGTATTGGGATAAACTTCTGGAGTTTTGTGAGGAGGGGGACTGAGTGCATTTTGCATGTCAGAGTGATAGTAAATCATTTTATGGATAGAAAGCTATGACATATTCAAGATGTGCATAAATTATTTACAATTTTATCAACAGTTGTAGTCTGTATCAATTATCCTTGAGTCTGTGGGCTCTGCAACCACATTTAGTATGGCAGAAGTGACATGTTAAGAGGCTGGGAACTTCCACTTCCTGTCTCTTAAAAAAGTCACCCTAATGCCATGAGGAAGCTGCAGAAAGCCCTCGGAAGGGCTCACATGAAGGAAGAATTGAATCCCCAAGCCAATAGTCCCCACCACGCTCCTAGTTATTGGCCAGCACAAATTTATCAGATAGTATGACTAGATCTTCCAGCCCTATTAACACAAAAGGTCACAGCTGATGCCTCTGCACATGGAGCAAAGACATGCACATTAAAGAATCCATCCTATATTTTTCATCCAGGAAGCCATTAGCAAAAGAAAATTCATATTTCAAGCCTCTAAGTTTTGAAATTTTTTGTTACATAAGAATAGATGATTAGAACCCCACAGTATTTTGATGTAAAGTTTCTGCTCCCTCCACAGTGCATACTTTTCATGCGATCTTTGCAGGGTAAATTTATGTTCAGCAGTTAGTGCTCATTGAAATGTAATAGCATACAAAATGCATTCCCAGTCTTAGGTGTTTTTATATTCTCAAACCCATCATTTGAAAATAAACTGTATGTTAATAAACACTGACTTTGTAATGATCCTTTCACTGTTTATTTCTTTATTATCTGTATACTAGAGGCCCGGCACACGAAATTCCTGCATGAGAGGCAGGGGATAGCCCTCAGCCCAGCCTGTACCCTCTCCAATCTGGGAACCCTCAAGGGATGTCCGACTGCCCAATTAGGCCTGATCCAGGTAAGATCAGGCTTAAACAGGCAGTCGGACAACCTTCTCACAATTCAGGACTGCTGGTCCCCAAATGCTCGCCTGCCTGCTACCTGATTGGCACTAACCACTTCTGCCTGCTAGCCTGATCACCCCCTAACCACAACCTTGCCAGCCTAATTGATGTCTAACTGCTCCCCTGCCAGCTTGTTTGCCCCAACTTCCCTTCTCTGCCAGCCAGGTCACCCCTAACTGCCCTCCCTTGCAGGCCTGGAACTTCTCAATGGCCCTCCCCTGCTGGCCATCTTGTGGTGGCCATCTTGTGTCCACATGGGGGCAGGATCTTTGACCACATGGGGGCAGCCATCTTGTGTGTTGGAGTGATGATTAATTTGCATATTACTCTTTTATTAGATAAAATAGAGGCCTGGTATATGAGTGGGGTCAGCTGATTTGCCCTGTAGGGTGTCCCAGATCAGGGTGGGGGTTCCCTTGAGTAGTGGGGCAGCTTGGGTGAGGGGCCTATGGTAGTTTGCAGGCTGGCCACGCACTCCAGCAACTCAAGCAGAGGCCCTGGGATCTGGGATTAATTTATGTTCTATAATTGAAACTTTGTAGCCTGGAGCAGAGCCAAGCCTTCTGCTTGCTCCGTGTGGACAGCCACTTCTGTTTGGGTTTATTTTAATTCTATAATTGAAACTTTTTAGCCTAAAGTGGAGACTTAAGCACTAGGGCTTCAAAAGCTTGGCTTCCTCCATTGCCCGGGCAACCCTAGCCTCTGCTCTCCCCAGCTCTGTGGTTGCCATCATTTCTGTTGGATATATCGTCTATAATTGAAACTTTGTAGCATTGAGTGGAGGCCTAGGCCAGCAAGGGCAGATGGAAAGCTCGGCTTCCTTCATTGCTGGGGAAACCCAAGCCTTGCTCCTGCTCTCAGTGGCTGCAGCCATCTTGGTTGGGTTTATTTACATAATTCGCTCCTGATTGGCTGATGGGCATGGCTTGATCGGAGGTAGAGTCAATTTGCATATTATTCTTTTATTAGATAGGATAGCATGTCCCAAAAAAGTATACATACACTTTGAATAATTATAAAGGAAGTATTTATTAAAATACATTTTCCAAACTGATTTGTAGCTATTAAAGTGTGTATACATTTTGGGGGACACCCTGTATACCTACTTCCACCCAAATTATACTACAAGTTTCATAAAATAAAATAAAATAAATTTGACTTGTTCTTTGTTATCTCTCTTATATCTAAACAATACCTCAATATACATGTGGTTAATACATATTTATTGAATAAATTAATTACTAATTCTGATCTACTAATTTCACTACCAAAGAGGATATGATTATGTGGTAATAAAAATGGATAATACTAGAATCATGTAGATTCATTCTCTGTATCCCAAATGCTTTCTCATTGTTTATATGCAACCAAATTAAGAAACTAGATTCTAACCAAACCAGATTTCAAAAACTAGTCAATCACAATGATATTTTACACCTACAGTAAAAAATCAAGAGAGTTGTAATATTGATTTATTTTACTACAAACCAATGCAATTTGTGTTGGCTCTAATTGTGTAAAATTAAATAAAAACAACATCAAAATCCCTAATTCAATCATAAGAAAGTGTCCAATAAGTGGCCACAGTTGTGCATTAAAATATTAAGATTCTTATACTACCCTCAAGAAGTGGGCTTTCAAGGTTTGAGGTATAAAGGTGGTAGACCAGAGAATGAATCAGCATCCCTTTGACCCACTGGATGTATAATGTAGTATTCCCATACTGCCCCAATGAATGGCCATACCTGTTTAATTAACACAAATTACTTATGACTCATTTGAAGCAATCTGGATTTTTTCTCCTAAAATATAGATGTGTGGATGTGTTAGTTCCTCAAGAAAAGACAAGAAACATCCAAAGTATGCTTCAGTTGATGATTAGATAAAGATGTGGTACAAAGAGGGGGTCCCAAAAACATGAATATACACTTTTAACAGAGGATACCTCAATTGATGTTTCATTCTTTTCAGCTAAACTAAGCTTCAAACAAGGTAAATTCAGCCTAAAATGCTACTGGAAATTTGAAAATGTGGCTGAAGTATAAACACTGTCTTGATAATTGTGCAAAGTGAGTATATATTTTGGAGGGACACATTTTGGGGGACACAAATGCATACAACTTTAACAGCTGATAACTCACTTAATTTTCACTCCTTCTCAAGTTTAACTGATTTGCATATAATGGGGAAAGCCAGGCCAAGTTTTGAATAAAGACTTTCTTATGTAGACACAGAAAAGATAAAGTTTACGTATAAATCAGCAATAGTTGATGAATTGAGGGTGCATAAATGCGGAATAAAATGATTATTGTTGCTTGCAATTCCATTGCTTTGTGTTATCAGCAGTGCCTAGACCAGAATGGTCATCAGTTTAAAAACAAGTATTGATAAAAAAAGTAATTTCTGTAGATTCTTTTAAATTTTGAAAATAAACTGTATGTTAATAAACACTAATTTTATAATTATTCAAAGTGTATATACATTTTTGAGGACACTAAATATATATGCAATGGAATACTACTCAGCCATAAGAAAAGATGAAATACTGCCATTTGCGACATGGATGGACCTTGAGAATATCATTCTAAGCAAAATAAATTGGACAGAAAAAGTTAAGAGCCACATGATTTCACTCATATGTGGTATATAAAACTAAAAGTAACAAATTAACAACAAAAACTCATAGACACAGAAAACAGAATAGTGGTTTACCAGAGGGAAGTAGTGGGGGGTCAAATATACTGACATGGTGATGGGAGAAGACTTGACTTTGGATGGTGGGGACACAGTGCAATATACAGCTGATGTAACACAGAATTATACACTTGAAACCTATATGATCCTATTAACCGATGTCACCCCAATAAATTTAACTTTTAAAATAATAAAAAATAAAAACCAACACTAAAGGTTGGATTGCAAAATTAGTACTGAGTCAGGTCTTATGCCCCCAATTGCAGAAATACAAAGAAGGTGCTCTCGTTGCCATCAAAATAGCAGAGTACATTTCAAAACTGTTAAATCATGAAGAAATATGACCCTGAAAATTAAATCATGAGTGACAGGATAATCCCTTGTGAGAACTTGAAATGCATTTCAAATTTGCCAGAGCACTACTTTCTAAATGTATTAGTTTTCTAGTATCTGTTAAAACACTTATTAAAACTATTTACAATTTGCTTGTTTGGAATTTCCTCTGTTTTATGAGTTCATTTCTTTTCCATTGACATGAAAATGTCTTATGTAAAATTTCAAGGGAAACCACATGATTATGTGCCAGGGCCCTTGACAGAAGCAAAGAAGTCACACTAATATTTTCTAAGCTTCCCCTCTCAAACACATTTGAATCTGTCATCCAAATCATGGTGCTAATACATTCCCAAGCACTGAGGACTCAGAGGAGCATGATGCTTTAGTGTGTTTATAGAATACATTTCATAGAGATAGGCTCGAAGGGAACAGTGTGCATAATCACCCGCCAAAAAGAACCCATCTGTCAGAAGAGTGGAACAAACAAGTTCACATTAAAAAACAAAATCTCAATTTTCATTCTATACATTTCATTTTCTTGAGCCTAATTATCAGTGTGCATATAAATGGGAAAAAATATGTCTCCCTGGTTATAGTCCAAGATTCTGGTCTTGGCAGGAGACAACCAACAATAGCTGCTCATTTCCTTGGGGACTTTATTATGCAGCTGAGAGTATCAGGGCTGGAAATGCCAGGCCAAATTCTGTGGTTGCCAATGTGAAGCTTCGCTTTAGTGTTTGTGGCAAATGTGGTATGTGTGAACCACAGAAATATTGTTCCTTCATTTTAAGCAATCCTAGCTGGTCTCCAAAGAAGTAGAGCCTTGAAAAGCATTTTTCTTTAAATATATTTTTATTGATTTCAGAGAGAAGAAGGGAGAGGGAGGAAGAGATCAAAACATCAATGATGAGAGAAAATCATTGATCTGCTGCCTCCCACACGTCCCCCACTGGGAAATGAGCCTGCAACCTGCAACCCAGTCATGTGCCCTTGATGGGAATCAAACCCGGAGTCCTTCAGTCCGAAGGCTAGTGCAAGCATTCATTTTCTCAACTTATTTTTTCATAGATTTCTTAAATTCCTCCTCAGTTATGACAGAAACATCAGTATTCAAAGAAAAAAGAAAATTGCACTAATTTAAAAGACTATAATAAAACTCAAACATTAGAAAAAATGCAAAGAGGAAATTAAATTTACTTCACAAAATGTTGTTTTTAAAAAGAATTTGTATATATTCTAAAAATTTAATCCATTTTAATGTAATGTTAATCGCATGAAGCTTATAAAAAAGTAAAACTTCTACAAAAAGGTTATCTTTCTTTTTCTGAAAAAGAAACTGAAAAATCATCATGATGAAAAATATTTGAAAAATACTTAAGGGCTGCAGCACAAAATGTTAAATTGTCAAGAGCATTGTAAAATTGTAAAAAATAATTTTATTAGCTGTAGATGATGAATTATCCATTCATTTATTGCAGATATTGTTGAGTATTTACTTTGTGTCATGCAATGATCTAGGATTAGGGCTGTTGCAGTAAACCTGCTTTCAAGGTGCTTGTATTTAATAGAATAGATGTTTTCTAAATATGGTATTGTAAGTAGTTCATTTTATAGACACAATGCCTTTCTTTAAGAATTCTTGCCTATTTTCTATAAGATCTTGAATGTCCTTCATATCCAGAATAAACTTCTTCAGTAACAACATAAAATATCTGAGTCTTTAGCAACATCCTAAATATTTCTCTTGATTTTCAGATCGAATCTGGTGGTTGAAACAGATAATTGGAAAAACCATCTGATTTCATTTTTGTCACAACACAATTACAATAAGCATCCTTACAGCAATGAGTGAGGCTTTTATTCCACAGTGCATATTCACAAAAGAAATATTGAATATAAACATTTTACTTAAGTGGATTTTGCCATAAATATCCAAAATACTGTAAATTTTATATTTTTACTAATAATATATTATAGTACATTTTTTTCTGTTAACATGTGTTGCTGGTAAAATAAACACATTTATTACATCACATGTAATCCATTGTCAATAAACCAGTTATTATATATTTTGCCTGTTTCCAGAATTTGTGCCCCATTGCATTATACATATATGTTACCTTAGTTGCTAACATAAATCCTAATCAATATTAGGTAAATTTAAGTTGTTTATGGTGCATTTTGTGATGCAGCGTCTTTTTTAAATGTAGCTTATGTCTACTTTCTATTTTCCAACAGCTTCCAGTGCTTTGACATAGTTAAAATCATTCCTAACCAATAGGATGTTCAAGTAATCTCTTATATCCTATCTAATAAAAGAGTAATATGCAGATTGACCATCATTCCAAGACACAAGATGGCTGCCCCATGTGGTCAAAGATGGCTGCCCCCATGTGGACACAAGATGGCCAGTAGAGGAGGGCAGTTGTAGGCAATCAGGTCAGCAGGGGAAGGTAGTTGGGGGTGACCAGGCCAGCAAAATAGGGTAATTGGGGGCTATCAGGCCAGCAGGGGTGGGCAGTTAGGAGATACCCAGCCTGCAGGGGAGGGCAGTTAGGGGTGACTGGGCCTACAGAGGAAGGGAGTTGGGAGGGACCAGACTGGCAGGGGAGGGCAGTGGGGGGAGACCAGGCCAGCAGGGAGAGGATTTAGGGGTTGGGCAGGGGAGGGCAGTTGGGGGCTATCGGGTCAATAGTGAAGCAGTTAGTCGTCTATCAGGCTGGCAGGTGAGTGAGTGGTTAGAGGGTGATCAGACTAGCAGGCAAAAGTAGTTAGGGGCAATCAGGCAGGCAGACAAGTGAGTGGTTGGGAGCCAGTAGTCCTGGATTGTGAGAGGGATGTCCGACTGCCCTTTTAGGCCTGATCCCACCAGCATCGACCTAAATGAACAGTCGGACATCCCTCAAGGGGTCCCAGATTGGAGAAGGTTCAGGCTGGGCTGAGGGACACACACTCCCTGTGCATGAATTTTGTGCACCAGGCCTCTAGTTACATTTACATTGTTTTAACTAAAAATTATTTTTGTGAGTATCAGATAATAATATGTATTTTTTCTTATTTAGAATATCAGTTGGGTCAACACAATCATTAAATCAGCTATTAAATTACCACAAAATTAAAGTAAAACTAGTAACAAAATTTCAATTATGTACATTGGAATCTATTTATTTTTACTTTGTTTGACTTTTTGATTTTGTATTCTAATCCTAATATTATTTTTTATTCTATTAATTTTTTTAATGTTTCAGTATCTTATAAGACTAGTCTTCTATAACTATTTCTCTTTGTTATAATTGTCTTGGGCATTTTCAAGCATTTATTTTTTCGAAAGAAATTTGAAATCATTTTACTCAACTAAAAAAAATCATTATTGTGATTCCATTGAAAATTACATTAAATTTATAATATAATTCAGAGAGAATTGATAATTTTATCTGATCTTCCTATCAAAAGCATGCTATGCCATTCTATTATTCAGATTTTATTTTACATTATTGAGGAAGATTGAGTAGTTTTATGTATGTGATGTAATACTTGATATACCTAATTTTAATTCTACTTTCTTATTCAATGTTTGCTTTTATGTCATTTTATTGTTATCATGGTTTTTCATTTCTATATTTTAATGATTTATTTAAAAGCCTGCAAATTGCTTTTTCTAAACTCTCCCTTTAGGGGGATTTCTGCTTTCAACTATAATATTTTAGCTTATTTTAGACTACCTTGTTCCTTGAAAAATTAGTATAAAAGTTGTAAAAATATACAAAAAACAGCTCTTTGAAGTCGAATTTTACAGAGCAAAAATCCCAGAGAGAAGACAAAAGCATTGAATGTATCCAGATATTTCTCTGCCACTTTTGTTTCCATCTATTTGTTAATAACAGTAAGAAACTTAGCAAACAAGTATAAACAAACCCAGAATTTATGCTGGTCTCATGGGATTAAGGTGACAAATAATTGCATTTTAAAGCCACAAAGTGCTCTAATACTGGAGGAGAAAGAATCTGTAGAAAAGGGAAACGGGAAGCACAGAAAAACAGGACTTACATTCTGTGCTCCTTTTCCCTTAAAGCATGTTCATTTCTTAAAGTTATGGGACAAGGGCTAAGCATTGAGGGAATTTATATTTGTAGTCTCAGCCAGATATCAACAGTTTGTGACCCAAAGGTTGAAGTCAGTCTAGCATCTTATAATGTAAAGTTTTATTGGAACAAAGAAATAATCAAGCATTCTTGATGTCTGTATGGATGCTTTTGTGACTCAAAGGTAGAACTGAGAGGTTAAGACAGAGACCATATGACCAAAAAAAGCCTAAACTGTTTACTATTTGGCTGTTCACAGGAAAAACAAAACAAAACAACAACAACAAAAAAACGCTGACTCCTGATCTCAATCTAACACTTTTAATTATAAAATAGAGTCTCTTGATACTTATGTTAGGAAGAGAGGCACAAATTAAGATTGTCATAAATAAAAGCCTACAGGAAATTGATGAACCTTCATAATGACTAAAACACCCCATCCTATTTGGCCAGGAAATGTAACTTCTGCATCCAGCTGCATTCTCGGAGTAAAGTAAATAGAGTATGAAAGGAGATAGGGTCTTGCGCAGCCTCCAAGATTTTTCAAACACAATGCTGGCATTAAAGAAATGGCTTCCAAAATTACCAGGAGAATGAATAGAAATAATAGAAATTCAAAGAAAAAAATCAGACAAAAGAAACAGACCCAGAAATTATTTATAGATATTAGAGTCTCTAAAGAAAAAAAAATTTAATTACTGTGATTAGTGTTTTTAAGAGAAGAAGGAAAATTTAAAGATTTGTAACAGAAAGTAGAATCTATAAAATTAGAAAACCTTGGAAATTTCTAAATCTGAGAAATGCAATAACTTAACTTAAACATTTAAGGAATGGGTTTTAAAGCAGAATAGCAAATAAAAGAGAAGACTAGTGAATTAGAAGAAGGTATAGCACTAAATAGTCAAGAAAATTCAGAAAAGAACAAAAGAGCCAAAAGTCTGTTACTCATACAATGAGACTTGCATTAGAGGAGGAGAGAAATAATAGGGCAGACAATGACAGGAAATGTTTGCCATGAACTTTTCAAATCTAATCAAAATCTTCAAGCCACATGTTTTAAATGTTTTTATTTAAATTAAAGGGAAAGTGGGGGTGCATGGGAAGAGATTTACCAAAGAATTTATATGCATATATGTATAACCTATGGACACAGATAACAGTGTAGTGAAAGTTTTGGAGGGGTGGTCTAAAAGCCATCAAAATGTATTTAAATAACATCATTTTCTCAAGAAGGCTTACTATTCCAGAAATTAATTTTAAACAAATATAACTCTGAAGGAATTTGCATGCAACTGAAATAAAAGCCCAAAATAGATTCATTCTTATATGGCAGTAAAACAAATAGATTGATCATTAGTGGAAACACCACTATAATAATTTTTCTTTTTACACAACAGTTTTGTGCAGAAAATAATTTTATGAACAGTATCTCCTTTTATATGAATTCCATAAAATCTATTGTAGAACTCATGCCAAAATAATTATGTGTTTATGCATTCTAATTTCAATAGAAAGTTATAACAATAAAATCATTTCTTCTGCTTAGACATATATTTGTCAATAGACTTTTTCATAACCTTCAAAATTTCATATGAGAAGATAAAATGTGATGGCTATGAATTTCTTAGCCAAATGACCTGGTCAGATCAGAAAAAGATTTAACACCATGAGGAAGATTTTTCAGAGATATTTTCAATACTCTCTTAAAAAATACTCCTTTTTTCCCAATAATTATATCAAATAGAAAGTTAAACCTTCAGGAGTCCAGAGTTCTCCAAGTGCTAAATATATTGAATTATTAGGATGTAATTTCTTTCCTTATTTTCTGGATTTCAAATGATGGTGCACTGGCAGCAAACAGAGCTGAACCAAATTAACACTGAACAATGAAGAAAAATGAAGCTGGCATCTCAGCCCAAGGGATTTTACCAAAGAATCATAGTTTCTTTCCCTATTTCTAAACTTATTCCACTTCAGAGGGTGGATGGAAAAAGCAAATTGAATTCAGGAAAATTCAAATGTGTGTGTAGAGAAATGCTAATTATAATTATCTATTTTTATATGACAAATGTCATATTGCCTCAGAGCACTAGATTAAAAGCTGTTACTCTTTTAATTAACAGAGACAAACCTACATTTGTGAGCAATATTGTTAGTGGGAGTTCCTGAACCACCTATCCATGATTGCTCAGCCTGAGAAGGCACCTCACAGACTTCCCACCATCCACAGAATTAATTATGACCAGTTTCAATGTTAAAAGAATCTCTGAGATATGCTTCAATAACTTAATTATAAAAGTGAAGGAATGGAAGACCAACGAGATTAAAGTACTTATTTCTAATCACCACTTGGTAGAGTTGACCAAGATCCCTGGTTTCCAGATTTCCATTATCACAGATTTTTATGCCTATATAGTAACCAGATATCAACTAGTCAATTCAATAGAAACAGCCTGAGTTTTCTCATTTTATATATATAAATGTGTGTGTGTGTGTGTGTGTGTGTGTGTGTGTGTGTGTGTGTGTGTATGTGTGTATGTGTGGGTCTTTTCATTGTATATATAAAATCTCACTCACTTTTAATATATTCAGAGAAGACAATTATCCAACGAATTATCTGAATGAGAAAGAGGGGAAAGCATCACTGAGATCTTCGGGGGGTTTTGATGGGTGAAAATAATGAATTTGATATTTGGCATGCTAAATATTAGTTATCAGCAGAACAGCATTTATTTATCAGCAGAACTGTGGGAAAGAAAAACAACTACATCTCAATGTGTTAAAAGCTGTAGATTTAACATGCCACAAGGTCTTCTGAATGAATTAATTCATTCAACTAAATCCTCTACAAAACATAAAATAAAAGCAGAAAAGTCTGTCAGGAAATCTCAAGAGTAATGACAGTATTGTGACACCGAGAGATGAAAGGTGAGGTGGTTCTTTGGTGAGCAGAAATTCCCATAGAAAAATAATGTATTTTAAAAAGTGGATTGAAGCTGAGACCGGTTTGGCTCAGTGGATAGAGCGTCAGACTGAGGACTGAAGGGTCCCCAGGGGATCGATTCCAGCAAGGGCATGTACCTTGGGTGCGGGCACATCCCCAGTAGGGGGCGTGCAAGAGGCAGCTGACCTGATCGATGTCTCTCTCTCATCGATGTTTCTGACTTTCTATCCCTCTCCCTTCCGCTCTGTAAAAAATCAATAAAATAAAAAAATTTAAAAATTTAAAAATAATAAAAAGTGGATTGAAGAACATTTGTTATAAATAATCAAAGCAACAATAATGCCATTTGAATTCTACCAATTTGTAAATGGATTCAGCTTTGTAAGGGGGCTTAACATATGCAGCAACAATGTAGTAGACAATTGTTAAAGAAGTTATAAGCTGCATATTGAAACTTCTACAACTGTTGTGAAACACAGAAAACAATTTCCCTATTAAATGAGACTAGATAGAGCTTTGGAAAAAAGTCTCTAAAACAGGGTTGGGGACCCTTTTTCTGCTAAGGGCCATTTGCATATTTATAACATCACTAGAAGCCCAGTGCACGAAATTCGTGCATGGGGCGGTGGGTGTCCCTCAGGCCAGCCTGCACACTCTCTAATCTAGGACCCCCTCGAGGGATGTCCAACTGCCCGTTCCCAGTAGGATCGGGCCTGAACAGGCAGTCAGACATCCTTTTCACAAACCAGGACTGCTGGCTCCAAACTGCTCGCCTGCCTGCCTCTCTCATTGCCCCTAACTGCTTCTGCCTGCCAGCCTGATCACCCCCTAACCACTCCTCTGCCAACCTGATGGACGCCTAACTGCTCCCCTGCCAGCCTGTTTGTCCCCAACTTCCCTCCTTTGCTGGCCTGGTCAGCCTAACTGCCTTCCCCTGCAGGCTTGATCATCCCCAACTGCCCTCCCTTGCAGTCCTGGAACTTCCCAATGGCCCTACCCTGCTGGCCATCTTGTGGTGGCCATCTTGTGTCCACATGGGGGCAAGATCTTTGACCACATGGGTGCAGCCCTCTTGTGTGTTGGAGTGATGGTCAATCTATGTATTACTCTTTTATTAGATAGGATAGAGACCTGGTGCATGGGTGGGGGCCAGCTGGTTTGCCCTGAAGGGTGTCCCAGATCAGGGTGGGGTTCCCTTGGGGTGTGGGGCAGCCTGGGTGAGGGTCCTGTGCTGGTTTGCAGGCCAGCCACGCACCCCAGCCAGCCAAGCGGAGGCCCTGGGATCTGAAGTTAATTTATGTTCTACAATTGAAACTTTGTAGCCTAGAGCAGAGCCAAGCCTTCTGCTCCTTCCATGGTGACAGCTATTTCTGTTTGAAACTTTGTAGCCTAGAGTGGAGGCCTAGGCACTAGGGTTGCAGAAGTTTGGCTACTTCTATTTCCCGGCAACCCTAGCTTCTGCTCTCTCCAGCTCAGTGGCTGCCACCATTTCTGTTTGAATTATGTATCTTTTATAATTGAAAATTTGTAGCATTGAGTGGAGACCTAGCCCAGCAATGGCAGGAGGAAAGCTTGGCTTCCTCCAATGCCGGGGAAACCCCAGCCACCCTCCTGCTCTCAGTGGCGGCAGCAATCTTGGTTGGGGTTTATTTGCATAATTTGCTCCTAATTGGCTGGTGGGCATGGCTTGATCAGAGGTACAGTCAATTTGCATATTACTCTTTTATTAGATAGGATTCGCTGATCATACAAAATTATCAACTGAAAATTGGCCTGCTATATTTGGTCAACATTAATTAATTCATCCCTAATGCCTTGTCAGGGCCAGGCCAAATATTCTTAGGGCCTTATACAACCTGGATGAAGGGCTGGAGGTCCCCCATCCCTGCAAAGAATCTATGATTTAAAAACATTCATCTTTTAGAAAACGGAGAGCTAATTTTTTCATTTATGGGCAAAGAATATTTACATATGGGTGGTGTAATAACTTAATTTTTGAGTCCTCTAAATTATTTACCTTAAAATTTTATTTCTTTTGACATCACATGCTTTTATTTTGATTCAAAATAGATATCAGTGACATCTAGAAATTGATTTCATTTTTTTCAGAGTTAATTTACAAATCTGTAAGTGATTATTTAAAAACTCTGATTTTGTATTACTATGATAGGTTCTGTGAAAGGCCAAGAGAAGTGTGAGCCATTATCCCAGTCCTCCAGCAGTTTAGACTCACTGGAAAGGCAGGACTTATCAATAAATATACTTATATTTATTACATTTTTTAACTCAGGAAATGAGTTCCTAAGTAATGGAATAAATTTAAAATATAACCTAGGACCATCTTATGTAAAAATCGCATAAACCAGACAAGGATTTAAATTTAATAGGATAGGCAACATTACGATAGTATAGGCTTTAATGAATAATAGCCATCTCCTCGCTAAAGATTCTGAAAACCTTAACTTTATCTAGTTGCTCCCCTACTCAGTGATTCCTTTGGTCCTCCCAGTGCTCATAGGTTAAATCCCACGTGCCTGAGCCTGGAGAGACCCGGGTGTAATAGGGCAACGAAGCAGGTCCTGGAGCATTTCGGTTTCTGAGCAGCAGTGTGTCCTTAATCTAGTTACTCGGTGGGCCAGAGAATCCACTTCCTCACCTATTTGCCCTGCCAACTTCATTGGGGGTTTGGGAGGAGGAAGGAAAACATATTACCAATTTGTGAATATATTACAGGCTTATGAGCAGAAAACTGAAATATTTTTCTCCTATTTCATATGAAGTTAAAATTAGTTTGGGAGAGATTAAACTAGTAGTAATATTCAGAAAGAATTAACAAAGAGGAAAACAAAGGTAAAGAGATTATTAGGAAGCTGTTACTATAATCCATAAAGATAAACAATTAGTCCCTTAATTGATGTTCTGATTGGGAGAGCCAAGGGGAGATTTTGCATGTTAGTAATTTGTGATGTTATAATTTACTGAGTTTCATACATGTGAGATGTAGATTCACAATAATAGGTAGTCAAAGGTGACTTGAAACTTTTGCGTACAATATCGAAAAAAAAAAATGACAGTGACAAATAGAGTTGGGAAAATTTAGGAGGAACATCTATGTCACTGAGAGCACTTTTAGAGATAGACTATGAGGAAATGGCTAATTTTAACCATTAAGGCATGAAGTGAAGATCACCTACCGTGAGGCATTTGGGTGAATAAATTAGCAACATCAGACACTTGTTTGCATCTTCCCAGAAAAATGAAATCCTGCTGAGCACCAATTTACCATCACAGCAAGAAAATCAAGGACAGACTATATGAATTTTGTGTGGCTTCCATCGCACAAGACACACAGGATAAGAAGTAACTGTGGAGCCACAGTAAATGTTACAATATAGGAGTATTTTCATTCCATTTCTTCACATTTTGCAGTAACTCCAATCCTGCCTATCAATTTCCTCACAGTTTTTCAAGTTCCTGGGTTTTTTACCTGTGCTCCAAAATCTTGTCCTCTGACATCTATCATTTTCTCCAGTTATTTACAGCATTTAAAACTCCCCATTCCTCTGAAGTGAATCATTGAAATTGATGCCACTTGGCTGTTTTTGCAAATAGGTTCTAACAGTATTGAGAGCACTGCTAATGCTGTCAGTGACTGTGCCAAGATTGCTAACAAGTGGACAAGAGGTATCTGAAAATATCCTCTTCACGTGGGCTCTCTGGTTAGGATAACCTCCTTTCTTATTTTTTGTTTTGCCATTTTTACTAGCATGGGGACAATGAATCTATAGGAAGTACACTGGAAAACAATCTTAGTGTTTTCAACTTCACTCCTAATTCATACGGACACAATGTCCTTAGACCACAGAGATGGGCTTTAGCACTGTTCCTTCTAAGTTTCATAGGTTAAATGTGAGGTGAAAGTAGATTGCTTACACAGAAATAACAGAATATAAGAGAGATCATAAGGGGAGTTATGGATTTTGGAGTTAAATGCTGAGCACTGTAAAGAAAGTAGATGTTTTTTTCAATATGAAACTGGGGAAGAGGATGTTTCAAGAAATAAAGGCTGGAGCACATGGTGGCAGCAGTGGTTGCAATTAAGGAATCTGTTGAGCTGCCAGGCATTTGGCAAATTGCCAGAATTATACAACACTACATTTCAAATGATATTCCAGGACTAAATCCCAAAAATAAAGGAAAAAGAAAAGAAAAAAAACTAAACTTTGTAGAACATGAAATATATTCCCAATTATAGAAAATCTCTTCTTCCAACTACATAACTTCATTCCCAGCTACTAGTAATACTCGAAATCTCTAGTAAATGTAGGTCCAGATAAGAGGGGAAGAAGAAGAGTATAGGATACATGAACTGGATAAAGTGATTACTAGAACATTACAGAGAAAATATTTTGATAATGAAAAAGAGCTTGATGGAACTTGGCTGGTTTTAAGACAGTATGTCTATGTAATTATGTTTTAAAAGCAATTATTTTAGAGATGACTAAAGAATAAAGTCATGGAGAGACAGAATGGTTCAGATATCTGTTCAAATGGAGACTGCAGCTGAGGAATCAAGATAAGGCTGGGGAAAAAAAAAGGATAAGAGTGAGACTCAGAGGGCTGCAATGGAAGAGTAAAGAAAGATCACTCAGAGCAAAGATGTGTCAATAGAGGCCAAGGCTAAAATCATTCATACCCTTGTATTCCTCCATGTAGAAAGTGAACTGTTGGACAGCGACAAAAGCTGTTAGGAAAAAAAATGATTCACTTGAAATATGGTGTTAGAGGAGAGATCTGAAGATACCCTGGACCACCAGAAAGACAAACAGGTGGGAGCTAAAGCAAATTAAGCCTAAAATTTTCCTGGAGGCAAATATGATTACAGTGAAGCTGTCCTATTTGAAGCACATGGTGAGAAGGCAGCGTTCTTTGAAAAATACAATAATGCTAGGAATAACAGGGGACAGCAAGAAAAGGAGAATGCCAAATATGTCATGGGATGACTACATAAAAGAAGCCACAGGCATGAGTCTACAGGAGCTGAGCAAGGCTGTTGAGGACAGGACATTGTGGACATAACTCATTTACAGAATCACCAGGAGTCGAAACTGAGTCAATGGCATATAACATACACGCTATATCTCTCATTCAATTTTTATTGTCAATACTCTAAGGCATATTCTAGAAGAAATGATATTGTAGTAGGAATCTTAATCAATGATGAGCATAAAGAATAAAGTATGTTTGGTCTTAAGTATTCACATTCAGTGGATATCTTTTGCCATTCAGCTTAAAATCTGTGATGATTCCTAATCCCACAGCATTATCAGTTAACTGTGAAGTAATATCAAAATGAGGTCTAACAACCCCCCAATGTGACAGTTGTGAAAAGGAAAACCCTCTAGAAAAAAAGGAAAATTTTAAAAATCCACAAGCCCAACTATTTGAATTGACAGAGTATAAAAATCCTAATTCTAGAAAATTCAAATTTATCCATATCAAATGAAAATTATTAGAAGACTTAGGTTCTCAAAAATTCAAACCTTCATAATTTTTGCCAAGTGTATGTACAACCTACTTAAAAATACAAACTACTTCATTTTAAAATACTCTGAATTTTTAACATTTATATGTATATAAACACTCTAAGTTTTGTTTGTTTTTTTGTATTCAAGAAAAATTTATTGAATGAATAAATATGTGAATACATTTATTTAAATTACATTTACTCTAAATAGTGTATTATGATTTTGATGAAAAAAGTTAGGTTAGCGTATAATAATTTTTTAAAGTTGATATATTTTTAACAAAGACACATTGTACCATGATATTCCTGCAATGACTTATCTTATATACTAATGAATTAAAAAGCACACCATGAAAAATAAAACTAATATTTATGCTCTTTATCATATCTATAGGTATGATTGATTAATGTATTGATAGCCAATTATATTCAGTGGTTTCTAGAATATACTCTTCTATCATATACTTACAGTGTTGTAGTTTTATAATAATACTAGTGACCCAGTGCACGAAGTTTGTTCATTTAATTAAAAGGGAATTAATTAATTATTGCTACTTGCCCTTATAATAGAAGTATCAAAAATGAAAGACAATTAGTAAAATGTGTATGAAAATTTTCCTCCTTGCAGAGTCTGGGGCATGCCATGGGAACCAGAGTCAAGTTCCTGCCCACCCATGTGCACCTCAAAATCAAACAAAACCTAGACCCAGACAGCCCCACCCCCACTGGCTAGACTCAGACCCAGCCAACGCCACTTCCATCAAAACCCACTGGGTATGGGGGAGGGGATGGCCTCAAGTTGCCTGGTCTGGTGCTGGGGCAGGGGGTATGGCCTAAGGTCCCCCAGCCCAGAGCCTGGAGGGTACCTTGAGGTCCCCTGGCCTGGGCCAGAGCAAGGGATGTGGCCTGAGGTCTCCTATCAAGTCCCTCCAGGCAAGAGGGCATGGCCTCAGGTCCCCTGTCAAGCCCCACCAGGTGGGGGATGCAGGCTCAGGTCCCCTACCCTGGCCCAGTGCCACACAACCTTAGGTCCCTGCTGACTGCTCATTAAGGCTCGTTATGGGAACTTGGACTCTGCTGTGAGAGCAACCATCTTGTGTTATAGAATCCCTGCCTCCGCTGTGAGTGTAACCATTTTTTACTGTGTGATAGTCAATTTGTATATTTCCTCTTTATTAGACAGGATATCAAAGTATTATATTTCATATTTAATTATGAAAACTGAGATATATTTTGGTAAATACGGTATCAGTAGTATAGAAAAGTCCAGTGCTGATACTGGTGTAGTATCAGTAAGAATCCTTTTGGATTACTGAGTTGTTGTTTTTTAATTAAGTTCTTTATTATTTAACGTATTACATAAGTCCCCTTTTTGCTCCATTGACCTCTCCCCAGCTACCCTCAAACCCCAGCACATACCCTCACCCTGCCCCCTGTCTGTGTCCATTGGTTATGCTCATATGCATACATATAAGTCTTTTGGTTGATCTTATCCCTCCCTCTACCCCCGCCTTCCCTCATAGATTGGACAGTCTATTAGATGCTTCTATGACTCTGTTTCTGTTTTTGTTCATCAGTTTTTGTTGTTCATTATATTACACAAATGATTGAGATCATGTGATATGTATCTTTCTCTGATTGGCTTATTTCGCTTAGCATAATGCTCTCCAATTCCATCCCTGCTGTTGCAAATGGTAAAAGTTTTATATTTGCCTGTTCTTAAGGACTTATTGCAAACAGTAGAGGCCCAGTGCACGAAGTTCATGCATGGGGGGCTGGGGATGTCCCTTTGCCCAGCCTGCACCCTCTCCAATCTGGGACACCTCAAGGGATGTCCACCTGCCCATTTAGGCCTGATCCTACCGGGATTGGGCCAAAATGGGCAGTGGGACATCCTTCTCATAATCCAGGACTGCTGGCTCCAAACTGCTCACCTGCCTGCTTCCCTGATTGCGCCTAACCGCTTCTGCCTGCCAGCCTGATCACCCACTAACCACTACTCTGCCAGCCTAATTGATGTCTAACTGTTCCCCTGCTAATCTGTTTGCCCCCAACTTCCCTCCTATGCTTGTCTGGTCACCACTAATTGCCCTCCCCTGCAGGCTTGATCAGCCCCAACTGCACTCCCTTGCAGGCCTGGTCCCTCCCAACTGCCCTCCCCTGCTGGCCTGATCTCCCACAACTGCCCTCCCTTGCAGTGCCTGGAACTTCCCAATGGCCCTCCCCTGCTGGCCATCTTGTGTCTACATGGGGGCAGGATTTTTGAGCACATGGGGGCAGCCCTCTTGTGTGTTGGAGTGGTGGTCAATCTGCAAATTACTCTTTTATTAGATAGGATAGAGGGCTGGTGCATGGGTGAGGGCCAGCTGGTTTACCCTGAAGGGTGTCCCGGATCAGGGTTGGGATTCCCTTGGGGTGAGGGGCAGCCAGGGTGAGGGGCCTGTGGAGGTTTGCAGGCTGGCCATGCCCCCCCAGCAACCCAAGTGGAGGCCTTGGGATCTGGGATTAATTTATGTCTACAATTGAAAATTTGTAGCCTGGAGCGGAGCCAAGCCTTTTGCTTGCTCTGTGGTGGCAGCCATTTCTGTTTGAAACTTTGGAGCCTAGAGTGGAGGCCTAGGCTGGCAATGGCAAATGGAAAGCTTGGCTTCCTCCATTGCCAGGGACACCCAAGCCTCTGTTATCTCCAGCTCAGTGGCTGCCGCCATTTCTATATCTTTTATAATTTAAACTTTGTAGCATTGAGTGGAAGCCTAGGCCAACAACAGCAGGCAGAAAGCTTGGCTTCCTCTGGTCCCAGGGAAACCCAAGCCTTCCTCCTGCTCTCAGTAGCAGCAGCCATCTTGGTTGGGGTTTATTTGCATAATCCACTCCTGATTTGCTGGTGGGCATGGCTGTGGGTATGACTTGTGAGTGTAGAGAAGGTAGGGTCAAATTTGCATATTACTCTTTTATTAGATAGGATGTGTATTATAGGACATAGTACCCGGACCTAGTTTTCATTTTCTATCCACTCTTTCTTCCTTTCTCAAGGCCAATATTTCAGAGAGGGGAGAGGCTGGTATAGATTAATGCATAGGATTTCATCTACATGTTTCTGGATCTTTTTTTAAATTCCTTAATATCCCAAGAATTCATACGAGTATACATTTAAGATATATTTTTTTAATGTACTGGACTTTGAAGGGCCTGTTTTCATCCAAATAGCATGTTTTATAAAATAAAAGCCTAATATGCTAAGTGTCTGGTCATCATGTCGTCCATTCTACCATCAAAGTATAATATGCTAATGATATGCTAAGGCCAATCAACTGCTTGCTATGATATGCACTAACCACCATAGGGCAGATGCTCTGATTGATAAAGTTAGCTTGCTGCTGGGGTCCAGTCAATCAGGATGGAACAAGATGGGCCGGACACACCCTGGAGGCCTCCTTTGGTCCCTCTCTGGCTGAACAACCTCATGTGTACCTCCCTGGCCTGGATCATGCACCAGTGGGGTCCCTCGGGTTGGCCTGTGCCCTCTCACAATCTGGGACCTCTTGCAGGATGTTGGAGAACCGGTTACAGCCCAATCCCCGCAAGCCATGCGAGGGACCCCACTCGTGCACAAACTCATGTACTGAGCTTCTAGTATGAAATAGCTACTGTACTAGAGATAGTCACTATATATTTTGCTTTATTTTTAATCCTTCAGATTTATCTGCTATTTTCTACTCTAAACAAGAAAGCTGACATATATTCCTAATAATAATGAAATGTTATCTGTGTTACTTGGTAAGGAAAACTTTCTCTGAATTACTTCAGATTTATTTTCTGGGGAAAATGTCCCATCTTGTCATTCATGAACCCATGAGATTGGTATACCAGGTGCAGTAATGTAGCTGCTGCTTAGCTCAGGAGCTGTGGTGATGCTAAGATTTTCACCTTTCATTGCACCTCTGGTGTCGGTTCATTTCTCATCTTCCTACATGTCCCATAGAGCTGATCTGAGTACAGAAAACCCTTTGAAGTCACTTGGAATTTTTGCTCTGATGAAGCCTGAAGGACATGCAAAGTAAGAAACATGGCCATGCTTGCAAAAAAAGATGAAAATTCAGTCAGCTTTACAAATGTGTTTCTTATACCGTTAGGAATATCTATGTGTCTATATATGTATGTTTGGAGTAAAAAAATAGAGATGCAAATTGTAATTTTGCAAAAACATAATGCTTATATGGATATGCCTACTACACTTAAGGCAAATTATTTCACATATTAAAAAAAGATTAATTAATGCAAAAAATACCTTCAGAGGCTCCTACAGAAAAAATTTAATAACACCATAACATCTAAATTTATAGATAGACAGACAGATAGATAGATAGATAGATAGATGCAAATATATATTTTTTAAAATAATGCACTCTAAGACAGATTTTGAAATAAAAACACTATTAATGGTTCTGATACTCTGATTTCCTTGACTACATAGGCTCAAACTTAAAATCACATCAAATACAGGATGGGACAAAAGTAGGTTTAGAGTTGTGAATACATAAAACAGAGTTTATTCTTGTATTATCGTGTGTTAAATATTGTGTTATTTTTCATACTAACAATCATAAACCTACTTTTGCCCCACCATGTATAACCCCCATTTTCTGAAGTAAGCATTCTTCAGTGTGCCAGTAAACCAGCAGCAAATAAATGCTCATTTGGAATTGGGACACAAACCCCATTTCTGCTTTGTAGGCATACATTGCCAGTTAGCCTGTCTGTAGGGAGGGTTAGAGGGACACTTCAGGGCTGAGGCTGTTAGCATACTTTGAGTTTCACCCACTTTCTGTTTTTTCCATTTCATCTCAGCCCTCCTTTTTTACATTTGGCAGACAATTTCATCTGTTCTAGTAGTTGTAGCAACAAAATTTATTTTGGATTTTTCCTTACTACTTGAAGAATCAACCTTGTCACAAATGCTGAGAGACAACAGCAGCTACTGGTCAGTACCCCTTCCTAAGATTTTCAACTTTAGTCCCTGCCCCAAAGTGCTTAATTTTAATCACTCAAAAGATGGTAATTGCTACCTGCAATTGCTATCTCTGTGACATTTTTTAACAGTTTTATATTGAATTCTCTCTTTACTCAGACTGGAACCCATCCACTTTATAAAGCTGGCCACATTTTTTGAGTGTAAAAACACTTTTGAGTGCAAACAGCTCTCCCAGACAAACTAGAACATCCATATCTAGTGTCATCCTAGATAAGGCACTAAACGTAATCCTAACTGAAATTCCGGGCAGCTAAGTTAACAGAACTAGAATTGGTCTTCGTATTGACCTCGCATACCTGGATGTTCAGAATTTCCTCTCCTTCAGCCTAAACACTTCATTGTTAGTCAGGTTACAATATTGGAAAGTATATTCTTACCATGACTATAAAGAGACATACTAATACTATCTAATAAAAGGGTAATATGCAAATTGACTGTCACACCAAGACACAAGATGGCCACCCCCATGTGGTCAAAGATGGCTGCCCCCATGAAGACGCAAGATGGCCACCACAAGATGGCCTGCAGGGGAGGGCAGTTGTTGGAAGTTAGGGATGACTAGGCCAGCAGAGGAGGGCAGTTGGGGGGACCATGACTGCAAAGGAGGGCCGTTAGGAGCCAGCAGTCCTGGATTGTGAGAGGGATGTCTGACTGCCTGTTTAGGGTTGGTCAGACATCCTTCAATGGGTCCCAGATTGGAGAGGGTGCAGGCTGGGCTGAGGGACACTCCCACCCTGTGCACGAATTTCATGCACCAGGCCTCTAGTGTTATAATAATTGCTGACATGCTATTGATCTTTCTAAGGTGCATATTTGACTAGACCTCCACTCTTTTTTAAACCATTCATGGTTGCCCAGTTATATCAGATAAAGTTCAGACTGAGCTATAGATTTCTCTGAGGAACTCCAAAGAGTGGATGGGATGCATCTTAAATGAGTATTCCTGGAACCTTTAGTAACTTACTGACACCATAACACTAAAAATAAAGTTATTGTGTCTATTAACAATGAGACCACAAATTTTGTGAATCAGAGACAGTGGTGTTCACCATTGCCAGTGATGAGCACATTTTTAGCATGCGGGATAATCTCAATAAGGGTACAGAGTACTTAATGTCTGATGTACACACAAAGAAATGAATGACAGCAGAACTAGAAAGAATTCCCATTCTACTGGGGCAGCACTTCAGTTTTTGTGGATGTTCCCTCTGCATCTTTAAACAATATAATTGGGAAGAGGGGAGGTATTATTTTATTTTCAGGGAAAACAAATTTACTCTTACACAGAAGCAGAGAGGTTTAAATAAGAGATATACATATATGACTCCTGCATAAACAATTTGGGGCCATTGTCCCCTGTGGCACCCACACTCATACAAGTGGTAGTTTGACATACTGTTGGCCTACTTTAGAAAAAGTTCAATTATGGAATTTTTAAAAACAGAATCCCAAAACACCTATCAGGAAGAATATATACATCCCTATGTTCATAGCAGCATTAGTTACAATAGCCAAGATCTGGAGACAGTCTAAGTGCCCATGAGAAAATGAGTGGAAAAAAACAACAACAAAAAGCTGTGGTACATTTACACAATGGAATACTACATGGCTGTAAAAAAAAAAGGAACTTTTATCCTTTGCAAAAGCATGGATGGGAATGGAAAGTATTATGCTAAGTGAAATAAGCCAGTCAGAGAAAGAGAAATACCATATGATCTCACTAGTATGGGGAATCTATTGAGCAAAATATACTAAGGAACAAAATACAAACAGAAGCATGAGTCAGACTGGCCAGTGCCTGAGGAGAGGAGTGAGGGGACTGGATAAAGATGAAGGGATTAGCTACAGAACATAGATGCACACCCCATGGACACAGAAAATAGTTTGGTGGAGCCAAGGGAGAGGGAGGTGGGGGTGGATGGAGGTGGACAAATGGTGAGGAAAGAGGCTACACCTACAACATTAAAAATTTTTAAAAACAAATGCTTTTTAGAAAGACCTTTTATGTGAGAAAAGGAAATTGTTGTTTTGTTGTTTTTCCAGCCTAGAGTGTCTTAAATGAAAAGGTTTATAAACCATATAAAGTAGGGAACACTTTCTAACACTGTCTCACGTATCTCGTATACCAAAGATTTTATATATATATGTATGTGTGTGTGTGTCTATATATATAGACACACACACACACACACACTAGGGGCCTGGTACACAAAATTCGTACACTGGGGGTGGGTGATCCCTCAGCCCAACCTCCCCCCTCACACATACTGGGAGCCCTCTGGCCAAGGCTTTAAGCCTTGGGCACCCAGCCATCGCCCTGCAATGGGGCAGATGGCTGGTTCCATACCAGCGCCCCCCCCCCCCCCGCCTCAGGCCAGGGCCTTAGCCCCAGCCAGCTCGCCCCCAGCCAGCATGGGCCTTGGACCCGCCCACCCAGGCCTGGGCTGTCTTGGACACGCCCCCAAAGGCCCCCCAGGCCCCAGTCACCTCGGCCATGCCCCGCTGTGGCCCAGGCAGCCTCAGCCAGGCCCCTGCAGGCCTGGGCTGCCTCAGAAACACACCCCCAGGACCACCCAGGTCCAGGCCACCTCTGCCACACCCACCCAGGCCCCCCCAAACACCCCCAGGTCCCTCCAGTCCTGGGCCACCTCAGCCATGCCCCCTGTGGCCCGGGGTTCCTTGTCCATGCCCTCCTGGCCTGGGCTGCCTCAGCCACGCCCCCCAGGCAAGGGCAGCCTCGGCAATGACCCCCCACAGCCCAAGCTGCCTCAGACACCACCACCCAGGCCCGGGTCGCATCAGACACGACCCCCAAAGCCTGGACCACCTCAGCCACGCCTCCCAGACCAGGACCGCCTTGGCCACTCCCCCACAGGCCCGGGCAGCCTTAGACATGCCCCCCCCCCCCGTGGCCCGGGCCATCTCGGACATGCCTCCCCAAGCCCCTCAGGCCCAGGCAGCCTCAGCCATGCCCCCACAGACACCTCAGACATGCCCCCCCTGGGGCCCAGGCCACCTTGGACACAGCCCCCCAGGCCCCCCCAGGCCCAGACTGCCTTGGCCATACCCCCCACTGCCCAGTTCACCTCGGCCATGTCCCCCAGGCCCAGGCCACCTCGGCCATGCCCCACGCTCCTGATTGGCTGGTGGGCGTGGCTGGTGGGTGTGGCTTGTGGGTGTAGCAAAGGTATGGTCCAATTTACATATTACTCTTTTATTAGATAGGATATTTGGATCAGGATAGAATCAAAGGTATCTCAAACTTGTTCTTGATTAATCTTGATATTGCTCATAAATTCAGCAGTTTCATAAAATGTATTTCAACATGGAGAAAGAAAGTAGTCCAAAAATATAAACTAGACAATCCTTTAACTTAAACTATCAACTTTCCCTAGGCAATAATTATTACCCTTTTGCCCTTTTGTGCCCTTGCTATTTTGTAACTTGACTCTGATTAACTACATTTTAACTACAAATTTCCACAACCTACATGCAACCCTGCAAAAGTGCAGATTGAAATAAAAAGAATGAAGCATATGTTTCACTATTAAGAATAATAAGATACCGATTGTCATAAAAGGTTATCTATAATTTATAATATTAAGACTGGCTTATAAGACATTTTAAATTTATTTTTAGGCATTTGCAAGATATAGTGCATAAAAATTTTTATAATTGTTTAAATTACCTTCAGGGAAGTGCCTCATTAAGAAGCTTCATAGCTCGGGAATGAAGAATATAAGCCTATGCCCTCGCTGTCTTTTCAGCCTCCTGTAGGTTTTTCTTCTGATCAAGTACATGGTTGACAGTGAGGAGGCAACAGCCTGCACTCTGAAGAATTAATTTCAAGTCACTGAAGGAAAAAAGAATCAGAAAAGACACCATTACTCTTGAAGAAAACTTATACTTGTCCCTTGGCCTAAATATAAAGAGGAATGATATATCAACCTCTGGCTTAAATATCTTTGCTTATTACCTCTATCTTTTCACAGTCATTCCAAGACATTAATTAAATTGAATTCTATATAGTGTTATATCTTGTAGAATTTTTTTAACTTTAAGAGTTATCTCATCAGTCAGGAACTTAACTGAGTTGAGAGAGAAAGCTAAGCTACTACATATCAGAGTTACCAATTAAATAAAGCATCAAGCCTAAATAGAAAAGAGTTATTCCTTTAGTCACATATTGAGATGGTAGAAGCCGGAGTCTAAAACTAGTGAAAACACCAACTGCCCAGTGTTTCGCTTACTCCATGTAGTAGTGCACCAATCAAAGGTGAGGTGGAACAGTATCAGACATAAGGTTCATGTCACTGTGGAAAAATCCCCAACACAAGGTTCTGATAGTGTTATGGACTGGTGGAAGTGGGGGTGTGAGGGGAAAGGCTAGGAGTGGAGAAGTGGTGGGTACTGAGTATGAGTGGGGAAAATTGTCTTCAAAATTCTCCTCCTTTCTTCTGCCATAAAAAGGACTCAGCAAAGGCATCTGAGGAGCAATCCACTTAGGACCCATGACAAAGAGAGGGGCTGTGCTTCCAGGCTGGTGTGTGCAGGGCAGCATCCCAGTGGTCACTGCTGGAAGAGCCCTCATGGGGCTTATGATGAGGCCTGAAAATCACACACAGGTTTTTAACCAGAAGCCAGGGATCCTCATCACCTCTATATTTTCTAAAAGAAACCATGCTTTGATTTATTTGGTGTGAAACCAACAGGCTATAATTAGGCCAGAGTTTTAATAAGTGTTTAACTGAGTCCAACATAGTACTGGCTATTAGGTTGCACCTTTACTTGAATTTAAAGATTATACATTTTGCATATAATTTTTTATTAAAGTTTCAGATATGGCATGTATATGCAAAAGTCATTTTTATGTCAATCAATGCATGATTAATTAATAAACAATTACAGATCAGTTATCTTATTCATTCTAGTTCTTTAAACATATATATTTTTAATATATATATTTTAATATATATATATATATTAAAAGCTCAATGCACAAAGATTCATGCTAGAATGGACCTTCCTTTCCACTCTGACCCAGCCCCAGGGCCACCTCTTTCTGCTCAGGCCCAGCCTTCCCAGGCTGCCCAGAGGCCCTGAGAGACCAGGGGTGGGGTGGAATGCCTGAGTTGTTGCCATGGTGACAATGCAAGTATCCTGACCGTCCCTGGTTGCTGGGTGCCTGTGTATGCAAATTAACCATCTTTGGTGGTTAATTTGCATACTCACTCTGATTGGCTGCTGGGCGTAGCGAAGATATGGTCAATTTACATGCATGTCTATTATTAGGTAAGATATTGTTATTAATTTTAGAGAGGAAGGGAGAGGGAGAGACAGATAGAATCATCAGTGAGACAGAATCATTGATCGGCTACCTCCTGCATGCCTCCTAATGGGGATCAATCTGGAATGTGCCTGATTTGGCGTCAAACCATGACCTCCTGGTTCATAGGTCAACACTAAACCACTGAGCCATGCTAGCTGGGCCATTCTAGTTCTTTTTTTAGAAAGTATTTTATGTTTCTCATTTCAAAGGAAAAATCAAATTCAAATAGATTCTAAGTAGTACTATTTTAGTGTCTGCTTAATGCATGAACTTTAGATGGAAAGTTATAGCATGATATCAATGTGGACAACTTATATTATTGATTAATAGTCTACTATTAAATTAAAAAAGCCTAAGGCAGGACAAGAAAGATTGCAAAAATATTTGGATTGCTGATTTGTGTCAGCACATTGCCATGTCAAGTCGTAGTAGGCCTTCCTGTGACAGTGTTTTATGATATGACTTCAAGTTCTTAACAGGGGAAATGCACAATGACATCCAAAACTGTAGCAAATATGTCATCTTTTCCTACTTTGTTATTGCACTGTATTTTATTTCATCCTATTAAAAGATAAACTAAGGCATATTGCAAATGTTAAGAGTTTATTTGAGCAAAAATCTACTTAAATTGGGCAGTATCCTATTGAAACTGGCTAGGAGCACTCCACCTACAGCTAGGTAAAAACTTTTATAGAGAACAGGCAGAAGCCAAGCAAGGGAATTGTTTGATGGGAGAGCGCAAGTAGTTGTATTATCTGGGAAAGCCTACTTGGTTGTTTGTGATTGATTATCCTTAGGTTGGGATTTCTTAATCTTGAACCATTTACAGGCTTTAGGTTTTGATTTGCTTACCTAGGCTAAGATATTAAAAACTCCAGTTTCTTAAGTCCCAATTAAGTCCCAATTCATATTTTTAATTTTGAATTAAATTTTATCAAAGTTTTGATTCCTGCTTTTTTGTCAGCTTGCAATTGCCTGAAACATTTTCATCCATCCATTTACTTGTATGATTACTTGGCTTTAGATGTTTCTAGTAGAACCTCTGTACCTGGATTTTGTGTAATTAGCACAATCTTAAAGCCTGAAGGAAAACTAATACTTTTAGAAACATCATTAATTGATAATGTTGTTTTGCATCCTTCTGTTTTATTTTTTTACTACTTATTTTACTTTTTTGTTGTCACTTCTTTGTTGTTTGGATTGAACTTGATTCTCTTTATTGCCTTTACCTCCCTGATCCATAATTTGTAAGTTCTACAATTCTTTTCAGTGTCACCAATGTTTAGCATCTGATTTAATCTGAATGCTTTAAAATACAGCATTTAAAGCAAAGTTTTATATGCAAACACCATTGGTGAGTGCAATCCCAGAATTAAGTGACACAGAATTAAGAAAAGAGAAATGATACAGAGAAGGAAGGAGTAAATAGCTGAGGTGGCAACAGCTCCTTGACAAGTGATAGAAGACAGGATGGATCCTCTCCCAAATTTTATTGTCAGATTTTGTTCCGGGAGGTGTCAACTCTTCATCAGTTCCGAGGTGTCCATATATGAAGCTGTACTGGCCTCAAGGCGGTCTGGAGGCAGAAAGCCCGGATGGAAGGCAAGACACTGTGACCAGTTCCAGGGAGTACTCAGAGCTACTAGAGCAGTGGCCCCTCTTTACCAATCCCCTTATCTTGGTTCTCCCTCCCCAGCAGGATGTAGCAGCAGCTGCAGCAAACTGGCTCTGTCACCCTAAGCCACTGTCAAGACAGCTTTGGCAGGACAGCAAGGGAGGTGCATAGACCTGGGTGGTACTAAAACAAACTTACATCTTCCCATCCTAAACCATCTGTGATACAGTTTCATATTTAAATGAAATAATAACTGAACCCAACACAAAAAATGTTCAACTTCCTTAACACCCTCTTCCATGTTAATAACATCTTTATAATGTTTTTATTTTTCTGTTCTTTGTCCCCATATTCCCCCTCAAAGTCAAGTACTTTTAGAGGAGCAAGATTTATTTTCCATGTCTCTTTTGTTTGCCTAATCTTTGTACTACAAATTCCAAGCACACAATTATCCTAATATTAATGCATGCAATCCTAATATTAATCCTGAAGTCAATATTAATTTATAATTTAATTTCATTATTGCCCTAATGTTAATTTACCAATTTTCTTCCTATTTCTACATCTCCTATATTGTTCTGTTTCATATTTGCCTTGTTCGGAGCATTTTCTCAAGCACTTTCCTCCAATTGATATGTTGAGGTATACTCTCTGTGTTTGTGCTGTTTCTTTTATACTGTATCTCAGTGACCTTTTTCAATAGAGTCCACTTTAATTTCGTGGATTTTAAAATTATTATTTCTTATTTTTCCTTTTTTATTTATTTTTTCCTAATGTAAACTTCTTTTTGTGGCATTTTCATCTTTTCATGTTTTATTTAAAAAAAACTCCTGGCCCAAATAACTAATAGTTTATTCCCCATATAAGAATAATGGACAGGTTATTTTCATAAGTTAAAATCTCAAAAAGGAGTCTACCTGTAACAAAGTGATTGAATTATATAGGGAAATGTATAATAGAAACCTGCAGAGGAGTGATTATTTTTTTTCTTCAGATGAGTCAGTGAAATCTCTATTAATAAAATGACAATCTCTGTTACTAAAATAACATTTAAACTTGGTTTTGAAGAAAACTAGAGGGTTTTTTGTAATACAATTAAATGATATCAATATTATTAACTAATATGAATGATTATATTAAATGATACATTTTAGATTATAAGAAATCATCATATGTAGGTATCATCTGTGTAACAAATGTGGCAAATTATATTATCTGTCTCAGATAAGGTATATTTCATAATATACTTTAAAATTTACTACATTTCCATTCATTGATTAATCCTATATAATAAAAGCCTAATATGCAAATTGTCCTCTCAACCAGGGAGTAGGGATGCGGTGGTGGCTGCAGGCAGCCAGGGGAAGGGAGGCACCCTGGCCAACAGCTGGTAGCCACTAAGGACCCTACTCTTGTATGAATTCTGTGCACTGGGCCTCTAGTACAGCAAATAATTTTACAGTAAGTAACCAATCAATATAAAACTGATTTAATTAATAATTTTTATCTCTCTCTCTAACTATACGAAAAATTTTACAATAAGACAGAAAATAATTTAAACTTCCTCCTCCAGAATTCTATATAGTATATACATTAATAATTAAATCAATTGTAATAATAAATGGACCACTATCCTTCCATTATAATACCCTGACTGATAAGAAATATAGGTTGTTCCCATTTTTAGGTTATTTTTATAGCTCATTAAATATTTTAATATCTTTTCATTGTTGCCCTTGAGTAATTACATTAACTGGGCAAATATCCTTACACTGAACAGGTCAAAAGATAAATTATAGATTAAATTCACAGAGCATATTTGATTGCTACTTTCTCTTCTTATTTTATTTTATCTTTTGGTGCTTAATACCTTGCTCATTCTGGAAATGATTAAGTATTTCTGCACACTTAACAGCTGATCCTATTCCTTCTTTAATACAGTGTGTTTCTGGATGAAGGGAATAACCACAGTAAATATGAATGGGGAGTGGCAATGGTGGCATAGGGTGACCTAGTTTCATATATGTTTATGGGCCTATAAAGTCTAGGATACAGTTTCTTGGTTATTTTCATTATTACAGACTAGACAAGGGAGAAATTGTCTTTAGTGTGCTGTTTCAGTGCATGAATCACACTTTACAAGCTGTTCTTTTCAGTGTATAATGTAAACTAATCTTCTAATAAGACACTGTGTCCTTTCAGAGACTTCAGTGAAGTGCATACTTGTTTGAACAGTAATAGGAAATAATTATCCTCCCCTGAGGTGACCTTTTAACCACCCCCCACAAAAAAAGTTTAAGTTCATCTGTATGTTTTACTATTATGTCTACTGACATTGTTTCATGGAGTAGAGAGTATTACACAAAGCATTATTGAGCCAGATTTCCATTATACAATAACAACAAACAATCTTCACAGTATAGTCTTTGACTACTAAGAGAGCTAATGTGAATGATTGGGGGTGAGGTAGCATCTATCACACCCAAAGCACCTGTCTTTGTTGTATAAATGCAATAAATAACACTTTTTATTTCCCTTTGTTTGTGTTTTTTGTTTGTTTGTTTGTGTTTGTTTTGTTTTTAAAAGTGAGCCTGTTGTGTGCTTTTTTTAAATTTAACTTTATTGTTGAAAGTATTACAGATGTCCCTTTTCTCCCCCATTGACCCCTTCTAGTCCACACTTGCCCCCTGTCCCAGGCCTTCACCATACTATTCTCTGTGTCCATGTGTTAGGCATATAGGCATATAAGTTGTTTGGTTAATATCTTCACAGTCTTCTACCCCTACTCCCGCAACCACCCGTTCCCCCTGAAATACATCAGTCAGTTGCATGCTTCAATGTCTCTGAACCTATTTTGTTCATCAGTTTATTTTGTTTATTAGAACATGTGATGCTTGTCTTTCTGAGACTGGGTTATTTCACTTAGCATAATGCTCTCCAGGTTCCTTCATGCTGTCTTAAAGGGTAAGAAATCCTTTTTTCACAGCTGCATTGTACTCCATTGTATAAAGATGAACCTTTGTTGCTTCTTGAAAATGGTGACACTGCCCCTCACCATATTTGACAAAAAAAATAGCTTTTACTCACATATTTTAACTTTATCTTCTATGTTTTCATTAATCCACTCTGCTATAGGTCGTAGAGCTTTAATTATTTGCTGGAAGTATAGTTTGAGTACACACACACATACACACAGGGAATAGGATATCTAAATAGCATTTTGGGTAAACAAAAATCAATTCTTAACACTGGAATTAAAACTAAATGAGTTTTATAAAGCACTTGGTATAGTTTATTCTCTTAAATATCTCAACATATTCTTTAAGATTTTATGTGAACTATTACTGTTACTTAAAACCTATCTTCTTTTCTTAAGTATAGGAATGTGTGCTCAGGCTGCTCTGTTTTACTATAATTCCTATTAAGAGTGTCTACGTTGATCTTCAGTGAATTATTTAGGGCTGATATGACACAATATGTATTAGATAACTTCTTTAACTGTTGAAGCTCCAATTTCCCCTATCAGAAACACAGAGAGCAGCATGAGAAAAAGAAAATGAAGATAACATGTTGTTAAATAACTACATAAAGCCTTCATAAAAAACTCATAGTGACTTACTGCTTGTTTACAGCTTTTAACTTTAGAAGGGCTTTCCCCCTTAGGCTTTTATATTTCACTAGAGGCCTGTTGCACAAAATTCATGCATGGAGGGAGGATTCCCTCAACTCAACTTGCACCCTCTCCAATTGGGGACCCCTTGCAGGATGTGCAACTGCCATTTTAGGCCCAATACCAAGGATTGGGCCTAAACCAGGGGTCAGACATCCCTCTCACAATCTGGAACCACTGGCTCCTAACTGCTCACCTGCCTGCCAGCCTGATCACCCCTAACTGCCCTCTTCTGCAGGCCTGATGTTGCCCCCAACTGTCCTCCTCTGCAGGCCAATTTAGTTCTGATTGGTAGGTTCCTATGCCAGCATCAAAAGCTTCACCTCCTAGGCAGCCACTGGCTCCGCACAGCATCCACCTTTGGTTCTGATTGGTCAGTTCCTATGCCAGTCAGCATCAAAATTCCCACCTCCTAGGCAGCCATTGGCTCCCCACAGCACTCATCTTTGTTTCTCATTGGTAAGTTCCTATGCCAGTCAGTGTCAGAAGCTCCACCTCCCAGGCAGCCATTGGCTCCCCCACAGACCCACCTTTGGTTCTCGTTGGTTAGTTTCTATGCTAATCAGTATCAGAAGCTCTGCCTCCTAGGCAGCTATTGGTTCCCCACAGCACCCACCTTTGGTTTTGATTGGTTGGTTCAGCATCTCCAGGCCTATGTCTGGGCCTGATCAAAGAGGCAGGGCTTAACACCAGATCCTGTGGAGGCTGAGAGATAATGAAAAGCCTGGCTTCTGGTGAAGATCAGAAAGAAAGAGGGAGAGAAAGAGAGAGGTAAGTACACGGATCAACAGCTTCCACTGAGGCTGCAGATCAGACCCTGACTCACTTTCTGGGTCTCAGCCACCTGAGCAGTCTGTGTTGGGTTGTCAGGCTGCAGATAGGCAACCCAGTGCTGACTTCCAGATGATCTGTGTTTGGTCGCAGGCTAGGCCCCTTCCCAAGCTCCAGGCTTTAGGCTTGGGAAGTGTCTCCCCTCCCCCCCCCGCCCCGTCCCCTGCCCTGCCCCTCTGATAGCAAGCTCGCCCCCTCTGATGGCTGGCTGAGAGTGACCTAGGGACCCAGGTATGTATGCAAATTAACTGCCATCTTTGTTGGGTTAATTTGTATACTCACTCTGATTGGCTGTGGGCATGGCGGAAGTACAGTCAATTTACATGTTTCTTTATTATTATGTAAGATTTAAAAAAGAATTATCATTCTTGCTTACTGACTTCTTTTAACATGACCCCCAATAATATGGTTGAACTCCCGAATAAGTTGCTGGGTGCATAATTATGATAAACCTACTTCAAATCACTTAATTGGCAGGGAATTTAGTATATATCATTATATATATATATATATGAAATTATATCACTAAAATAACAGACACTTAAAAATTAAATTGCTTATTCTCACATAAAGTTATAAAATAGCTTTGGCGGCTTATATTATTTACTCTGTATAGATTTGTTCCTCTTAGGCAGCATCAAAGATCTATGATGTCTGTTCAATTCATCCCCCATATCATGCTATAATTGTTTGAGAAACTCATAGCAAAAGAAAAAAACACCCTCTCTATACAGTCTATGCCTAGGAGGTTTGATAATCAGTCCAATCACCTAATTACAAGTTTGTATTTCTATTCCCACTGAGATGTGCCAATTAAAAGGATTTGACTTTAATTCCAAACAACATATTAGTCCCAATTACCTGATGCATGCTCTACTTGCTTGAATTTTTTAACCCATTGTGTATCTGTGTGTATGTGTAAGATGGTATGTGTGTGCATGTGTGTATGTGTGTATGCCATGGTCTGTAAAGTATGTGAATTATAAAGTATATTTATAGCTTTAGCTGCAGACCATGGTTTTAAAAAAGAAGTTGGTTCAACCTTTTCAAAACAAGCTTAAGTCATAAAAATAATAACCACATAGCTCTGGTCTTGAAGGAATTACTCATTCTTCTGTGTTAAAACAAAATGTATAAAACCCTGTTTCAGTTTATGATTGACATCATTGCCTAAGTAAATTATAAGTCATTTAAAATAATAACAAATTGGTTCATGTGCATATTGACTACATTAATTTCTAAGCATATTGCAAAGTAATCCCCATCACTGCAGAAAGTATTTGTGTACTCTAAAACTGATTGGCAGTCAAAGTCTATTGGACAACTATAAGAAATGTAACTATTCTATTTCTAAAATAGTATGTAAGGAAGAAGTCCTTGATTTTCAATTTGTCACTGAATTCAAAATTTGGTTGCTTTTTCCTTTGATTTAGAGATCAGATGATGAACAATGTACAGGATATGAAAATAGTGAAAAGAAAGGCTAAGTCTCAAGCAAAGATATTAATATCTCTTAGAGAACTAGAGTCAAAGTGTAGAAAGAATTTGACTACAGGGCAGAAAGAATAAAGACCCTAATCAAATGAAATAATGGCTCTGGGGTGTGAGGCTAATGAAAATTGTAGAAATCAGAGCTGATATTCAGAAGCTGGCATAAAAGAATTAATTTTAGAAAAAGAAAGCTTCATCCCTTCATTTTCCAACTATAACTTCAAAAAGAGAAATTTTAAAATTGAAGACACTGCTATAGTTGAACCCTGATTGCTATTGGCATCACTGGGAGGAATTGGCCCCCAGGCCAGTCAGCTCTGAGAACTGGCTGTAACTACAACTGAGGAACCAATCCTGCAGAGGCAGATGGCAGGGGGTTTGAGGAGTTGGGTGAAAAAGGTGAAGCGATAATAAATACAAATTGTTTGTTTCAGAATACTCATGAGGATATAAAGTACAGCATAAGGAATGTAGTCAATAATAATCTAAGAACTATGTATGGAGTCAGACAGGTACTAGATTTAAGGATGGCCACTTAGAAAAGTATATAATGTCTAATCACTGAGGTTTACACCTGGAACTAATATAAGATTGTATGTCAACTGCTTTCTAATGTGCTTAATGTCCAAATGTAATTAGATTTTACTCCTGTAAGACACTTGCCTTTTCTGTTCTGAACCTTCCCATATTCCATACTTTATTAGATATAGTTGGGTACTATTTTATAAAATGGTTGAATCCAGTTAAAATTTAAAATAGTGCTAAGTAGCAGGAAAAGGAGAAGTGGAATTTAAATAAACTTTAACACTGATGGTCACATTAGAACCAGGAAGCATGAATAACTTTGATGAGAAATACAGCAGAGGGAATCAGATACAGAAAAGGAAAAAGTGTGCCTCTTACCACTGCAGATTCTCCCTCTTATCAAGAAATTGAGAAGTAACTAAAGTCTTTCTGTGCTCAGAGAATAGTAGAGCAGATAAAAAAACATAACCTTTATTTTCTGATGCAGAGAGCCTGAAGACCAGGTTTGTTATACTTACTCATTTATACTCACTATTAAAGACTTGGTTTTAGACATCTCAGTACCAGAGCACTGCTGGTAAGACATATAAAGGAAGTTCAGAGAGGCATAACAGAAATGATTTAGGGATTATAGGTCTTGACTTATGAAAGAAGATTAAAGAATCAAAGTCTCTATAACTGTGCAAGAGGATGACTAAAAGGTAAGATGATAAGATCATACAAATATTTGAAAGGTATAAGAAGCAGGAGGACAAAGACTTATTGAACACTAGAGGCCCATTGCACAAAATTCATGCAAGGGGCTCAGCCCTTTGCTGTCTTCCTGCAACTTGTGACCTGGCTGTCTCGCTGCAACTTGTGACCCTGTGACCTCGCCCACTGGTCATTCCAGAAGGTCGGTCCACTATCTGATCTAATTAGCATATTAGCTCTTTATTATTACAGATTTTACTGAGGATATTATTAAGGTAAAGAATGAACAAATGGAGTGAGTTAAAAGGAGAAACTTTGGGCCACATATCACACAATAATCTCCAAATGTGTAAGGCTTCCTCCATTCCACAGAGAATGACAGTTTTACTACTTATTAGGTATTATTCTGCTCATCTTTTTCCTGTTCAACATATGCACACTGATATCAACACATACACATGCTAAAAGGTAACATATAACAGAGGCTCATTCATAATTGGAGAAAGCAGGAAAGGATTTTGCATTTAAATGTTCACATCTGCTTTTATCCAATTTTACAGATGGCTATATTAATCTCTTTTTTACAAAAAAATATTTTTATTGATTTTAGAGAGGAAGGGAGAGAGAGAGAGAGATAGAAACATCAATGATGAGAATCACTTATTGGCTGCCTCCTGCATACCCCCTACTGGGGATTGAACCTACAGCCTGGGCCTGTATCTGACCTGAAATTGAACTGTGACCTCCTGGTTTACAGGCTGACACTCAACCACTGAGACACTCTGGTGGGTCTATATTTACCTCTTAAAAAGTAAGAATTACAATTATATGTAAAAAAAATCTGTGTCACCCTATAATCATGGGTAAAGAGTGGTACTAAGAAACAGAATCACACAATTTCTGGGCTTAAAGGGAAGGCAGCTGTATTGGTAAAGAAACAGCATACTGACAAATGATTATAAAGCCTCTGCATAAGCCCATTCTATAATATGAAATTCTCAAACCCCTAGACTGCACGAAATGTACAGACTTCTCTGTTACACATGCCCTTCATTTTATGGAGCTTTGTTTCTGTCTCAATATACTTTATAACCATAGATCCTAATTCCACTAATTAATTTAGCACTTAAACTTGTACAAGAATGCATTTGAAGCCAACTACCATAACACACTCAGATAAAACATTCTTATATCCTTCAATTATTTTTCATATCACATTATATCAGCACAACCTTCTACTTCATCATTATCTCCTGAATGTGTGTAGGTCTCTTCTTAAATTTCAGTTCCTGGAGCTAACTCAAATACTGTAAATCTATATACAAAAAACCGAGGATGAGCATTTCCATCAGTTCATATAAATTATTTGTTTACATTAATAAGATAATATGACTACAAAAGGCTTAGGCTGCCAACTTCCAGTTATCGTGAATATAAATTAAAAAGAGAAGGAACAAAAGTATGAGATGCTCTTTGACTTTTAAATATTGTTATATGACATGACAGTGTTTACTTTTTTCTACTTCAAAAAATCCCCGTAAGTGATAGAAGGTGCCCACCTCTCAAGTGGGAAAGGAGAAGTAACAGTTGGAGGTCTTCTCAGGAAGGCAGACAACTGGGGAGGGATTTGGGAAAGACTAGAGCAGTGGTCAGTAAACTCATTAGTCAACAGAGCCAAATATCAACAGTACAATGATTGAAATTTCTTTTGAGAGCCAAAGTTTTTAAACTTAAACTTTTTCTAATACCACTTCTTCAAAATAGACTTGCCCAGGCCATGGTATTTTATGGAAGAGCCACACTCAATGGGCCAAAGAACCACATGTGAGTCATGAGCCACAGTTTGCCAACCACTGGACTAGAGAAACATTTAGTGAACTAATCAAGTTTCTTCTCTAATTCCTAGATGGTGAGCAAGAGAAGGCAGTCTCTCACTACTTGGAAAAGCACATATGAATTAGTTTTTAAAAACTGTCTAATCTAAAAGCTGATAAAGTTGTAAATAATATTTATTATGTATTTTTTTCTTGAATTTCAACAATTGTATAGAAAAAAATTTATAAGCATGCTAGTGGTCCGGTGCATGAAATTCATGCACATTAAAAGGTAATTAATTATAGGAACTATTTTAATTTTGCTATTTGCCCTTTCTCTATAATAGAAGTGTCAAAGATAAATGAAAATCAGTAAAATATATATGAAAACCTCCCTCCTGTCAGAGTCTGGGGTGCTCCACAGGGCCCAGTGTCAAGTCCCCAATACCCTTGCATGCCTCAATATCATGCAAGACCCAGGCCCAGCCAGTCCCACCCTATCAAGCACAGCAGGACAGGGGGCATGGCCTCAGGTATGCTGGCCTGATGCCAGGAGGGGTCATAGCCTCAGGTCCCCCATTAAACCCTGGCAGCCTCAGGTCCCCTATCAAGTCCCATTGGGTGAGGGGCACTGACTCAGGTCGCCCAGCATGGTGCTGAGGTGGGGTGCATGACTTCAGGTCCCCCGGCCTGGCTTCGGGTCCCCTGGCCCTGGTACAAGAGCATGAGGATGTGACAACCATTTGCATATTAGCTCTGTATTATACATGATATCACCACAGGTTCTGCAACTTTCATTTCCTTCTCTCTTAACTAATTGTGTACTTAGCAAAACCTGGACCAATAATCAATGCACTGAAGTGCCCTGACATTTAGGTAATCAATGACTGACTGAAATATCTACATTTCTGCATAAATTCTGGCACAGGTATTTATTTATTTTTAATACCAATAGAAGTTCTTATTTCTATTTGTATTAGAGATTATTCCTTCTACCTCTACAATATTTCTAGATTTTGATCTAATACTAAAAAAAAAACACTATCATCTTAAAATATAGTCTAACAAAATTTGGAATACATGTTTTATAAATCCTTATTCAAATTATTCAGAAAAAAATAATGAGTAAGAGAGTCATGAATTAAGTTTTACATAGTTAAAACGTCTTTTGTTAAATAGAACATTAGTCAAGAAATTTTGAATTACTAACAATAACTTATTATCATTAATTAGTTATTAATCTATCTAGTTGCCCTAAGATCCATTGCATATGGGAATTATATACCTAATATCAAGGATCTTAGAAGATAATTCATTAAATGAATAGAATAGTCAAACAATGTCATTCATCTATTGAACAAATATTTGTGTTTAAATGTATAGCAGATTAAAGAGATTTTGTAAATATAGACATAGTTTATACAATATGTATACATATAGGTCTCTCTTTATAGTAAACACTAGAGGCCCAGGGTACAAATTCATGCATGGGTGTGGTCTCTGGGCCTGGCTGGTGACTGGGGCCAACTGGGGCTGGCCAAGCAGTGGAAGGTTCGCTGGCCATGGGTAGTTGGCTGTGGGAGTGCAGTGACCAAAACGGGGCAGCTCCTGCATTGAGCATCTGCTCCATGGTACTCAGTGCACATCTTAGTGACTGGTCAACCAGTCATTCAGTCAACTAGTCATAATTGTTGCTTAGGCTTTTATATATATAAATAGAGAGAGATATAGATCTATACTTTTAAATAGGTTATCTCCTACAAACACAAAAAATACAAATCTATTCTGATATTAATATTAAATTTAGAGCTATAAATTAGTCAATTTTTACATAAGATGATGCATTAAATAATTACTACTGTATAATATAGATTAAGAACATAGAGTTCAGGTCAGGCATTTAGGACTCTTGTTTGGACTGCCATCATTAGTAGTTAAGAACAAATCATCAAACATCCTTTGGCCTAAGTTTACTGATAAAATAATAAAAGTTCATTTGATCATTTCTAAATTCTCTTTCTTTTCATATATCCTAAGAAATCTAAACTTATTTAATGAATTCCATTTATCTGAAAAAGATTGTTTTGAAAGACATTATTACAGCACCATTAATACTCAATATTTTAATATAAATACTTTCATTTTAAAAGATTTTATTGCTTGTTATTCTCAAGAGCTTTACCTTTTCAGTATCTTGTAGTATTTTTTAATGAAAATGGTGGATTTTAAGTAGTGTAATTCATTATAATTCCTCAAAACATGAATATTTTCTTATAGTTTTCCTTTTTGTCCTGCTTTTCTGCAATGGACTTTATAATACTCAAATTTTATAACTCTTCAGCTTGAGAAAATGATACTAATCAAGCATTGAATTGTATTATTCTACTGATACAATCTCAACTGCAAAAATAGCACACTATTTTGACATCCTAAATTAAATGAGATATATTTGCCTTTACTGAAATCTATCCTCAAGTAAATGACCTAGAAAAAATGCATGAAAACGTGGAATGGTGTATATAATGTAATCATGCATTTTCCTCTCTCTAATCAGTTCTGTAGGCTTTGGAGAAATGCAAAGTGACACTGGCCAATTCTCACTCCCAGGAAGACTTCTTCCTGCCACAATATTTTGATGTTATTTATTACTGTTCTTTTTTTGTAGGCAGCTTAGTTTCTAGGTAACATCATAAAGTCCTTTGAAAAAATACATATTTTCATCTTAATCACCTTACTTACTTTCTCCTTGTTATGCTCTATTTTAACAATGTAACTTTAAATATTATCCTTAAACAATACTAAGGAAATGAATAGCACTGAAGTACCTGTTTCACTCTGAGGGATTATCATCCCCAACCATAAAAACCTGTATGATGAGTGATAGCAGAATAGAAAACCCCTGGCTGGTGTCTTCCCTCAGAAACAATAATTTGATAGCCATCCACAGACAAAAGTGACTTTGCAGGAGCTTTGAAATCCAGGTAAGAGATGGTGGAACCTCACTGGAGCCCAAGACCAAGGAGAGCCATTTTGAGAAAGCAAGCCCATGCCCAGGTGAAAGAATCACTGATTGTGATCCCAGCCCTATCCTTCTGTGAACTCAGCTACAGCCCTGTTTGGCCTTGGACCTGCCACCAGCCTCACCTGCTAAGGAACCCAATAGAAGTCACACACACAAGCCCTGGGTCACAACTTTAGATCCTGAATTGGTCCAATGCATGACTCCAACCATTTTTGCCTTCCATTCATACTAGAGCCCTGCTAGGAGACACACATGCATACCCTGAAGCTGATCCCTCTGACCACAATCAAACTGCAGATCCTGACACAGCTCTGTAATTTGGCTCCACCTCCTCTCATGTAAGGCCAAAAACGCTGCTGCTCACTTAGGGACCTCTCAGGAGACACACCTGCCTTAACCCTGGAGGTAGGCTCATCAATCTCAATTAAGTGGCAGAGCTTCAAACAGCTCTATCACCTGGCATTATGGAGGCTCCTCAAAATTTTTTAAAAATAGAAATACCATAAGACCCAGAAATTCCACATACGTCGGTATATCCAGAAAAAAAAATGAAATCAATGTCTGAACTCCCATGTTCATGGTAATTTTACTCACAATAACCAAAATATAAAAACATAGTAAGTGTTCACTGACAGGTGAATAAATAAAATAGTATATATCCTATCTAATAAAACAGAAACATGCAAATTGACCATACCTCTGCTACTCCCACAAGCCACATCCAACAGTCAATAAGGAGTGAGTATGCAAATTAACCCAACCAAGATAGCAGTGGCCATGGACCTGGAGTGAGCAGGAGTCTTGGGTTGCCCCCAGCTATAGAGGAAGCCAAGCATCCTGCTGGCCCTGGCCTCCACTCAAGGCTACAAAGTTTCAATTATAGAAGATAAATAAATCCCAGATACCTGCTTCCAGCCAGCCCTGGCCTCTGCTCAAGGAAGCACTGTAAAAAAAAAAGGCAAAAAAGGAGGGGCTAGGAGCTTGGGTTATCTGGGGCCATGGCCAGCCTCCAAACAGCCATCAGCCTCTCACCCAAGCTGGCCAGGCACTTCAGCAGGGACTCCTACCCTGAAAAGGCTGTGGCCAGCCTGAAAACGGCCCTCAGCTCCTCACCCAGGCTGGATCTCCAGATGGATCTCCACCTTGATCTGGGACATCCTTCAGGGAAAACCAGCCAGCCCCCACCTATGCACAAGGCCTCTACCTATACTAATATAAGGGTAATATGCTAATTAGACTGGGGGGACCTTCCAGGAGACCTTCTATACATTCTTCTGGACAAAGCCATGGTGGTAGGGCCAAAGTAGAGGTGATTAGAGGCCAAGAGGGGAGGGCAGTTGTAAGATGATCAGGCCAGGATGGGATGGCAGTGTGGGTGATCAGGCTGGTGGGAGGGGGGGGCAGGGCCATTGGGTTAAGCAGACTAGCAGGGGGGCCTGCTGGGGGGAAGCAGGCCATCAGTTGGGGTCAGCTTGAACTCATCAGGACACTTTGGAGTGAGGAGGCCAGCAGGGGGGCAGTTGGGTGCAAGCAGGCCAGTGGGAAGGAAGGTAGGGGTAATCATACCAGCAGGGGGGAGGGCAATTGGGGGTGCGCAGGCCAGCAGGGGAGGCAGTTGGGGGTGAGCACACTGTCACAGAGGGCATTTGGGGGCGAGCAGGCCAGCAGGCAGAGTGGATAGGGGCAATCAGGCAGGCAAGCAGGCAGGTGAGCAGTTAGGAGCCAGCAGTCCTGAATTGCAAGAGGGATGTCCAACTGCTGGTTTAGGCCCAATCCCTCTAAACCGGCAGTAGGACATCCTTCAAGAGGTCCTAGATTGGAGAAGGTTCAGGCAAGGGCTGAGGAACACCCTCGCCGTCCCTGCATGAATTTCATGCATCAGGTCACTAGTTATATAATAAAATATTATTCAGCCATAAGTAAGAATTAAAGCCTTTTATTTGTGACAACCTGGTTAAACCTGGAGGACATAATGTTAAATGAAATAAGCCAGACACAGAAAGACAAATGATGTATGATTTCACTTATCTGCAGAATCTAAAAGGGTTGGACTCTTAGAACCAAAGAGTAGAATGGTGGATCCTGGGCCTTGGGAAAGGAGAAATGAGAAGATGTTGGTTAAAGTGTATAAATTTTCAGTTAGAAAATGATTATCATGGTTAATAATACTATTTATATACTTGAAATTTGCAAAGAAAGTATATTTTTAGTGTATTCACCACACAAAAAGTGATAATTATGTGAAGTGATGGATGTATTAATTAACTCAATTAAAGATAATCATTTTATTACACATACATATAGTAAATTATGATATATACATATAGTAAATCATAACTTTAAAAGGAAAAGGAAAGTATTAAATGATACAACCTAAAATAATTAGCTGCTAAGAATAATTAGATGGATAAATAAATCTTGCATTCTATTCACAGAGTTCTAAGTCTTTTTTTTACATCTTCATCAATTCTTTATATTTCCTCAAAATAACTGGAACACAATGCATTTTTTTCATTTAAAAAAGATGTACCTTTATTAAGCATTGTTTACCACTCCTACTCTACTGTGTGGGAGGATATGATTTTTCAAAATAGACATTTATTTTGAAAAGAATACAAAGAAAAAGAAATATTTAAAGGAAAGAATAACTGGAAGCTATTTGCAATATTAATCTTAATGATATTATTGCCTTTTCCTTACAAATATATTCTTTGAAATTTAATTTGGCTTCTAACTTATTAAAATTATCATGATAGCATTAACTTTAGTGGTATGGAGTGCTTCAATGAGAAAATCACATTGAAATTATCTTTCATTACCTTATATTTATTTCCTACAACATAAAAGTGAGCATAGTGCCTAACTAAAATTAGATTAAGATAATTGTGTACCAGGAAAAAAAAGAACTTCTTATTTACAATCAATATATTTTGGTAAGGTAACATGTTTAAATATCCCATCTAATAAAAGAGTAATATGCAAATTGACCATACCTTTGCTACACACACAAGTCAATCAGAGCAAGAATGCAAATTAACCCAACCAAGATGGCAGGTAATTTGCATATTAATATGCAGAAGATAGTGTAGGAGGAAGCAACACTGCAGAAGGGAGCAAGGCTGCAGAGAAGCAAGCAAGCGGGGTAGGGGAGAAGGGAGGCAGCAAGGCAGAGGAGATGGGAGTGAGGCAGCAGAGATGGGAGGGAGGCAGTGGAGACAGGAGCAAGGCAAAGCAGATGGGAGTGAGCAAGGCAGCAGAGACAGGAGAGAGCAAGGTAGTGGAGAAGTGAGCAAGGCAGCAGAGAAGGGAGGGAGCTTTGCTCAGGCCACAGGAAGCTCTATTCTTAGGGGATCTTCCTGCAACAGGTCTCTAGCTATTCCATAAAGAACCTCTATATGAACTCTTACTATTAAATTTTTCCTTTCCTGTGTCCTCAAATAGCAACACCTGACTGCAGTGCTTTTTCATTGAATTCACCCTTGGATAGTTGAATGAAAACATATCCTTAACATAAAACGTGAAGGACTTTGGATATATTCAGAATGATTTTATATTAAAGGCATAATTAACTTGAAAAAATTAACTGTACAATTTTACAGTACAATTACAACTGTACAATTGTAAATTAACTATACTTTATACAATAAAAATAAAAGTGATTGTTTACCACTATTTTGGAAGAAATGCAGTTGTAACCACATATGTCATTTCAGGGATAAATACTGAACAAAATGAGGAAATAATTTTTAAATTGTTTTGACAAAATCTTCTATTCTGATCTCTAATTAAATGGGACTCCTGCCTCATCTGAAGCATAGTATATGAAAATATGTTGATAGAGTCTAGAAAATGTGTAATTCAAAAAATGCGTACATTTCCTTTCACTCACAAACCATAAAGCTATTGCTTTCTTTATTGGCTTTAAGTAAAAAGTTAACCATAAATAAAACAACCAAGGTCACACGTAAACATTTTTCAAGTGGATATTTGCCTTTGTATTAGTTTCTATTGAAGCATAACAAATTACCAAGAACTTAGTGGTGTAAATCAACACACATTTATTATCTCACAGTTTCTTTGGCTAGGTAAAACTTAACCGGCCCCTCTGACAAAGCCTCATAAAATGACATTTAAGCCTTAAATTTTAAGGTGTCTCCTGGGGCTTCATTTTCATCTGGAGACATAAATAGGGGTGAATCACCTTCCATGATCAGACTGATGGCCCTGTTTTCCTTCGGCTGACATTCAGAGGCCACCCTCAGCTCCTAGAAGTCACCCCATTCCCTCACACATTGGCTCTTTTCATGGGCAGTTACAACACAGCAGTTTATTAGTCAAGGCCATCAATAGAGTGGGAACAAGAGCACCAGCAAGAGAGGTCTTATAAAATGTAATGGTGGGAATAACATCCCTTCTCCCTAGTCTACACATTAGAAGCAAATCACAGATAAGGGGATTATACAAGACATGAAAACTAGCAAGAGGGAATCATTGGGAGCAGGGAGGGTGACCTCAGGGACTGTTTGCAACTACATTTTGCAAAAATCATATATATTTTCAAATTAAAGATAAATAAATTACTAATTAAAAAGGAAGAGTTCAAAAAATAAAAAAAACCGTGCCGAGACTGGTTTGGCTCAGTGGATAGAGCGTCGGCCTGCGGACTGAAGGGTCCCGGGTTCGATTCCGGCAAGGGCATGTACCTTGGCTGCGGGCACATCCCCAGTAGGGGGCGTGCAAGAGGCAGCTGATCGATGTCTCTCTCTCATCGATATTTCTGACTTTCTATCCCTCTCCCTTCTGCTCTGTAAAAAATCAATAAAATATATTTTAAAAAAATAAATAAAAAAAATAAAAAAAAACCGTAACTAAAGAGGCCATCCTATTTAATAAAAGAGTAATTTGCAAATTTGACCATACCTTCACTATACCCACCAGCCATGCCCACCATCCAATCAGGAGCAGATTATGCAAATAAACCCCAACCAAGATGGCTGCCACCACTGAGAGCAGGAGGAAGGCTTGGGTTTCCCTATCAACAGAGGAGGGCAAGCTTTCTGCCTGCCATTGCCGGCCTAGGCCTCCACTCAATGCTACAAAGTTTAAATTATAAAAGATACATAAATGGAGGCAGCCACGGAGCTGGAGAGAACAGAGGCTTGGGATTTCCTGGCAATGGAGGAAGCCAAGCTTTCCACCTACCATTATTGGCCTAGGCCTCCACTCTAGGCAACAAAGTTTCAAAGAGAAATGGCTGCAGCCATGGAGCGAGCAGAAGGCTTGGCTCTGCTCCAGGCTATAAAGTTTTAATTGTAGGCATAAATTAATCCCAGATCCCAGGACCTCTGCTCGGGTTGCTGGGGGTTGTGAACAGCCTGCAAACCTCCACAGGCCCCTCGCCCAGATCGCCCTACACCCCAAGGAAACCCCCTACCTGATCTGGGACACTCTTCAGGGCAAACCAGCTGGCCCCACCCATGCACATGTAAAGAAGAATAACCCTTCTAAATGACCCTATCTAATTTAATAAAAGAGTAATTTGCAGATTTACCATCACTCCAACACACAAGAGAGCTGCCCCCATGTGGTCAAAGATCCTGCCCCATGTGGACACAAGATGGCCATGACAAGATGGCCAGCAGGGGAGGACCATTGGGAAGTTCCTGGCCTGCAAGGGAGGGCAGTTGTGGGCGATCAAGCAATCAGGGGAGGGCAGTTGGGAGGGACCAGGCCTGCAAGGGAGGATAGTTGGGGGTGATCAAGCCTGCAGGGGAGGGCAGTTAGGGGTGCCCAGGCTGGCAGAGGAGGGAAGTTGGCAAACAGGCTGGCAGGGGAGCAGTTAGACATCAATTAGGCTGGCAGGATAGTAGTTAGCAGATGATCAGGCTGGCAGGCAGAAGTGGTTACTAGCAATCAGGGAGGCAGGCAGGTGAGCAGTTTGGAGCCAGTAGTCCTTGGTTGTGAGAAGGATGTCCGACTGCTCGTTTAGGCCTGATCCTACCAGGATCTGGCCTAAACGAGGAGTCGAACGTCCCTCGAAGGGTCCCAGATTGGAGAGGATGCAGGCTGGGCTAACTACATCCCCTGTCCCCCGTGCACAAATTTCATGCACTGGGCCTCTAGTATAAAATAATGCTGTTCTGGCACATCTTTTTTTTTTTTTTAATCATGCCCTTAGCTTCAGTTAAATTGCCAATCAAGGTTCAGTGGTTGTACTGTGAAAGATAGGAACTATTTATAGATAGATGATAGATAGATAGATAGATAGATAGATGATAGATAGATAGATAGATAGATAGATAGATAGATGACAGATACATAGGCTTATTATCAGAGTGCTATGTTTTGATAAACTGGTGCAATAATGGCCACTAATTTGTTCATGTCACCATATCTCTCTGTATTCTTACCCCCTTGAAAAGTCTCATCCTACATTGACCTTATACTTGGCCATGTGACTTGCTTTGACCAATAAAACTGCAGGTGCATGAATAGATCCAAGTTCAACCATCAAGAGAATTTCCCTGATGAACCCAACTCCTATTAATGATGTACAGCTTTAAGAGCTAAAACATGTTTAAACTCACTAAGTTTTGTAGCTCTTGTTAAGCTGTAAAATATATCCAATAAATATATCTATTAATTATATCCAATAATTATATACAGATATACATTGGTGTGTGTGTGTGTGTGTGTGTGTGTGTGTGTAAAATCCCAGGTCCGTAGATATTACTTGATATTGATTTGCTTTTAGAAGGAAGCTAAATAAAGTGATTATCTTATAAATATTGCTTATATTAATAAACTATAATTTCCTTTTCCTTTCTTTAGCAATACAATGGCTGTTAAGACTATTCTCAGCAAGGATCTTTTCTGAAAAATAAAATACTTTGAAATAGCCTTTTATAAATTAAGATATTTCTTATTTTTCTCAAAAAGGAATTGCTGTTGCCTAATTGCAGTGAGCAAGTCTGTAATCAAACGAGTTCTAACAAGAATTATATTACTTCAGCCATTTTTAGAAACCAGGACACTACAGCTGCATTTACAGTGTGTAAGAAAACAAAAATTTAATTAGCAATATAGTGGAAGGGGACATAGATGAAGATATTTATAAAGATGTGTACATCAAAGAAAGAAAAGTTGCTATGGTTTTGTTTTTATGAGAAAAGGAGTTAAAATATCTCTCTATTTTCCCAAAACAAATTGCTACTTCATCCATTTATGCTGATTAACTGAAAGCAAGATGTTTGTGGAAAATTTAGAATTTTTTTAAATAGTGAGGAGGGATTAGAAAGTTTTGCATATCAAAAAATGTTGTTCTACTCTAACTGACTTTAGGATTTAAGTAAATCAATATTGATTACATTTATTATATTTTCTATTTTAATGTTATGTTTAATATATTTTTATTGATTTCTGAGAAGAAGGGAGAGGGAGAGAGAGAAATAAACATCAATGATAAGAAAGAATTATTGATCTGCTGCCTTTGACATGCACCCAACTGGGGATGGAGCCTGCAACCTGGGTATGTGCCCTGACTGAGAATGGAACAGCAACTTCCTGATTCATAGGTTGACACTTCAACCACTGGGTCACACCAGGCAGGCTCAATGCTTAAAAAACAAACAAACACTTTTACATCACACTGAAATCTTAACTGCTTACCTCTGTCAATTCATCTATGTAAAATATCTGCATAAAGTGTTTAAATGGCAAGCATATAAATATAGCCAGCACACAAACACTTACCAGCATTTTTGTCTTAATAATTCCTGCCATTATATTTATTTAAGGAACGTAAAACATCAAGTGCTAAGCCCTGGCCAGGAATTCTAGTTGGTTAGAGTAGCGACCCCAATATTCCACGGTTGTGGGTTCCATCACCAATTAGGGCACATAGAAGAAGCAATCAGTGAATGCATAAGTAAGTGGTACAAGTTGATTTCTCTTCTCTTCTCTTCTCTTCTCTTCTCTTCTCTTCTCTTCTCTTCTCTTCTCTTCTCTTCTCTTCTCTTCCCTTCCCTTCCTTCCCTTCCTTCCTTCCTTCCTTCCTTCCCTCCTCTCTCTCTCTCTCTCTCTCTCTCTCTCTCTCTCTCTCTCTCTCTCTCTCTAATATTTTTTAAATTAAGTGCTTAAAATATTTCCTTCTTTCCAATAATCACCAAATCCCAAAATTATGTACACCATTTAAGTACCACTTGAATCTCTTTTCTTCTCTCCAATTCCCTACCACTAACTTATATCTGACTCTCTTCCCTCAGTACCTTCTCCATCTTACTTTATGTAGTCTCATTTTTCTTTCTATGTAATCTTAGTTATTCTAATTTATTCCTATTTAGAAAACCTCCTATTAAAAACAAAATAAATTTTTACTTTCATGGATTTTCTTTGATCATGATCATGAACACTGGATCTCTACCAATTAACCAAGTGACAGTATATTTCTTTACATTTATTGATTCAAATTCTATCTGTAGAGCACCAATAATGTGTGGTGAGTTAAGTCCTGAAATTTTCTGAACCTTAAGAAATTGTTCTTTTGAAAATTTATCTTTATGCTTGAAACTATTACAGATCCCTTTTTATCCCATTGACCCCATCTAGAAATCGCTTTTTTATTTCCTAAGTGTCCTGACCTGTGTATTCAGTTTATTGTACACCTAAAGTGGCTGGTTTGATTCCAAGTCAGGGCACATGCCTGGGTTGCAGGCTCTATCATCAATCCCCAGTAAGGAGCCTGCAAGAGACAGTAATAGATATTAGCTCTCTCTCTCTCTCTCTCTCTCTCTCTCCCTCTCCCTCTCCCTCTCTCTCTCCTTTTCCCTTCCCCTCTTTCCAATAATCAATAAAAAATCAATAAAATATTTTTTAAATTTTCATACTTGAAGGATGACATACTTTTTAAAAAAAATTTGAGATCTATCTTATACAAGAAGTTCATTTCAAAATCAAACCTTCATAAGTAAGAATTTATATTTTCCAGGAGGAATACAGTTACTTTCTCCTCTGTACCCGACGTCATTTTACCAATTCCAATAGCTCCTATCTTCTCTTCATAATACAAAGTACAAACCAATTGCTTTGGTCTTTAATCCTTCTTTTAAAAATAAAAGTTTCATTTTAATGTCCAAATAACATGTGGTATAAAGAAGAAAGAAACACATACCTATTTTTAGGATCATGGTATAGATACCAAAAATAATAAATAACAGTTATTTGTAACTATTCTATCTTCATTTAATTTCATGGAATAGTAAGGATTTACAATTTAATTATTCTCTTAAAAATGATTTATCAATCTGAAGTTAAAGAGATAAGTTAACAAAGAATCACAGAATATTGAAGTTGAAAGAGATCACTAAGTCCAAATCTTACATCTTACTGAAAAAGAAACTTAGGTTAAAAAAAATAATTGATTTCCCAATGGACAAATATTTTTAGAGAGTTAAATATGAAATCTTCTGATTTCAGATTTAATTTACTATAATGATTCCCCTTATACAAACACACACACACACACACACACACACACACACACACGCATGTTATCAAATGTCACATATATCATATGACATTTTTTAGTTACCATGAATAGTTATTTAAAAGTAATCTTGCTTCTAATGAACTAAATACTAAACCTCAACCATCAATGTTCAAACATTGGGAAATTCCTCTAAACTTAAAGCCTATGTGTGAGTTGTTTGCATCTTTAGGAATATCTGTTTGCCCTACTTTCTGTACCTTGGGAGAATTTTCTCCTCTCTACTGCCCTGTCTCAGCCTTCACAGAACAGTTGCATTACATTCCATGAAGGCTTACAGCTCCTACGGAGAGGATTTTCTTATCTCATACTTATTCCATGCCATACATGTTAATGTCTGATAAACTAATATTTTAAATACGTGTGTGGTTTAGAGTACAAGCCACATCATTGACTGGCTACAATCTCATTGATATTAAGAACATAAACTACTGATTAAACTGCTTAAGTTACTTTGCTATGTCAATGTTAGAAAAGCATCTAAAATCTCTGACACAGTGCTTACTGTCTAACATAATTTTCTAATGTGAAAAAAAATTCCGCTTTTGATCTACACAAATAATGGTTTTCCAATTTAGAAATGTGGGCTTTAATATATTAATTAAATTAGCATAAAGTAAACAGCCCCACTCTCATAGCAGGCAAAAATATTAGATGTGCTTTAAAGAAATTAAATATATATTAAATCTCTATTTAATCTTATGTTCTTTTCACGATTTTTTGGCAGAAATAAATTTAAGAGTGAAACCCTAATTGCTGCATAAAAAAATCATGCTATTTAATCTAATCATGTTTAGATATAGATAAATATGGCTGTAAAAATTTTGTGAAGATTAAAAAATGGGAAAAAAGTACATGGCCAACCAGCTTTTATGAACAAAACTGAGATCTTATAAGAATAACTACTTTTAACTATTTCCACTATCAATCAAAATTGTTTTCCATTAAAATTCTTTGCAATATTTAACAAAGTTATTTTCATTTTCATCCTGTTATTAACAACTATAATTTTAGAATATCTAAAGTATCATTAAATACCTCAAGCAACATAAATCACAATGGATCCTAATTTAACTGAATTTTAATAATTTATAGTCATTCACAAACAGTTTAAGGAGGGCAGGAAAAATTGTGGATCTCAAATCAACACAATTCCACTAGTCACTATTCTAAATTCCTTTATCCCCTGAACTTTTGAGTGAAAAAAAGGGTGGGGCTGGGCAAAAGAGGTCAATGGCAGGGGCAGGGGAGGGGGTAGGAAAGGGGACAAAGGGACATATTTAATACCTTTAACAATAAAGATTTTTAAACATAATAAAATAAAAGTAACATTTTTATTTATTATTTTTACTTTTTTACTGACTTTATTAGGGTGACATCCTATATAATAAAAGCATAATATGCAAATTGATCAAATACCTGAACAGAGAAATGACCATCTGTACGATCATCTGGGAACATGCTATGACACCCACTGGCACCAGGCCAGCCAAGGTGAGTGCAATGCGATTGGTTGGGGGCCTGGCCATTGCCCCATGATCATCTGCAGAGGAAGGCCCAGGCCATTGGCCAGTGGGGCAATCACTTGGGGGGCCCAGGCCATCTCAAAGAGGAAGACCAAGGCCACCAACCAGCAGGATGTGGCTGGTGGCAGGGATTCCTTCTGCAAGGGAAGCTCAGGTCCTGGGTGCTGGAAGAAAGCTGGTGTTGACAACCAGGAGAAAGAAGGCCTATTCTTGAACAAATTTCATGCACTGGGCCTCTAGTTGATTAATAAAATTATATAGGCTTCAGATGTACAATTATATAATACTAGAAACTCAGTGCACAAAATTCGTGCATGAGGGTATGGGGGGTGTCCATCAGCCCAGCCTGTACCCTCTCCAATTTGGGAACCCTTGAGGGATGTCTGATTGTCCATTTAGGCTCATCCCATTAGTGTCGGGACTAAACAGGCAGTCAGACATCCTTCTCACAATCCAGGACTGCTGGCTCCTAACTGTTCTCCTGCCTGTCTCTCTGATTGCCCCTAACCACTTCTGCCTGATCACCCCCTAACCACTACTCTGCCAGCATAATTGATGTCTAACTGCTCCCCTGCCAGCCTGTTTGCCCCCAACTCGCCTCCTCTGCTGGTTTGGTCAACCCTAATTGCCCTCCCCTGCTGGCCTTATCACCCTCAACTGCCCTCCCCTGCTGGCCATCTTGTGGTGGCCATATTGTGTCCACATGGGGGCAGGATCTGTGGCCACATGGGGACAGCCCTCTTATGTGTTGGAGAGATGGTCAATCTGCATATTTCTCTTTTATCAGATAGGATAGAGGCCTGGTATATGGGTGGGTGCCAGCTGGTTTGCTCTGAAGGGTGTCTTGATCAGAGTGGGGGTTCCCTGGGGGTGTGGGGCAGCCTGGGCGAGGGGCCTGTGGCAGTTTTCAGACTGGCCACACACCCCAGTGACCCAAGTGGAGGCCCTGGGATCTGGGATTAATTTATGTTCTACAATTGAAACTTTGTAGCCTGGAGTGGAGCCAAGCCTTCTGCTTCCTCCATGGAGACAGCCATATCTGTTTGGGTTTATTTAAATTCTATAACTGAAACTTTGTAGCCTAGAGTGGAGGCCTAGGTGCTAGGGCTGCAGAAGCTTGGCTTCTCCATCGTCCAGGCAACCCTAGCCTCTGCTCTCTCCAGCTCAGTGGCTGCTGCCATTTCTGTTGGATTTATTTATCTTTTATAATTGAAACTTTGTAGCATTGAGTGGAGCCCTATGCTGGAAAGGGCAGGTGGAAGGCTTGGCTTCCTCCATTGCCAAGGAAACCCAAGCCTCCTTCTTGCTCTCAAGTAGCCGCAGCCATCTTAGTTAGGGTTTATTTGCTCCTGATTGGCTTATGGGAGTGGCTTGTGGGTGTGGCTTGGTTGGAGGTATGGTCAATTTGCATATTAATCTTTTATGAGATAGGATATCATCTGTATATTGTATTGTATGTTCCTGTATTAGGTAAGTATCTATAGATGAGAGTGATTTTTGCCACACAAAATTGAATTATAAATTAAACATTGTAATAGCCACCGGGAGTAAAACCAAAGTTTATGATTGACATACAATAATTTTTCAAATTAACAATATTAAGGGTTTCTGGTGTCATCTCTTTGTGTGTAAAACTCCTAACATGTGAATAATTTAAGTATTTTGGCAAGTACTTTTTACTTTCTTATTTGCCTTGTCATATATGTCAAAAAATGATTGACTATCATGCCAGTCATAAATGAATAAAGTGGCACACTAAGAAGTTTGTGGCAGAGCCTTCTTACCACATGAATATATTATTTGACAAATACAAATGAATGATGTGTCTGTCTTATTTATTTATTCATTTAGTTAGCCCTCATCTATTTACTCAGTATTCACGGTTTAAGTTTGTGGCTTTCAGAGCCGAAGAGATATATTAGTTTTATGTATTATTTAATTTTCAGATTCTATTCATAATATTCATATGAATAAACTTACATTATAACTTTGTATTGAAATGAATAGCCTGTCATAAAAGCTATTTCAATCATTCTAAAATATTTTCCAGGAAAACAGGGCAATATTTTCAATAATCTGTTCATACTTTACATTCAGCTATGCATTATGCTAAATTAGAGGAAATGAAATCCTGGCAATAAATTCCAAGACACTTTTACTATAAAGTAGAATCAGAGGAATCTTACAAACCTGAAATTATTGTCTTAAAATTCTTTTTAGTTAAATAAAAACTCAGAGATCTAGAGAACTTAAAAACTTGACCAAAATCACCCAGCTAGTAAAGTCTTCCCAAATTGTCCCTTTAACTTGATTCTTTTATGCCCAAGTCTTGCATTCTTTCTCTCAAAAAAATTTAGTAGATCCCTTATCTGAAAAATGTTTTTTTCATTTTACTTTTATATATTTACATTTTTATTAAACTTATTGGGGTAACATTGGTTCATAAAACCTTATAGATTCCAACTAGATAACTCAAAGAAACACCATTTGCACACTGCGTTGTGTGCCTATTGCCCAGAGGAGTATCTCTTGCCATTCCCATTTATCCCGGCTTTGCCTATTGCCACCTACTCTCACCTCCTTTCCTGTGGTATCACCAACTGTTATATGTGAGTGAGCGTGCATGTGTGTGTGTGTGTGTGTGTGTGTGTGTGTGTGTGAGCGCGCGCGCCCATGCGCGCATGTTTACTGAATCCCTTCACCTTCTTTCATCTAAGCCCCTAACTCCTCCTATTTGACAGCTATCAGTCTGTTCCATGTATCTGTTTATATGTACTTTTGCACATAAAAGGAGTAAATAATTGTTAATATTTTACTAATTTCAACTACTCTATAAAACCTTATAGCAAACTGCATTATTCATCAAACCACAACCTATCTAATAAAAGAATAATATGCAAATTGACCATACCTCTGATCAAACCATGCCCACCAGCTACGCCCACCAGCCAATCAGGAGCAAATAAATCCCAACCAAGATGGCTGTGGCCAGTGAGAGCAGGAAGGAGGCTTGGGTTCCCCAGCAATGGAGGAATCCAAGCTTTCCACCTGCCCTTGCAGGCCTTGGCCTCCACTCAATGCTACAAAGTTTCAATTATAGAAGATATATTCCAAGAGAAACGGTGGCAGCCACTAAGTTGGAGAGAGCAGAGGCTAGGGTTGCCTGAGAGTTGAAGGAAGCCAAGCTTCTGCAGCCCTAGCACCTAGGCTTATACTCTAGACTACAAAGTTTTAATTATAGAATTTAAATAAACCCAAACAGAAATAGCTGTCACCAAGGAGCAAGCAGAATGCTTGGCTCTGCTCCAGGCTACAAAATTTCAATTATAGAACATAAATTAATCCCAGATCCCAGGGCCTCTGCTTGGGTCACTGGGCATGTGGCTGGCCTGCAAACCATCACAGGCTCCTCGCCCAGGCTGCCCCATGCCCCACCCTGATCTGGGACACTTTTCAGGGCAAACTAGCTGGCCCTCACCAATGCACCAGGCCTCTATCCTATCTAATAAAAGAGTAATTTGCAGATTGACCATCACTCCAACACACAAGAGGACTGCCTCCATGTGTACAAAGATCCTGCCCCCATGTGGACACAATATGGCCACCACAAGATGGCCAGCAAGGGAGGGACGTTGGGAGGTTCCAGGCCTGCAAGGTGGTGGGGGCAGCTGTTAGCAATTAGGCCAGCAGGGAAGGGCAGTTGGGAGGGACCAGGCCTTCAAGGGAGGGCAATTGGGGGTGATCAAGCCTGCAAGGGAGGGCAGTTAGGGGTGACCAGGCCAGCAGAGGAGGCAAGTTGGGGGCAAACAGACTGGCAGGGGAGCAGTTAGACATCAATTAGGCTGGCAAAGTAGTGGTTAGGGGGTGATCAGGCTGGCAGGCAGAAGCAGTTAGGGGCAATTATGGAGGCAGGCAGGAGAGCAGTTTGGAGCCAGCAGTCCTGGATTGTGAGAAGGATGTCCAACTGCCCATTTGGACAGATTGGAGAGGTTGCAGGCTGGGCTGAGGAACATCCCCTGCCTCCCATGCATGAATTTCATGCACTGGGCCTCTAGTAGTTATATATATGACACTTTTAAATTTGAACATGACCTGTTTTGCTTAGAGTATCAGTTATTCTAACCTGCACTTTTTCAGCTGTGCTCCTTCATGGGGCTGCTTCCAGCTAAGAAACTGGCCGGGTGGGTTCAACTGTAGTATCTACAATGTCTGGGTCTCTCTTTATGTATCTTTTATCCTGAGAGAGACTATGTTAGGCTGGGCTTCCCCAGCTATGATGCCCACATTATAAGGGAGCTCAAAATATTTTGATTAGTGCAGAAGTTAAGTAGTGTTATTTCTGCCACATTCCATTGCTCAAAGCAAGACACAAGGCCATATTTAAAAGGGTAGAGAAACAAGAACCCAACCCTCTTTGGGAAGAGCAATAGCACTTTGTGCCAGGGTTTTCACACCACACCATAATTATTCCAAATCAATCAGCATATTGTATAACCAATTTCTTTAATTGCATAGCTCTTTCAATGTTTATGTGACCACACATGGGTCTATATGCACACATAGAAAATACATTTTCCTAACCTGCAACAATGGCAACAGGTTATCACCTATCCAGTATTGTATATAAAAATTGGGTAAATATTCAGACTTATTGCATATAAAAATTGGGTAAATATTTCCTGAATTTCTACTATGGTTGAAGCCAATTTGAACACAACAACCTGATTTCAAAACTCCTATTAACTGGCTCCTTGATAACTTTAATCAAATCTTGTACTGTTTCAAATACACTATCCTATATAATAAAAGCCTAATATGCTAAGTGTCCAACCATCTGGTTGTCTGTTCAACCAATCAATGCATAATATGTTAATGATATGCTAAGGCCACTCAACCACACGCTATGAAGTGCACTGACCACCAGGAAGCAGACAATCGACGGGTCAACCCATTGTTATGATGTGCACTGACCAACAGGAGGCAAACACTACAACTGGTAGGTTAGCTTGCTGTTGGGGTCCGGCCCATCAGGACTGAGCCACATGGGCCAGACATGCCCTGGAGCCCTCCCGTGGCCCCTTCCCAGCTGGCCAACCTCCCATGTCCCTCCCAGACCCCAATTGTGCACCAGTGGGGTCTCTCAGCCTGGCCTAAACCCTCTCCCAATCCAGGACCCCTTAGGGAATCTTGGAGAGCTGGTCTTGGCCCAATCCTGCAGGCCAGGCCCACGGACCCCACTCGTGCACAAATTTGTGCCCTTGGCCTCTAGTATTTCTGTACAACACATTTTATGGAACAGGTCAATTTCCTATCTACCACCTTCTCTGATATTTCTCCTTCCTAGAATGTTCTCATGGTTACCTCTTAGTTAAATACCGGTATATATATTTTGTGTATGTATAAGTGAGTGTGTTGTTTGTTCACATTATGTATTTATTTAATGTGAGATGTGGAAGTTTCATCTTACATCGGAGATTAAGTTTTTAAAGTCAAAAACGTCCTTTAAAATTGCTTTGAAAATGTGAACATATTTTTAATTGTCAGAGCTACCGACAATTGTTATAAAGTCATCTGCTAATTCTGATACCTTTGTCATTTCCCTTATAGATATGTCTCCTAGTTATGGGTCTCATGAACTACTTTTTTGCATGTCTATGTTTACACTATATACTGAAAATTATAAATATTATATTGTTCATATTTAGATATTACTTTTCTTAATAAAGTATTTGCTTTGTTCCATATGACAATTTATTTACATACTAGAGGCCCAGTGCACAAAATTGCATGAGACCCAGACCCGCTGTGCTGGCAGGACCCAAGACCCGCGAGCCATGGGCCCCGCCTCCACTGCACCAGCCCCGCCAGCCCCGCGAGAGCCCCGCCTTACCAAATGAGCAGTGAGTCCCTGTCTGCAAGAGGTGCTCCGTGCACCGCCTGATGACCGGTTGTTTGGTCATTTCGCCATTATGAAGTCACGACCACGGGCCTTTTATGATATAGATCCTTCACTTTCCCAATGATTTACCAATCTTGGTTACTTATAGCAGAGAGCAGCCTTTACTTGAGGGCTAGACTAGCCTTACTAATAAAGTATGGGCTCACTGCTGCCTGTCATATTAAATGAAGTCTCTCCACACCGGCTAATTGGAAGTAGAACATCTGTTCTGTGAAAGCTTGCAGCAGTTGTTCAGCTCATGGTTCCTAGTACTTGTGTGTCTTTGGTTGTCATTATGTTGCCTCTTGGAGTATCAACTTGCACGTGTTCACCTTGGTATTCAGCCAAAGACCCACAGCAAATCATACAAATTTCTGAATCTTCTTCTCTATTTAGTGCCCTGCTTTGAAAACTCTAGCTACCTCAACATCCTCAAGTTCTGACCTTTGCCTCCTTAGCTTGCTGAGATTTCTTTTAAGCTTTTCTCCCGGAACATGCATTCAGACAGAAACCCAGACCAATTATGTGGCTAATCTAATTTGTTTTCTTTCTCTCAATGATTGCAGTCCCATGATGCCTGTTATTCGATGTCTGAAAACAGCTCATATGTTTTGTCTAGTTTTAGAGTTATTTATGGTGGCAGAACAGGTCTTTTTGGAGTTATTTTGTGATGCTAGAAAGTAGAATCATAAAACTGTATGTACTACCTACTCATCAGTAGTAACACAGTACGGCAAATGTCTCTATATGTGATGTAGGTATATCACAGTTGTACAAGGCGGGCAGGGGGGAGAGGTGTTAAAATGTTATATAACAAGATCTTGCCAAAATGATGCAAACTACTTCCTTCAGGGGACTATGTCAGAGGGAAATTAGGTATCTCTCCCTAATTGGTATATGCAAAAGTGAGCATAAGTTGTCAAGGTAGCAAATAAAAAGGTTCACTGCCATCACTCAGAGCAAAGAAACATTTTACTATGAAAAGCCTGGTAGGCTACCTATCAAGAAGCTTTAAAACATGAATTCAATAAGGACCTGTACCTTACTGCCAACATTCAGAGTTACTGACAATTGAGATTTGAACTGACATTTTAAAAACTTTATGGATGTCTAATAAACACATGAAAACATGCTCATCCACATTGGTCATTTGAGACACACAAATTGAAACCACAGTGAGATGTCATTTCACACCCACTAGAATGGCTACAATAAAAAACACATACTATAATGAGTATTGGCGAGAATTTAGAAAACTGGAACACTCATAAATTGCTAGGAGTAATGTGAAATGATGCAATTACTTTGGAAAACCTTTCTCCAGCTTCTTGAAAAGTTAAACAAAAATTTAGCATACAATCCAACTGTTTCATTTCTAGGTATCTACACAAAAGAAATAAAAATATATGTCCATACAACAACTTGCATGTGAATGTTTACAGGAACATTATTCTTTATAGACAAAATGTGAAAATAATTCAAGCGCACACCAGTTTATCAATGTCAAACAAAAATATATGCATATAATGTAATACTATTCAAAAATGAAAAAGAAAAACTAGTGATACATGCTACAACATGGATAAACCTCAGACACATTAAGTTAACTGAAGAAGTCAGAGGTAATACTACATAGTGTATTATTGTATGTATACAAATGGTCCAGAGGACAAATATTTAGAAGCAAAATGTAGATTAGTGGATTCCTGAGAAGGAAAGTGGGAATAAAAAGTGTCTGAAAATGGGCACAGGGGAACTCTTTGGGTTCATATAAAGTTTCTGAAATTATATTTTGATGATGCTGCTGCAATACTTTAATTTCAATAAAATTACTGAATTGAACACTTAAAATTAGTGCATTTTACTACTTATAATATATAACTCAATAAGATTGGTTTATAAAAATCAATATTCTGACATTTAAAAAATATTAATGTTACAAATTGGAACTGTATTATAGAAGATAATTTTGTGCTTATAGCAGAGTATTTTAAGTCTAACATTTTAGTATCTGAGATTTTTCCTTTGATCTTTTGATATCTGGATAAAAATAGAAAAAATATGAAAAATTTCTTGTATCCTGAGTGGGTAGGTGGACACTTTTTATTCTAGCAAGTCAAGAAAAAAATCACATTGCCATGGAATAATTGTTCTAAATCTATCTAGAACCTTCAAGGCTATTTTGTACAACAGCAATACTAAATAAAAGCAAAAATATCTTATAGAGGTAATCAATTATCCTATATAATAAAGAGCTAATATGCTAATTAGACCAGAACAACTTTCCAGAACGACCTTCTGGAACAACCAGTGGGTGGGGCCACAAAGATGAGGGCCATGAAGGCTGAGCCCCTTGCACAAATTTCATGCATCAGGCCTCTAGTTACTTCTATAATAATATAAGAATCTGTTACATCTTATATATTTTTAGTTTTTTCTCAATATACTATATCCTGAAAAAATGAAGTAAGAATGAGCATGCTCTGATAATTCCACGTTGAATATTATTAGTCCTAGAAAGAAGATGAATAAAAAAGGAAAAAGTTACATTCTGTGTGAGATCAATACATTTCAAACATTCCCAGATTTTGCATATGAATCCTATAAATATGTTTTCATGTGTGAATTTCAACCTACAAAAGGAACTTAAACTCTGAACATATTCACTATTTTTATGATAATTTTTTCTCACTCAATTTCTAATTCTCCCAGGTACTACAGTCCATAACCCACTACTGTAAAGAGACTGGCAGAGTAGCGAGTACATGAAAGAAAATACAAGAAAGGAGATACAGAAAAGAAAACTAAATACCATTCCATGGGCTGCCCATGCTCATTACATCCAAATGTGATGGTGTTTTATCTTTAATCAAAAACTATTTTAGGATTCACTCAAACTGTCTGCACACCTCTTCTCAGGCAGAAATTTTTAAAAGTTAAAATTTACTTAGTCTTGGATAAGGAGAGATATCTGCTTACAGAGATATCTAAATTTCTATGAAATGTACAGTTCTTAAAAGCATTCCTTGTTCTTTCTTACAATAAAATGCAGATGTTTCTTGCTTGTATTGCCTCCAGACCCATTGTCTAAATGTATTAGTGCTCTCTACAAATTCTCACATAAAAGAAATATCATTATGTGATTGGTAATTTGGAGGATTTGATGCCCATGGGTTAATATTCCTGAGGGTTTCATACTAGGGGCCCAGTGCACAAAATTCGTGCACTGGGGGTGGGTGGTCCCTCAGCCCAACCTGCCCCCTCTCACATACTGAGAGCCCTCAGAGGATGTCCTACTGACTGCTCACCTCCGGCCTGCCCAAGGCCAAAAGCCTCTGGCCAAGGCTTTCAACCTTGGGCAGGGGACCTCAACCAGGGGACCCCAGCCAGTGATCCCCCTGTGATCAGGCCAATTGCTGGCTGATGCTTTTTCTGGTCTTGGGCACCCAGCAATCACCCTGCAATGGGGCCTCTGGCTGAGGCTATTTCCGACCTTGGGTGCAGCCATGTTGGTTGGGTGTTAATTTGCATATCACTCCTGATTAGCTGGTGGGTGTGGCCAAGTGGGTGTAGTAAAGGTATGGTCGATTTGCATATTACTCTTTTATTATATAGGATATCCATTGTCTGTTCAAGCAATTATCCCCAAAATGTCATTTCCTGCTTTGGTTTCAAGGGCCATATATTGTGAGAGACACACTATTAGACTCTTCATGCCACTGAAAATTGCATTAGAGAAAAAAAAAATGGGGAAAAAAGAAATTGAACAGAATAGTACATAGCACTCATTGTTAGACCTCATTTTATTGATTTACTTGCTTATATAATAAAGTGTTTCAAAAATAATTTGTTTATAGGGATCAATAAAGAATAAAGATCAATAAATAATGGTAGGTGAGAGAAAAATAAAATATATTGAAATATAAAAACTAAAATATAGATTTGCACCGCTATCAAAATTAATACCTCATATTAGGACTCTACAATGGTTGAAGTATATCAGTGAAGAGTATCATGCTTTGGATAAAGAGGCATTTTTCAGCCTCTAGGAATTAAATACTGAGTTTACTTGCCATACCAAGCAGAGTTCTTACAGGTTTGTATGTAATTTTTTCAACTTGGGATAAGAAAAACAAATGTCAGCGGTTCATGAACTAAAAGTACTGTGATGAGTACATAAAAGTAATAACTTTGTACTAGTCAGTAACTGCTGAACATACAAAAATGTTTTAGCTTAGGGTATTACTAAACTTTATCTCACTAAGCAAGATAAAATAGTTGAGTCAACAAATATTATTTCCTGTCTCTATAAAACAGATGTTGCAAACAAATAATGCAAAATTAAACTTTCCGGCTTCTAATGTAACAGTCTTTGGGGAGAAGGAAAAATATGCAATAGACACCTGCATCTAATGACAGAAAAGGAACAATAAAACACAAGAAAGATAAAATTCTGGTAACAATCAGAATCTGCTGCAGTAAAAACTGCTCAGATAAACTGATAAAAAAAAAAAAAACTCCCTTTTTTCTTTTCAACTACAGCAGGAGACCAGTATATCATGGATCAATGGTTAAATATTGACAACCAACACACCTATTCCAACAACATCCACCCAAATGGAAGTTACCTAGAAAACAACAATATCTACCATTGAAAACAAGAATTGGGGATTATTGGGAGGGATGACTGATTAACCCAAATAAATAGTCCTTTCTTTTGATGGGCTTAGTGTTAAATCTTCATCCCATTAGCACATGTGAGTACATTAGGGAGATTTGTGATACACTGATACTATTTTCCTCCTTTACTCTTGTTCCCTAACCCAGTTGTTCCCAAAATATGGTCTGTGCAGCAAAAAAAGCCAGTAAGACCATTACAGGGGTCAATAAAGTCAGAATTATTTCATAATAATACCGATACATAATTTGCCTTTTGTACTGGGTTGACATGTACATTGATGAGCAAAAACAATGAAGGTAATACGTTACCCCCTTAACAGGAATTAAGGTAGCAGACCAAGTTATATCACTAGTCTAGTATTCATTGTATTCTTTATTGCCATGCACTCCTAACTTTAAAAAAAATCTTTTAATTTCGTATAAGAGTTCTTGATAAAGCAGTGAATCATTACTTTAATTAAAACTGACCTTTACAAATACCTCTTTAATAATCTCTATGACAAAATTGGAAATAGAGATTTAAAAAATCTTCTGCTATGCTCTGAAGACTGACTGCTGTCTCAAAAGCCTTTGTGCAATCCTTTTTTTTAAAAAAAGTATAGTTTAATTTATTTCAGAGCATAAGGGAGAGGGAGAGAGAGACAGAAACATCAGTGATGAGAGGGAATCATTGATTGGCTGCCTCCTGCACAGCCCCTACTGGGGAGCAAGCCCTCAGCCTGGGCATGTGCCCTGACTGGGAATCACACTGTGACCTCCCTGTTCATAGGAGGACACTCAGCCACGGAGCCACAACGGGCAGCCTGTGCATTTCTTTCAGCTGCAACCTCAGCTGGCTGCCTTTTCAGTGAAACACCATTTTCACTTGAAAACATAACTGACAGACATACCACAATTAGTCAAACATGTTTTGACAGACATTTTTTGAATTAATAAAATAAACTGTCATTTTAAGAGAAACAACTGACAATATTTGTTGCAATGATAAATTTCAAGCTTGGAAGGAAATATCTGAATTCTGGAAAATACAGTTCTGCCACTGTGAACTTGACATTTTCCCAATACTCAAGAACTATTCCGATGAGAACATCAGTGATATTCACAAGTGTGATAAGAAATTGTCAATTTTGGGGAGATATACATATGTTAACCAATATTTTTTAAGTAGCCATTGAGAAATGTTACAAAATTATACATGTGTAAAGGGTAATTAAGGTGCAATATCATGCGGTTGTTACGAAATATTTGTTATTATAGATCAAGATTCTACATTGCAATAAACTTATTAAAAATTAACATGTTTTGGTATAATTCTCCCCCCCAATAACCACAATTACTTTACACATTATACTGTTCCTCCCATTTTTAAGTGCATATTTGTATAAAACTGAGACTCCTTTATTATATACTTAAATCAAACATTATACTTCAGACAGAATAGTTTAAATGCAGAAGCAGATATGAGAAGCTAGACATTACAGTGATTTGCAAAATATGTAAGCAATGGCATTTTTGTCATTATGTTTTACATTGGCAGAAACAATTCTATATAGAATATAATCCTATCTAATAAAGAGTAATATGCAAATTTGACCTTACCTTTGCTACACCCACAAGCCACGCCCACAGCAATGCTCAATCAGGAGCAGATTATGCAAATAAACCCCAATGAAATGGCTGCGCCACTGAGAGCAGGAGGAAGGCTTGGGTTACCCGAGCAACAGAGGAAGCCAAGCTTTCCACCTGCTGTTGCCGGCCTATGCCTCTACTCTAGGCTACAAAGTTTCAAATAGAAATGGCTGCTGCCACGGAGCGAGCAGAAGGCTTGGCTCTGCTCCAGGCTACAAAGTTTCAAAGGTAGACATAAATTAATCCCAGATCCCAGGGCCTCCACTTAGGTCACTGAGGGGTATGACAGGCAAGGGAACCTCCACAGGCCCCTTTTCCAGGCCGACCCTCACCCAAGGGACCCCCCACCCTGATTCAGGAAACCAGGGCAAACCAGCTGGTCCCCACCCATGCACCAGGCCTCTATCCTATCTAATAAAAGAGTAATTTGCAGATTGACCATCACTCCAACACACAAGAGAGCTGCCCTCATGTGGTCAAAGATCCTGCCCCCATGTGGACATAAGATGACCACCACAAGATGGCCAGCAGGGGAGGGCAGTTGGGAGGGACCAGGCCTGCAAGGAAGGGCAATTGTGGGCAATCAGCCCAGCAGGGGAGGGCAGTTGGGAGGAACCAGGCCTGGAAGGGAGGACAGCTGGGGGTGATCAAGCCTACAGGGGAGGGCAGTTAAGGGTGACCAGGCCGGCAGAGGAGGGAAGTTGGGGGCAAACAGACTGGCAGGGAAGCAGGTAAATATTAATTAGGCTGGCAGGGTAGTAGTTATGGGCTGATCAGGCTGGCAGGCAGAAGCAGTTAGGGGCAATCAGGTATGTAGGCAGGTGAGCAGTTAGGAGCCAGCAGTCCTGGATTGTGAAAAGGATGTCCAACTACCCATTTAGGCCCGATTCTACTGGGATCGGGCCTAAATGGGCAGTCAGACATTCCTCGAGGGTTCCCAGATTGGAGAAGGTGCAGGCTGGGTTAAGTGACATCCCTCCCCCCACCCCCACCCCCGCCCTCCATGCACGAATTTCTTGCACCGGGCCTCTACTTTTAAATAAATTACTGTAAGGCTAAAATTAAGTCATCAATGAAGATATTTACATTTCTCAGTTTTTAATTTGATACAGTAAATATTGACATAGACAATTCACATTAACAGAGCTTCTTTTTTTCTTTTTTGAAATAAATTTTCATTGATTTTAGAGAGGAAGGGAAAGGGAGAGATAGAAACATCATTGATGAGAGAGAATCATTGATTGCGTGCCTCTTACACATTGGGTTTGAGCCTGCAACCCAGGCATGTGCCCTTGACCAAAATTGCATGCTGGACCCTTCAGTCCATAGGCCAACACTGAGCCAAACCAGTTAGGGAAACAAAGGTTTTTGAAGTTCTAAATAATTGTGGAGAATATAAGGGGTTTTTGTTTAAGAACAATTGCTTTAAATCATTACCCATTTCTGCCAAGACCAGTTTGGCTCAGTGGATAGAGCATCGGCCTGCAGACTGAAAAGTCCCAGGTTCGATTCCGGTCAAAGGCATGTACCTTAGTTGCGGGCACATCCCCAGTAGGGGGTGTGCAAGAGGCAGCTGATCAATATTTATCTCTCATCAATGTTTCTGACCTTCTATCCCTCTACCTTCCTTTCTGTGAAAAATCAATAAAATATATTTAATAAATAAATAAATAAATAAATAAATAAATAATTGCCCATTTCATAAGAGACCCACTTCAGAACAAAAGACATGCTCAGATTAAAAGTAAAAAAAAGATGGAAAAAGGTATTTCATGAAAATGAAAACAAATATAAAAAAGCTGGGGTAACAATACTTACGCCAGACAAAATTGACTTTAAACAAAGGCTATGCTATATAATAAAGAGGTAATATGCAAATTGACTGTCACAAGATTGCCTCCCTGCTATGGTCAAAAGATGGCCACCACAAGATGGCCAGCAGAGGAGGGAAGTTAGGGGCAATCAGGCCAGCAAGGGAGGGCAGTTAGGGGAACCAGGCTGGCAGGGGAGGGCAGTTGGGGGTGAACAGGCCTGCAGCAGAGGGCAGTTGGGGGAAATCAGGCTTACAGGGAAACAAGCATTAATTAGGCTGGTAGCATAAATGGTTAGGGGCAATCAGGCAGGGAGGCAGGCAAGCAGATGGGAGCCAGCAGTCCCAGTTTCTGAAAGGCATATCCTCCAAGGAGTCCCAGACTGGAGAGAGTGCAAGCTAGACTAAGGGACAACCCCCCACCCCCAGTGCACAAGTTTCATACACCAGGCCTCTAGTATAACATATGACAAAGAAAGACCCAGCAATTCCACTTCTATCAGAGATACCTCAAACACTGAATTGAAAAGACATACACAGCCATATGTTCACTATGACATTATTTACAATAGCCAAGATACTGAAGCAACCTAAGTGTCCAATAAGACAGACACTTATCCAGTGACCAGCACGCACTCTAACCTGAAATTTTACATCCATTAGCAGCAAGTAGAAAATGTTTTTATTGATTTCAGAGAAAGAGGAAGGGGAGAAGGAGAGAAAGAAACATTGATGTTAGGTAGAAACATGGATTTTTTGCCTCCTGTATGCACACAACCAAGATAGCCAGGAATAAAACTGGCAAGCTAGGCATGTGCCCTGAGCAGGAATGAAATGGCAGCTTTTCAGTGCATGGGACTATGTACAACCAACTGACCCACACTGGCCAGGGAACAGGTTTCTTGTTTTTGTTTTGAGCTGAGCATCCAGTAGGTTCCCTTCTGCTCTCATTTCATTTAATCTTCACAGTATCCTTGAGGCAGATTTGTGTATCACCGAGTATGCTTTTAGCTCTAGATAAATTAAAAGAATAAGTTTGTCATCCAGAACATTTTTGTTCTCTTGCTCATTCATTTGACATTCTTCTCCTCTATCCTCAGTCTGTTTATTTCATTCTTCAAACTTGTTTTAATTGTCACATGTCTACTGCATTTCTCTGCATCACACTCTCATAGTTAACCGATTCATCATTTAGTAACATGCTAATTAGCCTTCATGTTTTTGTGTGTTTTCACGTTTTTTATAATTGATTTCTAGTTTCATACCATTGTTGTTAGAGAAGATGTCTGATATTACTTAAATCTTCTTAAATTTTTTGAGTCTTGTTTTGTGTCCTAACATGTGATCTGTCCTAGAAAATGTTCCCTGTGCACTTGTAAAGAATGTATAGTCTGCGGCTTTGGGGTGAAATGCTCTGAAGATAGCGATTAAATTAATCTGATCCAGTGTGACATCTAAGGCCATTTTCTTGTTGACTTTTTGTTGGGAAGATCTATCCATTGAAGTCAATAGGGTGTTAAAATCCCCTAATATAACTATTCTAGAGGCCTGGTGCACAAAATTCATGCACACAAGGGGGTAGGGGGAGTGTCTCTCGGTCCAGCCTGCACCCTCTCCAATCTGAGACCCCTTGAGGAATGTCAAACTGCCCATTTAGTCCCGATCCTGGTAGAATCGGGCTTAAACGGGCAGTCAGACATCCCTCTCACAATCCAGGACTGCTGGCTTCTAACTGCTTGCCTGCCTGTCTTCCTGATTGCCCCTAAACGCTTTTGCCTGCCAGCCTGATCACCCCCTAATCACTCCTCTGCCAGCCTGATTGATGCCTAATTGCTCTCCTGCCAGCCTGCTTGCCCCTAACTGCCCTCTCCTGCAGGCCTGGTCACCCCTAACTGCCCTCCCCTGAAGACCGGGTTCCCCCAACTGCCCTTCCCTGCAGGCCATCTTGTGGTAGCCATCTTGTGTCCACATGGGGACAGGATCTTTGACCACATGGGGCAGCCAGTTTGTGTGTTGGAGTGATGGTCAATTTGCATATTACTCTTTTATTAGATAGGATAGAGGCCTGGTACATTGGTGGGGGCCAGCTGGTTTGCCCTGAAGTGTGTTCCAGATCAGGGTGGGGGTTCCCTTGGGGCATGGGGCAGCCTGGGAGAGGGACCTGTGGTAGTTTGCAGGCTGACCATGCCCCCCAGTGGCCCAAACGGAGGCCCTGATATCTGGGATTTATTGACCTTCTACAATTAAAACTTTGTAACCTGGAACAGAGCCAAGCCTTCTTTTTGTTCTGTGGTGGCAGCCATTTCTGTTGGGTTTTATTTATCTTCTATAATTGAAACTTTGTAGCCTTAAGCGGAGGCCTGGGCCAGCCAGGGCTGGTGGAAACTTAGCTTCCTCCATCTCCTGGTGCAACTCAAGGCTACTGCTTTCTCCAGCTCGGTGGCTGCTGTCATTTTTATTTATCTTCTATCATTGAAACTTTGTAGCATTTGAGTGGAGGCGTGAGCCAGCAAGGGCAGATGAAAAACCTGGCTTCCTCTATTGCCAAAGAAACCCAAACCTCCCTCCTGCTCTCTGTGATCACAGCCATCTTGGTTGGGTTTATTTGCATATTTGCTCCTGATTGGTTGGTGGGCATGGCTGCTGGGTGTAGCAGAGGTATGATCAATTTGCATATTACTCTTTTATTAGATAGGATTACTATTGATCTCTCCCTTTATGTCCATCAAGATTTGCTTTATCTATATAGGTGCTCCTATGTTGAGTGCATAAATGTCTACAATGTCCTGGAATTGTGTTTCTTTGTCCTTAACAAGTTAGTGAAGTTTTCAATCATAATTTCTTCAAACAAATTCTCAATCACTTGCACTCTCCCTATTCCTCTGATTCCACTATGATGATGTTATGCTTCATGTTGTCCAAAGGTCCCTTAAATATCCTCATTTTAAAAATTATTTTTTTCTTTTTGCTGCTCTGATTGTTTTCTGCTACTTTGTCTTCCAATCCTCACTGATCCAATCCTCTGCTGCATTCAACTTACTGTTTATTCCTTCTAGTGTATTCTTTTTTATTGAATTTATTGGGGTGACATTGGTTAATAAAATTATATAGGTTTCAGGTATACAATTCTACAATACATCATCTGCATTGTATATTTATCACCCAAGTCAGGTCTCCTTCCATCACCATTTATCCCCTCTTTACCCCTTTCTACCTTCCCCCACACTTCCCTCTCCTCTCTTAATCACCATAGTGTTATCTATGACCCTGAGACATTTCAGATATTGGTTTCTTTTTTTATGGTTTCTTTTTTCCAGGATACTGAGCTTCCTTATAACCATTACTTTGAACTCTTTACTGATACATCACTTTTCTTCGTTTCATTTAGCTCTTTTCTTTTTATATAGATTTTTCCTGTTCTTTCATTTGGGACATGTTTCTTTGTCTCCCCATTTTGGCTGACTTTTGTGTTTGTTTCTATGTATTTGGGTAGATTTGCTATGACTCCCTGTCTTAGTAGGGTGGCCTTATATAGTAGGTATCCTGTGGCACAGTCTCCTCGATCACCTGAGCTGGGTACTCCAGGAATGTCCTCTGTTTGGGTTACGAAGGCCCTCCTATTATAATTGAGTCTTGATTGCTATTGGTCCATTTGTGCATGGAACTGACTCTCACAGGCTGGCTGACTGCAAGGATCAATTCTGACCATACTGTATAAACTGTTGAGCAGGTGCCGACCACACAAAGCTGTATTCACCCCACAGGGTCTGGTGCCTGCTTAGATCTCCTTTTGGATATGCCACTTGTGAAACTCATTTGATCCTGCTATGATGTTGTTTGAAGCTGGCCTCAAAGTTGTGGTGTTTCTGTGGCCACTTGATAGTGACTCAGGTGCCAGCCAATGTTAGACTCTGCCTGTTATTGGTCAGAGGCAACTGTTTGGAGATTCAGAGTGATCCAGTTTGTGCCTGCCTCTGCAGGGCCAGACTTCTCACCAAGGCTGGTTTTTACTACCACCAGACACTGGGGAAGGTCAGTTAACTCCCAAAGCACCCCAAGATTTGCCTCTACCTGCCTTTGCCTATTGGCTACCTATTAGGCTCAGTCACTGAAAGAGCCTCTGGTGGTACCTGAGTTGCATGAGATAGGTTCTCAGTGAGTCACCAGAAAGAGGCAAGCAAGTGGTGTTCACCAGACTGATATAAGTTCAAATTTGGTGCCAGGGCTGGATCTAAGGCCACTCAGCAAGTATTCCAGGGTATATAAAGTCTAGCTGCTATCCACTAGGTTCTCACAGACCTCTGTGGTTGGGCAATCTCAGGATGTCATCCAGGTGAGGCCAGCAGAGTTTATCAAGCCAAAATAGACAAAATGTTGGCTGCTGAAGGGAGGACTCTGCACTTCTCAGGCATGCAATGAAAAAGTATAGCTCTCATCTGGAGCTACACTCAGTGTGTTCCAGATTCTGCCAAGAAGCTGATCTAAGTAGGGTGGGGCTATTGTTAGTTGGGAAGATGTAGGTAATGGATCTCCTGGGAAGGATCTCCCGGGAAGGGAAGGTGCCAGTCTGGCTTGGTAGAAGGTGGAGGAAGTGTCCCCTGTCCTAGAGCCACACAACTTAGTCTGTCCCACATTCTACCCAAACTTCAACAGAGAGGAGCCACCAGGAGATGAAAGGGTGGGGTCACCAGGAGGCTGGAGAGTTGTGCTATTGGATCTCCCATAAGGGGATGACATGAGAGGAATTGTTCCCATCTCAAAGCCACACAACACAGAGTCTGCCCAGACCTCTACACCCAAACCCAGCCACCTGACTCCTCTGCAGAGTACAAGCTCCATAGGGTTCGGTAAAAGAGTCCAGAGGGTCAGGAAATTGCATTCCTCCAGGCTAATGCTGTATGGAGAGTTATTCTCCACACAAGAAAGTCAGCGGCAGCGGTGTGGGAGAGGGATTCAGCTCAGGTATCCTGGCAGCTATCCTTTCAGCTCTTCCCCCAGAATCACAAAATCTAGTGTCTCCTCACACTACTTCAGTCTTTTCTGCCCTCTCTCTGCTACAGCCCAGAGTGAATGACAGTGAATTGACTCTTTACTAGGGTGCCTGTGCCTCTAGTAGACTCCTAACCCCTCCCTGGTGAACAGAATCCCCACTGATTTTCACAGCTAGCTGTTATGTAGATATTTCCCTCCTGCCATGGAGCTATAGGCTAAAAAGCCCGGAGTGGTGTTGAGACCCTTTATTCCTCAGCGGGAGTGTTTTGTTTTATTAAAGTATAGTTGGAATACTATATTATTTGTTTCAGGTGTGCAACATCATTATTTGACATTTATGTATCATATGACATGCTCACCACATTAAGACTAGCAACTGCCTGTCACTATGTGAATTTATCACACTATTATTGACTATATTCCCCTTCACTTTTTTCACCCCTTCCCTTAACCTCCCACTCCTCTGTCAGCCTTCAGACTGTTATTTGTTTCTGTAAGTCTCTTTTGTTGTTTGTGTATTTGTTTTAATTTTTTTAAAAGTTTCACTTATAAGCAATATCATGTGGTGTTTTATCTTTGAGTAATTACTACTGCTAAATCTTTTAAAATAGAATGGAATATATATATATATATATATAATTGTGTGATATATATGATATATAATATATGTTATATTACATACATAGATGTCATATTAAATTGCATTTGATTTGAAATTATAAAATCTCTGGGTAAATATCTGAGAACAATTCTCAGTTTTGGAGAGGGTCCTTTTTATCTCAGTAAGTTTAGAAATTATGCCTTATTAAAACCCAGATTTCACATTTCTTAGACCATAAAATAAATTTTAAAAAAATAGACAATTTATTTTACAACTGTGAGAACAAAAGAAGTGAGACATTCAGAGACTTTTATTTTGCCATTGCCATGTGCTGCATTTCAGCAATCTTAAACTGTGTATTTTACGAAGACAGAAGTTCTTACATTTCCAAGCACAACCTTTTAAATTTAAGTTTCTCCTAAATCTGAAGAATATGTTTTAAGTTTTCCATTTCTTTTTTGATCAGACACAATTTAAGCAACTGATGATCCTCTTATGATCACTATCATCTTAGAATATGAACATTTCCCAAAACAGAAATAAATAAGGCTCCTACACAGCAAGGTAATTTTTTGATATGCTTGCCAATATCCTTGTGTAAGAAGTAAAGTGGCAGGATATGAAAGACGCTCAGATTTACATCCAGAAATAAAAATAAAGTTTTTGGCATTTCGTAAAATTGAAGGGGTTGATCATGCTTTCATAAAATTCACTGATTTTTTTATGATACTCTAAGGTCTCATTACTAAACTTAACTGTAATTGTTCCTTGTGAACTACAGTATTAGTATCCTGAGTGAAGATATAATGATTTTAGTGTTTTCACTCTTCTCAAACTTTCTTAAATTTCTACTTTCTTTTGCAATGTTAGTTCATGAGGTTGCTTTTAAGTTAAAATCTTCAAAGCAATACTATCTATACATTTTTATTTTGAACTTTCTTACAAATTGCCTTTACTAAATTATTACATACAATAGAGCTACCTTCATAGACAGACAGGTGTTACTTATTTTTGAATGAAACTATTTAGTGATGCTTTGAAGTGGTGCTTCCTTTCCCCTTATTTTGTCTTTCAAACAACTGGAAGGGAGTCAGCAAAAGCAAAGAACTACTACTGAGTTTCTGCTTGGCAGCCTTATAAATGACTCCTGCAATAATTTGCTATGCCCTTGGGCTACTGCTTTGGTGCTGTGATGATAAAGGCAGCTAGAGGCAAAACAACCCAGCCCCTAAGTGCTTAACTACCTTCAACTTACTGGCATCAGTTTCTACTAGGATCTTCCCTGAAATGGCATTATCTTACTCAGAGAACATCTACGACTGTAGGCTCCCTTAGAAAGGATGTGAGTAATGTGCTGGATTGTGTGGAATTGTGTCAACCACTCTGCCCCATTTTCCCTTTTCTATGTTCTTTTACCATAGAAGCTGGAAGCCTGGGAACTACATTTTCAAGAATACTTGCCAGTATGGTTCTAGTTTAGATTCTGCCAATGAAGGAATTAGAGTACTTTTGAAGGCATAAGAAAAACAAAAGCAATTATTATTCTTGTGGCTGTGGCTGGCAATTACTGAACTTCAGCATCAAGTTTTGCAGCAGCTTCCTGGTGTTCTCTAAAGAATTACCTGCTTTAGTGCAGTGGGCAGCAAAATCAATGACAGTGGTTTCCTATAATTTGAGCATTTCCTGATTTTCTAAATGGTACTGTGGTCTCCCTAATATTTTCTTTCCTTGATTTTTTAAATCCCCTCTATTAAGCTATTTACTGTTTAAAGTTTCCTAGACTGAACCCCCTATGAAAGAAGAGGCATCCAGAATTCATCTCATTCTTTTTAAAGCCCTTTGAGGGTCTTGACTTAGCAAAGGAACACAGGACCCCAAATAGGATCTCACCAAGAGGAAATGGAGAGAATGTGCTGGTTCTCTGTGATCAACTCCAGGATTGTCAGGATGGAAAAAGCTTATTTGGCATGGTTTAACTAACTAGGGATGAAAAACCATCTGTCCCAGGCTACTGGGCACAATGAACATTCTTCAGAATTAGTAGCTGGGCATATAAATGAGAACTAAAAGTGGTTAACTCTGAAAGCTTGTGTATTAGGCTCAGCAAGATCCATTGCAGCACTGAAGGCAAATACAGCATATCTCATCTCCATGCCTCAGAGAAACAGAGAAATTATCATCAACCAAGATTCTCCCAATCTTTCAACAGATCTGCCAACGGACCTACATAGGCAGTCTTTCCTTCTCTTTGTTTTAATAGTGGAATTCTATATGAACCATTTCAAATTCAATACCTCCCCCTGCTTTCTCAGTGATCTCCAGCGTTTAGTTAACCTGTATTTTTTTCTACTTCAGTCTCTTTGCCTCCAACAATGATGTTAATAAGCATATAAATGTGCTCCAGGAACTCACAACTTTTCAAAAAAGATATTTAGTTATATTGCTTCTCTCCGTCCCCCCCCCCCCAAAACACCTGTCAACTCATTCCAGTTTAGCTTCAGATCTTCATTGTTCAAAAATGAAATAAAATATCCTCTGGATATAATCATTCATTCATTCATGCATGCATGCATTTTTCCTTTAACAAATATTTATATTACACAACTGTCCTGCTGTGATTAATAATGTTTACATTGTAAATCCAATTAGCATCTTTTCTAATCAATTTGTACTTTGTAAAATAAAAAACAAAACACTAATACAAATGTACTGTAACAAATTTAAAAATATGAGGATATATAAAGCAAAATGTAATAATCTCTCCCCAACAAATTAATGTTAATAGTTTGATGTAGATTCTTCTATATATTTTTCCATACTTACATTAGTACTACCATATTCAATAATTTGCAACACATTTAATCTACTGTTTTACACTTACAAAACAACAGTATCAAATGATTTAACCTAATATATGTACATGTATGGAAATTTTTATTTATATTTAGTAGATTTTAGAACAATGTTGAAATAATATTTAAAATTATAAATTGTAGAGAGTGCCTGAGAAGGCATATGGGCATTTCTTTAAATTGTCAGCTGAATCCAGGGCAGTTGGCAAAGCCACGCCCTGGAAACACATTCTGCCAAAAGGCAGAAGTGTTATCAGCTTGATCTTCATCTCAGCCCAGGTGCAAGGGGGTGGGTTTTATTATGTAAATCCAGCCAAGCACCAGGAACAAATAGGAAAGCTTCACTGCATTGGCTCTGGGTCACTGTCTCTCCATCAGAAGAGGGCAGGGGTCCCACCTGGTCCCAGATTTTTGCTTCTATCTCTGTGTCTTGTCTCTTTCTTTCATTTTTCTCAATCCCCAGCCACCTCTACTCAGAAACTGGATGTGGAGAAGAGAGAAATATTTACAATAAGTAGTTTAATGAGTGAATGCTATCTGTGTTCACCTTTGTTTGGGAAATATAATTAGAAGCAAAATCTCCACTAACCCAGAAAAACCTTTCCACAAAGGTAGAAGAGAGAGAAAATAGTTTTATTGGTGAATAAGCAAGAAACCAGAATATGAAGATTATAGGCAATCCACTAAGAGATTACAATGACAGAAAGAAATCTCACTCTTTTATATGGCCAAGCAGATACAACCCATTCCATATACGCAGTCATGGTAAACAATGACTGTTGTTCACGTAAGACGACTTAACAGCACCATTTGTCACACAGTTCTAAATTCACCTAGTATTTGAGATGACCCATGGTGTTAGTTGAATGTACTGTAAAGCAAATTAAATGTTTGCCTTTATGACAAAAGATAATTTTGCAACTTGGACAAAGTTGGGTTCCTATTTAACCACAGAAACTGGGAGATAGGGGCACTGTCTTCCTTGATGATTGAATTTCAAAAAGATGGTCCCCAGGTCCTAGAGAAGGATATTCCTGGATTATAAAACTGACAAGTAGCTTATGTAGTCTTTAAAAAGATTTATATACATTTCAAATAAACAGAGCAACAATTTATAATTACAGGTTTTCTAAAGTTAATATCTATGAAAATGGTAGTCCATCTCTCCTTATTTTTCACCAGGAGAATTTATGCAGGCAAATTTTCTCATCATTTATCTCAATTCTTGTCGGAATAACTATATGTACACTTTTACATTCAGGCTTTCACAGGTACATGTTCAAAGAATATTATCTCACTAAGTTATGCTTAATTTTTTATTTCTGATGTTTGCATATTTCCTGGCACAATGATGACACCTACTAACTGTTTAGTGAATTAAATTGTGACTGACTTTAGCTCAAAATTACTCAAGGATGAATCTTGCCTACATTTTTTGTTTTTTTCATTAGCGTGATGGTGTTCAGGTCAGGCTACCCCACAAGTGCCGTTGTGCCATGTGAATTATTTCCAGCTGAAGACAATCAGGGCCTAACAGACTGAAGAGATTTTACCTCTCTCTTCACTGCCTCAATGAATTTAGATACAGGGCCTTTGCCAGGAACAGAGCTATTACCAGATGCAATTTTTAACATCAGAAAAACTTATGTGTATGGTATAGCCAACATTTGGTTACCAAACATTTGCTCTTCCCATCTTCCTGTGAGTCATCTTCCTCCCTTTTGAAGTCCCAGACTCTATCCTCTTCTGCAATGGCATAAGCCTAAATTGCCCCAACTGTCAGAAAGCCTTTTGTGTCTTTTGTGAGATTTCTGTCCATATGAAAATTAATTTTTTCTCCTGTTAATCTGTCTTATAGCAATGTAATTATTGCAACAGCCAAAGAACCTAGAAGGGAAGAAGGGCAAAGTTTTTCTCCCTACAAGAACACTCACTAAACTTCCAAACTAAACCGTCACAATGGTTTCTTTATTTGGATTTTTTTCAATATGAAAAGTATCATGGCATCGCATACAGTTATTTGACACTTATTTATGTTCAATGTCATGCCAATCATAGCTAACAGTTACCATTTATTGAGTGCTTACCATACACTTAGTAAATATTTTTATAAATGATATCATTCTTAAGTTTTACAACTCTCTAGAGTGTATTTGCTAATTTTACCTTTTTAAAATAGATTTTTATATATTTCAGAGAGAAAGGGAAAGGAGGAAAGAGAGAAACATCAACGATGAGAGAAAACCATTGATTGGTTGCTTTCTGCATGCCCTCTACTGGGCATTGAGCCCACAATCCAGGTATGTGCCCTTGGTGAGAAATTGAACTGGGGCCCTTCAGTCCATAGGCAGATGCTCTATCCTCTGAGCCAAACTTGTTAGGGCTAGTTTTACCTTTACAATTGGTCAAGGTAAAGGAGATTAAAGAAAGTAAGTAATTTAGCCACAGTGATTCTGCTAGAAAATGGCAGATCCAATTTTAAACTTAAGTCATTTGGAGCACAGTTCTTACATCAAGGTCTCTGCTACTTTGCAAACATATAACTCTGCCACTTTAACCGAGTGGTGTGTGCCAGGATTGCAATACAAGCAGTCTACATCCATCCAAGGAAGTGGCAAATTCTGTCTTGTTCAAACCATTGCTAATATTCTAGATGGCTTAATCCCTAAGTTAGAAAATTAATCAAGTAAACCTGGTGATGAACATCCTCAGTCGAACAGCTGATAACACCATTGTTTTGGATGAGCAGTTTACTTATCTATAATAATTAAAGCATAATATGCTAATTAGACCAGACAGCCAAACTATCTTCCAGAAGAAGCGAAGTCACCGTGGCAGGGGCCGAGTCAGAGGCAGTTAGGGGCAATCAGGCAGGCAGGCAAACTGCTTGGGGGCGATCAGGCAGGCAGAGTGCTTAGGAGCAATTAGGAAGGCAGGCAGAGTGGTTAGGGGCAATCAGGCAGGCAGGCAGGCGAGCGGATGACGAAAGGGTATAGGCTGGGCTGGAACCCTCTTACCCCCATGCGTGGGTCTCTAGTAACAAAATAAAAGAAATTGGCATTTCAGATGTGACCCATGAGGAGAACTGACATATCGGCAATTTCAGAACTTGTAAGAGGGCTTTCAGCAGGTATGCAAAGAATGATTTCCCATATGTAGTTCAGGAGAATCTCCCCAGAATTACCAATAAGGCTGGTATGATAAATATCAGCTGCAATCAAAGAATTAGAGAAAAGATGAGGCTTAATCACATCTCACTAAA